>OZ017738.1:174987273-175656748 GCA_963969285.1 Odontomyia ornata
TACCCAACGAAGTTCATGGCCCACAAATGAAAGAGGGGCAACCGGGTGGTGGTGGAGCCCCTTCATACCCACCCAACCGGTATAAATCCATAGATAGCTTGTTGAAGTGGCCAGGTATTCCTCTTCTGAGTGGAAAACTCATACAACTTGAATTGTATGCACCTTTCCATCAGAAGGGGAGTACCCCGGTGACCAATTTATGTCATAGAATTATACAATTGGATTGCATAAATCTATGCCATAAAAAGGCACTCTGCTTGGGCCACTCAACCCAAAACGGTCTCCTGAAACAGAAAAGATTAATTTGTACCCGGTGGCTGGCTCATGGTTTTGAGGTGGAAGCCTGCCACCGTACCGGGTCCTATACCCGGTTAGAACTAAAGGAAAGGAAAGACCGAAAGTTACGGGGTATTAATTCATTTTATTATCTATTCAAATTTTCACTGACAGGGAAAATATCGATATGTAATCTACGCATTAAGTGAACTTTATATTATAATTGAACCAAGAAATTGTATGTGTCGTGCAAGACAGGCATTAAATTTGTAATTGAACAAATTTTGAACGTTGAATCAATGTATCAACCTTATTTAATCGGAAATAATATATATTTTTTCTCTTTAATATAATTCTAACTTTTAAAAAAAAAAGAAAAACCCTCCTTTTTTTTAGGTCTTTGTAAAAAAATTTTTTACAAAGACCTACTAGTTTCGCGACCTGTCTGTCCGTCTGTCCGTCCGTCTGTCCGTCCGTCCGTCTGTCCGTCTGTCCGTCTGTCCGTCTGTCCGTGCGTCACAGCTGATTTCCTCAGAAACTATAAAAGCTAGAATGCTCAAACTTTGTGGAAAGGTCAAAAGTGATGACCTCTCAAAAGTTAAGGCCTTAACAAAAATTTAAAAAATGTTTCAGGGGGGTCCCCCCTAAAAACGAATTGGCCCTTAAAAATTTTTTTTCATCAAAGGTAGTCGAGTTGGGTATCAAATGAAAGGTCTTGATTAGATCTTTTAGAATCTGAAATAAAAAAATCATTTGATGAATTAGGGGGTCCAGGGGAAGGCAAAATGTAGCCAAAATTTGTGTCCCCCCCCCTCGCGATTGGACACCTTTCAGCCGAAAAATCTGAAAATTATCACGAATGTGGACCTTTATGAGTACAAGGGCAACAAATACCTTAGAAATCGAAATTCGCTCAACTTTGTTAGTAATAGTATGATTTGTAGATTTTACATTTTTGCCCATAAAATCAAAACGATAACTTTAAATTTCTTAAAATTTCGCAATTATATAGACTGACATAAGATATATATGTTTACAAAATTTAATTGAGATCGAATCATAATCAAGTGAGTTATAGCCATTTCAATTATATGGAATTACACCAACAATAACACGTGTTTATGGTTGATATAGGGTTTTCCAATAAGAGGTGTTATTTTGATATTAAAAGAAAAATACCATTTTTAATACAAATGATCGGATGTTTATTTCATTATAAAGAAGAAGATATGCCGTCAATAGCAATAATTAACATTGAGCAAATAACCACTACGACACGCTTACAGGACCATATCCTCTTCATGAAATTTTCCATAGCCAAATTGCAAAGTGGTTGCCCTCTATCCTCGATAGCCTCACGAATTTCATCTTTGAGATCTTGATGAAACTGTGCATCTTTTGTATAAATTTGAACGATTTCATATCTAAGTATTGGATGAATAATTCAAGTTATCGATTCACGCCATTAGAAAACTTGCTTCTAACCCTAGGATGTTTACAAAGACCTTCTGGTAGGAGCACTCTCCTGCTTACTCAACTTGTTTATTTATACATATAGATATGATTGAAAAATTGACAAGAATTTTAATTTAAAAAAGAAACAAATTTAGGTAAAGAAAGTAAAGTCAAATCAAAAGCACTTACCGCCACGGTCCTCCGAGCACTCGATGGATGCAGGCTGTAAGCGGTTGAATTTCTTTTCTTTTGATTGAAGGTATCTTTAGTTAATAAGGGATTATCGATCCATTCAATTGAAACACTAATTACGTATAAAACATTGACA
Source organism: Odontomyia ornata (assembly GCA_963969285.1). Lineage (NCBI taxonomy): Eukaryota > Metazoa > Arthropoda > Insecta > Diptera > Stratiomyidae > Odontomyia > Odontomyia ornata. Next base: position 174,989,333 of record OZ017738.1, read on the forward strand.
TATTATAGAACGATGCATTGCATCACGTGGGGAAATTCACAAATTTTTAATTAATAAAAATATTTGTTCAAAACATTCATGAATCCAGGGAGAAGCACCAATGAATCATTGTAAAAATTTAAGTATAAAAATTCAATTTTAATTTTGCAATCCTCATTGAAAAATTTCACTAACGCCAATTTTCTCACTATGTATTGGTGAAATGCAGTTTAACACCATTAAATCACTTCACCAACGGGGTAAGCTTTTCTTGACAGCCAAGTTTTCAATAAACTCAAACTTTACACCAAAAAGTTTTGAATTCGTAACAACACCCACATACTAAAATTCACCAACAATTTACACCAATGGTCATATAAATTCCATAGACAGGTTTCTGAGAAAATTATTTCACCACTTGTTTAATCTAAAGATTTCCATTTTTCATTCATCAATTGCTCAATTAGCATTATTTCACTGTTTATTACGTATTGTTGTATCCGTCGTGGTCGTTGTCACTCACCTCCACATGTAATGGCTGTAGACAAGGCTGCAAAGTACATGAAAATCGCCGCGGCTAAAGTTTCTGAGTTTACCCCATCCATAATATCACTTTTGTACATTGGTAACCGCCGTTTGAAATCAATTCGTAAACCACCCCACCATTTATGCGTCTTTTCAAGAGGGCTCACAGGAGGTTTCTTTCCTTTTTCTCCATAAGTATCAGTAGCGGCTTTTCTTCGATGATCTTTTCCGTTTTATGTTTTTCCTCTAAAGCTTTTGTCTTACGTGATCGAATCCAATCCTTTTTAGCTTTCAATTCTTCGAACGCAACAAGTCGTGTCGGTCCCAATTACCTGGAGGCAAAACGATTGAATCATCTAAGAACTCATTGATGGCTGACAGCAATTCCTTTCTGTCGTCGCTTTATATGCAATTTCGTGGAAGTGCTCGTTGGCCATCAAAGTAGCGATGGAACGACCGACTTCATGGTAGTCCAAATCAACAATTTTCGGTCCCAATAAAATGAAAACAAACCGAACTGGAATGGGGACTTCGGTTATGCTTGGCATCAGCACACCCTCGGCCAATCTCACAAAGGCAATAGTAGGTTGCTTTAAAAAGTCTACTGAGCCGACCAACACCGTGGTAGCTTCCGCTCCAGTTGGAATCCTACGCAGAATAGAGCCGTTTTGAAGTTTCCTTAGGTCCTCTTGCGATGACGAGTACAAGTCGTCACGCATTTCAATTTTGAAATCGGAGGCTTTGCGACTACCACCATTTATTTCAGCCGCAGGAATGATTCGAGGTTTCTTGTCATCTGATAAGTTCTGCAAGCTTGTATAGCTGCTGTATTTTCTCTTGGCAACAGAAAATGCACCATGTAAATCATTAACATGTCTGTGTCGGAGGAGCAAAGCTCTCATAACTGTAGGCTTATCATCTGGACTAATCAATTCTTCAACAACCATCTGTTCAACAATCCTATAAGCAACGGCCGGTTGATCCTTTTCTTCTAAATCTAAAAGCACAACACCAGTTTCAAGGCAACGTCTTAAATTGAGGAGAGAGTGGAAGGAAAGTGAAGCAACGTGCGGTTTGCCCCATCTATCTGACCCTTCGTCAATATGTTCTTCATACTTGATCCAACGAGCGGTTTCTTTCCATTCACGATCATCACCGGTTCCAATAAGTTCGTCAAGTTGTACGAACACCTCATGTGGGCTATGATCAAATCGTTTCTTTGCATGCAAAGTTGGTGGCACACTGATAGTAAAGTCCTTATGTTTGCCTGACGAATGATGAACTTTGTGACGTCTTAATCCTCTCGGATCTTCGGATCTGTGTGATGTTAGCTCGTTAAGATCTGCTTCCTCCAATTCCGAGTCTTCAGGCTGAATCGATATTTTGGAATTTCTGTTCCGGATTCACTAATTTTACGATTTTCCACACTATCTTGGTGTGAATATTTGCGATGTTTGAAGTATTGGTGTCGGCTTTTCAAGGTCAACTGCCACAAGCACACACATAAATGCAAGCGCACCAATTACAAAACTTTTTTGTTACAATTTTCTTTCCTTCACAAAAGAAAAACGGGAAATCACTTTTCTACCCTTATACAACATTCACTGATAAATCTGTTAAGAGAAAAGTTATTAAAAAGGCACTTTTACTTAGTTGGCAATTCTTTTTTTTTTCTCATCATCACACCGAACCGCCGCGGCGTCCGCGTTGGTGCGCAATCTCGACCAGCCCCGCCTAACAGTACTTTTCTTCAACCCGCAAGATATCAAACAACGCGCGAAGACATCTGCGTAAAATTGACATCTCGTTCACCTCGCTTTCGTTTGTGGTGAATACTCCGCCGGTGGTTTATGCCTTCGATGAAGCCAAAATATAGGGTGTTTTTAGGATGTATACAATTTTCAAATGAAATAAAATACAGATAAATTGTATTGATTGTCATGAAATTGGTTTTATTGGAAAGATAATTCCCTACCATTTTTATTTGAATATAGTTTCGGGTATGTGAGCGCCAACTAGCGCGGGGGGAAGGTGACTGAATGGTTACTCATTGTTAAATTGAGTTTGTGCTGTGTGCCTGTGGCAGCGCTGGCTTTTAGAGCCCTACTCCTCGATTACTACATAATTAACTAAAAAGGGTGATCTCCGGTTCCTTTTAGCTAGTCCCTTAATTAACTTCGATGGACAGTTTCCTTCGTCTGTGTTCATACGTTTTTGGGGGTCTTGCTGCATTATATAGAAGCTTTCCCAAGCGTCCAATGTATAAGGTCGGTTGACTTATTTCAGGAGTTGAAGGCTATCGTTTCCTATGCTGTGTCCATTTTCAATTATATGCGCGGATCGCACCGTATTGAGTCCCGCCTTTCCCCGGATTTCGTTTCTTTCATGTGTTCTTGGAATCGTGTGGTGATTAGTCACGTAGTCTGACTGATATAGCATTTTTCACAATCATTACACTGAATTTGGAAGATACCGCTCATTTCGTTACTTTTCAGGGGGTCTTTTTCATTGCCCAGTAGATTTTTGAGAATCGCTTTTCTGGTAGAAGCTGTAATGTTAACTGAAGAAGAGAGCAAGTTACTCTCGAAATAGCCATATCCATCTTTTAAATAAAGTTGTAGTTTTGAAGTAGATACAGTGTTTTTACTATATGAATTTTGATTAACAACAAATTTCGGAAAACAATACTACTAAAAAAATAAAGTACCTTTATTGCGATAACAGCGATCGTGGCCAAATTGAATACACTTTAATAGCCTGTTTTTATTGAAGACGAAAATGTACAAAAGCATTTCTGAATATAATCTAAACAAACATATTTTTGACTCTCATCTCCCCCATCATTTCGTCTACCTTAACCAACAATTTGCGCGAAACCTTTTAACCTCTATTTTCACACCAGCCCGAACTCAAGACACATACCATCGAGATTTATATTTCCATTTCCGTTTAAACTGAACATTAGCATTTGTGCAATTGCAATTGCATGTTTCAACTTGTGTACAATTGCACCTTAGATAGATCCGCATTATTCTTAATGTCAAATAACATGTTCCTTGCCATGTTACTGCTTGGTGGCAGCTAAAGTGGTTGCTGTGATGGGTTTCCTTCCAACATCTCTCCTAGGACTCGAGACTTCCTCCAACACAGAAACTGCACAGAAGCCATGAAACCTAATGTACATACTTCCTCCGCTAACCAAGCCCAACAAACAACACACTAAACCTGGCAGAACAGAAATAAAGGCCCAAGGTAAGAATGAATGTCATCGACCGAACCTAAATCTTTTCAATGTTGCTCGTGCTATCCTGGATACAAACCCGGCACTTTTGTGCATGTAAAGTAACATATTGTCTATTGTATCTTGTATCTGCGTTTTTGTTGCGCTTTTTCTACGAGTATTCTTCTTTTTCGTTTGCTGAGTGCAAGTTGTCAGAGCATATGTTCTAAAGTGAGAACAGAGAAGATAGTTATTAAGTGGAAAAGCATGCTACTGCCACCAGAGTGGTGAAACGAAGCTCCAGCAAAAAGTTAGTAAAAAAAGATTCCACTATAAAAGTTTCCTTGTCTCTGTTACATTTCAACAGAATATCTTCGTTGGCATTGTGGTAATTTCATGTTGGAAGGTGCTGCTATTGCTCTGGTGCATCCCAGCGTAATCCTTTGTGTGAAAAATGTCCGGAATCGTTTGCGAACGAAATAGCTTTAATTCTTTGAAGGGTGCAGTTTTAAGTTGAGGTCATTTGACTATCTTTGAAACTGGAATATAAAGATCGTTGAGAACAATAAAGATGACATTAAGCATTTGTGTCTAAGGTAAAATGTTTAAATAGACCGAAATCGAGGGAGAATATACCGATTCATTTTTTCCGGAAAAAGTGTCCTCTATACCCTCAAATAATTGTTTTTTTTTGTAAATAGCCTAACAAATAATTTTAAATTGCAACAAATCACAGCATGTGTAAAGTGAACATGAAAACAAAACCCCCCATGAGATGAAAAACACCGCAATTCACTTTGTATTTGTACTTTATCTAATTTTGTTCAATCATGGAAACAAGTGGAACCGCAGGAGCCAGACAACAGAGGATATGTATATACTCGTAGTAACGCTGTTGTTGAAAAAATAACTTATCGAGGAACCACTGGAATTTCAGGTACAAACGTACAAAGATTACTTTTTCCGCTGTCTAAGGAAGTAATACATGCTAAAAACAGATCCCATGTCCTCCCATTCATGAGTTTATTCCTGGAACGTGATGTCCCCTTAAAATTGAACACTTGCTGTAAATGCTTTTAGAAGATGAATAAAATTTTACGGGCTTAGAATCAATACTTTTCGCTACTGGAACATTTTTAAGTATTCAGTGTTGTCAAATAGTGGGAATTGAAAAAGATACGAGTATTGTTGAGGATAGCATAATAATGATAAACTTAACATATTTCTGAAAGTTTCGGAATTTGGAGAATTGATGCCAAATTTTACCATTTTCAAACTTTCCTTTGAATTTAGGTTTTTTTTTAAAGACTTGTTCTTTTGCTCTCAAATAGCAGCACTGAATAGATATGTTGATAGCCACAATACAGCTAAAATTAACAAATCCATGCCTAGCGCCACAAACCAGCAGAGCAAAGGATATATAAAATAGGGAAACATTTTTTGACTGTTGACAGAGGTGGGTTGGATCTTTGATGATTTTAACCCTCTTTAGAATATATTTTCCATTCAGTATATTTTTCGGTTGTATATTATCCTCAGATAGACGTCCAATGTTGGGGTACTTTCCTGGCAAAAAAACCACTTCCGATACAGAAAAAAGTTTCGAACCAAGTCTCCAAACAAACAACCAGAGAAGGTTATGATGATGATGGGATGGTTTAAAACGATAATATGATTTTATAAATTTTAGTATTGCTATAACATTCTATTCTGTTGTGACGAGGGAGAGAAAAGTGTCCAAAAGATAAGCCTTATATTGTGGGAAATTTTTTGACATGTCGTCGTGGGACGTCGTGGCCGCAAAATATAATATCAAAAAGCAATATTCATATAAACTTCATTTTTCACGATTGGCAACTGGTTGAAAAGAGAAAAGGAGCATACTATACGAGTAGACGCTGAAATTTTTAGCCAGTTATTCATCGTGAAAAAGAAAATGTTGGTGGATTCTTTGCCCTTGTATTATGAATCCTTTGGATATTGTTCGCAATAGGCTTTCCGTGTTCTGTAGATATTCTGTCAAATCAAAATTTATAGGATTAGAAGATACTTTGATTTACAAAGAAAAAATATATTATGTATTTGCAAAGGGTGAAGTTGACAGAGGAAATTGATATTTGAAAAGGGATAACACAATGGGTATGGCATGAAGTGAGTTATGACAAGTAAATGCGACAGGACGATATTGTCCTCTATTAGATTCAAATAAAAAGCAAATTTAATAAAGTATGAGTAAGGATCATAAATTGATTTTGATGAAGGATATCGTATGTTTTTATATTTAAAGTGGGTAGATGTAAAGCAGTCAAAACTTGTCTAATTTTTGGAAGAATATGGTTTTGTGTTCATAAGCACTATAAAAAAATAACTTGTTGAATTGTTTCTTTTAGATAATTTTAAAGGAATTTTACCAAAAATAAAATCGAACTTACTGAATTCACTAATTAACTTCATAAACCCTCTAAATTTTATTGAAAAGTTCCAAGCAACTTTATTTTTCATAGATTGGTCTCTTTTTCTAATCAATGCTTCATGTACTTTTATACCTTCTTCATAGTCGGTTTCTCATATTTGTTGCTTACAGGATGCAAAAATAGATTTTTATGCACCCTAAAGGCCCAAGCAGCAGCAGTGAGTTCCGGAGTGCCCCGTGCCCATAGTCCAGAAATAACTGGAGAGAGAATGTGTACAGAAGAGAAACGGCAGTCACGTTGCAATGATCTCCTCTTCAGTCTTTTTTATTTTCGCTGAACATTTTGAACTTGACCTATATTCGGGTAATTTCAGAAAGCATATGTAGCTTCTTCCAGAAGTTCCTGCCTTACATTGATGGTGTTGTCAATTTATGGCTTGTGTGAAATCTATACATTTCTGATGACAGAATGCTCAGATACATTACTCAGAATTGTCAGTTCTTTCTTCCTTTTCAGTCCTTATTTAGGAAAGCTAACTTGAATCATCTTTTATGACAGCTTGCGTGACCAAAGAGCGGGCCTCTCGAAAGAAGTACTGATTTGATGCATTTTAGCCGAATCAGCAAATTTTCAAGCTCATTGCTTGGATAGTCGTTTTTAAGCTTATTGCCTGTCCTCTGTCTTATCACTTGTAAAAATTAACATTTCACTTTCATATTGATATCTCCAAAGGACTTCGTTCTGGGACATATTTGGATATCCTGTAATTCCCTAATTCTGCCGGGACTCAAAGCACAGCCCATACTTTCATCTAGTGTCATACCTTCACAACATTATACAGGGTTTTCCAATAAGAGGTGTTATTTTGATATTAAAAGAAAAATTCCATTTTTCAATAACAATGATCGGATGTTTATTTCATTATAAAGAGGAAGGTATGCCGTTAATAGTGGAAAATGACATCAGGCAAATGACCACCACGACCACGCTTACAGCACCATATCCTATTCATGAAATTTTCCATAACCAAATCGAAAAGTGGCTGCGCTATGTCCTCGATAGCCTCACGAATTCCATCTTTGAGGTCTTGAATCGACGCTGGGCTGTTGGCGTAGACCTTCTCTTTCACGTGGCCCCAAAGGAAGAAGTCGCAAGGTGTTAAATCACAAGATCTCGGTGACCGATTGTGATCACCTCTTCGAGAGATAACACAGACCGGAAACTTTTCCCGTAAAAGATCAATGGTTTCGTTGCTTGTATGGCACGTAGTGCCGTCTTGTTGAAAGTAAACGTTGTCCAGATCAATATCTTCTGATTCCGGCCATAAAAAAACAATCATCTCCCGATAGCGCAATCAATTCACCGTTACTGTTGCTCCAGCGTCATTTTCGAAAAAGTAGGATCCAATGACTCCGCCAGACCATAAACCGCACCAAACAGTCACACGTTGAGGATAGAGAGGCTTTTCAACAATAATTCTTGGGTTTTTCGAGCCCCAGATGCGACAATTTTGCTTGGGCCTCATCACTCAAGATAATTTTTCGATGACGTTTGTGGAATACATAATTCCAAAGAACGACGGGGAATGGGCAAACCTGGATTTTCTTCAACACTTTCGGCTACAATAGCAATATTCTTGGCTGTTCTTGAGTGACATGCACGGATTTAACTCTCCAAATCACTGAGTTGTCCCAACAGCTCGAATTTTTTCACTAATTTCTGTATTGCGGTCCGACAAGGTGCTTCACGGCGACCTAAAAATGTTCGAGTTGTGCGAACCGTCTCTGCCGAATTTTCACCATTTTTATAGTGAATTTTAATAATTTCAATGCGTTGTTGAAGCGTGTATTGTTCCATTTTTATAAATGTCAAAAAATGACAGCTTCAAAAGAGACATCTACCGAAATAGCGGGCTATTCAAAATAATACCTCGGAAAATCCTCTATTTGGCTCCCTGGTACTTCGGAATATTGGGTACTACCACACATGGACTAACAAACGATTGGCCCGTTAATCATACACGCGGCTCTATCTCAGTGGAAAGTTAGACCGCGGCCCGAATAGAGCCTTGACCTTCAGGACTACTCACCTTTTATCATCACGGTTCTACGACCTCGTTCGCAAGTTGATCTGCTGTCAGCTACTATTGTGCCTTTCCATCAAGTCCTCGATCTTCCCGCTAAACGTCTACCTCGTCCTCTACCTTTTAACATTCTTTTGAGTAGTTGGTTCTCTTCAGTTCTTTCTACGTACCCCGCCTATTGAAATTTACTTAACTGTACGCAAGTGGATATAGGTGCTTCATTATAACGTAGTCTCCGCTCTGTTGCATGCTTCACTGGGCCGTCGATTTTGCGGAGTGTTTTGCGTTTGAATATGACCATTGTCTTTGCGAATTACGTTCGCCAGGGTTCATGTTTCACTTCCATATAACAGTACAGATTTGACTAGTGATTCGTAAATACGAAGCTTATTTTGTCTGTGCACAATTCTGACCATTAGAATGGGAGGTACGGACTAGTAGACTTTATTTGTGGCGCCTAGTCTCGTCCTTTTCGGCGCCACTTCTGATTAGGTTGGCTCCAAGATAAACAAAGATATCCGCACTTTCAAGGTTAAAGTCTCCTACGGTCAGGTTTTGTCGGGCTAGAATGTTCTTCCTCGTTTGAGTCATGAATTTAGTTTTAGTTTAAATAACTCGAAGGTTAATTCGATTTGCTTTATATTCTAGGTTCAGAAAAGCTCATATATCATCTGACATTCACCGTGCCATAATATTGATGTCATCAGTATATGGTATGAGATGGGAAAACCCGCACCGGTTTAACCGAAGCCCGGGTTGTTTGGTTCGAAAAACCAGGTTTTTCCGTATGTTTTTTCCTCCCGGTTTAAAATGGCTTTTTCATTCAAATTCAAGAACCAATTAAAACCGAGAAACAGTTTCTTCGCCATTCCTACCTAGGCAGAATTAATGAACGCAGTCAGCAGACGAAAGAAAATTTTTACGTTTGATTGGTTATTGGTATTAGTTGTTTGTTTCGTTTCAATGCAGAGGACTTCACTCGGAGTGCGAAGGGAAACTAGCACATGATACAAAATAAATGCAAAATGTTTGGGGACTGAACTGGAGGATCTTTCATCCTTATACTGTAAATGAATGACAGCTTAACAGTGAACTGTTGGCTTGGATTGTCTCTTACTTTTAACACAAAGATGAAATATATTTCAGTTCATTTTGATTCAAATAATTTTGTGAGTAAAAAATTGAAAAATCATTTACACTTAAAGTTAACCAAGGGACATTAAAAATATACATTTAATTTTGATTCGTGTTTCTTAGGGTTTTGTAAAATAACTTTACAAAACCCTACTAAAATCGCGTCCTGTCTGTCCGTCCATACGTCCGTGTGTAACAGCAATTTTGCTCGCAAACTACTTAAGAGCTAGGAATACTAAATTTGCGTGCATGTTTCACGCGCGTGTTACGACCATGAGTGAAAGTCAAGTGCCGACTGCCGTTGCGCAACGTATTGTCATTAGTTTTTTAGTGTGAGGAGGCGTTGTAAACACGGAAATTTTTCTGCTATTGTGAAATCAGTTCGGTAGTAATAGTCGCAGGGTGATAAATCCGGACTGTAGCGGGGTGTTCCAATACCGCCCACCCCGCATACGATAGTAAGTATGCGGTTAGCAATAGTTTTTTTTTGTTTTAGCGATTTCGCAAACTGCCCGCAATTTCATTGATATGTTTTCAAATCTACACTTTCCACGAGATTATGAAAATTTGCGTGTCCATTACTATTAAGCGAGCCTAGCGGTAAGCAAGCGTGCTTCCAACAATTTCTGCTTTCGAGGATCGAAAGCAGCTTGGAAGTGTTCCACATAAATCGCACTCGAATGAAGCGTGGCCCCACTGGCGAGCGAATACGAATGCCACGCTTCGTCCTATAAGCTGTGTATTTTGACACAAATTTTACTAACCTCAAGAACAATTAGATGCATTCACACAAGTCCCAGGCGTTTATCATTAGGATCAAATCGCAGAAAAACAATTTACTCGCGGCGCAAGTGACCAAAAAATTTCTGGCGCAACTGCACAGAGAATGATTCCTATAAGAATCGATTGCTAGCTAATTTACTGGGGACACTTCACTCGTTTTTGAAATGTAATCCGAGGCGATATCACAAGCACCTTCTATACCGATTGCCACTAAAGTTTGATGGCCTGATTGGAAATGGTTCTGGAAGGTTTTAGGTTATGCCCGAAAAATTACCGCACACCACCTAGCATTCCCGGTGTATCACGTTTTCGTCACCACTCGGTCGAAATCAAGTCTCGTTCAGTGGTAGAGCTTTGCTCTGCACACTCACGACATCAAGTGGTGAACTTTAGCGGATAACGTTACGCGTGTTATCCAACAGTTTGTGGCGTAACATTGCCGCCAAAGTAGCATACCCGTTGTAGATAGAATTGTTGGGTGCATTGGTTGAATTATCCAGTAGTGAGCGGGGCGAACTGCTCGATTGATACAATTGATTTGGATTATTTAGTGTATCAATCAGTGTATCACCGGATCGTCGAGCAGAACCTCATGCATGGATTCCCAAATATCGTTTAGAGATGCCTTCGGAGGTGGTTCAATGCGGTCCAATATTTCTAAGGACTGGATCCGACTAAGAATCTCTTTCGGCTTAGACGTTGTGTCGTCATTGATTGGCATTAAAAAATTAAATGTTATACCTTCTTATTAATACAATACGTTTAACTAGCGTATTCTTGATATTACCCTACGTCCTAAACTCTATATAGGTAACCTGGCAATTTTGCGCGCAAAGACATTTAACTCCAACGCGTACAATTTTGTCGTGCTGTTAAGTGAGATCCAAAATGGCCGACGAAGAGGATACTAACATACCGGAGGTGCCGACCTTTCAGCTACCTGAAACCTCTCAGCGGCCGGCATCGTACAATAACCCTGCCGCTACCGCAAAATGCGGCATGGATATTGCCCAAATTAGATTCAGTCTCGAATTGGAAACTGCCAACATTTTGGCAACGCAGACCCACATTATGGTTTGCTCAAGTAGAGGCACAATTCATTGCTAAAAGTGTATTTACAGATGGTGCAAAATTTAATGCGATAGTCGGATTCATAGATTTGGTCATTTCCGATATAGTAGAAACACGCAAAGCTGAAACGACGACTGCTCGCTCGTCTTGGCGACACCCCGAAACCCGTCTCACAAAAGTATTGACTGAGGTGGAACTGGGTGACAAAAAGCCGTCACATTTATACCGCGTAATGAAACCGATGGCAGCTGATCAATTATCGGATGAAGCAATGCGATCTTAGTGGATCGGACGAGTACGTGCGATTCTGACAGGTTCAGCCCATTTAGAGACTGAAGTTCTCACGGAAGTGGCTGATCGAATTGTACCGGAATATAATTCATAGCTTTCCATTTCGGAAATAAAATGTCAAGCTTCAAGGGATAATGAGACAATAGCCGCATTAACAGAACAGGTCAGCAAATTGGAATTAAATTTAAAACAATGTAAAAGTCTATATCGCTATCGGTCGCGTTCTCGCTCACATGTTTCGACGGGACTCTGTTTTTATCATAAATGGTTCGGAAAAAATGCAAAGGAGTGCAAAACTCCATGTAATTATGTGTGATCCAATGTGTGACGGCAATATGGAATAGCACCGGTTAGTTATTCGTGACAGCCAAAGTGATACCTTATTTCTGGTGGACGCGGGGCGGATATTTCTGTGGTGCCAGTGGAAATTAATACGAAAACAAAAAAAGAGAGAAGAAGCTATACGCTGCGAACGGAACCACAATGGACACATTCAGGGAAAAAATTGTTCAATTTAGACAGTGGCCTCCGAAGGAATTTCCAGTAGTATTTTTGCGTCGCAAATGTGTCACGACCGATTTTAGGTGCAGATTTTTCAAAGGATATAATTTATTCGTAGACATCAACCAAAAACGCCTCATCGATGGAGATACGAATCTTTATTCGATCACGACAATTACTAGAGTGAATGCAACCAAAATTTCTGCAATTGAGAATACAAACGTGTTCGCAAAACTGTTGGCACAGTATCCGGGGCTCACATCATCGTCAAACTACAATCAACCCGCATCACATAATAATATGCACCATATGATAACCAAAGGAGCATCAGTTGTGGAAAAACCACGCCGACTGCTACATCAAGGATAAAGGGTTGTGAAAGCTGAATTTGGTTACATGATTCCGAAAAGCATATGTAGGCCATCAAAAAGTGCGTGGACGAATCCGCTTCATGTCGTACCCAAGAAATCTGGGGAAATCAGACCTTGCGGTGACTTTCGACATCTCAATGCGATGGGTTGTCCTGACCGATACGCTTTTGCAGATATGCAGGAAGGATATGCAGGAAGTGAAGGAATTCGACCAATTACCAACAAGTGTTAGGCTATTACTACCTTTCCACCTCCATCGAATATTTTAGAACTACGACGTTACTTAGGAATGCTGAATTTTTATCGACGTTTTTTGAAAAATGCAACATCTGTTTTACAAGGTGCATTCCAAAACAAACGAGACTTTTGTCATACAATTTTTTAGTGGCTCCATGTGTGAATGAGACAGTGCGTTGGTAAGTTACATCCCTCCCTGACTTCCAGAGAAAGCTTGGTGACTTTCAGTTCAGTGGAAGCGAAATTATTGCGTCTAAAGTGACGAAAAAAGTTTATGGCGATGATGGTCTATTTTGTGCCAGAATTCATGAGTGGTTTACATGGTTCAGAGATGGTCGTGAGGACATATATGACGATGAACATACGGGCCGCCCAAAATCAGTGATCAACGAAAACCATCAAAATTGTGCGTGAATTTATCAAAAATGAGCCGAAATCATTGTTAAAAATCACGGAATCGGAGTTGAACATCTCCAAAACATCGATTTATCGTATTTTAACCGATCATTTGGGCTTACGAAAGGTCTGTGCACGTTTTGTTCCGCACAACTTAACTGATGACCAAAAGTTGCTCAGGATTCAACATTCGAAAGACATCATTAAAGAGGCGAGAAAAGACGCGAACTTTATTTACAACATTGTAACTGGCGATGAAACGTGGTGTTTCCAATATGAACCCGAAACCAAGCGTCGAAGTGCCGAATGGAAGGCCCCAGATGACCCACCACCCAAAAAATCGCGTTTGCCGAAGTCAAAAATCAAGTCGATGCTCATTTGTTTTTACGAATCCAAGGGAATTGTCTACAAGGAGTTCGTGCCAACGGCCCAAACCCCTGCTGCAATTTTCTATCTTGGCGTTTTGAAGCTTTGTTCCATCGCATTCGTCGAATTCGGCCTGAATACCGCGAAAGAGGAAGCTGGCGCTTATTGCATGATAATGCACCATCTCATCGATCCACTCTTGTGACTGATTTTTTGAATAGAAATCGCATTTTAACCATCAATCACTCACCGTATTCGCCTGTGATTTCTGCCTATTCGGAAAAGTGCATTTGGCCTTGAAAGCAAAACGCTTTGCGTCCGTAGAGGGCGTCCAAAAGGCTTTTACCGAAATCCTGAAAGACATTCCGGTCAATGACCTGGAACACTTTTTTGAAAAGCTTTTGGATCGCGCAAAACAGTGTATCGAGGCCGGAGGAGATTATATTGACTAAATAAACGCAAATTTATCGGAGTATAGCTCCTGTCGTTTCTTTTTTAGCTCAGTCTCGTTTATTTTGGAATGCACCTTGTAGCCCCACTTAACGCATATCTGACAAATAGCCGAAAAAATGATAAATGCCTTATTTCGCGGAACCAAGTAACTCTGAAGGCTTTTAAAGAAAGCAAAGAGTTACTAACAACAGCAACCCAACTAGAATATCCCAAGAATAGTCTGATTTGGCAGTAACAACCTATGCTTCGGAAACTGCAATAGAAGCAGTCCTTGAACAATATGAGGAAAAAACTTGGAAACCTCTTGGGTTTTTCTCCAAAAAACTGTCAACAGCGCGAACGAAATAAAGTGCATACGATCGGGAATTGCTGTCCATATACGAAGCAGTAAAGCAATTCAGGTACATGGTAGGAGCGCGATAATTCTTAATCCGCATGGACCACAAACCACTCACCTTTGCATTTAAACTAAGGTCGGATATCTGACCCAGCTTTTGAGCGGGCACGGGTGTTTTCAGTCTTACCTGCACAAGATCGGCAAGTCACGGTCTGCCGATTGTCGATTTTGCCCAGGAGAGGAGGACAATGCCTGTCACACATTTTTTGCGTGTACCAAATGGGCCAGGCTGCGAAGGGAACTCTACAGGGAAATGGGAGAGCTCACCCCGGATAATATAGTTGCGGTGATGCTCGAATCGGTTGACAAATGGAACCAGGTGGCACATTATGCTCGGGCAGTCCTAAAATATAAAAGGGACTCACAGCAGCCGGAGGCACTGGGGCTGGGGGATCGCTCTTCTGGCAATTCCTCTTCCCCCCTCCCCTCCCGCTAGGAAAGGGACTCCCCAGCTTGAAGGCGCCCCACGGCGTAACAAAACGAGACCTGGCCCGAAGTAATGTGTCAAACGGTTCCAGGCTGGGTTCTCAGATTGACAGGGGAGGTGTTTAGTGGGTAGTCCAAAGGTATCCTCCATGGGAGTCCCACACTGCCAGACTCGGCGGGCATAAATGCCTTCACCTCCCTACCACAAAAAAAAAAAAAAAAGGTCGGATAGAGCCACACCTCGACAAGCTAGGCAATTAGAATTTGTAGCACAATTTTCTACAAATGTCGTGCATCCCAAAGGTAGTGGTAATCCAGTGGCTGCCGCTGTTTCACATTTATCATTCATAGACACATATCACTATCTGACACACTGGAAACTTCTTTCACAGCAGTAGAGCAAACTCACGACGAAGAGTTAAAAGCAATACTAAACTCGGATATATCACTAAAACTACTGCGCCTTTCTCTATCAGATGGTAAAGCATTGTGTTGCGATACTCCAACGTGCGATATCCGTCCATACGTACCAACATCTCTACGACAACGTGTTTTTAACTTGGACTATCATATCTTGATAGACGTTCTACGACCAAATTCGTTCGGAAGAGATATGTTTGGCCTTCTATGTCAAACGTAGCCAACTCTGTTAAAGCTTACGCAAATTTTCAGCGGTCCAAAATTCATCGAAATGTACCGCCCCCTACAATTTCCTATTCCAGATCAGCGTTTCGATCACATACACGGCAACATAGTTGGACCTCTTCTACCTTCGCAAGGACAAAACTACTTATTAACGATGAAAGTTCGCTCTACCAGGTACCAATTGCAGATACGACCGCCGAAACTATCACAACAGCTCTATACACTCATTGGATTAGCAGGTTTGGAGCACCTAAACGAGTTACAACTGATCGTGGATCACAGCTTGAATCTATTGCATTTAAGGCACGATCGCAGCAACTGCGTACCATCCATCATCCAAGGACATGGTAGAAAGGTGTTACCGGTCTTTAAAGGCTTCTCTTATGTACCACGAATCGTTTCGTTAGACTGAAACACTACCAACAGTACTACTTGGACTTCGAGCAGCATTTAAGGAAGAGATTGATTGTTCTGCATTTGAAATGACATACGGCACTACACCTAGAGTCTGGAGAATTTTTCTACGATGTTGATTTAACCAGCGATCCGCAAATATTTGTTGAGAAGCTTCGACGAGATATGCAGCGATTACGAGCTACACCACTTGCACATCACAGGCGAGATAACCGGCCACTTTGTGTATAAGGATTTGTATACATGCACTCATGTGTTTCTACGAAACGACTCGGTAAAGCGGCCACTAATTCCACTCTACATGGGACCGCATAAAATCATCGAAAGAATTTCTGACGTTGTCTTCAGGATTCCAGTAAGGGAAAAGCACGACAGTATCAACCGGACGACTCAAGCCAGCGTTCATCATCAATCTAGACCAGAAAATGGAAGACACATTACCAGAGAGTGAACAGTACTCATCAACTCCACGACCGGTAAAAACATTCGGAGCGAAACAAACGAAGAAAACAGTCTTTTTCGGACGTAACTACTCTTCATGAGCTAGTAGTTACGCAGGGGGGAATATCGTAGCGGTTAATTCGAGACAAGTTCAAATATAATCAGACATGACTCGACTCCTAGATGGCACTGACCTCATCACGGAGAAATAGAAATCACTTCTACTAGTCATCTGTTTCTGGGCGTATTCAGCTCGCTCCCGTTGGTTGGCATCTTGCGCACACGCATTGATCCCAATTGTTTCTTAAATTTGGAATTAAATGTTATACCTTCTTGTTAATAAAATACGAATAGAGTTTAACTAGCGTATTCATGGTATTTTATCCTACCTCCCAAACTCTATACCAGGAGACTTCATGGCGGCATCTACCATTTCTCCCTGAAATCTCCCCGTTAATTTTCAATTTACGTTCCATGCCTCGATAAGTACTTATAACAGAATTTTTGTGAGTTTGGATATATCAATAAAAATAAATCTGGCCGTTTTTGTGCTAGATATCTTAATGTATAAACCTTACCACTCACTCGCAATTTCATTCTGATAAACTTGCCAATTCTAGAAACGAATAAATTGACAGCTATGTATATCACTCATCTTCTTAGCGTTTGTCCAATGGCAAATCCAATCAAAATATGAATGAGCAAAATGATTAAACAACCATTCCACTTGCATCCTTGAATTAAATAAGTTTCAATTCGCCCCCAGCCACAACATTCAACTTTAGTTTTCCGAAGCATAAATTGCCTCGATAGCGCCGTCCGGGTGCAATCCATCATACTTAACGTCGAAATTATGTATTGATTTCATGTCATTTCAACACAATTTCATCTATATCCTTGACAGCTTTAGCGGTAACCATTAAATTTGCTGTCAACATTATGGATGTGGCGTATCGATAATTTATAAGGATAAAATAACAATGTAGCGCTTATACAATGTTCAAAAGTCCTTTACAAAGCGCACTACGCTCTCACTCCTCAGAATGGCTTCTGCAAACGATGCTGTCATTCGCTTACCCAATCATCATCCCATTTTTCACTCCACTCTACCGATCCGTGCTATCCTTTGTTCCGTTGTTGCGTTTATTTATTGCAATAGTAAAATCCATCAAATTTATCATGAAAAAAAATAATAATAAATTCGATAATATTGTAATGTGGTATTGACACGTGAAAATTGTCTTCTCCAATATGGGGCTGATACAACTTCAATCTCAATGACTTCGCCCCCACCCCAGGCCAACCATCCAACCCATCTTGCGTTCGGCAGAACTCTCCGGAAAATTTTATATTTGGCAAAGGATCTGTGCCATATGATGGAGGGTAGAAGAACATGATTCTTGCATTGGATCCTTATTTATATAGTCTGATCGTATAAAATGAATTACCCATTAATTTTCCTTGATTTTATCCTTTTGCGAAAAACGAAACCCCGTTCCATCATCCCGGCTATCCGGCGCTCTTTCTTGTCCCCACGTGCGTATATGTGTGCACAGCGAAATGGATCCTTCCATTCATTTTCTTGTTCTCGCTTTAGTATCCAATTTTATGCAAACATTATACAACCATGTATAGACGCTACATATATTTGCACAGTACATTTTAAGCTGATGTAATGACACAAAAAAGTGTTGTATTATGTGCCTAATAAAAGGGTCGTATTTTCAACGACACCACCGGATTTTTTCCATCATTTATAATATATTTTGCTTCTTCGAAACGTTATACATTATGTTGTACTTACATAAACGCGAATCGAATCGCGGTTAAGATGCCATAAATCTCGCAATATTTTAAATGCTAGTGGATGACGCTAGGAGATATATTGAGTTTGCCGTTGCTCAGAACGGATAAAAGTCGATCGTTTATTTTTGTTAAGATTAAAAACAGTAAACAAGGATAATGATGAAGCATGTAAAATCCGATGTCGAGTGTAAATAGATTTTTCTAATATTGCTACGTAGCTTGAGCTGGCAAGAAGTTGTAGATGAAAACAATTTAAATTAAGGGTGCATGTGTGCAACCTTTAGCGACGACTAAAATTTGATTGGAACTCTTTTGTGAAAACAGTTTTGCGACAATGGCGTTTGCTTGAAAAGAAAGTTAAAAATGTGATTACACTAAACTGACAGTACGGGTGTTAAGTTCAGCAGAATCTTTCAAAACTCAAACTGGTAAAGTACCAAAAACTAACTATGCAACTTCAACGGCTGTTAGACTAATGACATGTTTTACAGAAAATGCTTAATACAACAATTTCCAAATAAACGTTACGAATGCCTACGATGAACCAAACAAAATCTAACTAAGCAAAACATGATAGTATTACAAAATTCAATAAAATGCTTCACTGCATTTTTCAATTTCACATATTGGTGAAATAATAATACTATGGATGAAATGTAGTTGGTAATTCTCAACATTCTGCCCGCCAATAATCGCTGGTTCTTCTAAAATAAATGGTAGTCCGCTATCCTTCGTCTTCGTACTAGCATTATTTGTAGCATTGGTCTCCGAAATCTGCAGATAAGGACGATGACAGAGACGGCTAAGAAGCTGAAACCAGTACTTGAGCCCAGAAGAATGGTATGATGTCGCATCTGATGCCAAGTAGTGGCCAAAAACTCGGTTTGTATAAAAGCTTCTTGATGCTGTGTTGTGTGAATAAACCTATCATCATGTTTGAGACTTTATTCTGTGGCGATACGAGTAAAAAGATATGATAGATTAACGTTAGTGACGTTGTCTTGCATCAACTGCATGGGTTTCATGTAGTTGACTGTATTTTTAGGGTTTCGAATATTTGTGAATTACCACGTATAGTAGCTGCTAAACTTTTGATGCTGCAGCGGGGATTTCTCCTTTTTTTTATTTTAAAGTCTTGCCAATATCCGTTGCATGTTATCGCAATTGATTTTGTCGTAGAGGGTAAAAGCAACTAGTTATTGGCTCCGGTTAACTGTTTCCAGAGCAAATCCTTAACGTGCGGTATGATGTGTGGTCATTAGAGATGTGAGTAATGGTTCCTCTATTGGAAAATTACATCCGGCAGCGTTTCAAAAACAATAAAGCTCCAAAATAACGTCACTTTGAATCGGTGCGTACTTGAAATATTTGAAGATCTCATCAAGACTTGCTAGTTGATACCCTACTCGACTATATTAGATGAATAAAATTTTTCACGGGGTTTAACCTTTATCTGGGGACATCGCCTTAGGTTCTCTAGTTCCTAAGAAGACGTACTGCAATGCATTGACTGACTAAAAGACGCACGGACGGACAAACAGGTACCGATCTTGATCAGGTGTTGTAACAATTTTTTTCTTACAAGTCCCTAAAATATAAAAATTTAAGCGCCGGCTGGCCTGCAGCCGGTCAAAATGCCATTGCCTTCATATTATGTGGTATATAATATATTAAATGAAATATATAATATTTTAAATGAAAATCGTCTAATAAAAAATAATTATTTTTTGACTTCATTTTCTCGAAAAATAATGCCATTCCGTAGAAATGTCCACAAGAAACACAATTCCTTCACAAAATTTGATTGATCGTTACAAAATCAGAAGTCGCCCCCCTTATCATGACCTTCCCTTGCTTCCGATCTGCGATTTATGTCTTTCTTATATAAAACTTGAACAGTAGCTCCATCCTAGCCGCTCACTAATTAACATGTCTATGTACACCTGGATCGTTTAAAACCATTCATGAATGTTTCAGTTACAATTACTCGTATGTACATAGAACGAGATAGTTTATGCGAGAACGTAACGTAACGAAAACGTTATCGGGACAAGGTTTAACGAAAAGAACGGTAAACCTGAATGTAACGAAAACGTTATCGCGACGCGACCAAAAAACCTTTCAGTAATGTTGCTCCTTCCCGTTCCAAAGTAACGCGCTACAGCTTCGTATTGGGCGCGATGAAGCGCCCCGCAAAAGTTCCAAAATAACGTTACCGCCGAAACGCCCGCATCTCTAGTGGCTTAACATCCCAAGAAAATACTGAAAATTCTGGTTCAGAATAGTGCTCTGTAGAAGACGATATACTACCAGCTATATGGGCTGAAATGGATAATGCACTTACACCAGAAGTTTTGAATAATACGAGTATCGAAAACTATTGGATAGTCTAAAAAGTATTGAGGCTTTTTTTCACTAAATGGTGTTCGTTGTCATATATCGGGCAATACTAATCAGATTGAGACAAACTGACGTGCGTTTGAAAGGTGACATTCCAGTCTATAATTTTCATACGGACAGTTCTCTATTTTGTCATTCGTGTCAAAAGTTGTATTCATTTAAAAATGAGTGAAATTTCTGAAAAAATTCGTTATATTTTACAATATCACTACGATTAAGTAGAGAATACATCGCAGGCTCGTGAAAAAATTTGTGGTGTCCACGGTCAAGATACTTTATCAAAAGCCACAGCCAAAAGATGGTTCACTCGCTTTCGTTGTGGAAATTTTGATGTCAAAGATGCACCTCGCTCAGGTTGACTAATAACTGAAAAAGTCGATGAAATCTTACAAAAAATTGAAGAAGACCGACACATAAGCAGGCATGATATTACTAAGGAATTGAATATCCATCACCAAACAGTTTTGAACCATTTGCGTAAGGCTGGATACACAAAGAACCTCGACGTTTGGGTAATTTGATCGACCGAATTTCCATTTGCGAAACGCTAATAAAGCGCAACGAAATCGAGCCATTTTTGAAGCAAATCATTACGGACGATGAAAAATGGGTAAAAAAACGAGAATGTCGTTCGAAAAAGATCATGGTCGAAAAGGTGAATCATCACAAACATCTTCAAAGCAAGGATTGACACCAAATATGGTTATGCTGTGTGTATGGTGGAATTGGAAGAAAATTGTTCATCATGAGGTGCTAGAACCTCGCCAAACACTCACTCAATTCGGCTCTGTACTGTCAACAATTTACTAGATTGCAACAAGCAATTCAAACAAACCGGCCAGAATTGATCAATAGAAAGGGCGTTGTCTTCCATCATGAGAATGCTAGACCATACACATCTTTGATGACCCGGCAAAAATTGACAGAGCTTGGCTGGGAAGTTGTGATGCATCCAGTCCAGATCTTGCACCATCAGACTACCAGTTGTTTCGGTATCTGCGAAAATTCCTTAATGAAAAGAAACTCACTTCAAAGAGGGACTGTGAAAATCACTTGGCGAAGTTTTTCGCCGATAAACCAAAGAATCAGATCCTGTGTAATAATGGAATATGATAAACGAATCAGATATTAATTTGCTACGTCAACAGTATATTTATCAGCAATCTCAACTACTCCTACATACGCATGGAGGAGCACCAAATGGCAGATCACTTCATAGCCGTGGAGCACCCATTCATTGACAACTTGCTGTAGTGATTTTGAGGTGTTAACAATGTCCGTTAAGGACTGCAGCGGTGTTCTGCTGCCTCAGCGATTGGGTCGGTGTTGCGCTGGGAATGGCCCTGTTTGGGGACGTGTAAGTTCGCTGGCAAGCTCGCTTTGCGGTGTCGTGGGGCGGGTTCTTTTCCCACAGCGCAAGTGCCCACTACAAAATATTTTCGCACTTAAGAGTGGCTGGTGAAAAAATTGCCAATGGCCGAAGTAACCTACTGAAAGGGATCACAAAGAGAAAGACGTCGAATAACCAATTAGCCGCGTGCGATATTCAAGACGATTTCCTGCTTGTTCACGACAATCACGGCCCACAAATAAGAGTGATGCACCAAGGCGGTGGTGGTGCCCCTTCCAACCTTAGCCCATACCGGTTGTGGAAGACTAAGCACCCCTGCGAGAGCACCTGTAATAATCAAAAAAAAGGAAGAGCTCACCCGATGTCTAGCTCATGACCGGAGGGGCCAGCCAACGTGGCGAGTCCCATACTCGGTCGGAGTTCAAAAATGGAAAAACCTAGTGGTAAATTTTTAGCTAGAGCTCATTTTTTCGATTAAAAATTCAATATACATTCCACTACTTATATTTTACAATCTAACAAAACTTCGTTACTTTACGAGTATATTTTGCCTTTTCTTCCTTTTACGTCACATTTTCGTATATTCTAATACTGTATAATTAATCTTTATTCTCTTTAATCACTTATTATTTCCCAAGGTATTTTCACCTGTGGTGCATTTTGGGTTTTGTGGATTTTGTATTTTGTTGTAGATCTTAGTTTCTTTAAAGTTTCAAAAACTAAAGGTATAAAACTTTGCAGGTGTTTTTTTCCACTATTTATTTAGTTTTTGTTAAAATTAAAAAAAAATTATATTTATAAATATAGATTTAATGCAATAGATAAGTGTAATAAAAAATTTTGAAACAAATCAGGGTACTCACCCATTCCTTTGACGAGCACTCGTTGTTGGGGAATGTAAGAGTGTCTGAAACTTATTGAACGAGTGGTTGTCGACTTTAATCGTTGAGTATGTCATCTGGCAATAACATTACACGCATATTTGGTTGCTTAGTGTGTGCTTAATGCCCGACGTGAAAATGCTTTTTTCAGAACTCTAGGCTGGACTAACGTTTTTTTCTCCATAGGGTGCAATATTGATGAGTTGGATTTAAGAGTTTGAACAATAAGCAGGCTTTATCCCATATGTCAAAACCGAGATAGAAAACTTTCAGCAATACACTTTATGTTTTGATGTCTCGGAACAAGAGAAAACTGCTACTATAATTTTATCCTTTCATTTTCTAGTGTCCTCAATGGATGTTGTTCAGTTTTCACATTTTTATGATTATTTGTGTACCGCCAAGTCACATCCTGGGTATCTTTTGGGGTGAACGCTAAGACATAATCGATTTTCCTCTTCCAGCCATGTTCATACATCGTTGGTGCGTCAATTACACTTTCAGGAGGATCTACATGAATCCAACGCTTTTGTGCAAAAGAGTACTCTTCATTCCATACGTGATCAAAAGTTGCGAAAATGCAACCAGCATCGTACCTAAAACACCTACACAGGAACATAAAACAATTAGTATATTCACCACATCTACCACGACATGTTCTCAAGAGATACATAATATCATTATACCAAAGAAAATTTTGTCTGCTGATTGCAACACCTTAAAATTTCAACGCGAAGACCATTTTCACTTGTTTCCGTACTGCTGTACTTTTTGGTTACAAACTTTGCACTTGAGTTCGTCGACCTATTCGAAAAATTTACTATTAAACCAATCTATAAATTCAACTATTTTTTGTTCTTTGTTACGGGAGCCGCAGTCCAAATATTGCTCGGTTCGTGTTCCGTCGTTTCTCTCTGTGTACTGTAAATGACAACATACATATACGAAAAGCTGCGAATTGTAATCAAAGCATCTGTGGGCGCGGCGTCGTATCATGGATTAGCAGAAGTCGGTGTGTATCCATACTCGTATTAAGTATCAAACATATACACACAAAACTTCGCAATCGAACGTACCGCCCAGTGGAACGAATTGGTTACACGCATTGCAAATCGAGCGAAAGCTTTAGCTTTGTGGTTGCACCAGTCACAGAGAGATGGAATTAAACAAAAACATCATGAGGAGATCACATAGTCTTTTCTAAAATGTCAAACACAATTTCAACAAAATTAAAACAATATATCAACTGAAGCGTTATCAATGGCGGTTGAAAATACAGAAAACGATTTGACAGAGTTTTGAGTGTTTTTATTGTTCCGCTCTGCCGCTCCTCGTAACTTTTTATTCGCTGATTGCTTCAACCGATGCCAATCCTTACGGCTTTCATGTCGATTCTCGATATGTCGCCACAATCACAGTTGAACTTTGATCTTTTAAATGGTAAGTTGTCTTCATTATTTTAGTTGGTAAATAATTAAGTCAGCATAATTATAGTATAAAAAAAAAGAAGCCAGCAAGAAAATCGAGAAGTATTTCTCCATTCGCTGGCTCAAGGCGTGCGCCCGAGCTTACTCTATCCCAAGGCACTTAGCCCGGGATAAGCGAATTAAGAATACGTTCAACTGCATACTCAAGGCATCCGCCCGAGTATAAGCGCCCCAAGGCAGTTATAACCGGGGCCTGCAGTTGAACTAATAATTGATTGATTTATTAATCTGATTGCATACTCAAGGCGTTAGCCCAACTATTAGCGACCCAAGGCTTTGTGCCTGGGGCTAGCAGTTGGATTATTAATCAATTGATTCGTTAATATAACTACGTGCTCAAGGCGTCAGCCCGAGAAACAATGAAAACTTAAATATATTGGTTTCTTCGAATTTCTTTTTCCTTCTGAAAAACTAACAAATATAATTAAAGTAAACGTAAATTGAGTAAATTAACTGTTCCATTAATATTCTAAATATAAATTTATGAAGGCATAAGTCCACAATAACTTGTTCTGTTATAAATTAATTAGCTTCAAATAATTCATTGTAATTGTATAACCAAACAAAAAAGAAAAAAAAACTTAAATCATTAAACAAAAAGGCACCTTTTTACTGATCTAGTTGACACGCATGAAGTATTACAAATATTACATCACCATATCAAAGTTGTTTTCAATCGTTCGCAAGAATGGGTTGGGTGTACCAAGAACGGAGGGAAAACTCGTTTTCTCACAGAAAAGCTTGGTAGGAATTCATAACAAAGCGGCGTTGAATCGCGGTGTTGAACACATTTCGCAACTACCAAGTTAATTCAATTCAATTTGTGATGGCAATACGGCCAATCAAATTTCTTGCGAAATCTACAAGTGCTATAGGTAATGTTGTGGCCATTAAAATGCTTTCGCGGCACTTTTTTAAGGGGCACTTCGCGCGGCCAGGGTGCGGGAACAGAAATCGGGAATGTGTCATTCAGCCTGATTCGAGACGTTTTTTTTTCACAGCACTTTAAGGACAAATTTTGCTTTACGTCAGACTATATTTTAGTTTTAAAATCGTTGATTTAAAATTTTCACTGTAAGTTCCCGAGTACGATGTGAACTGTCCCAACAATCTCTCGTCGATCTCTCCGCGCTCGCGGTTTTGAGGCAAATTCCCCGACGAAAGTAATCCCGTCGTGATGAGCCTCTTTTTTTTCCGTTCAATTTCCCGTTCTCGTGTCGGAACGGGTTCACGTCTAAATCAATTCTCAGTCCGCTTGCTAGATTTGTTGCCGTTGCTTTAACGGTTGATTGGGTTGCAAGTGGAATATTGGAATTACTTCGCTAATTTGCGTAGCAAATTTCCAATTGTTTGGTCATATCGTTACTCACTATTCTTGAGTCGTAATTTTTCAGAAGTCCGATTGGTATGACACGGAATAACATTTATAATATTGGTTGATCTAATTGATTCGTTGTTACCCATTGGGCGTAAAAAGATCGGAATTCTCCTGGCGCATAAGATATAGTTAAAATTGCTGAGTCCCATAGAAGTAATTAAGTATTGATGGGCTGCAAATCGCTGAATTCATTTACTTTGTAGCTGAGTTTTTGAAATATCCATTAACATTATCATCATAGATTTGTATGTATGGTTTTAACTTACAAAATAAATGCAAATTTTTATTTTCGGCGGTTTCCATTTCCAATGAGCATTTGTCTACCTTGTTGTTCTTGAAATTTTATTATTTTACAGAATATTTTTCAGTTTTGGTGCAGTTGAATTGGGTGGGTAGTGATGTATTATTTGCTGTAGTTACACTGCTTCCTGTTTTAAATCATGACGTTGTGCTCAATCTTTGCTGGCGCTCTTCGTTCTGCGCATCACATGCAGCTTAAACACTTTTCGCGAAGATCCCTCGAGCAGTTTTCCAAGGCGGACTGCTCGATTACTACACTGTCCTGAATTGAACAGTTAGGTTAACAACTACAATGCCATTATTTCGAAATGCATGATTCAGACAACAATAATAAATTACAATAGATGAATGTGAATTGATTAAATCCTTGATACATTGTCATGAATAAGAAAGGCAAGGCATGATGATAAGCCAAAGGTAGAAGAAAAAGTTCTTCTGACGATGAATTATTGGCGCTAATAGATCCAATTTCGTAAATCGACGATACAAGCAAGGATGGTTATATTGACTTTCCTGAATTTATTATAGCCTAGCAGAAGGCATTGAACAAATACAAAATTGGCCATCAAAATAAAAATAATAATAAATGTTATTTTTTGATGTTGTTTACAACTGATTACGGTCTGCTTTTATTCTTATTTATTTGCACTTAAAGTGTATTTAATAAGCTGAACAAACAAAACACAATTAATTAAAGTACTAAAACATTCTGTGGAGACTTAACCGATGGTGAAGAAAACATAATCTCTAGTTGTACAATAGTTTTCATTTTCCTCGTGACATTTTTTAAAAAATTATCTGCGCCAGGACCTCAGATCCTGTTGAGAGGGGTGTAAGCGAGCACCAACTCCAACTGATGCCACATCTTTCCTACTACCTTGCTTAGATTCACTTCGGTTGCCACAAGGTAGAAATAGTAGATGTTAGAGCTTTTGTTGTTTTATAGTCTCTCTCCAGTTCAGGCCTAGACCTTAGCCTTTTTTTGATTATTTGCCACCAAAACAAATCGTATGTTTAATGAATTTTTTTTTAGTGTTGTAGTGATATGAGTAATTATCAAGTCCGTAAAGGACTGCAGCGATGGTCTGCTGCCTCGGCAGAAGAAAGTGTCGGTATCCGCCGAGAATGCCCTTGTCTGGGGGCGCGTGAATGCGTCGCAGGCTAGCATTGTTGTGTCGTGGGGCGGGTTCATTCTCCCAGCACAAGGACCCACTACAAAATAATTTCGCATTCACGAATTCTTAGGACTCAAAAGGAAGGCGACCGCAGTCGAAAAATTGTAGGTAACTACAAAGAGGGGAAATGACTTGTTCAGAGAACAAGTCGCACAAGTAAAAACGGAGGGACTTAGGGTAAACTCGTCGTTACCCGACGATGCTAATGGCCCACAATTAAGAGTGGGACAACCGGGTGGTGATGGTGCCCCCTCGCACCCGCCCAACCGGATCAAGATCCATATATGTTGTAGTGGCCAAGTATTTCCCTTCTGAGTGGAAAACTCATACAACATAACTTGTATGAGCCTTCCCATCAGAGGAGAAATACCCCGGTGACCAATTTATGTCATAGAGTTATGCAATCGGATCACATAACTCTATGTCATAAAAAGGCACCTTGCTCGGGGCCACTCAATCCGCGATAATACCTGAAACAAAAAGGTTGTTATGTGCCCGATGGCTGGCTCATGTCTGGTGGTGAGAGCCTTCCATCGTACCGGGCCCTATACCTGGTCAGAATCGAAGGAAAGGAAAGACCGATTTTAGTTAAAGTTTAGCACCTCATTGTATTTCCCGACAATTCCTTTAAAAGATTTAAGTATTTTACAGTTTCATAGAAACATAAGAAATCCATTTAACAACCGTAAGTATTTTAAAGTTTCATAGAAAGAAAATAAAGCGTTTACATTAGTAGGTGTTCAAAAAGGGGGTATGTTAGTTTTTTGGCCAAGGAGCTAGCGCGGGTAGAGCAACAAGAGATAACTCCGGTGTTATTGTGGTTTTTAAATCTTTTTTTTCTTTCGAATAGATTTGATTTTGATATTTTTTCTTGTTAGGAATGTTTTTTTCTTCATACATGAAATACTAAAAATGGCGAAAAAAATGAGAATCGTGCTCTTCTAATAAGCAAAAGTCTATCCGTTCACGGAGAAGTCTTTGTAATTAAAAAGACCAATAGAATATTAAGTATATGCCGTTGTAAAACGCAAAGAAATATTGCCCAAAATTGTGTGTTTATGTTTCAATTTCCTCTTGATTTTATTGTTAGTAGGGTTTGATCGATCGGCAGTGTATTTTTTATTTTTTATTATTCAAAAAAAATCCTCACGTCTTTGGGACTTTGCTAAATATCACCAAAAAGCCCAAAGTTCAACCTAATGCGTGTCCGGGTCACGGTCACATGTGTTACAATTTATGTGGTTTGGTTACGTTTTATAAATTATATTATACATCTGATATATTCCCGTAAAGATGTAAAACTTTTTTCTCTTATTTCCTGCTTTCATACGGTTTACTTTCGCTTCTGCGTTTGTAGCTTTGTGTTTTATTTTTTTACTTTTTTGTTTCTCGCTTCTGTGCAAGTGTCTTATATATGCTAAATATTGTGTGTGTATACGATAAATTGGTGTTTGCATTTTATTTCCTATTTTTTTGTTATACGTTAAATTGTCTGTTCATTCCACAAATTAGATCAAGTTCAGAAAGGAGGCCCTTGCAAATAATCAACGTTTTCCAGGAGGTCCGACACTTGTAACATATGAATTGGAAATAATTGCTGGCGAAAAACTTCCGCGGAACTAAACTCTTAACACGTTTTCTTGTGGTGGAAATTCTCTGACTTGTAATTTGTGTGGAGCAGAAGCAAAACCACTCGCACGTATTCGTCAGAGGTCCTCGATTCACTTCAAATTGCTACGGAAAGTCAAAATCGACTGACTTCTACCAGTCGCAAAAAAAAAATGAAAATTTGCTTGACTGTTCTTTGTCGTGAGGTCAAATAGATTCGCAAAGGTATCAACTGTACTCAGTAAGCGGAATATAATCCAATCCGAATACGAAATATAAGTCTTAGGAGCACTGATAAAGTCATGCAATTAAGATTCTACAAGTAATAGTAACTTATCCACTTTCCAAGGATGTCCTACAGCAAGCAAAATCGAGTTAACAGCGATCACACACCAGTCAGCGTTGAAAGCGCGACTGTGACTACGATGCATTCCTTCGTGTCTCCATTTACGTCAAGGTACCCTGAATTTGAAGAGCTTGAAGTGCTGCCTACTCGATCGCTTCTACTTCGATATTCCTGTCTTAATCGTAGCAACCACAGGACAGCCCTCCTAATGAGCAGATCCATCGTCACCTGGACAATTATTGTATCAACCTGACCATTGTAGAAATTAAGGTTGGAACGGAGATGAAAAAACGGTCTGAATTCTTAACTTTGGCTGATGAGTATGCAATTTTGCATTCACCAATGAGCCAGCGAACTCCACGACCAATTGTCCTCTCGCGATGGCGCTCACAAGCGCTCGGCACTGAATCTTGGCTGCTTTTTGGGTTGTTTTCGTTCTCTTCTCAAGACACCCGAAGTCATAAGTTCTTCGTTGTCAATTTACACTGACTTTTGGCTGCTTCCGTTCCAGCGCCAACTCTCCTTGCGCTACGCCCGCCGCTCTATCACGCTAGCGCATGAAACTTTTTCCGTAATCACTCTTCCGACAACTTTTCAGTCATACACTCTGTAACGCGAGCGAAAAAAGATGATAAAAAAATTTCCTTCCACACCGATTTTCGCGTTTTTCCTATCATACGGAAGAAGCCAGGTTATGGAATCAAGATCGAGGCGACATCCTTCGGCAACCAAACTGACATCCTATCACTTCCGCCAACCTCGTAAATACGTCGAGGAGCATCAAAACGTGTCAGCTTTTGTGCCGCTATAAATGTACACCACTGCACTCCTATCTTTTCGATGCAAGCCTCAAATTAGTTTGCATATGATATATTTTTAGGTCTTTGTAAAAATTTTTTTTACAAAAACCTACTAGTTTCGCGACCTGTCTGTCCGTCCGTCGGTCCGTCTGTCCGTGCGTCACAGCTAATTTCCTCAGAAACTATAGAAGCTAGACTGCTCAAACTTTGTGTACCCAAAATTTGTGTCCCCCCCCCCCCCCCCCCCTCGCGATTGGACACCTTTCAGCCGAAAAATCTGAAAATAATCACGAACGTGGGCCTTTATGAGTACAAGGGCAACAAATACCTTAGAAATCGAAATTCACTCAACTTTGTAAATAATAGTATGATTTGTAGATTTTATATTTTTTCCCATAAAATTAAAACGGTACCTTTGCAATTATATAGACGGACATAAGATATATATGTTCACAAAATTTAATTGAGATCGAATCATAATCAAGTGAGTTATAGCCATTTCAATTATATAGAATTACAACAACAATAACACGTGTTTATGGTTGATATAGGGTTTTCCAATAAGAGGTGTTATTTCGATATTAAAAGAAAAATGCCATTTTTTGATACAAATGATCGGATGTTTATTTCATTATAAAGAAAAAGATATGCCGTTAATAACAATAACTAACATTGGGCAAATAACCACTACGACACGCTTACAGGACCATATCCTCTTCATGAAATTTTCCATAACCAAATCGCAAAGTGTCCTCGATACATATCTAAGTATTGGATGAATAATTTAAGTTATCGATTCACGCCATTAGAAAACTTGCTTCTAATCCTAGGATGTTTACAAAGACCTTCTGGTAGGAGCACTCTCCTGCTTACTCAACTTGTTTTTTATATGTGTGGGTGCGCACAATTAATGAGTATAAATTCAAATTATGGACGAATAAACCGAATTGCTTTTTGGTGGTTGTTTGTGTTTTTAACTAATATTATTATCATACGGATTTATTGATAAGTTTGAATTAATTTTCAGCGTAGAGAAGCAATAATGAATAATGCGTAATAATATCGCAGTTTTTCTTTGATATCACGTTGATTTGAAACAAAATTGGTATGCGAGGTGTTTGTTACTTCTTGATTATTTTAAAGAAGACATTAGATATTTAGAAAAAAAAAGATTCTAAACTGAATAATCATTAATGTCTACTTGTCGCCGCCTATAGCAATGCGCGTTTAATCGAACTGTCTTCACTTTTCTAGTAAGAATTTCAATTTTCTTGATCACCATGCTGTAGGGGTGAAGGAGATAGGAAAGTTTTAGAGCAGTTTAATAGGGTAACTGCTCGATTACTACAGTGTGCCTTGTGTTGAGTGTAAAAAATCCCGGATTGCTGGCTACAAGCAGACCTACGCGTCCCCAGGCCAAGGCGTTTCCGGGGAACACTCTCATCTGGATCACAGAGGCAGGAGTCAACCGTTGCAGTGCTTTACGGACTTGAATATCTTTTAATAAACACTCCACTTGTTCTTACATCAACCGAACCAGAACACTCGTCTTCACCAGATTGTAAAGATTTCAATTCAGCGATGGAGATTATGAGTGCCTACTGGCCGCGTTAAGAACAAATTTCACCAACAATCACTGTAATAAATCCGGACTTATACGCCTCGACGGACCAAAATAATATAATTTTTACTAAAAATTATCAAAACCCAAACTCGTGAAGTGCCAAATACTATAATAACTACGTAACTGCAATAGCTATTGGAAACTAATGACGTCTCTATCAACTCTTATTTGATTTCATAGGAAAAGATAACTAGTGCATTACAATGGCCTAAACAAAGTCTAATTAAGCAAAACATAAAACTA
The DNA here is from genome assembly GCA_963969285.1 of Odontomyia ornata. Lineage (NCBI taxonomy): Eukaryota > Metazoa > Arthropoda > Insecta > Diptera > Stratiomyidae > Odontomyia > Odontomyia ornata. Next base: position 175,020,879 of record OZ017738.1, read on the forward strand.
GTTCATAATTCAACAAAATGCCCCGCTACATTTTTCGATTACACGTATTGGTGAAATTTATTATAATACCGTTGTATATTTTCCTCACTTTCAATCATAATTATTATTGTGAACACACATTGTTATCATTTTTCTGAAGTTGGCCATAGTACAACTTGTCACTTGTAAATTCGTTTCCAGCTTTTACAGATGTATGCATAACAACGCGAATAATAATATTACAATAAAACTTTATTATTTACCCTAATAGCATTTTGATTACGTATGTATCTAAAAACAACTGCGCATGAAATGTAGTTGATAGTTTTCAACATCAGGAAATGCTTCTGCAAAAGCTGAGTTCGAAATTCATTTGGCAGAGCATTATTCATGGCTACTCTAGTTCTATTTGATTCTGATTCTAATCAGTGTCAAATTGATTCTGGGTGAAATAAATGAGGTCAATAACATTCACATGCTCATGAAACATTTTCTGTCCGAATATTTTTTTCGGAGCACTTAGTCATTCTGCGCTGGACTTTGCCCCATACACGTTTAATTGAATGAATTGAAATTATCCATGATGAGAGTATATCTTCAACCAATTGACGAGTGTACGCGCCTGCATGGAATTCGCAGCTTTAATTGATTGATTTTGTTGGAATCGCAGCATCATTAAATTTTGGGGGCTTAGCAAAGTGGATTTTGGTTGATATTAATCTGAAAGACCACGCTAAGAGCTTGGAGATATTAATTACAGAATCATGTTTTAACATCTACTTTTTTGCAATTATACTTTCCTAAAAAATTAAGTTAAGTAAAAAAGTGACTTTTAACTCCCGAAATCATTTCAGTTTCTTCTTAAACTCAACCAAAAAAGAAAAACTACACAAAGATCTTCCTCCTTAAAATATTCGTGCCATTTCACTTGATATATTCCATCGCAACAACTTAACGCCCAAAATTATTTTCATTAAAAATTAATCACCGCCAATTCAACAACACATGTCTTATTACATTCTATCTAAATTGAATCAATTTACAACACAAGTGTATTTACATTGAAGCGTTGAAAATGTGTGGATGTTTGCAGATAGGAACGATTTGGATTGATTAGTGCATTTTCATTTCATTTTTCACCAGAAAGAAAAATGATTTAGAAAGTGTTTCAGGTTGCTGAACCGCTTCCACTTGTTTTGCTGCAGGCTTCAGAGGAAATAAATGCATATATAGGTATGATGGAATTTTAGTTATAGTTTATGTTACCGGCTCCTCACAGCCTAACGCTGAAACCGTTCATTGGGGATGTGAAAACCATATTTGTGGAAAGCCTGTTTGTGCGGTGTTGCTAATTGATTATTGTAAGCATGACTTTAATGATAGTTGTATGTACGAGTAATTTTCCGGTGTCATTAAGCGTAGTTTAAATGAATGTAAGCCGTGAATTGGTTTTTGGATGGTACTCGTATATGAGTATTTTAAACGTGATGATATGTTATGAACATTTATGACTTAACAACGATTGAAGTAACATATGAACAAAATAAATGCCATTATTTGATAAACAGGAACACTAGTACTCTTAATTAGAGCAAGGAGTTGTTCGTTCATTACGCTGAAGTAAATGGCGCCTTTAATATGGTTTCCTGATTAACGTCGATCTTGCAAATTAACCTTTTTGGGTCTGTAAACGGTTTGTAGTGCTTCAAAGATGTTAATAAAGTCCGTAAAAGACAGCAGCGACGGTTTGCTGCCTCAGCGGGCTAGAACAATGAGCTTCGCTGGAAACTCCATGTATGGAGATGCGTACGCTTGCTGGCAGCAAGCTCCTGCACAAGGACCATTACAAAAGCACTTCTCAAGCCTACGAATTAATGAATTATAAAACAGAAATCAAAATGCCTAGTCCAGAACTGAAGGTGATCAGCACACGGAGAACTTCCTCTTATTAATCCACCTCAACCACTAGTGGTGGGGATGGACTGCGTCCTGGCCGAAAGGATGTTGCAGCTCACAGAAAATGGGCATCCTAATGGGATTCCTTGCACCCCTTCAAACTGGACCTAGGGTCTCGGTGGCGCAAGTCCTATTCCTGGCGAAAGCCCCCGCAACACAAAAAGGGAACTACAGCTCAAAGGCTGAGTTATTGGCGAAATAGCCAACCATCGAGATGGGTCTCATACCCGTGGATGCCTAGAAGACCTAGTCTTATTTTTTAATCCATTATTATTGATTCTACGCATTAATGATAAATTGATTTATAAGCAATAGAATTTTCCGAAAATTTGGAAGGAAAAATACATCGTTGGGAAATGGAAAACTGGAGCCCAGGGCTTGGCAAAATTTTGAAAATTTTAAAATACTGTTGGCACAATTGTTTTACGCTTAAAAGTAAATACTTGCTTTGTCAATTATTTGCTATTATTATTTTCTTTTATAATCCGTCAAATACGCCTTCAAGAGGCGCGTTTCTCCCTTGAAGGGAATAGTCAACGCCCCTCGAAAGAAACTCTCGAACGACAATGATAATGAAGACGGATAATGGCGAAGAGGGTGACTAGATTCCGATTGTTATTGTGAACACTCATATTTTGGATGGTGAACAATCATCATCTAAACCTGTCAATAAAATATTTCATTTTCTTCGCTGATTTGTTAAACTAACCAGACGTATTTCATTGTCCCTGCTAAACTCTTAACAGTTTATCAGCTTTTGACATGCGGCTTTCATTTGACTGAAGCAAATTTTCCTTTTGAATCTCTACTAGTTTTCTATTTAAGTGAAGGGAGGAAAAACAGAATGACTTCTAATAACCTACTATTTCCTTTCAAGAAACTAAAAGGTTTTCCAATAAAAGGTGTTATTTGGAATAGCTCGCTATTTCGGTAGATGTCACTTTTGAAGCTGTCATTTATTAGCATTTGACAAGTAGAAACTACGCCATTAATAAAAATGGAACGATACACGCTTCAATAACGCATTGAAATTATTAAAATTCACTTTAAAAATGGTGAAAATTTGACAGAGACGGTTCGTAAAACTCGAACATTTTTGGGTCGTCGTGAAGCATCTTGTCGGACCGCAATACAGAAATTGGTGGAGAAATTCGAGCTGTTGGGACAACTTGGTGCTGTGAAGAATAAAACCCCTGGCACGTCACTCAAGAGCAGCCAAGAATATTGCTGCTGCTGTAGCCGAAAGTGTTGAAGAAAACCCAGGTTTATCCATTCCTCGTCGTTCTTTGGAATTACGCATTCCACAAACGTCATTACGCCGTACTTTGCATAAAGATTTGGGTCTTAAAGCTTTTAAAGTTCAGTTAACACAAAAACTCAAGCCGGTCGATCATCAACAACGTCGTGTCTTTGCTGATTGGGTCCTTGAAATGCATGAAAATGATCCGGAGTTCCATCGAAAAATCATCTTGAGTGATGAGGCCCATTTCCATCTCGTTGGCTTCGTCAACAAGCAAAATTGTCGCATCTGGGGCTCGGAATACCCAAGATTTATTGTTGAAAAGCCTTTCTATCCTCAACGTGTGACTGTTTGGTGTGGTTTATGGTCCGGCGGAGTCATTGGACCTTGCTTTTTCGAAAATAAGGCTGGAGCAACAGTTACGGTGAATGGATTGTGCTATCGAGAGATGATTAATGATTTTTTATGGCCGGAATTGGATGTTTTTGATCTGAACTACTTTCAACAAGACGGCGCTACGTGCCATACAAGCAACGAAACCATTGATCTTTTACGGAAGAAGTTTCCGGACCGTGTTATCTCTCGAAGAGGTGTTCAAGATTGGCCACCCAGAACTTGTGATTTAACACCTTGCGACTTCTTCCTTTGGGTTAACGTGAAAGAGAAGTTCTACGCCAACAGCCCAGCGTCGATTCAAGACCTCATAGATGCAATTCATGAGGCTATCGAGGACATAGGGCAGCCACTTTGCGATTTGGTTATGGAAAACTTCATGAAAATGATATGGTCCTGTAAGCGTGGTCGTGGTGGTCATTTGCCTGATGGCATACCTTCCTCTTTATAATGAAATATTGAAAAATTACATTTTTCTTTTGATATCAAAATAACATCTCTTATTGGAAAACCCCATAGCCGTGTAAATTTTGACGTATGGAACCGATATGTAAAGTCATATCTCATCAAATCATGCTGGAGAATAGTCAAAACAGGATTCGGCAAATTCATCAACAGCAGATGACGAAAAGGATGAACCAACATTAGCAGAGATCACTCACTCTGATAATTGAACCTAATAATTTTTCACACATTGCTAATCAGACGTCAGCAAAATGTGCATAGGATTCCTTTGTCAGTGCTAACGAAGACAGTGGCATTACCAGGAGAGTGAAGCTTTTGAAGCAACTAGTCCACATGAAACTCGAAAATTTCAGTTCCGTAGAAGAATATATAAGCGCGATAGTTATGACTTCATTGAAGGTAAAAAATGGAACATCGAGGACGAGATCACGGCATCCATCATTAATGCTAGCCGGACCTCCAAGTGAGTTTCGCGGATTAGTGCTAGTAATCAAGAATTCAAAGAACGTGTTGACTATCGAAGATTTCAATTTGACAGAAACACCAATGAAGGTGATGCTCTTTATGTGAAAAAGAATCCCATTATAAATATTACTAAATTTGATTGCCACCCTTGCAAACAAGTAGGACACTTTAGTAAATCACGTCCGAAAAAAAACCAAATTAATCAATAAAGTTAAGATTTTATTCACGGCATCGTTACTTGCCCCAGCTGAGAAGCAGTGTTTGAGGTCATTTAAAATGTTAGTACAGACAATGGCAGTGAATAAACCTCTAACAATTTTCAAAATTTTTTCAACAAACATGGTATATGTCATGAAAAGTCGTTGCCATATATCTACACCTGGACATATGGCGTAGCGAAAAGGATAAACCGTAACGTGATCAAACGTTTGAGATGGGCGATATTAGACGCCAATTTAACCAATAAATTTTGGGCAGAAGCCGCCACTATAGCAACTTGTATTATTAATCGAGTAGTGGTGTTTAAAGATGATAACATTTCCGTTCAGGACTGCAGCGATGAACTCCTGCCTAAGCGGTCGAAAAATCCGTGCCCAGCTGGAACGGCCTTGCCTGGCGACGCATAAGCGTACTGGCAGCTAGCGTTGTGGTGCCATGGAGCGGGTTCTTTTCGCCAGCGAAAGGGCCCACCACAAATAAAATTTCACTTTTACAATTTTTGTGGCGTAGCTTTGGGACACATTCGACATGTATCGAAGGCCGTGGTAACCGACCGAAGAGTACAACAACAACGATGAGACGCGATGACCTTTCCCACTTAACCGTGCGCGAGGTCGGACACAAACGCATCATGGATGCAGATATTAACAATCCACTAAAAGAGTGGGGAACCCGAGTGGTAGTGGTGCACCCTCGAACTCTTCCCAACAAGATCAAAGATAAAAAAATTATGATTTGACCGTATTAGGAGTGGAAGGCCAATAATTCGTGGCAAGAGCCCCTGAAACGACAAAAGAGAGGGAGCTTTGCTCACTGGCTAGCACATGTTCATGTGAAAGCCCGCTAAAGTTGCGGGTCCCATGCGCGGTGGAAGGAAATGGAGAAGACCGGTATTTTTCTATCTAGTAATCATTTTGTGCCTCTAGTGCACTCTAGAGTTTTAGGCACAGCCATCAATTTTCAAAATATAAGGACAACAAGAACGATAACTTCAACGATAGCAGAACATTTGTTTCTTTCACCCCAATGGATCAGCAAAACACAGTGAAACAAATTAGAGCACGGCCTACCGTAATGCCCTAATCTCACGCGATTTTTCTATCAAAAATTCATCACACTATCTTGAATATATTGAAATTAAAGAATTAAAACCGCATTTTAGCTTCCAGACATGATAACTGTTATTCATTTTCATTGATGCGGTTTTACTTCCGAATTAATTTTTCATTAAAAGGCAGGTCATCCTTTCTCGGCAGCTCCAACATCCTGGAAAGATTCGAAGGCAAGGGTCAGATATGCTTTTTTTTTTTTTTTTTTTTTTTTTTTTTTTTTTTGTGGTAGGGAGGTGAAGGCATTTATGCCCGCCGAGTCTGGCAGTGTGGGACTCCCATGGAGGATACCTTTGGACTACCCACTAAACACCTCCCCTGTCAATCTGAGAACCTAGCCTGGAACCGTTTGACACATTACTTCGGGCCAGGTCTCGTTTTGTTACGCCGTGGGGCGCCTTCAAGCTGGGGAGTCCCTTTCCTAGCGGGAGGGGAGGGGGGAAGAGGAATTGCCAGAAGAGCGATCCCCCAGCCCCAGCGCCTCCGGCTGCTGTGAGTCCCTTTTATATTTTAGGACTGCCCGAGCATAATGCGCCACCTGGTTCCATTTGTCAACCGATTCGAGCATCACCGCAACTATATTATCCGGGGTGAGCTCTCCCAGGGTCAGATATGCTTGCAAACTGGGCAAGAAGCAGAAAGCAATTACTTTTCTATGCTCAACATGAAGTGCAGAACATTCATACGTTCCAAGAAGCTGGTGTCTATAGCAGGGTTACATAATAAAACAAAAAATACACTAACTTCGCACTACGCAGCCAATAAATCGGACTCTTCTGTGATTCCAAGGGAATATGAAGCACTTGTGCAGTAGCCTGTTTCTCACATGATCCGATTGTTGCCTAACGAACTGTAAACAGCAAAAGTATTGTCTCCAAAACATCCTGCCAACAGGACCTTATGCGGGTGCAAAGAGGGACAGGAAGTTTGGTCGATTCTAAAGCTCATGAATCCGTTGCGCAGAATACTTTGGGGCTGCCATCCAAGCCGTAAATGAAGACCTATTGCGAGCCAAAGCCAATAATGTCTGCGTTTGTCTGGACAATACCAACGGGCCAATAATGCCCAGGCGGGCCTCCTCTCTCACCATGCAGTCAAATCTTTCCTTGTGAGCAGGCCGAAACTAAACTTTCGTTACTATCACGTAAATAAGTAGTTACAATAGGCGTCTGATGTTTGTACTTTTAAAGTTAAAAATGTCAATCATAGATAAATTCAAATTTTGATAGTGAAAATTACCAAAACGTTCGTCGGCCACGAAAACGTCTGCTCCTGTCAAAAATTCTCACCGCAACTGTCAACTGCCTTTTCGTCTTCGAGTTGGCAGCTGCAAGATTGGCTATCGTAGCCTCAACTCACGTTGGGTGGAGACTTGTGGCTTTGCTTTCTGCAACCTCTTCTTAGGCAAAGCCTGTTACTACAAAGTGTCGTGCATAGGAAACCTTGCTAGTTCTGGAGAACTCTGGTCCAAGTGGAAGCCACGTTTCAAATACTTACATGTGTTTAGATGTAGGCCTCTTGTACAAAATAACCTATGGAGTGTATTTTCCTTGGATGTAGCCAAGAATCAAAAACGTATCGAATTTCGCCAACAAAAAAAATACGAGTATATCCTTCATTAGCAGATCTTAATTTTGAGGAAGCTGTGAATTCGACGGGGAAAGAAAATCACCGATTCCCAAAGTATAGTATAGCAACAGACGATGGCGTTATACACAACAATGTTAATCAGGCTTCATGCGTAATCGAGCTCGATGGATGTGGAGAATTTAAGTGTACCGACGCTTAACGAGGAGAATGCGAATATTGAAGCAGAGTAGCTACGACATTCTGAACGTATTCTGAACCAACCGCGACCTAATCACAACTGCTTTATCTCGGAAAATAATTTAGTAGATCCGGTAACAGTTGAAGAAATACTTTCTTTTTCAAAAAGAGAGTTTTGGAAAGCTGTTATGAAAGAAAAAATAGAATCGCATTCATCAAATTAACCAAAATGCCGGAAAACAAGAATCTTATTGATTCGGAGTGGTTTTTTAAAACGAAGTAAGTGTCCATAAAGGCGAAATTCACCAGCAAAAAAATTGAACGCAGTCAAATTAAACTGTTGTACTTGCCCACGGGTCAAACTTTAGCAGATATATTCACCAAAGCAGTTATTCCAACGAAGCGCAGCACTCTAATAAGTGATCTCGGCATAAAACAAATTAAAAATTTGATTTATGAACATAAAATCATAAATTTAGAATTTTTTATGAATATAATTATTGGAATTGATTAAAATAATTGTTCAAAGAGGATGTTATTGTGAAAAATTATATTGGGAACTGCGAACACTTATTTTCTAAATCTGTCATTAAAATATTCCTTCTTCTTCGTTGAATTGTTGACTGGTCAGACGTGTTTCATTTTGCCTGCGCAACATTAACACCTGCGCAACATTAACACCAAGGCAAAAGCCTTCCCAAATTTCACTTAACCGAAAGGTTTTCACACCAAACACTTGATATAAACTATTAACAACATTCTGAGTTATACTTTTACTTGTGGGAATGAGGCACTTAACATTTGAAACTTGTGTTTTCCTTAGGATAATTTATTTCTTGCTGCACCATCTCCACATAGTCCTCTCCACCATGCACTCGCTTTGCGCACCGGGGCGTTTATATTGCTGGTTGAGAATACACACCTTTTTATTTCCATGTGAAAATTGCCAACAACCAATTTTCCTGCGACTGTGTTACGTTACACCAAGCGATTCCGGTTGAGGGCCTTGGCGTCCCGGCTAGGCCATGGAGACGGGGGTAAGAAAGTGCCACTCCCAACCCTAGAACTGCCCTCAGGAGCCAATTGTCGAGCTTGAGGCTCCCCGGAATGGTTCGGACACTAAAATACACTGAGTAGTGTCACAGACACAGGGCCTACTTCTTGCTCTGACTGGCTAATATTTCCTACCTGCTAATGGCCTTTTCCACTTCCACTAAACAACTAACTTGAACCGGTAATGGTTCTTTCTCGGCTCGTTGAACCGCCTATCACCACTTCCACTAAAAACCAACTACACAAATTGGAACCCACGACGGGACGGATTCTTGAACACTCCAGGCGTAATTTACGTCTTCCACCAACACTACACACTACACGCTCCACGCGCGAATACACTGGCTGAAAGCAGTATATCAAAAGAAAAAAATTTCGTTCACAATTCAAATTAAAATCAAGCTGATAATTTCAAATTACTATTCAAAGTTATTTTTAATATATTCGAAATTCGCAAACTAACAATTCTTCCTTAAATCTCTTACATTGGAGGCCCCGTTAATGGTCAAAATCCTTGCACTTCCAACTCTGTCGATTCCGCCCAATTAGCGCTTTTGCGACGGAACTCCAACGTTTCTCGCTGTCTAAATCAGTTTTCTCTTGTTACTTCCTCCTTATATTCGCGCCTGTTATTCGTCGTGATGGTTATATTCCACTTGAGAATCTCCAATTGTAGCATGCTCGTCCTTCTTGTTGTCCAAACATTCAGTAAAAAGAAACCGCTTCAACCGTCGCTGGCTCTTTTATAAACTTGTCGCAACGGCTCTTTGACTTGAGTTGAAGAACAAAGGATCAAGACCAAAACAACCACCACGGCTGCTCAACCTTACAGCGTTTTCCTCGGACGCAAACCAGGTTTTTCTTGGTGGCCATCTTTCTTTCGCGCACAATCATCTGCATTATCGATAACAGCAATATGGACTTGTTTTGGTTGTAGTATTATTTTATTTTGATACTTGTGTTTACATGCACGATCGTCATTCCGAATCTAACATAGAAGTTCGTTCTTCATTTGGTTGTCCTCGCACGGAAAACCTTGCAAATATTGAAGCCCATCACGAAATGTTGTAAAGTAAAGAAGGTATGTTACGTGTTTATGGTGGCGCATTTGATTTACCCTGTCAGGTTTCAGTGGCCCTCTTCGTTCCTAGTGCCATCATTGTGTCAGCAAAGGAATATTTCGGCAAGGCGATAGACTGTGTGCCGGATGATAAGTCCAAGGAGTCCGTAAGTGCACCTTGTTGTGATTCATTGCTACTTTTTGCAGCCGCAAGATAATTGATGCGATTTTGAACCGAGTTTTAATGCATCTAGCCAATCTTGGCGGCAAACCAACCACAAACACAAGGTTCTTTTGGGCAGCACGAACATATGCCAAATGCTTTCGATTTTCCGTGATTGGTTTGCTTTCTATGTGATCACGCTGCCTTTTTTTGCTTTTAAGGCTGCTATCTGCTCTTGTGATAGAGGTGTAAAATCGGCTGGATTTTCTGGATACGCCTTATGGTACGCGGGACATAATTCATTTTCATCGGTACAAATTCTGTGCCAGCAGAACCGACAAATTTGATAGCCACATTTGCATGGATAAAAATCAAGATCATCAGCTTCCAATAGTTCCACACACAGTGGACATTCAACCACTTAATCCTTGCTATTATTTCATACATTCATGTCAAAAGTAAACTACTTTTTGCCTCTTATCAAATTACAACGTAGAGAATGAGAGAGAACAAACTCGAGCCGCTTTTTTTCACCATTGGGATTTTTCACAAACGTTTAGTAATTGCACATACTATATCCGTTAGGTATGGTTATTGGTTTGTATTGCTTGTCGAAACAAAATACTTATGTCCCGCTGCAGGATTTGGATGTTGAAAATGTTGTTTGTTTTTTACGAATAAAATTATAGATTCAATCACACCGGGCGATTGGAATTTGTGAAGGACTATTTTGGCAAGACCATAGACTGCGATAGACGCGAGTTTTCAAATTTAATCGTGGTATGGCGATACTGCTTGAATTTGATGTTGTTGGTTTGCCGTTTTAGTGGTAATCTCCCTTTTCACAATGTTTTTCTTTTCCTTTGTAAAAATTTCAACAAGATTGAATCCCGGGGCATTTCCACTTCCAAACGCCTCGTTTTTTTTTTGTTATTTTTAGTATAGAAATTAGTAATATGGACAAAGCGTAATGGGATTTCTTCTAAAATCCGGTTGAAGCTGAAATGCGGCGCACGTTTCTCATTTAGATTGTCACCAGAGAAATATAGTAGAACGTTTGCATCGTATTCGATACCGTCGGAATGATGGCTCAACACCTTGACGTTGGATTTCTTTGTGCACCCCGGAATCGCTCTTTGGGATGTTGCGCTTCCCTAGCTCCAAATTGTCCTGCCAATCCTCGCCGTGGAAGCAGAGTCGAGATTCAGTGGCGAAAAATAGCTGCTTCCTTTTGACTTAATCCCTAACCTTACTTATCGCTAATAATTACATAGTTCATACTAACATTACCTCTACTTGATCAATTAATCCTTCTTACCAGTCCTTCAGCGCGTGGAGTGGTTCCTTGACAATATTCCGATTTACATGTTGAAGTGAAAGGAATCCTGCCCTTCCAGGAGTGGCTCCGGGGCTATTTTTTTTTGTTTAGTTTTATATTTCGTAAGAACTGATCCGTCTCTTTTCGCCAATCGTTCCAAAAACCAAACTCAAACTTGGTACCGCTGTGGTAGCAGCACTTTTCCAGTCTGCAGAACCGGTTGCTGTGGTGCTGCGCCTTGAATGGCCATAAGCTAATGCCTATAGGCAAGTAATATCCTTGATCACATGGACGTGCATCCATGCACTGCTGCTGGACTTGTTCCACTGGTTACATGCAAACCATTTATGGATAACTTGCTGGTTTTATTTCATTTTGAACTAGATTTTGCCAGTCAGACTCACGAACCAAGTGGAATTGGCCTTGCCATAGAAGATCCCTGGCATCATTCCGCTGGACTCTCCGTTCCAGCAATGAGCTTGATCGCCGTAGGTTAGTTTAGTGCTGTGAATTTGATTAAATTTCAACGGCATCATCATCTATGAGCGACAGCCCAATCCGGGCCTTGACCTCCAGGATTAATTTCTCTAATGATCACGGTTCCGCGGTCTTGTCCGCCAATTGTTTACTCCCAACAAGAATCATTCTATTTCACTCACATTAAATTGTGATTTATCAGGGCACTTGCGAGATTAAATTATAAAAGTGCAATAAAATCATTCTCAAAAAACTCAAGCTAATACCTTTTTGACTTCACCTATAAATCAAAAGAAATCCACAGCAATGGCTAACGAATGGGAGAAGGAGGTGGCGCAAATGGTTATAACGATGACCGCCGCGGTGATCGTTATAACGATGACCGCCGCGGTGATCGTGGTCGCAATGGAGGGGGCTATGATGATGAAATGACAAAAGATAAACCTCAAAAAGTTTATATTCCACCCAGAAATGAGATTTTCAACCCGGGTATATCTAGTGGAATTAACTTTGAAAAATATACTAAAATACCAGTGAATATCTCTTTGGACACATAAGTTGAGTTCTGGTTTAACTGACCTTGTATATTATGTTCACCCGATTCTTGTTTCGGTTGCGCTACTTTATAAATTTGATTCTCGGCGTATTTTTGTGGATTGTGCATATGTTGTTAAATGGTTATAAGGAAATTCCTCCTCCTTCTGTCCGTTTTGATCAGATGATAGAACTACTAATTGATTATAGAACTTAATAATTTTGGAATTACTTCATTTGGTATTTCTAGTTAGTATGATGATGTTTTATCGAAATCTGCTTTGTTTTCATCACAAATTTGGTCCTGCATGCATTATAAATAGCCAATTATACAGGCTTCAGCTCACCGGCATTTGACCAAAAGTTCACAATAAACTGTAACCTCTTTTTGATGAAATAATTTCTCTTAAAGATTTGGCTCCCTAATGCGAAAATGTTGCTAATTGGCATCATCATTCAATAAAAAATGAGCTTCTTGCTCTGAAGATAATGCCAAATAAAGATACCACAGCAAATGAACGTTATTAAAAATCCTAAAATCCTGCGCTGTAAAGAGTCGTGATCCTTAAATTGTGAGCACGTGAACCTTTTATGCAAAATTAACAAGAATGTGACATTTTCATTACAATTGTCTCAATATTAGCAATGGATAGTTATTAATTTATAATAGATCAGAGCGTTTCAAAAACCTATCTAATCCTGAATGCATCAGGATAAATTCATCCACACTATGTTAAATAGCATTCAAGCAAAGTATAGCAGTAATGAAATAGAATAAAAATAAAAAACTGAGTAAGTCACGCGAAGCATTCAAATTTCGTTCTCTACTCTGCCTCCGCACTTTACTCCGTTTCGGTCTATCATAAATCGTAGGATTCTCTACAAATTTCCTGGCCTTCCTCAAACACTTTTCAAGTAGTATACGATTCATATTTTTTATGCGTCGTTTCATATCAGGATGACATCGATTTTGTATTTTGCATGTTCAACTGTTTAGTTGCTTCCACACGAAATATTCATATAAAGCACGTAACGAAGAAGCGAAATAACATAAGGATGAGGCTTTATAGAGTGGAAAGTTAGTGAGAAAATATGAAAATATTGCATGAATGAAGTTTCAGAAGGGTTCATTATTTCCATTGCATGTGCGAAGTATTTAGAGTAGCGTGTCAAAACCATATCTATTAATTGTGTCTCCGGCGCTTAGACAGAGTGTCTCCGTGACACTCTTTTTCATGTAAGATTGGGATATTGAGTTGGGGCGTAGAATTCGTTGGAAAGTGAAATTGTAGTTTTGGTAATATACTCAACAATTTGTTGGAGTTGTTTGAGCTACATTGGCAATAGTTTGAATAAAATCTAAAACAATCAAATATTCAACAGAGGGTTTTGCGAATAAAGAAATTTTAACCAATAACCAAATGTTGCTCTTAATGCGACGATCACAAAGCAGGAAATCAGCAGACCACTTCCAATTCTGGAAGCCTTACATGTAATACTCACTCTGATTGAATGAGCTCTAATTGGTCTGCACTAGCACCCGTATCCCTGAATATTACTTTGCGAAATTTTGCCACCTCCGGTATTTCGTGGTGCTCCTTCAAAACCTCTGACTGGGGCCCTTGGACCCGGTAAGCCCACCGAAGAGAGGTCGTGCGCCACTCGCTTTGCCAGTGGGCCCCAAATGAGGTCGCCAAGCGAGAATGCGACTGAGTCGGAAGGTTCACACCGGCCTAACCTCTAATCTTATTTCGCGGACCCCGAATAACGTCAATAACTTGCCCCGTACTGCAATGCGCTTCGCGCTCCTACCCCACGGGTGATGCTCGGGGACACTTTCACGCGGCGGTCGAGAATCACCCCGAAACCTCGTCACTGTCGCACCAACACTTCGAAAACCTCGCGAGCTAGACTTCACAATTTTTACTAAACACACACTTCTTGTTTTTCCACTTGTTCTAACAATTTTATTTATTTATGAATTTGTAAATTTTCAATATTTATGAATATGTCAATAAATATGTAAATTTTCAATATTTATGAATATGTAAATTTCAATTATTGCCAAATTTCAACAAATTAAATACCTTCTACCTATCGATTTCCACGTGGTCGGGGGCCTTAAATATCCCTCGATGGTTGATTTGTTCGCTGTTGATGGGATTGGCGGGTTGATGATCGTGAACAACTGTTGGTTTGATTGGCGGGTTGATAATCGTGGCAACTGTTGACTTGATTGGCGGGTTGATAATCGTGGCAACTGTTGCTCGTCGTCCCTTCAAGATTCGCCTCGTGCTAATTCTTCTTCGCCGCGTGCTGACTTGTCGCCGTTCCTCTTTGCCGTCTAGCTCCTTCCAATTGATACGAAAAAAGGGAGCTTTTCCTCGTGCTCCGGAGTCTTTTATAGCCTCTGGGGAGACATGGCCCCCTATCGTTCTTTGGTAAAAGAAATATTGTTCGTATCCACAACGCCTTCCACTCAATGCGTTTATTCTATGCAATTTGATGACTTTTACCAAGAAAATTACAGTTGAAAATACAATATTTAATTCAAAAAATTACGTTACCAATTCTTATTCAGTCTGGCTGGCGTGATAAATATTAACTTTAGCTCGCGGGGATCTTGCTTGCAGGATTGCGTGTGAAAGTGTCCCGTGACAATTTACTCAAAAGTTTATCCGTCCTGGTGCTGCAATCAATTGAACATATCTTCCTTAATGCAGCTCAAGTAGTAATGCCACCTCATCTGGAGTTCGCTTTAGAAAGGGAGTGTGAAAAGATTGAAGTTCTTACGACTCCTCTCGCTATAATTACCGCTTCCGTGAAAGAACCATCAAGTGCTGATCCCTCCCTGGCCAGTTGGTCAGTCTGGTCAATTCCCTCTATGTTCCCAAGAGAAACTTTCTTTACGAGTATAAGAGAATCCAGAGGAGAGTTTGTACAAATCGGGTGCCTACGGAGATAAATTCATCCCGCTAGGGTTTTAGAATGTGATAGCCTCGGTGGCAACCTGACTGTCCGAGAAAACAGCAACTCTCTTCCTATTGGTAAATTATTGTTCCCTTAGTATACCACATACTTTCCGAATGGCAAATACTTCTGCTTGGAAAACAGTGGAGTAGATAGAGAGGGAAAAGGTTTGGGAGAACGTTTCTGAAAAAACTCCTGTTTCAACTTCGCATTCCTTCTTTGACTTTGGGCATAGGTATCCCTGTAACACGGGGCATGTATGGAAGGGAATCCGACTACCCAAAAGAACACTAAAGGGGAGCGCACAAGGAAGACGTCCAGCGTGAAGACCGAGGACTCGATGGGAAGACAGGATTGAAGCTGACAGCAGATACTTGTTGGGAGTGAATAACAGGTGGACCAGGTCGCGGAGCCGTATGATTGAAGCAGATCAACCCTTGAGGTTCGGCTTGGGCTGTTGTGCCATAGATAATGATTCCTGCAACACAACGATTCTCCTGCCGGCTCTCAATAGAAAACGCATGGTAATTGACAATTTGAATACTTGCTTTAGCAAGGAGTCGAGGATAGCACTATGGCTGTATAACTTGGTCAGTCAGCTTCCAGATTGCCTCAGACTTAATCCCTTTGCGACATGATATTTTTAATGTAGAGTTCGATAGGAAGAAGGATAATAGGAGTTGACCACGAAGTATCAGCAACCTCTCTAGCAGCATTTCTTTGCACCCCAGCGAGATTTATTGTTAGGCAGGTTTTTCCTATAGCAGAACACCAGACAGAGAGAGACGTACTATATATAGAACATCGTTTTGGCCGTGATTGGCCGAAATCTTGGTAGACAGAATTTGCCTACCTGATTCAATTTTCCATGCTTAGCTTTCGTTGAGCTTTTGATCCAGAATGATTCCAAGATACTTGTCTTTGGAGAGTAGCAATAGTTGAAAGCCATTAAGCCGAAGAAGGCTAATGTCAGGGATTTTCGTTTTCATGGTGAAAAGCATTAGTTCCGTTTTCCCTGTCCTTATGCTAAGCCGACAATTTGTGGTCTCCGCACTCACTTTCCGTTATTTCGCCGGTCATGGAAAAGAACGTATCCGGCATCAAGATTACTTAGTCGTCGAATCGCACCATAACTATGATCCCATTCCTGTCTAATGCCGAAAGAATAGTGTTCATCACGAGTGTCTAAAGAAGCGGAGTAATTAAACCACACTGACATGTACCATACTTACGGATGTCGTTATGAGACTGTGAGCTGAATTAAACTGTACGACTCCACTTCACAGCTTCGAAGCGAACACATTACCTAGACATCTCTCTACACCTGCTTAAATGAGGGATTTTCAGATGATCAGTGTGGACGTTATTGAAAGCTCTTTCTATGTCTGGAAAAGGAACTAGCGTCTATATTTGTACACAGTTGAATGTAAGGCAATGCGCACCACCTCATTAAAGGCGGTATATATAGGTTAGCGTTTCAGATGATGAATGTTTTAAGGATGTAGGATTTAGTCTGACGAATCTGAATTCCTTTGGTAACTAATATCCCCATCTGTTCATATTCAAAATGAACTTGTTTCCAAGACTAACATGCCAAAAATCACTGTCACACAGCTTTTGCGTTATGACCGGTAGTATTCCGCTAAGACCAAGCGATGGAACGTCCTGCTGGCGACACTTGACGTTAGGAACATCTTCAACTCCGCTAGATGGGTGGATATTCTGAATACGCAGAAAAATCCTTTTCAAGTTCCAAAATACCTAAAAGCTTCTGAGGGACTACCTGACGGACCGAACCCTGGTTTATAACACGACACAGGGCCAACAAAGGATGGAAGTTACATCGGATATTGCTCACGGATCTATCCTTGGTTTATAACTGTAGAATGTGTCTTACAACGATCTACTGAGACTGGAGACGCCAGATGGGTCGCGCTTGATCGGCTATGCGGATGATGTTGCAACTCTGGTCGCAGGACGCAACGTTGAACAAGCGTAACTTAGGCTAGGTATGCTGATGCGACGAGTGAGAGACTATTGTACTGCTCGTGGGTTCAGTCTAGCACTGGAGAAAACCGAAGTGGTAATCTTGTCAAACAAGAGAATACCTAGAGTAAGGATGATCAGTATTGGAGACATACTAATCGAATCGAAGCCAGCGGTGAAGTACCTGGGACTGCTGATCGACTCAAAGCTGAGTTTCTCTGAACAAATCAGGGCAACGGCTGAGAAGGCTGCTTTGGGAATATCGGCTCTGAGTCGACTTATGGCCAACGTAGGGGCACCCAACCCATCAAGAGTGCTGCAGAGTCAGTGCTACTGTACGGACCAGAAATATGGGGTGACGCTCTCAGAAAAGAGGTATACCGGAACCGCTTGGCACAGGTACAGAGAAGATGAGCACTATGGATTGTATTTTCATATCTGACAGTGTCGGATTCGGCGGTGAGAGTTATTGCAGGCGTGATACTTATTGCCCTCCTAGCTAGAAAGCGCCGCTATTTTAACCTTCGTCGGAGCAAGGATGTAAAGGAGACGGTTGCCCGCGAGGAGAAGCAGCGCTCACTTAACGATTGGCAGCAGTCTTGGGTAAATTTCACGAAGGGAAAAAGACCAAAAATTTAGACGTCGAAAAACTATAAGTAATCCCATATTATTAGTTCTCTGGTAACAATTTGCTCGATTTCATGTACCGAGCTACTCTCCATCGAGTAACTGTTTTATCCTGATTGAAACGTGGTGGTTATGATTGTAAAAGTTTGAAAGTAGTTCTGTCCCCAAACCAGTTGTGCTATGGGTATCGCGAAAAGAGGTATCCTGAACCCAATTGCTGAAAGGCGTTGATTGGCGCATTGAAAGGATTCCAGTCTATTGATGACTGTGAGGTAAGGCCTTTTCTTTGCTTTTTCCTGAAAACCCGTCGGGACTTGCTTTGTAGTGGGAGCAGACTACCTTGCAAACGTTTGGACCGACTTACAAAAATCGTTGTTTGTTATATTTATCGCTGTAATTATCGTTTTCAGAATGCTTTTTACAACGCATTTTTTTGAAATTACATTTTATTAATGAATTATAAACATTTGCTCACATTTTCGAATTTTTTGTAAAAAAAATGAATAAATCGTTCCAGCCGCTTTTCATCAATATGTCAGCCTTGCGATTTAATGATGGCCCCACCCATTTTGGCCATTTTTTTCACCAATTTTTGGAGTCTCTCCGGTCGCCATTGTTTTCAAGCCTACTGAAGAGATTCGCAGTTTGGACGCAATTTCCATACATCTCTGTCCAGCTCATCCCAAAACAGCTCGATGGGATTTTAATCTGACGCATGCAGCTTCTTTTGATCTTAAATATTTTCTACAAAGTATTGATGAATGTTTAGGGTAGTTATCGTGCTGAAACGCAAACCGTTCCCTTATCAAATCTATGGCAGATAGAATAACGTTTTAGTGAAGTATCCGTTGATAGTGCTCTTTCTCTATTTTTGCGTCGATATTTACCAAGGCACCGACACGATCGTATCAGAAACATTCCGATACTATCACAATGCCACCGCCAGACTGTTTGCTTTCCACATTGAGGGGCCTACCCTTCATAAGATTTTCTGCGTCAGCATACCAGGGCGTTCCGACAAGTACATAGCCTCACCGCCTCTATCGCAAGAGAGATTCACTATTGTGTAGTATATTCTCGTAGACGGCTACGGTCAAAATTTCAGCCAAATGGGACTTTTGACCTTTGTTTTGACCGCGTGTGGAAGCAGGGGTGTCCGCGGCATTTAAAAAATGGAGAAAGAGCAACATCGGTCGATTATTCAATTCTTGCTTTTGGAAGGGAAATCGTGCAGCAAAATCAAAAAGCGCTTAGATACTGTGTACGGTAACTTTGCTCCTGCGTTAGCGACCATAAAAAGTTGGTTTAATGAGTTTCAACGTCGTTTCTCGTCGGTTTTTGATAAGCCAAGCCCAGACGCCCCGAAAACGGCTACCAGAGAGGATAAAGTAACACAATTGCATGAGTTTACGATTGGCAGACCGCCGATTGAATGTGCACGAGATAGCTGAGACAATAGGCATCTCAAAAGGCTGCGTGGGTCATATCCTGCATGAGATTTTGGGCATGAGGAAGCTATCGGTGAGATGGGTACTGCTTTTGATCACTTCGGACAAAAAATGCAACCGCGAGACTACCTCAGAGCATTGATTCACGCTGTTTAAGCGCAATACAAAGTGGCTTTTGCTTCGTTGTGTCACCGTCGAAGAAACATGGCTCTACTGCTATACACCAGAGACCAAAGAGCAGTCGAAACAGTAGACTTCACCCGGCGAACGAGCTCCAAACAAGGCGAAGAATATGGCCAACGCTTGCTGGGATTCAAAAGGTGTGATCTGCATCGAATACCTGAAAAAAGGCAAAACGGTCACAGGGCTCTACTACGCCGAATTATTGAACCGATTCGATGTCACGACTGTAGAAAAAGGCTCCATTTGTCGAAGAAAAACATACTCTTCTACCATGGCAACGCACCGGCTCACACCTCCGACGTCACCACGGCCAAATTAGTCGAATCAGGCTACGAAACACTACTACTATTTTATGTTTGGACTCATCGGTCCATAATACCTGTTTCCATTGTTCGATCAATCAATTATAGTGTTCTTTTGCCCATTTGAGTTTTTTACGAACGTTTGCTGATCGCAACAATGTTTTTTTGCCAGCGCGCCTTCTATACAAACCGATGTCATGCAACCGACGTACGACTGTTGTATCGGGGATTGGCTTTAGTAACGTTTAATTGATCTCGACTATAAAATCTGGCACAATTATGCATCTGAACCACTTAACATTTGTTTAAGTCTATCATCATCTTCTGTCGTCTTTCCTGATCGGCCCGAGCGTTTCCTGTCGGATAACAGTTTGATTTAAGCGAATCTTTCCAATGTTTTACGAACTCCTTTCCGTGGAACTCCCACTATTTGTGCAACCTTTCGCTGATAAAGGCCGGTTTGTTTCAAAACTACTATCTGTGTACGTTTTTTTTTCGATATTTGCTTTTTTCGTGCCATTTTCAAGACTTTAAACACAATTTCGAAGCAGCAAAATTGAGAAAAATTTTGTGCAACTTTTCAAGTGTCAAATGATCATTTGTCACTTTGTTTGCTTATCTGGTTGACAATCGACACCAGATGAAATTTGAAGTCATTTGCGCGCATTTTAAAGTTTCAAAATATTTAAAGTAATTCAAAGCGATGATTTATCATAAATTTTTCAATATTTTGAAAATTTGCAGATTTTGGTATAAGAAATAAAATAAAAGTGTTATTTCATCACGACAACGCACCAGTCCACACGTACGTCATTGCGATGGGTAAAATCAATGAGTTGAAATTCGAATTGCTTCGTCACGCACCCTATTCGCCAAATCTGGCTTCATTGGATTATTTTCTTTTTCAGAATTTGAAAAAATGGCTCGGCGGCAAAAGATTTGCCAACAATGAAGAGGTAGAGTCTGCGGTTAATAGCTATTTTGAGGAGCTTGACGGTTCCTACTATAAATCGGGTATCGAAGCTATTGAACATCGTTGGGAAAAGTGTATCGAGCTGAAAGGAGAATATGTTGAAAAATAAAAAAACATTTTCGCAATTTTTTTATTGTTTTCTTTGTCGGGTCGGGTACTTTTGGGACCGTCCTAGTACCATGACGGGTAGAGGGATATCTTGCAAAATATCATCCCGCCGTTTGCAGAAGAAAATATGCCTTTTAAGTTGGTCTATCTAGAGATGGGAAACCCGCACTGTTTTAACCGGAAACCTGTTTTTTGGTTAGGAAAACCGGTTTATCCGGGGGGTTTTTCTTGCCGGTTTGAACTGGTTTTTTTTTATTCAAGAACCGGATAAAATATCGGATTCAAAGGAGTAGAAAAATACCGAACAGAAAAATCTGGAAAACAGTTGTTTCGCCATCTCTACCTAGGCAGCATTAATGACCACAGTCACCAGAGCAAAGTAAATTTCGATGTTTTATTCATTCTTGGTATTAGTTGTTTATATTTTGTTTCAATGTGGAGGACTCTACGTAAGGTGCAAAGTGAAGCTAGTACACGATACACAATAAATGCAAAATTCCTGGGGACTGAACCGAAGGTTCTTTCACCCTTATACTGTAAATGAATGATTTAACTGAGCGGTAAGCTATCGGTTTGGATTTCAATATTTTAGTCTCTCATTTTTAGAAAACGATGAGATATTCTTCAGTTCATTTTGATTCAAAAAATTTACTGATTGGGAAATCGGAAAACCATTTATATCCAAAGTTAATCAATGGGCATAAACATGTACATTTAGTTTTGACTCGAGTTTTTTTATTTGAAAAATTTGTTAAGAAAAAAACCGAAAAAACGGCTCTTCCAAGCTCCGGTTTTATTTTGACTGGAAAAAACCGCCCGGTTAAACCGAAGGTGACAAAAACCGGAAAACTGACCACCGGTTTTTACCGAAAGCTGCCATCCCTAGGTTTTGCAGCAAGATAACGATCTAAAGCATTCTTCAAAGGATTAAGAATGGTTTAATGACAACAAAATTAATGTTCTTAGACCGCGAAGTCAATCTCCGGACTTGAAACCAACACAAAATTTTTGGCGAGAACTAAAGCACAAGATTGGAGAGCAAACTTATGCCAACGCCGATATATTGTGGAAAGCTTTAGAAAAAAATTGATATGAAGTACCCACAGACACTTGCCGGAAGTTAATCTCCAGTGATTCAAAACAAAGGAGGCTATACTAGATATTAATCAGACTTTCTTTTTTTGTCACTTACAACAAATTTACAGTCTGTTAAGTAAGAGCGTATCCAGCATAATTTTGAAAAAGTTTATTTAACAACAGTTTATACATACATTAAAACATTCTGAGATAACGCGCTTTTAGTTCAATGATGAGTCCAATCACCACCAGCATCAATTATTTCTTGGCACCTCCGAGGCATACTTTCCACTAAATTTTCGGCGTATTCGAGCTGAAGCGCCTTCCAAATGAGTCAAATTTGTCGCGAGAGCTACTTCAAAGTGTAAACTCGTTTTCCACGGATGTAGGCCCAGATTTTCCGATAATATTTGCATCCGGCGATTGCGAAGGCCAATCAAGTGTCACAATGCATTTTTCATTTCTCGTCCAGGCGAGCCGTTTGGCCACGTGACGTTCAGACAAGAGTGGTTTTTAACGGCACTTCGCCATTTTACATTGTTTGCGGACAGATGTTCCCGAATGGCGACGTGTGATAACTCGAGACCTTTTTGCTACAATTTCGCTTGTCCTTGACGTAAGAACAAGCCAGGATTGCGCAAAAACAAAGCCACGATTCGCTTTTCGTCCTTTTTGGTCACTTTTCCTACCGAACCACGATTTGGAAGGTCATCGACGGTTTTTGACTCTTTAAATCGTTGAACCCACTTCTTGACAAACGGTGCAGACTTTTGAATGTATTTAGCCGCCACTACATAGTTCATTTTTGGTCCTTTAGGATGTGTGCAAAGGAACACGGCCTCGAAGCGCTTTGCGTAAATGGCGCTCATCGCGAGTTTAGTGTTTTCCCGACAGAAGATTGACTTCGACTGAAATTTTTTTTCAAAGCGCCAAAGACAGAGGTTCTCTCTACCGATCAAAAATAATTAGAAATTGGTATCACTTACCGATCGCAAGCTATGCTGGATACGCTCTTACTTAACAGGCTGCATCTATTATTTTGTCTAGATAAGCCCGAACTATTGTGGTTAAAGAAGCTTTATCTAGATAAGCCCGAACAATTGTGGTTAAAGAGGCTAAAATTAACACAATTAATAGGTTTTGTTTTAAGAATTATATTTTTTAACTTTAAATCGAAACAATTGATAAAATTATTTTAATAAAGAATTAATAAATTTGTTCTTTAGACAACTTTCTGTAGAAATTCAAGCATTTATCTATTATTTTGTCCAGGTGTGTATATAAATTAATAAAAGCTGAAACTTTATAAACTTGGTGTTTATTTATCAATCCTAAAATTTCATATTCACATCATGAAAAATTCGTAAAAGTAGCTCTTTTTTGTGCATCTAAAGTAGAAAGTCCTCTTAACACAGCAAATTAGATTAGGATCCACTGCTGAAAAATAAATAAAATTAAAATAAATTAACTACGGCCGCTTTCAAAACTGTAGTGAATTTGGAGAGTTTCTAAAAAATCCGTGAAGGACTGCAGCGATGTTCTGCTGCCTCGGCAGAAGAAGATGAAAATATCTGCCGAGAATGCCCTCATCTGGGGACGCGTGAATGCGCTGGCAGGCTAGCATTGCGGTGTCGTGGGGCGGGTTCATTTCCCCAGCACGAGGACTCACTACAAAAAAATTTCGCACTCACGAATTTGGTGGTCAATCTATCACGAGGCGACCGAAGTCGCAAAAAGTGTAGATAACTACACCGAGAGAGAAAGTACTTGTTCCGAGAACAAGTGGAACCTGAAAAAAAGGCGGACTTGGGGTAACCTCGTCGTTACCCGACGAAGCTCATGGCCCGCAAATGAAAGAAGGGCAACCGGGTGGTGATGGAGCCCCTTCGCACCCACCCAACCGGAATTAAATCCATATTTTTGTTGCAGTGGCCAGGTATTCCTCTTCTGAGTGGAAAACTCATACAACTTGACTTGTATAAACTTTACCATCAGAAGGGGAGTACCCCGGTGACCAATTTATGCTATAGAATTATACAATTCGATTGCATAACGCTATGCCATAAAGAGGCACTCTGCTTGGGCCACTCAACCCGCGATGTCACCTGAAACAAAGAAAAAAGGATTAAATTGCACCCGGCGGCTGGCTCATGGTTTTAGGGTGCAGCCTGCCACCGTACCGAGTCCTATACCCAGTCAGAGTTATCGGAAAGGAAAGACCAAAATTGGAATTTACTCAAACATTATTATTTCTATATAATCAAAAATTCTATAAACATAACTCGACGATAAACAAATTCTTCATTATTATTCCATCTTTACTTTAATAATTTCAGTGTTCAGCATACGTCGCAGTTAAATAATTGCGTCGTTGTCTTGTGTTAGATTTATTTACTCTAACATGAATTCAAATTTCCTTTTTTTTCAAAAATAATAATTTATAATAGAACCTTATCGTACAAATGGGATTATTACAAACCGAATTTTATGTGCTTTTTCATTTGCTTAGCGCAAGAGACCAATTTAAATTTAGGCTGTTTAGTAAATAACGAACAACATGTGTTTAATAACATTTAAATACTAATATATAAAAAAATAAAGTTAATTCAAAACAAAGGGCGTACTCACCTACATGTCCGCGAGCGCTCGAGGAGATAGGTTATACGGTGTTGCCTTCATCTGGTTGGAAATTATTCATGGTAATAACGATAGATATTTACATTCAGAAAAAGTTACAATTATTATTATTAATGAAAACTTCGAGTATCATTAATGAAAACATGAAATGAAATTAATAGCACTTAAAAGGTCCTATCAGTTCGGCAAGAATCACACTGCTTGAATTTGTGTCCACCTTCAACTTATTGAACATAACTTTGAAGCCCCACAATGGAGGTATTAATGTACTGATTGATTAAGAAAGAATCTTGTCCTTGTCTTCCGTATTGTATAAATTTGTCCAATGTTAGGAATAAGGAATCGCCAATCATCACACTAAGATTGTTTCTGTATACTCTCATTATTTTTCTAGTGAAGTCTTCGGTTCCCTTCGTTTAAACTTATTCCCACACATACAAGGTATCAATAATTCACTTTGCGTATCACAATTGCCATCCAACTCGTTACGCTCGCTGTGTTAGTTGGCTTCTCTTTTCCATTGCTGAAGCCCACCTCGTAAAACATTAAATCACCGTCAGCCACATTACCGTTACAAACAGAATGGAACCTGATCTAGTTAAACTGTTCGCGGAAGTCTATAACTCATTACCACCTGAGCTGAAATGTGCAAAATCTTTGCTCATATTTAAAACACTGAATTTGATGCGTTTGTGTCTATATTATGGCTAAATTCTATTTTCTTAGTAAACAATTAGAGTTTGAAATAGCGAAATTAGATGTTTCCTTTAAATCAGCACTTCTGGGCAGTCTACAAACTTTTTAAATTTAATTTTTTTTTAAACAAACGCACTAAATGAGCTTCAATATAACTGAATGCCCCTTTCATACAATACAGACCGCTAACGCTTTTACAAGCCACTATCTTTCAAATTTGACTCACGTTTACAAGCTGAACACGTTCGAATAATTAGCATAGTCTTCACTATTTCATATTCCATAATCAATCCGACATCGTTTAAATGAAGCCTGTTTTCGCTGCCGATCCATTCTGGCCAATACATGTGAACTTTGATTTGTTTCTTCTGTAGTAATTTATTGCGCAGGACAATTGCTTTTGAGTTTTATTCCCAACTTATCTACCCAAAAATGTCCAACTGTTTCTCTTAACGGTCCGTGTGTTAAAATAGGTTTGCATAGATGTAATCAACATTCGCGCGATGGATAATTATTCGGGATGGATAATTATTCTGTAGTGATTAAATACACGATTTAGACTTTTATTCGATGTACTCAGGAAACCTGGTTTTTTTTTCCTCTTTTTCGAATTTCTCTTTGATTTCACAAGCCTATATCCATATTGCAAAACCTTTGCACTCCCCTTCCGTTATATTCCTCTAGCACACCTTTATTCCAATGATCCCATAATTCATGTTACGATTCCGCTTACAGTTTGACATTCTATCCCAACACTGGTTTTAGTTTCTCCACATTCATTTTTGCCTATATTCGAAATCAACGACAACCAGGACGAACCCAAAACTGTTTTCCCCGGGGATGGCTATAAATGTTCACACAAAATAAACAATCCGCTCACTTTTGCGGATTTCACTATTTCCTTTGCACTATGAGAAAGCTGTCATGATTCCACCTCGAATGTAACAAAAAATTCGCCTTCAAGCGCTTCTTACGATGACGACCGCCGTGAGGTGACTGTTCAAATAACGTGAAATGCGGCGGAAAGAGAAGGTTACTAAGCGATTTTGCAACGAAGTGATTTAAATATTTCATGCATGAAAAGCTTAAGGAATAATGAATAACGATACCGAAAACACAATACAACTGAACGACCGCGAGCTGTTTGGTAAAAGGCAATATTCTCGTGCCTTCTGCACAATTTTCCGTGACGATGAATGGCGAGTTGTGTAAAAAAAAACGTTTTGCGTTTAAAATAAAAATATCCGCGGCAACTACAAGTTAGAGGTGATCGAAGAAAAAAATATATAATTTTGAGTCATTTGGCAGATGCCGCACGCACGTATATCGCACAAGATTTGTCATCTCGTCACGGAGGTTTCTTCGCGACTCCCCCTAATCCATTCTTCTCTTCATTTCCATCTTGACGAGATCCGTTTAATGCAATGTAATAACCAGTCCTGCGTCAATATCGGTCAGCTTAAATTTTCCGTTTCAACCACACTCCGCGAGCATTATCTTGATCCACTTCTTGTTCGTGATGTATTTTTGTAGGTAAATTCAATATTCGTGACATCGTCATAAATAGAGTGGTAAAACTTATTTTTTTTTGGAGCTGACGAAACGATTACCACTGGAAATGAAATATTTTCCCGAAGAAACGATTGAGCGGATGTAGGAGGTAGATTTAATGTTTGTTGTTCTGAGATATTCAATCCCAGACTGAACTTGCTATTATAATCATGAAGAGAATCGATAAAATTTTTCTTGTACGGGAAATCGGTAACTGAAAATATTGTTAAGTTTTGAAGATCATCTGATGTTCCTATATCAATCATGAACTCAATATTATCTAAAGTGATGATATCTGTATGTGTGTTTTTCGATGGAAAGCTTTTCGTTTGAAGATCATATACGAAGCGTTGTGATCCGATGTAATCATCCGACTCGCCGTTGAACAGCATAAATAAAACGTTTTTCTGACCTCCTTTTGGGCCATTAATGATTGTGGATAATAAATTTGCTATGCTCACTACAACTGAAAAATGAAACGAGAGAATCCATTGCTCCGAGTCCTATTCCATCGAAAAAAATGTAGCAGTATCTAATCGTGCAGAAACTACAATAAACTTTTCGGAATTATCCACTTTTCTTTCAGCAGGGTCTACAATCTTTCGTGGGAAAAGAGTTGTGTAAATATTTCTACCGCTTAGGGGATCGCAAAATTTTGGTAGGAGCTAAGTTATTTGACACAGTTGTTCGACGCATGCAGACTTCTGAGGTCACAGCTGCCGACATCAGCGCATTCACTTGAATGCTGCATAATGATCGATATTTCTGATTTGGCATATCAAAATTATTGAATTTTTCATAACAATCAACAATTTTTGCAATATTTTCATCATCACCGACGTAGTAAATAGGAAATGGAAAGTCTTCATGAAGTAAACCTGTTCCGGCTGGATTGTAGCGAGACAAACTCTCGCACGCTGGCTTTTTGAGCCATACCTACTCGATTACTACAAAACCTTTTGTTAAGTTCCTCCAGATGAACTTTTTCAGGGGAGATCATTCCATTCATTGATGAAAAGACAATTTCTTTCTGCTTATCAGTGAGATTGCCTTATAGAAGATTCAACATATGTTATTATTGCGCAAAACTGAGTGAGTACAAAATGGAATTCAATTCAGTATTTTGCTTTCTTAATTATAATGAATATGTCCGTCCACTCATGAGGAAATGTTCTGTGTATACTATCGTTTATTCATCACCTGATCTCCATCTCAATGGGACGCATGAATATCTAACATAATATTCATGAAATGTAAAACAAGCACGACAACTTTTTTATGCATGCTCTACTTTAAGGATGCTTTCTTTAAAGGCAGAAATTTTCTATTTATCTTTTACTATATCTTCAAGGCTACTTTCTTCTTAGCAATTATATTTGAACTCCCTTTGAAACTTGAATAATCACATGCAGCAAAATGTTATTTCTGCTACCTTACCCTCAGTGGCCATACTTTGCGTATGGTGCTTGGATATTTTCCAGTGAAAGTACTTTTTCCTGGTCAGCATGTCGGTGAAAAATTGAATTTTCCTGAAGTCATGAGCAAATATTTATTTTATCCCTTCTCCGGCGAAACGGTTGGGTTTAACCATACGCGAACATTTATTCCAAATAAAACTAAGTATCCAATTCAAATGATATCCATTCAAGTGGGTGCTATTGAAGTGCATGAACGATCTTTTGCTTTCAAATGAGCATTAGATGCTTAATATAGGAACTCACAATTACCAAGGCGGCCAGAATTATCTTAATACTCGTATAACATCGCGGCTACGCAGCCTAAAGAGCAGCCGGCTTACCTCAATCACCTAAACGATAGCGGTCAATTTCAAGAAACTCCAAGATGTGCTCACTACTTAAGTTTTCTTAATTGGAATTGCAAGACCGTTTAATGCCAGTGGTGTACATTCGCAATTATAAGAGCAATGGCAACAAATAATTTATCTCGATTGCATATGTAATTTAATGGATCTTCTCAATGCATTGCCACGATGCGCAGATTTTAGTTACTCAGGAGCGAAATTATGGGCACTTTCCTCCTATTAAATAATGTATACATCACCAAAGTGTTTATTAAGGATCTAACTACAACTTGATAACGATAATCTTGAAACGTATATGTACTCGTATGTTTGATTGACGTGCAGATAAATGTTCGTTGCATCCATGAAAAATCGATATTCAATAACTGGTTTCCAATAAGGCTGAGATTTTATGTTAGGAGAAAGTGTTGATTATGCAAATTCCTTCCTTTTATTTTCTGTTATTTTACAATTTTCCTAAATCCGTTTGAATAAGTGGTAAAATGATTACGATTACAAATATAATTTAATAATGATCCAATCAGACAACTTCATGCGTGGTCAACTTATAGGCCCTCAAGATATGAGCCCTGTCATATTCGCGACCAGTATGTCCAGACATGTACATTTATGTAGAAAATGAAAGCCAGTACAAGATAGTTTTCCCTGCAGAGTGTGAGTAGAAGTTTTATTTGTTTGGCAAGCACAAACCGACTAAATATATAGGAAAATATATTTTAGCTTCCATTTTGAATGAAGAAAGACACTGTTGGCAATTGTTGCTCGATTCGATAATTATTTGATGGACCATTAATTTATTTATGTGAGTGAAAGGGTGTTAGAGAAAGTTACATAAAAATGAGTACTTCGAACAGTAACATATAAATAATAATTTAATTTGATGACAATTTTACTATTGCTTGAATTCAAATGTTTTATTTGATTATTCCCAATTGTTTTATAACGTTCCATAAGCTTGATCAATTTTGCTTTCATTTTTAAATTCATAATTTTTTTTTAAATTATGCCGCATATGATTTTGCATTGGAACGTTATATGTGTTACTTATAAATTCCTGAAAATAATTCCTGGAAGCCAGCCATATCAAAACGGTGAAAAAGTCTAGATGATTATGAATTTTTCAACATTGCTCGGATCTCTATTAGTATTGTACTCCCACTGAATTCATCCTCTCTTCTATTTCAATGAAAAATAATTGTTTTAAACCCCTTTTATATGATCACCGGTGGTGTACATAACAAATACTAAAATTTTGTACCAATGAAATACATGGAAAAATCTCATTTCAAATTTTAATCATTTTCATTCATATATGTCTCTTACACAAACCAATCCATCCCAATTTATTTCATTTGAATTTCCCATCACTGAATATATATTCTGTCCATATCTCCAACCAAATTAGTTTTTCCTATAGGGCATTTTAGTAAAACAAAATGCTAATGCTCCTAAAAAAACGAAAATCAAATCAGCCCCAGTTTATACGGATTAAAAACGTACGAATAGAGTCACGATTTGACTCCTATTTTTAGGAAGAATAACAAAAAGAGGAAAATAATATTTAATTGTAGAAAATAACGCCGATGATGTTGAAAATGCTGAATTTATAAAAAAATTGGTGAAGGCAAAAAATTATTTGCACACTTGATTGAAAGAAAATAACAGAATAATTGAAAACTAATCGAGAATGGCGTTCCATTTCAATAAATTGAGTGCTACATGTCTACGGCGAAGCAGGAATTAATACTTACAAAATGAAATAATTTTGGAAAATATCCATCATCTTTAATCTCCTGTTAGTCGTGCTTCTATACCATTGAAGCATGTCCTCATCTCATAAAGTAGCCTGCGAAACTTCTGTTAAAGACTGAACGTTATATAGCGAAACGTTTGGATCCTCCGTTAAAATTTTGAATTGCCATAAGTTGACTAGTTCGTGCGGACCAATGAATAAGAGCACACTCCGCTTTCGCAGCAGCTCCCAAGCTCAAACCTCGCTGGCGACATTGAGCTTCAGCTGCTGATGCTGCTGTCGGACTACCAGCCCACCTATTTATAATGGGTACGAATTGAAAAAATGGGGTAATAATCACATGGTTGAGCGTGATATTGACCACATCACCTCGAATTCCGCTACGGTCCTCGAATGAGATACCAATAATAAATTTCAACGTCAAGTTCGAATTTGGACTGTTGTGCGATGGATTATTATTGTCATCATAAGTTGACTAAGGGAAACTTAACGGACAAAGTAGTTGGCTCGTTTAAATTGGTGATTGCTGCAAATACTGGTATTGTCCTGAATTTAGATTACTGGCTCCTGGTGGACTTATTAAGCCGTTTGTAATGAGACGAAAAAATTTTCGCCGCACAATAAACGAAATCCAAAAGCTCTAGTCACATGTAACCTTAATGAATAATCTGATAATCATAATATTAACCACTGTATCCTCTTTAAACCTCAATGATTCTGCTTCAAACCTTAACACTGTTCAACATAACTTCTCCTAATAAAAAGTGATCTCCATTTTTATCGAAATATATAAGGGCTAAAGACCAAGCTTGAGCAACTCTTTTACTCCTACAATCTTAGTAAAGATTCTATTATTTGCTTCTCCGAGACTTGACTGAATGAAAATATTTTGAGTACTGAAATATTTCCTGATCATATAGCATATAGCTGTGGTGGTGATCTAAATGCTACTAATAAGGCTGATGGTGCTGGAGTTTTGGTTGCAATTAGCAAAACTCTACCTAACTCTCTTAATTTTAATTTCAGTTTTTCTCATACTTTGGAATCTGTTGTTGGCAAACTTTCTCTCCCTCATAATACAGAGGCGTCTGTTTATATCCCCTGTCATTCACCCTTAACTCTTTATGAGATGCTTTTTGATAATGTTTCCTCTTATCTAGTTTTGCGATATCCTCTCACCAAAATATTGGTTTGCAGAGATATTAACTCACCATCTATAGACTGGAAAAATTGTCCTAATCCCTTTCTATCTCTTACGTAAATACTTTTTCTGTAAGCCTGTCATCTTTCCTATCTCATTGCTCCTTTATTTTCAATTCAATCATATCCGCAACTCTGAATATCGTCTCGTTGACGACATCCGTATGTTCCTCCTCATCGACATCATCGTCTCTTAGCTATAGATCTTATCATTGATGAAATTCAATATAAAAATCTCACGCTGCTACAAAATTTAACTTTATTAAAGCTAAATATGAAGCTATTAATATAGAACTGCTTTCAGTTAATTGGTTCGATTTCTTCGGAGGCCTTAATTGTGACGCTGCTTTGGACAAATTTTACATACTATATATTACTCCCATTGAAGATAGACCTAATTTTTGGCAGGCTGTGTGGTTTTGCCAAGACTTACTTCAGTAGTCTGAAAAGAACTCTTGTGACTAATAATACAAAACCTTTTGGTTTTAGATTGTATCGCAAAAAATTTTCTTCCTCCAGTCCTAGTAGCGTCCATTGGAATAGTGTAGAAACCTCTTCAGGGTATTACTGACTCATTCGCCCAATTTTTCTCTGCGACTTTTTCTCCTCCCGTTGCAGCTATGCATCCTGTTGTCTTACCTAATCGCCTTCCTTTCCCAGCTTCCTATATTTGTAGAGATGTATCTCGTCAAATCTATGATCAATGCTCTTAATCCTAACATCAGCCTGGACCGGATGGTTTCATCACTAAGTTTTTCGTTATCTCTCTTCAATCTAAGTTTGAGTACTGGCACTATGATTTAAAAAAATGTTTATCCTTCGTAAGTGTCCAATTATCGTTTTTTATTTCCTTGATTTAGTGCTTTTCAAAGTTACTTAAGCAGCTGGTTTATAATCGACTCTCAAACTCGTTAGTCCCTATTTATTGCCCCAGAGCAGCATTGCTTCCTGAAAGGATACACCACTATCTCTAATTTAATGGAGTTCACGAACATTATTGCAAGAGCTTTGTATAACCAGCTGGAAGTTGATGTGATCTTTACAGGTTTCCCCAATGCTTTGACACTGTACATCATCTTCTTCTTTGTCGTAAGCTTGAAGCCTTTGGCATCTCGGGGGCTCTTCTATCTTGGGTGTCATCGTATCTATCGTGTCGTCCCTGTAGAGTAAATCTCGCTGGTGCTACGATTGGTCCCTTTTATCCTCCATCTGGCGTTCCACAATGTTCAACTCTTGGACCTCTTCTCTTTCTATTGTTCATAAATTATCTCCCTTTTGTAATTTATGCCAGCAGTGAAATCCCTTCTAGACTGTCAGCTCCTTCAAACTGATCTGAATCCTCTCAATAAATGGTGTACTTCAAACTATAAAATGACTTTTTCCGTCAAGGACTCTCCCTTTAATTTTAATTTTATATTATATGCTTTGCTCTCTGAAGGGTTCAGTCACAAAGAACTTGGAGTAACCTTTGACCCCAAACTAAAATTTGATGTGCCTATTTTAAATGTGATTACTAAGGCGTCTAAAGTTTCAAAAAATTTAATATCTCTTCTTCTATCCGCCCATTTGTTTGTCCTTCCTGGAATAATGTTCTGGTATCTGGTCCCCCCCATATTCTTATCTCGTGTCTTCTTTAGATACTATCCAACTAAAGCTTACGCATTTCCTTTTGTTTAAGCTTAATAAGCCTTATCAGTCTTACAGAAGTCGTTTATCCTTCCTATGTCTTCCATATCTAATATCCCATCGAACCTATTTAGATCAATGTTCTTTGTATAAACTCTGCTATCATCAAGTCCCGTCAAATCTTTTTCTGAGCTGTGTTTTCGCCAAACATATGGTTCATCTCAAACGAGTTCTAATTTTGTTATCCTTTATGTTAGAATTGACTTATAAGAGTATTTTGATTAATCAATTTTCTGAATCCTAAGAAATCATAATAATCTTGACCTAGGTCCGTCCCCATGTTCTTACATAGCATTTTAAAAAAAGACTAAGAAATTTACTACTAATAACCTGCAATTACCGTCACTTTATTCATTCTCATTTAATATTGTGTATTTTATTCTTTGCCTTCCATTTTGTCATTAGATTGGTGATTAATAAAAATAAATAATAAAATAAATCTTCTGAAAATGGAACCACACTTAAAAATGTTACGGGTAAGTCGCACTCTCAATTAGCCTTCGATCACGGCACTAGGCTCAAAACATAATTATTCCAGGTGGTATCAAAATATTCCAACTAAATCAGAAGGCAACGTTTCTCTCTAATGTACACCTACATAAGTTTTAGTATAATTGCCTTTTGGTGCTCTATTTACGCTCTGGGATAACTACACGACCTTCTTCAAGCGATACCAGTTTCTGTCGGTAATAACAGTATCAGGTTTGAGCTTTCGAAATTTACTAGGTTAACTAAGGCAAACTAAGGCTCACCATAGAAAATAAAAAAAAGCAACCCATGGGCGTCGTCGACTTTCCTGAAAAATGCAGAATAATACCAAGCAAAGACAAAATAATAATTGGATAAGTTAAATGTAAGATACGGCAAAGACCAGTACCTCTTCGCTGCAAGAACCCTGATCGGGGCGCACTGTCCCACATGTATGGTAAAGCAGGACACAAAATGGAACATTGCGCGGTGGAGGCACATTGCGACCTCCCCAACGACGCTGACCTTAGTGTTGACGACCTCAAGCATGTCCTAGGGCAGAGAAGTGTGGAGTCTTCAAGGAGGGTCTAGCCAAGGTCAAAACGGCACTGTAATGATCCGTATCTTGCAGACAAATTTAAACCGCAGTACAATTGCCCAAAATCAGCTGGAGCAGCTTGCGCATGATATGAAACCCTGACAAATCTGGTACTGCCGCCATCTGGATTTGAAAGAGCGCTCTTTAACGAGCAAAGAGTTATAGGCGATAGCGTTTTGCGTCAGTTAGGTGTCTGGGATCAACACTCTTTAGTGTATGTCTAAAGCCGAACCGTTGCCACCCTTTAAGACTCGAAACGATGGTGACGCTGTCGCGATATACGCCTAGTCTTCTAGTCTCGGATGGAACACTGGGAAGTTTAACATTGGGACACGAGCATTGCTGCCTGAACTTCGCATATAAGTAGAGGGCTAGCTTCTACGGACTCGATAAACTGCTTTGAATATTGTCACGTCTACCTGCAAGTCTTCCATCCTTCGTCGGATACCCCAACACGGCAAGCTTCCAGATTACTACTGATCACCTGAAATCGCTGAACAGTGCATGTCACAAGCTTCGACGAGAGGCCCAGTAGGTACTAATTTGGGGTAAGGCATGCGCCAGACTTGCTGTATATAAGTTTGCTAGGAAACGTCTCAGAACATTCATCAAATAAACTAAAGCCAGCTGCAGGCAAGATCTGGTTGGAGACGTTAACAAGGATCCGTAAACTTTGGCTCCAAGCTAGTAATGCAGAAGCTCGGTGTTTAACGGTTGCCCAGCTCTTACAAGGCTGTGAAGATGTATGTTTTGTGGGCTCTTTTCTCTACGCACTCTGTTCGTGTTGAACACATCCACAATGAAACACCGTTGGATTGCCAACTTGTTACGAAGATATAATTCAAGGCAGCAGTTCTGTCTTTGAAGGCAAGAAATGCTCCAGGACCAGATAGGATCCCAGTTGAGGTAATGCTACTCAGTATATTCAACGCTTGCCTGCATGAAAGTGTTCCCGGTGTGCTGGAAGGTAGCGAGG
Organism: Odontomyia ornata; assembly: GCA_963969285.1. Classification (NCBI taxonomy): domain Eukaryota; kingdom Metazoa; phylum Arthropoda; class Insecta; order Diptera; family Stratiomyidae; genus Odontomyia; species Odontomyia ornata. The sequence goes on from OZ017738.1 coordinate 175,056,138, forward strand.
CTCGTTCTGACCAGCAACGTGTAAAATCCTGAATCACCTTCATACCGCCAGTTATGTATGTTAGTGATTGCTGGGATAGTACTCGAAAACCTTATTAAAGGAACTCCTCACTGACGGAATCCATAATGCTGAGACCTATCTCCATAGCAGTAAAGCTTAGGTCGCAGTTCGTCCCAATCGGTTATCCTGATAGTCACTCTTGACTTCAGAAACGCCTTCGACTCCGCCACATAGGTGGATATCCTGGAAGCGCTGGAAATCCTTTCGAAATTCCTGAATGTTAGGCGGATTTTGAGGGACTATCTGAAGATCTTAATCTGTTCTACGTCATAAAGTAAGTTCGCCGGAGGGCGGAGGTTACAGCGGGTGTCCATGTTCCAGCCTCGGTCCTTACATGTGAAACGTCTCGTAAAACAGGCTAGTGAGGCTTGCGTTGCCAGATGCATCACGTTTGATTGGCTATGCGAATCATAATGAGGTGCTAGTTGCTGGATGCCCAGTCCAGCATGCACCACATAGACTATGTACGCTAATGCTAATGCACCGAGTAAGAGACTTAATGACTGCTCCCGGCTTCAGTCTGGCTCTTGTGTAAACCGAAGTGGTCATCCTGATATAAAAGGAAATCCTCAGAGTACGGACTTTCAATATCGGATAAGTATTGGTCAAATCGAAACCAGCCGTGAAATACTTGGGTTTTCATAGGCTCGAAGATAAGTTTTTCAGAGGAAATCGGGACAGCAGCTAATGAAGCTGCAGTGGATGTATGGGCACTCTGCCGGCTGATGGCTAACAAGGGCGGCCCATCTTCTCAAGAAGGCGACTCTTGATGAGCGCTGTGTAGTCTGTACTTCTGTTGGTGTCAGAGCTATGAGGCGACACTCGCTATAAAGACACACGAAAAGCGGTTGGTACAGGTGCAGAGGTATAAAGCACAGCGAATCGCACGTGCATATCGAAAGGTCTCTGGTTCGGCAATGTTTGTGATTGCGGTGATAATACCCATTGCCTTCCTTGTTAGGGATACAGAAATACCTACCTGCGCAGAAGCGAGGGTGACAGGTGCGCGGTCGCTAAAGAAGATTCACAGCGCTCCCTCAGCGGTTGGCAAAAATCCCTGGAAAGTTCCACAAAGAAAAGATGAACTGTGTGTCTGATCCCTGACTTGAAGCCGTGGCTCGATTGAAGGCGTGGTGAGACTGACTTCTACTTGACCCAGCTCTTGAGTAGGCATGTATCTTTTCGGCCTTTCTTGCAAAAGACTGGTAAATTACGGTCTCCCGACTGCGTGTCTTGTACAAGAAAAGTTTATGACACCTGTCACACATTTTTTGCCTGCAAAAGATAGGGCAGGCTGCGTAGTGACCGCTTCAATGAAAATAGAGAGCTCTGACCGCAGACTTTAATCGGAGTGGTGTTTACATTGGATGACAAATAAAACCGTGTAGCACATTGTGTTGTGGCTATCCTAGAAAATTAAAAAGGCATGCTTTAACGTTCAAAGGCAAAGTGGAGGGGTCTTTTTTTAAGTAACCATTTTCCTTCCCTCCCTTCCCACTAGAAAAGGAATAAGTTCAACCCAAAGCGCCTTTAGACATGAAAAAACGAGGTTAAGTTCAAATTAATCTTTTAAATGGTTCCAGACTAGTTTCTGAGATTGGCAGGCGAAGCATTTAATGGGTGCACCAGAAGCATTATGCTTTCGGAAGCCCTACGCTCAGCCCGTAAATAGCCTTCACCTTCCTACCTCAAAAAAATCCTCAGCTTTATTTTGAGATTTGCGCTTTCTACATTCTCCGATTTTTCCGTAAGTGCATAACTAAGTACGGTTAATCTTTTGACAGTGGGATACGAGTAATACTATCCTGTTAGGGCTTTTTCTCGATTTTTGATTCGTTTGCATTTGTCTATTTGACCTGGTGAAGCTCTACTTTACTTGTCTTTACTCCTTCTCGCTCGTCCTTTTTCTTTCTCTCTCTCACTCTCTGTATTCCTCTCTCTCTTTCTTTCTCTCTCTCTGTCTCTCCCTCTTACGCCCTCTCTTTGTTTTCCTCCCTTTTGCTCTCTTTCTACAACAGACGAATACCTTTGAACTAACAACTAACAAATGTACTGCAATGTCTTAAGAGTAGAAATTTTCGCAATTTCGACAAATTGGTATCACTTTTTGGGATTAAATCGTAAAGGCCAAATTTAGGGAATAAAATATCATATGAAATTAAATAAAATCCAATTCTGTACCATGGAATTACAAAAATTAAACGTTCTACTACTACAAAAACCTAATATACGAGTACGTGGGTTTATTATAGTATCAGATCCATACCGCTAAAATTGAGTGAAATTTGGTAATTTTGTCGAAAAGTCCTATATGATTCACATCTTTAATAATTCATAGTAATGCAATGACAATACACTCACAGTTCTTCTGGAAGTTTATTGATACCCACCACATTTTAGTTTGTTTACCTTTTGATTTTTAAGCGAACTTCTTTCAAAGTCCAAGAAAAATTAGAATTCCTCTGCAAATTAATCGTGTTGGAAGTTATACAGCTGTGTGAACTATTTCTTGAAGCATGGAATTTATCTATATCTGATTTTGTGTTCATCAAGGATGGTTTTACCGATATGACTTTAACAAATTTTGATCGCGAGCTGATATCCTCATCTAAGTTTCTTCATTGCGTTGTAGGCTTATCTGCAATTTTTGCTAAAAAAAACTGTCATCGTTGCTTCCAGTTAGGCTGTCAAAAGATTCTCCTTCCTTGAACGCTGAGCTACATGATTAAAAATTTCATCTACGAATTATTTGAGTGATGTGCTTGATAGTTTGAAGAACAGTAACCTTCGAGAAAACTTTCGTCTACGATGCCTTTTTGAAAATTGTCAATGCTGATAACTTACAACATATAAATAAATGGAAAATTTAAAGTAAATCGCTATTCAAAAATATCAATATCTGTTAATAACGAGAATTAAAAATTATATTTATATAATTTACTTAAATGCACGTTTTATGTACTGTTGCTTCGCGATATCTACCGCAGTTGCAATCATTTAAAGTGGGAAAAAGTCCTTAACCCCCAAATGGCTAGCAACAGTCTGTGCAGAGTACTCTGGGGACGACACTCCTGTCCGTGCTAGCCCACCTACATAGAAAAACACACACCTAGAGCAAAACAAAAAAAAAACTAGTTGAATCATTCGAGAAAAGTTAGGAAAATTTGAAAATCCATGGCTGTGTTTACTATTGTAAGTAAAACAGTTTACTATACTCATGAGGATTTTTAGTTCCCAACAGCGAAGGAATAAAAAATAACAGTTGCTTTGTAAGCAATTAATGAAATATTATTTGATGAAAACCAAGAATAAAAAATAGCTTGAAAATTGGAAAAGAGCAGTGAATAAAATTAATTATTTTACAAGCTTCGAACACGATGTCAACTTAAAGGATCGAAATATCACTTATACGTCCCCGTTGATACCATTATAGCGTTGGATTTCCTATTCAAATCATTGTTTTTATATTGTTATTTTTTTAAAGAAAGCAGCTGCGAAGATAAACTACTAAGCAAATACTTTTCATTTGCAGTTAACACCAGAATTTTTAAAGGGAAAAGTAGCCCCCATGGAATCATCATTAGTTAGAATTCCGTTTACTTCTTGGCGATATTTTGTTGAAACTGAGGTAGCAGTTCGGAAATGTCTATAGCGTTTACACGCTCATCCACTTTGCAATAATCTATAATCCACTTTCAATTGAATTGTGTGTATTTTGACATCAAATTAAAAATGACAGCACAAATTCTATTAACGTTTAAATCGGTTAAAAATGCAATGAACTCGTTCACTTGTACTAGACACAACTCTGTTTTTCCCCAAAGTAATCGTCAAATAATTTTTATTTTTCGTTACTCAACTTTGTTTTAACTCAGCGCTTCGTCTTTCAAATCAGAAATATAAATCTGTTATCTAATTCGCAACTTAATTTGCCTTGAAACGCACCCCCGTCTTCTTCCTTGGCATAACCTGGCTCTTCAAAAGTCAAATCTTGATTGCTTCTATCCAAATTTTCGGTCCATTCTATATAAATTTTTAAACCCACCTTTTACCTGCACAAACTCAGCCGTTCGTAATTAATTGTTCGGGGACTAATTTATATAGGTCTTCCTAATCTTTACTAGACATGAACTCCATGCAATTATATACACGCTTGCATCACATGCAGCATTACATGAAGACCACCTGACAAACACAATTATGCACCAACCTTTTTGTCTATTCAAAAACGTTTGCACACTGCATATTATGTCACAGGAATTGTGAGGGATAACCTGTCGCCCAACCTGGACCCCAGTCACATAGTTGTCACAACTTTATATTGTTGACTTCAATAAATATCCAGTGACCACTACGAAGAGTTGTAGATAGCATTCCGTACCAAATCCGACGGTATAATAACATAAGGCGTTCTTCGTCATGTAATGCTTAAAGACTTGATGTTCCTGTGTGAGCAGACATGGAAATCTGAAAACAAAATAGGCCATCTTTAGAAGATTGTTGAAGAAGCAATCACTCCATTGAAGCTTCTCCTAAAATCTTCAATTTCACCAACCTCAAGCAAAACTTCCATCCAAAGTCATAAATCGATTCCCACGACATTGCCTTAAAGTAAATGAAATCACGTATCTATTAGATACAAATTGCACATATTGTTCTTCCTCCACTTGTCCCACCCTTATCACCCTTAATACGCATATGTTTCGACCAAATATGCGAAAATATATTCAAGAATTTCAACAAGATATATTTAGGGGAAAATTGAATGAGGCATACCAAAATCAATTTCATTACCATTTGCAGGATGAGGAAAAAAACGATGGCAAAGAAAAAGAGCAATCTATAGATTGATATTGTCTCCTCTTGACGGTATACGAATATATATGTGGATCAGCGTATCCTCCGCTACTTTCAACTTCGACCTCCAGTTGAAAACAGATTCAATATTGTGTCTTTATCCCATTCTTATGCAAAAGACCGTGAAAATGGAATCTATTTTGTGGTTTTTCCGGAATATGTTTCATATGTACTCGTATATGCTCATATACGAGTACTATATGAGTGGAGCGTAGTAGATTCGAATGTAGAAAGGAAACAAGGCAAATGGAAAATATTTTTTTGGTTAGTATCTGAAATAATAATATGATATTGATCCATGAAAAGGAAGTTGAATTTTGTGGACAGGATATTGGGATTTTGTATGGTTGAATTGCACCCTTTATCAATCTGAGAGGGTGGTATATGCGAATGAAGGGAGGAATGTGTTCATATAAGAGAGTAGATATGTAGGGTGTTGAAGTCTGCATAAAAAGAAGAAAAAGGTGCTAAATTTCTTAGCTCAAAGATTTTGAGCCTGCATGTCATTCAAATCCTAGTACACAGTAACTGCTTCCTACCAATTCTGTGTTCCATACGCCTTACAAGATTGAGTCAAACTTACGATAATTTTCCGTTGATTATCTTTTAATTTCTGCAATAACATCACAACCATTTGCGCTCATAATACTTGGAAGGCTTCACATAGCTCCATTGTACAAGTATAGTCGTTCATGTTGACGTAAAAGCAAGATGAAATCCTCCTCAAAGACATCTTCATTTCGCTTTGAAGCACATTCATCAATCAAAGACTGCATCTAACCATGCCGTGTGAATATCTTTGAATGCTTGGTATTATTTTGTAATAAATCTAAAATGTGTGTCGGTAAATGTTATGTTATTCACATTATTTGCACTGCGTTCCATCATCCTTACCTTCGAAGTGGTTGTTTCCCGAAAGATTCGAAATTGACGGCTTGGAATGTCGAAGCAATATGCGTGCCTCGAAGAGCAAGAAAAAGTGTCTGAACATAATCGTTAAAAGAAACGCTTCGGCAGATTGAGTGCGGTGCTAAAACGGTTCATAACAGGCTTTTTTCATGGATGGTGAATTAATCCAATTTTATCGTGCTCATCTAAAGACACAAAGTCGTCGTTGGCAAGGTAAGGCGCCATATCAACTAGATCTTAAGTATATGCTCTATCACTTATGTCTAAAGGTGAATTCTAATTCTAACAATGGAGAAAATGCTTACCAGCTCCATAATAGAGGGAATCTTACTGGAAACATTTTCAATGAATATATAACTCTGCAGAATCTCAGCGGAATACAAAGAGGTCACCCCTTAAGGCGCAGCCCCCGGTGAAACGGAAAATTTGGGTAAACTTTACAGCCGTCCACCTCAGAAACGTTACGAATATTTGCAAAAATTTTTTTGCAAAAAGTCGTAATGAACCTTTGGCTATCGAATCAACTCATTACATTTTGCAAAAAGTTTGTTGTAAAAGTTATTAAATTCAAACAAAATAGCATGTTTTCGTTAAAAAATGTAGTAGATCTCGGAAATTACTTAACGTACCGAGTTGATTTAAGCTCTGGTTGTTAGATCTAAATTATTCGCAGTTAATTAACTCATCAAAAATTTAAAAAAGTTTTTTGAAAAAAAAAATTCCAGAACAAAATGTGTAATTTGCACACACTGAACAAATATCATGCATGCACATTGATTTGTCTCAAATTTCCACATTTTGTACTAGGAAATTTTTTCCAAAAAACTTTTTTAAATTTTCAATGAGTTAATTCACTGCAAATAACTCAGATCTAACTACCATAGCTTAAATCAACTCGGTACGTTTAGTAGTTTCCGAGATCTACTACATTTTTTAACGAAAACATGCTATTTTGTTTGAACTTAATAACTTTTGCAACAAACTTTTTGCAAAATGTAATGAGTTGATTCGATAGCCAAAGGTTAATTGTGACTTTTCGCTAAAAAATTTTTGCAAATATTCGTAACGTTTCTGAGGTGGACGGCTGTAAAGTTTACCCAAATTTTCAGTTTCACTGGGGGCTGCGCCTTAAAGAAAATTATCAAGCAGCATCTTACCAAAAATTCGCAATCTTCGCAGTAGAGCTACAGATTTACTTTGTCTAGCATAAGCATCCAAGATTGAGAGTGAAGTCAACGAACTTGAAATGTAATTTGTTAACAATTTATGAGAGGAAAATTACCATCAGTTTTTTCAAGATCGGCAATGAAGCTCGCAGATTTTCTGTGGTAGCAAAAGAAGTAGACGAAGAAGATAATGGTAAGAACTTCTAGCACTAAGTACTTTTAAAGTGTACAAAAACAGATACTTACATTTGCCCACCCATAATTGAATCATGAAAAAAATTCAATTGACTGCGACATGTAAAAAACAAAGATTGGCTATGCTGCAATCCAAAAGCCTTAAAAGAGTAAAGCAAGCAAATTAAACTTTCGTTTAATTGTTTCATCATTACTTGTAGTTTCGTAGCACATGCTACACTTTTTGTTAATCTTTGAAAATATAATAATTAACGCAGGTATGAAGCATGACTGTCACAGTTAGGCAATTTCTTGGATGAAGTCATTAACAAGTTGGGCAAACAGACCTACGCTCATGTCAGAAGGGTTTTGTACCGTACTTTCCAGAAATGCAGTCACCAGCAATGAATAACGTCAATAAATATGTCAAGGAGATGTGCACGTTCAAAGGAAAATCCATTGTTTTTCTACTTTCAACGGTCGCCATTTTGTTGCAAACCAACAAAAAGCACTCAAATCATGAATTCTCAAAAATATTAATGTTATTGACCTTATTAAAAAATTTCAAGAAGATCAAATCAAAACTGCAGCGACTGATTGGATGGAAAGTCCATAAAATACCAAAATCATGTGTTATTGTTGTTGTAATTGGAGAAATTTCAAATAGCTATAACTTCCGTGTATATCATTCGATTTTCATCAAACTTACAAAGTTTAAGAACCCTTAGTAGGACTACGTAAATATCGAATTTCGTTCAGTTTAAGGGTACCGATGCGATTTTATTGGGGAAAATGTAAAATTCGAATATCATACTATTATTAACAAAGTTGAGTGAATTTCGACTTCTAAGGTTTTTGGTTGTTGTTGTACTCATAAACACCTACCACCATGATTTTTTTTTCAAATTTTTTGGATCACAGGTGTCCAATCGCGAGGGGGGGGGGACACCAATTTTTCGTGTATTTCCCCTCCCTGCGCGTCCCTCAAAGCAGCAAATATCAAATTAAGACCTGTTTTGAAAAGTTCTCATCAAGACCTTTCATTTGATACCCATATCGGCTACGTTTGATGAAAGTTTTGTTTTCGGGGGCCACTCCCCTATATGGGGAGGCCCCCTTAAATACCTTATAAAATTTTTTGTGGTTGAACTTTGAAGAGAGCACCACTTTACACCTGCATACAAAATTTGATGTTTCTAGCATAGGTCGTTTGCGAGAAAAAGTGCTGTGACACACGGACGGACGGACGGACAGACAGGTCGCGAAACTAGTAGGGTTTTGTAAAATTATTTTACAAAACCCTAAAATGTTGTTTTGCTAACTACGATTGCAAGTAACTTTTCAATTTTGTTCTAGTTCTATGGTCGAATCGATAGGCCTTAGGCGATTAATATCAAAACCACTATTGTGAATCGAATAACATACCTGTACATCACGTTGTAATCCAAAGCTCTATTTGTTGAAAAAAGCAACTGTTCAAGAGATGTGCGCTATGTTCAGTGACCACATAATAATGGCCTTTACTTCATATTCACCACAAAGTGACAGTCGATAACAGTATTATCAGCAATGATAAAAATAAAATGCAGTGATTGACAAAATTTAACTGACAACTCGTACAACCTGACTCACAGATCGTCCTCGCGTTTCTCCATTTTCTCCAGCCGGTCCGGAAGATTCATAACCTACTAGAGTCTCGGTCTATAAAAGTAACCTTGACGCTTCCAAAACACGATCATATAGCAACTGGGTCATTCGACAGTATACCATATCACGGATGACGGATCGGTCGTTAGATAGAACCTTGCGAGCAACATAAAGCGCACGTTATTTGAGATTTAATTGAGTATTGGTACCAGCAGTATTATTTACATCAAGCAGGAAAACAAAATCTCTTTTGCAGACGGGTTGGGGTCGGCTTCAGCTTAAATATTATACTGTCGCGTGTTATAGTTCGCGGCCAATAATTTTAATGTTCCGGGAAAGTGCAAACGCACTCTTTTAAATTAAGTTAAAAATGTTTATTTACTAAAAAATGCACAGTCATTAATTTAAATATTTCACCAATTTTCCTTTTCACTTGTCTATAAATTTTCAATTCAACTGTCTTAACTATCAACTAATATCGCCTTTAATCCGCACTCCACACTTATTGCAATTCTTACTATCGCGGTTGTACTATATCCCCCATTCATTCAGCTTGGCGTTATATAGGGTCTCTAATCATTCAATCCATTTCTCGTACATTGGCGAACTACCTGGAATATTCGAGCAATTTTGAATAGAAGCAGTGACGTCACTTTCAGATGTTGATCATGCTTGGTCGATTCTTGTGCTTTCAAATACATTCGTTTTTTGATCATGATGTCATTGATAGTTGCCACAGTAGCTCGCAGAAATGTTTAGACATGTAACACTGCCCTCACCTCAGCTCTTTTCGCCCCGAAAAGATGTGTCGCCAGTTGTAGTTACGTCTTCTTTGGTGTAATATGGGGCAAGACGGTCAAGGTGCACTATTTTCATTTTGGCTCTCGGCTTGCCTGTCCTGTATGCAATACACGACGTCATTGATTCGCTTTGTAACTCGGTATGGCCCCTCCCAATTATGTTGCAACTTCGGAGCCGTTGTGGGTTATATAGCCACACCAAGTCATCTTGCTGGAAGCCAGTAGAATTTGCCTTTAGATCATACCTGGTCTTCATGCGGTCATCAGCCGGTTCGAGGTGTTTTCGCACTGTCCGATGTATCCGGTTCAACTGTTGCCTTAGCTTACTTGCGTATTTCGAGATCGTTTGGGGCTTCTCAGGGCGTGTTCCGAACTTTATATCAGCCGGCAGACGAATAGTCTTTCCAAAAATGACTTTGGCTGGGGCTTGGCCCGTCGATGCATTTTCGGCAGCTCTGTACGCCATCAAAAATAGTGGGATATGTCGGTCCCAGTCCCTTTGGTCCTCGTCAACCATTTTGGCCAGATGTTTATTGAGCATGCCGTTGAAACGTTCGACCAAGCCATCGGATTGGGGATGCAGCGGTCTTGTCCTTGTTTTCCGTGTTCCCAGCAGTTCGCGCATTTCGCCAAAAACTAATGACTCAAAGTTTCGGCCTTGATCTGAATGTAGTTCACAAGGTACGCCGTACCTACCGACCCAATTTAACACTAGCTGCTCGGCTACAGTACTCGTAGTTGCTTCATGGTTGAGAATGGAGTAAACCTCGGGCCACTTGCTGAAATAATCAGCCACAACCAGCGTGTATCGATTTCCCCATTCAGATTCAGGAAAGTGTCCTACGAAGTCAACAGCAGTCCTTTCAAATGGTACCCCCACGTTTTAGGTTTGCATTTGAAGCGCGAATCGTGCATCTAAGACACCAGTCCTCTACGTCTTCTCAAGTGAGAAGCCAGTAACCCGCAATTTCGCTAAGGTCTTGTTTAGACCAAGGTGGCCTCCCGAGGATCCTTCGTGCATTTCCTAAACCACATCGTGGATTCGGTTTTTGGGAAATATAGTTTGCATCCTATAGAAGCTGCCATCCGCCGTTTCCCATTTCCGCTTGAGAACGCCACCCTACACCTGAAGGGAGTTCCATTGTGCCCAATAACTTTTCAGGGTAGCGCCATGCTTCGAAACGTCCTTCCACTCAGGTCGCCCAGTTATCTGCTTCCATACGAGCAATGGTCCGATGTCTTCATCGGCTAACTGGGTATTTCGAATCTCCTCCGATGACCAACCTTCATCGAATTCGGCCGTTATCAATTGCAGATCAACGGGCGGCTCCTTTTCCTCAATCTGTCGGCAATGCTTGCAGTAAGCTGCACATGGACGATGAGATAGGGCGTCAGCATTTCCATGAACTCCGCCCTTCCGATGAACAATTTCGTAGTCGTATGACTGCAATCTTTCGATCCATCTCGCAACTTGTCCCTCGGGGTTTTGAAGCTAAGTAGCCATCTCAGCGATGCATGGTCTGTTCGAAGAAAAAATTTCTGGCCATATAAGTACGTATGAAACTGCTTGCTGGCCTCTATTATAGCCAATAGCTCCTTCCTGGTCACGCAGTAGTTCCTCTCACTTTTTGAGAGAACTCGACTGTAATACGAAAGGAGTCGTTCTTCGCCATCGATCTGCTGCGAGAGTACAGCTCCAATACCGCCGTTGCTCGCATTGGTGTCAACTACAAACATTTTTCCGGGTTTTGGATATGCCAGCACGGGTGGTTCACACAGCTTCTCCTTCAGGGTCTCAAAGGCTACCTAAAGATTTTTCTCGGTTAACTGATGGAGACACAGCTATTTCGGCAAATTCTTTGACGAATCTTCGATAGTAGGTCGCCAGACCCAGAAAACTTCGTAGTTGGCGCTTGTTGTTTAAATTGACCAGCTTTTCACGGCTTCAATTTTCCCAGGGTCTGTTTTGACCCCTTCTACTGATACGACGTGTCTCAGGTATTTTACTTCAGCTGCGAAAAGGGTATACATGTCGGGGCTAAGTTTCAAATTCGCTAGTCGCAATCGGGAGAAAACCTCTTCTAAGTTCCGCACATGCTCTTCGAACATTCTCCCAATAACAATGATGTCATCTAGGTACACCAAGCAGGTTTTCCAGGTTAGACCACGTAGCACGTTTTCCATCAGGCGTTCGAAAGTGGCTGGAACATTGCAAAGCCCAAATGACATCACCACAAATTGCCACAATCCGGTCCCAACTGAAAATGCGGTCTTCTCTCGGTCCTTCTTGTCGATTTCTATCTGCCAGTAGCCACTCTTGAGATCGAGTGTAGAAAACCATTTTGTGTCGGCTAAAGTGTCCATGATGTCATCGATGCGTGGAAGCGGGTAACTATCTTTCTTAGTGACGTCGTTAAGCTGCCTATAGTCGACACAAAAACGAGTGCTACCATCCTTTTTCTTTACTAGAACTACAGGCGCGGCCCATGGACTGACAGAAGGTTCAATAACGCCTTGTTTTTCCATGTCCGAGATAAGTGCGCTCACTTCTCCTTGCTTGGCTATAGGAAGACGTCTCGATGGTTGTCAAATTGGGCTACCATATTCGTACGGCCTTGGTCATCCGGGCTTGTTGAGAAGATGCCACTGTACTTGGTGACCAGATCAGAGACTCGCTCGAACAGCTGCACTGGCAATATGACCTGCTTCAATATTGCAGACGTGGATTCCCGGGCTTTGTTTGCGTCTTGCCTCCTTTTCCAATGATTGTCGTTAATAACTTCCAAAGAGGTGATGGTGGAAACAGGCTGGCATCTGCCGATGACTTCTTCCGCTTAGAAGCTCGTGGTTGAGTCTGCGGTGTTAAGGACTCTAATCGGCACGTATCCTTTCCTCATAGATCTTACAAGGCTTCGTCCTACAATCAAACTGCGCTATGCGGACGTCTTCGTTGTCTCTATCAGAAAAATCGGTGGTTTCCAGAATCACCATCGAAATTTGGCCCATACAATGCTTTCGGAAGAATTCGGTACATCAGTGTCGGTACATACTACTACATTCATCTTGGGAATTTGAACGCTGGGATCCTCCATCAATACTTCGACGTTCTGCCAATACTCTTTTGCCCAAATCCAACGTGATTCGATGTGATCACAGAAAATACATTCCGAGAATGCAGTCATCTATAATGTTCGCGACCAGAAAATTATGTCGGAAAGAAGAAAATTAGGTCTCCTAACTGTATCTGGAGGTTGACCTCTCCATGGACAGGTGCAGTTTCTCCCGTAGCTGTCTGTAGTGAGAAAATCCTGCCCTTTTAAAGTAGTTGTTGCCTCACATGGTCTGGTCGAATAATTGATCGGATTGTACCAGTGTCGATTGTTATGGTGCAATGTTCTCCGTTAACTTGACCCAGAAGGCATAAGTTCGCTTCTCCGCGATGTAGTCTTGACTCGGTGGTGGTGGTGCTGTGGACGTCGATCTTCCTAGCCAACCTCTGCCCCACGAAATTGGCTCTTACATGTTTCCCGACCCCTCAGTTTGAAGGGCTTCCATTCTGGGCTCCTGATTCGGTCTAGATCTTCTCCTAGCTGCATACCCTGGAAAATAGCTCAGTTTTCTTTGCTTCTTGTAGTTTCTTTGCAGATGCCCCTTCCCTCTGCAATTCCAGCATCTGGGCGCACCATTTACCTGCTGGTCTCGCTCAATTTTCACGCGCTCACACCTGCTCTCGTCTGCCACTACCTCGCGAACCCAGACAGTGGTACGAGTCACATTTTTCGCTGCCTAAAAGTTCAGACTGTAAGCCAATGCATCCTTAACCGTTTGCTTTTTGGCTAAACGCACAGCTTGTTGAAATTCCTGGTCTACTTCTGTCGCTGCGTCATCTCGATGTTCTGGGTCGTAAGCTGGGTAAGCCAAAAGTGCCAGTCGCTCAATGTCTTTGGCTAGCTGCTGTAAGGTTTCGCCATACTTCTGCATCCGATGCCGTAGCTGTGACCGATAAATCTGCTTTAGATGATTGTCTCCATAACGGATGTCGAGCGCATTCATTATAGCAGCCGGGTTTGAGTGAAACTCAACGAAGATAGTCTGCAAAAGCTCGGCAGCTGGGCCTCTTAGAGCAAGAATTAATGCAGTTGCTCGTTCCTGCTCATTCCAGTGATTCGCCCTAGCGGTGGCTTCAAACTGGGTTTTGTAAATGCTCCAGACCGTTTGCCCGTCGAATATTGGTGCTTGCACATTTCTGGATGAGCTTTGCGCTGCGGTTGTAAGCGGGGCTGGTGAGGTGTTTACGACTGCCTTCGCCGCTTCCAATTCCTTTTTCACTCTTTCCATCTCATTGTTGATTCTCTCCTCGACCTGGCTGACCTTTTCCTCGACCTGGTCAATCTTTTTTCGACGCCTTTGATTTGTTTGTTCAGACTACCGAGCTCCGCTTTTATTTCGGCTGACTGTTTCTCCAGCTTCTGTGTGATGTCTGCCTTGATTTCGATCGCTTGTTGGTCCAGCTGCGCTGATCGTTCATTTAGCTTCGCTGATTGTTCAACTAGCTTCGCAGTTAAACTGAATGTTAAATTGAAAAACTGTTGTCGCTGCTCTAGCTGCTTCAGCATCAACATTTGCATCAGCGCATTTTCGGGTTCCTTTGATTTTGGTGTTTCTGCTTCACCTTCTGCGCCTTTTTCCGCATCTGAGGGCTCACCCGAATCCAGATACGTGCCTTCCGAGTCGATTGCGTCAGGCAAGCGTGCAATCAGTATGGCCTTTGTACCTTGTGTAGCCAGATTTTGCTGTTCCAACTCCTCCTTAAGCTCCGATATGGTCAATTCATTAATTTTTAGATGTAAGCTTCCTGGCATTTTCATTGTTTCGGGTATTTTCCCACCAGTTTCTACGTTAAATTTCATTATTGTGCACTTTAAAAATGTTTAAAAGTTTTTCACTTTCACAATTTTCGTTCTCACTTCTTCACACCACTGTCGCGTGTTATGGTTCGCGGCAAATAATTTTAATGTTCCGGGAAAGTGAAAACGCACTGTCTTTTAAATTAAGTTAAAAGAGTTTATTTACTAAAAAATGCACAATCATTAATTTAACTATTTCAACAATTTTACTCTTCACTTGTCTATAAATTTTTAATTCAACTGTCTTAACTATCAACTAATATCGCCTTTAATCCGCACTCCACACTTATCGCAGTTCTTGCTATCGCGGTTTTACTATCGCGGTTGTACTATATCCCCCATTCATTCAGCTCGGCTTTATATAGGGTCTCTGGTCATTCCATCCATTTCTCGTACATTGGCGAACTACCTGGAATATTCGAGCAATTTTGAATGGAAGCAGTGACGTCACTTTCAAATTTTGATCATGCTTGGTCGATTCTTGTGCTTTCGAGTACATTCGTTTGTTTATCATGATATCATTGATCCTTGCAACAGTAGCACGCAGAAATGTTTGGACATGTAACAATACCTTACTCCGGGCTTGGGATTGTTCGATTGCTGTGTTTGCACTCTCCTGTAATTTCAAAAAGTCCCTTCCGTGGGAGCTGGTGGGTTTATCATTTAAATACTCGGTAAGAACTTCTAGCGGACCATACAATATAATGTCAAAAAGTAGTTCTGACGGAGACACACGGGTAACACTATGAACGAAGTTATTTAGGGCATTTTCGACACGGGTTATTAGGGATGTCCTATTGCTATTGAGCTACATAAATTTATTATAATAATAATGATTGCGCACTAGTTCAATTTGAGCCTTGACGTTAAGATTTGTTCGGGAATCTCATTTCTTGACCGAAACAGTATACGAGAAGGTGATATGGTCAGTCTCACGCTTAACAGTGCGAGTATTCATTAATTTAAGTTATTTGATATCTCTTTTTTCTTGAAAAGCCGTGAGGCCTTACATTGTTGTGTGAGCAAACGGCTTTTCAAGAAAAAAATGTTTTGATTATCACCTGATTTTTTTGATCAGTACCCATTCAAGCTGAGTAGGCTGATAGTCCAACAGAAGTAACTCAAACATTAACTCTTTGCCATCGATAAGCTTTGAACTTCGGAACTGCTACACAAGCGGTGAATACCCTCACCACCACACCATGGACTTCTATATAACTTTATTATCTTACCACAATTTTTGTTAATGAAGCAACGTAATGGCTTATTGTTTGTGTAGAAGAGTAACACTATCTATGAATTGAACAAAAATTAAAGAGCATATGTGTTGATCCATTATACAGAATGTGAGGTTACCAGTGTTTAAACTTTTAATGTCCAATGCAACATAGTAAATCTTTCATTATCCTATACCAGGAACAGAAACAAATTTTGGAAAAATATCGTTAAGTGCCTTGAAATCGCTGTTTTATCCTAAAGGCCGTATAATTCAACGAAATATAATTGTTTCGTTTTGCTTTCTTTTGGATAAAAAATAGATTGGTATGGTTCTCGAAGTATTATAATTTTTTGAGTAATGGCTTTACTTCGAAAGTAAACCAAAAGTTGATATCCTTGGATGCTTCTTACTGGTTCTTTCAAATTTCTTTTCATTTCCCTCTTAAGTCTTCCATTGAGATATCTCCCAATCTCTAAATCGTTCTCTTCGTCAAGGCATCCATTTATTTCCTCTCTTTCAATACCCAAGATGCTTTCTTCTTGATTTCAAAGGATAACAAATCGTTAAACGTTTGCGACAGGATATAAAGCGTTGCACAAAGTGTGTCTTCTTAGTCAAAAAAGAACAATCGAATATATACTCCAAATCAGGTAGTATAGCACATGCAGCAAGGGCGAGTTAGTGATAGAACTTGTTATATCCTTACTTAACAATCTGCTATCACTGAAGTAACACATAGTTGAAATGTCTTTACCCTCCCTCCCTGCGAAATCATCTCATTCTCCACTGACAAATATACAAGTAGTATAAACGTATCCATTTCTCCACATCCTGTCGTTGTAGAATTCCAACAGGGAGACAGCCGAATCAAGAGTAAGTGCTACGTCTCATTGAGCTTTGAATTACTTTCCTGGGAAATTACCAATTTGTCGCCTTTAGTTATTCGTGCTTGGCTGGTCCTTAAATGTCCGTTCATCCTTTCCGTTTCATTTTGACCAATGTCCCCCCAATAACATCCTTTCGTTGCCGTTTTCTTGTCGAGGACGGTCTGTGGTATGAGTGAAATGTATTCACTTGCCATTTCGATACGGTCCTTTACACTTCGATATTTGGCTTGAAACGGTTGAGTAAATTTTTAAATTACATCTTTATGTGTGACGATAGTGGGTGGGGATGGGAGTGAACGTTCGTAGCAGGTTGGAAGTAAGCAGAGAAAGAGGAAATGGATTAAGATATTATTTGGAACCGTAGATTGAATTTTCCATTTGAAAAACATTGTTTTCTCATTGTGCATACAATCCGGCACAAATGCGATGAAAATAAAGAAAGGATATCAACAAGGAGGGTGGTAGGCAGACAATTTATTTGATTCCATGAAAATTGAATTGAAAGGGAGATAAATTTGTTTATTTATTTGTGAGACGAGTTGAATGAAAGTGTGAAGTTAAAATGCCATGAAATCGTTTCTTGATTTGATTGAAAAGAAAAATGCAAAAAAATAGAATTTGTTTTCAGTATTAAAATAAAAGTCCTGAAATAACTCCCTTCTTCGAAATATTTTTTAATTTTGATGCGATCATTGATAAGTTTTGTTAATTAAATTTTATCTTTCTTTCCAGCAATTGTTTCGATCACAAAATCCCGGACTAGCAACAAATGCAACCGCTCCAGGAGCACCAAGCGGTGCACCACTGCCACAACCGTTGCCTTTAGCTTCACAGCAATTCCTAGCCCAACAAAGTGCCGCCTATGCAGCACAACAAGCCACTCCGTATGTTATAAATCCGGGTCAAGAGGCCGCACCTTATATGAGCTTGATAGCTGCCCAAGTTCCTCAGTACTATGGCGTTGCAGCACCTTGGGGCGTATATCCTGGCAATCTTATTCCACAACAAGGATCACAGCCACGACGGCCGCTCACGCCGTCACAACAGGGCGCCGAAAATCAACCCTATCAGGTACATTTTCAAATCAATAATTTTCTAGGATATGAGAAATCCTATCAAAATAGAATAAAAAAAATAGATGTCCTTTGTAATTTTTACGTTAACTGAAATGTTTTTTTTTTTTTGAAGAAAAGAATTTGCTAATTTAACAGTTTGTACAGGGTGTATTAAAGATAAAACTTACAAGTTATAAATATGTTCGAATTGTAAATTTTGAATGTCTATGCTTACCTAAAAAACGAGTGGTTTTTGAAATTCTATGAATTGCTCCATAGTGACCTAATACTAAGAAACTTGTAGTGTTCAGTAAATTCAAGTCAATTTCCCATCACTATGATTTCAGCCTTAACGAAGGCAGTGGATGTACTTACTTGTACACACATTTTCAATTTCTAATTCTGTTCTATCAATGCCAAAGTAACACAAAATATCTCCGGGTGATCGGAAACAATTGCGAACTTGGTACCTGCTTGACCTCGTCGTAATAGCACAGCAACGTTTACTTTTTTGCCTTCACGCACAGCCCCTCCAATACCATACACTCCATTCAAATAGTCCAAAAAGCTTAAAAATTGTTTTCGTCGACCGAATTTTATCTCGGTAGCATCTTGACGTCTTTTTCATCAATGGCTATATAGTGATAGGAATCTTATTTAACTAGTTTCCTTAAAGGTAGACACTTCTTTATCAAACAATACAATAAGAGGGGAAAGTAGGCCCTTAGTGCACAAAATCATCTTATTAAATTTTAAGGCAATACAACACTTTGTCTAAATATTACTCCCTATATGGATTTGCGATGCCGTTTACTTTCTCCAGCTTTTCGCCGCCCTTTTTGCCGAGGTCATACGTTAAAAAATTGATTTGATGCTTGGAAAAAAAACGTATTTTGTGAGATTAGCTCTTTAAATTTTCAACGATACCAGTTCTAAATTTTGTAGTTCATCAAATGTGTGGCCCATAACCACAATGACATTTCAATAAACAAGCTAGGCACCTCCAATTACTCTAGCGATTGCTAACTCCATTTTTTCCTCAAAATTCGCAGAAGGTTGCAAAAACTATACAGAATAACAACAAACTGCTGTAGACGTACCTATTAAAATTGCAATTTCATTATGGTCTCTCAGGTCTATATTCACTTGTCAGTAAGCGCTCTTTGGTAAGCCATGTCTTTCCTGTAAGTGTTTAGCTATCCGCCTTTTATATAAAATGGATCAAAGTAAAATTCGGGCACTCAGATGTTTATACTTTATGGGGCCACTAATAGCATAAAAAAGAATTTAATAAAAAAAAATTTCCTTTTATAAAGCCTTATTCATCTTAACCAAGAATCAGGAAAAACAAAAGCAAAATTTATTCACATTGATTCTTTAAAAAAAATCAATTTGAAAAATAGCGAAAACTTATCTCAAAGTATTTGTTTTGATTGTATTTTACTAGGTTTTCATAATTTGGTTTTTTTGTGGTAGGGAGGTGAATGTCCATTTACGCACAGAGTGTGGGACTCCCATATTCGCAAGAAGGCGACTGAACTACCCACTAAACACCTCCCCTGTCAATCTGAGAACCCTGCCTGGAACCGTTTGACACATTGCTTCGGGCCAGGTCTCGTTTTGTTACGCCATAAGGCGCCTTCAAGCTGGGGGATTTCTCTTCTAGTGGGAGAGGAGAGGGGAAGAGGAACTCTCAGACAAGCGATCCCCCAGCCCCAACACCCCCGGCTGTTGTGAGTCCCTTTTATCCTTTAGGATTGCCCGAACATAATGTGCCACCTGGTTCCATTTGTCAACCGATTCGAGCATCACCGCGACAATATTATCCGGGGTGAGATCTCCCGTCTCTCTGTAGAGGGCCCTTCGCAGCCTGTCCCATTTCATGCACGCAAAAAATTTGTGGCAAGCATTGTCTTCCTCTCCTGGCCAATACCGACATTCGGGGGACCGTGACTTACAAATCTTGTGCAGGTAAGACTGAAAGCACCCGTGCCCGCTCAAATAGAATTCAGTCTCACCATGCCTTCGATTTAGCCACAGTCTCACATCCGGGATGAGGCGCGCAGTCCACCTTCCCTTCGTGTAATTCACCCAATACTACTGCCAATCGTTGAGCGAGCGCTGTCTCTCCTCGCGGACAAACATCTCCCTCGCATCCTCGTTTTGACGCAGGTAAATAGCGCGGCGCTCTCTAGCAAGGAGGCCGACAGGTACCACGCCTGCAATGACGTTCACCGCCGAACCAGAGACTTTCGGATACGAAGATGCAATTCTCAGCGCTCCTCTTCTCTGTACCTGTGCCAGGCGCTTTCGGTAATCCTCCTTACTGAAAGCGTCGCCCCATACCCATGCTCCGTACAGTAGCACTGACCCTACCGCATTCATCAAGAGGCGTCTTTTCGATGGGCTGGGTCCCCCTACGTTGGCCATAAGTCGACTCAGAGCCGATACTCCTGACGCAGCCTTCTCAGCCGTTACCCTGATTTGTTCAGAGAAACTCATCTTCGAGTCGATCAGTTGCCGCTGGTACTTCACCAATGGCTTCGATTCGATTCGTAAGTCTGCAGTACTGATCATCCTTTCTCAAGGGATTTCCTTTTTTGTCAAGATGACCACTTCAGTTTTTCAACGGTGCGTCCAGCGACTAGTGCCGCAACATTATCCGCCTAGCCGATCAAGCGCGACTCATCTGGCATCTCAAGTCTGAGTAGCCCGTCGTAAAACACGTTCCGCAGGTCTGGACCAAGGATAGATCTCTGGGCAACAGCCGATGTAATGCCATCTTTCGTGTTGTGTCATAGAGCAGGCTTCGATCTTTTAGGTAGTCCCTCAAAAGCCGCATTAGATATTCTGGAACATGAAAAGGGTTTTCCAGCGTTTCCACCTATATAGCGGAGATATTTTGTCCATTACTTGCTCTAACGACTTGTAATCTGGTTGGCATTGAGTATACCGGCAATCCGCTATCCCCAATTTATTTACACTATCCCTCAAATTTTGCTTCGATGAAATGCAGACTTCCTGTTCCGCCGGCTGACATAGACATAACTTTTGGCCGTTAATTATTTTCTTTGTATTCCTCATATAGTTTTCTCCACACATATGACTTTACATCGGGCCGCAAGACGTTGAATTTACTTTCATTGGGTAAACAATTTTATCTTCCGAAACGAAAGACCTTTATTTTCGTGCAATTCAGCGAACTTTAACCTCTTGGTTCTATTTGCTAATGAATGTTTTTTCGGGTGACTACTATTCAAATTGTTCTCTCTGAGTACGATTCTCACCATTTCTGTGTTTGCTTCTTTTCCATATAGCGTTTTTGCTGCTGCAGCTAATTTTCGCGCACTTAATTATGTTTTTTTTTTATAAATTCCTTTATCATCCCCCATTCTTTGGACTCTGAAAATATCTTCCGCTTGCTTGGTTTCGATTCGTTGTCCAGAGTATTTCTTGTTTTAAAGCGTTTTATGATGTCGTGAACCATATTGTCGCACTGACAATCCATCTTTTTTTTTTTTTTTTTTTTTTTTTTTTTTTTTTTTTTTTTTTCTAAACTCCTCCCCTGTCAATCTGAGAACCTAGCCTGGAACCGTTTGACACATTATTTCGGGCCAGGTCTCGTTTTGTTACGCCGTGGGGCGCCTTCAAGCTGGGGAGTCCCTTTCCTAGCGGGAGGGGAGGGGGGAAGAGGAATTGCCAGAAGAGCGATCCCCCAGCCCCAGCGCCTCCGGCTGCTGTGAGTCCCTTTTATATTTTAGGACTGCCCGAGCATAATGTGCCACCTGGTTCCATTTGTCAACCGATTCGAGCATCACCGCAACTATATTATCCGGGGTGAGCTCTCCCGTCTCCCTGTAGAGTTCCCGTCGCAGCCTGGCCCATTTCGTACACGCAAAAAATGTGTGACAGGCATTGTCCTCCTCTCCTGGGCAAAACCGACAATCGGGAGACCGTGACTTGCCGATCTTGTGCAGGTAAGACTGAAAACACCCGTGCCCGCTCAAAAGCTGGGTCAGATAGAAGTCAGTCTCACCATGCTTTCGATTTAGCCACGGTCTCACATCCGGGATGAGGCGCGCAGTCCACCTTCCCTTCGTGCAATTCCTCCAAGACTGCTGCAAATCGTTGAGCGAGCGTTGTCTCTCCTCGCGGACAACCATCTCCCTCGCATCCTCGTTTCGGCGCAGGTAAATAGCGCGGCGCTCTCTAGCAAGGAGGGCGACAGGTATCACGCCTGCAATCACTCTCACCGCCGAGTCGGAGACTGTTGGATACGAAGATGCAATTCTCAGTGCTCCTCTTCTCTGTACCTGTGCCAATCGTTTTCGGTATACCTCCTTGCTGAGAGCGTCGCCCCATACCTCTGCTCCGTACAGTAGCACTGACCCTACAGCACTCATCAAGAGGCGTCTTCTTGATGGGCTGGGTCCCCCTACGTTGGCCATAAGTCGACTCAGGGCCGATATTCCCGAAGTAGCCTTCTCAGCCGTTGCCCTGATTTGCTCAGAGAAACTCATCTTCGAGTCGATCAGTAGCCCCAGGTACTTCACCGCTGGCTTCGATTCGATCTGTATATCTCCTATACTGATCATCCTTACTCTAGGGATTCTCTTTTTTGTCAAGATGACCACTTCGGTTTTCTCCAGTGCTAGACTGAGCCCGCGAGTAGTCATCCAGTCCCTCACTCGGCGCATTAGCATACCTAGCCTAAGTTGCGCTTGTTCAACGGTGCGTCCGGCGACCAGAGCCGCAACATCATCCGCATAGCCGACCAAGCGCGACTCATCTGGCATCTCAAGTCTCAGTAGCCCGTCGTAAGACACGTTCCACAGGTCCGGACCAAGGATAGATCCCTGGGCAACACCAAATGTAATTTCCATCCTTCGTTGGCCCTGTGTCGTGTCGTAGAGCAGGCTTCGGTCCTTTAGGTAGTTCCTCAAAAGCCGCATTAGATATTCTGGAACTTGAAAAGAGTTTTCCAGCGTATCCAGAATATCCACCCATCTAGCGGAGTTGAAGGCATTCCTGACGTCGAGTGTCACCAACAGGACGATCCGTCGCTTGGTGCGACTATATGCCTCTGCCTTTTGGACCGCGTTCACCACCTCTGCAATCGCATCAATGGTAGAACGTCCTGCTCTAAAGCCGTACTGCTGAGGAGATAGGTCCCCAGCAGCACGAATCGCGTCAGTGAGTCTTCCCTTGATGAGTTTCTCTAGCACTTTCCCAGCCGTGTCTAGCATGCATAACGGGCGGTATGCAGACGGCGATTCGGGATTTCCCTTCCCCTTGCTGACCAGCACGAGCCTCGCCACCTTCCATCGTACCGGGAAAACCCCGTCCCGTAGGCAAGCGTTGAATGTGCTGAGCAGCAAGTCAGGACAATGGTGATAGACGAGCTGCAAAACCTCAGCTGGAACACCATCTGGACCTGGAGCCTTCCTTGCCTTCAGGGAGAGGACTGCCTCCTCCAGTTCCAGCTGTGTGAAGAGTGGGCACTCGACTGCTGTTTCACCATGGACAGTGTCAACACGGACGGGATGGGCGGGGAAGAATCCCCGCACTATTGCGTCCATCTTTTCCGCGTCATGTATACAAGGCTTCCGTAGGGCACCAAGTTTCCCCATGACCAGCTTGTAGCCAAGGCCCCACGGATCCCTATTTACATCGTCCACGAGGTCTTGCCAGCATCGGGCCTTGCTCTTGTTAATAGGCCTGCGAAGATATTTCCTGCCGGACCTGTATGCTGCTAGCCTAGTGTCTGCCTCCTCCCGTGTTCGCGCCCGCTGGGCCTCTCGCCGAAGTTTGTGACACTCGCTTCTTTGTTCGGCGAACTCGTTTGACCACCAGTATACTGGAGGCTTACCATGTCGGGGTCTCCGGCGGGGCATGGAAGACTCGCAAGCAGCTATGATGGTACTCATAGTTGAGCTCACCAAGTCCTTGGCTGTAGGCCCTCCACTCCCTGGCGGAGCTCCCAGCAACGGTGCGCCTGCCGTAAGCGCGTCAGTGAACTTCTCGACGTCCATCCTCCCAGTCCTCCATCCGAGGATTGAAGTTTGGGCATATGCACGCAGAGTGGCACCGTCGTGAATCTCATCTTTAAAATGACGTATAATGAGCTCACGTGTTCCCAACGACGTTTGTCCGGATTTGTCGTCCCATATTTAAATTCTGAACTGAATTGCACAAGCATAAGTATAATTTCACACTTTCTTTGGGATTCTGAGCGTGAAATGAAAGTAAGAGATAGTTAACGTCAAAGTGACAAGTAGTCGATTTGATTAACGTGGATACCTGCCATAAATAGGCCTAACCCTATGGTCACGAATAAATAGCTATTGGCTTAAGTGCCAATCAACGCCCCCAAGATCGGTTCCAGTTTACATTAAGGGAACTCTCAGCTTTCATACTGGTAGATACGAGACCCAGATGTTTCTGACGCTATAAAGTCAACGTCAACCTTTGTTTATAACCACAGCCACCACGATACTCTCTAAAGAGCCGCAACCAATCAGCTGACCATCCGAAGATGGGGGCTCGTCAGCTGCCCGCGGTACCTGAGTATACTCCAGGGTTGAGGTACGCAGCAATGAGTTAATCTTGTTATTGAACAATCACTAAGGCACTATATTTCGGATCAAGTGCCTGTTCTAATATTTTTACTAAGCGATTCCAGAACCCCGGGGACGCCAGTCCCATCCGGTTTCACTGGAGACGACAATCCAACAATAGCAGTTACACTTCTTTGAATTACCAGATCAGTCCCGCCCTGGGAGGTGTCAAAGTGGCAGCTAATTTTTGGGACTCCCCGCATATCATAAGAATTCAAATAATTAAATTTTCCTTTTTTACCGCTTCTATATTAACATGAATAAAGTATTACGTATATAAATTCCTCTTGTGTTTAAATTAATTCTTTACACCATTAAACGCCTCAAAAAGAGTAACATTTGGGTGTCTGGGATTTACTTCCAGTAAATCAATAAATGTGTAAGGCAGCGAGCATAACTCAAAGACGTCGAAATTCGTCTGCTCACTTCAAAAGGCAAGGCCCGACGGCTTTTCTAGAAAAAAGAGAATGGGCCTGCGGATATCAAATAAACAAAATAATTGACTACAACCCAAACTCATCTCTCTTGTCTTTATAAGCGTTGCATTTGAAGAATTTGAGATCTAGGTGGTCGACTTCGTTGAAGAGACTGCACACATCCGTATCAACACATTTTGCTTTATACAATCTTAAATTGTTACAGCTCTTGTTAACAAGTATTCTATTTAGGGTTTTGATTGCAAGACTGCTTATAGGCAGAGAATGTAACCATGGTTTTTCACCCCTCAAATGGTGGGCTCTTTTCCAGATACAATCAGAGAGCCACTGTCCTTTTTCTCGGCAACGATTGATCCGATCACGTTTCAATCTTGTAGCGACAATGTCTATAATATCTTCCTGATCGGTTAGTGTTTGTAAAATAGTGCCCCTCTTGACACCTTCTTTAGCATAGTGATCGACTTCTGCCACTACAGAAATCCCTTTATGCCCAGCAATCTAATATAAATTTAAATTTATGTTCAGATTTTTCTAAATAACTTGCCAGGTGTTAACTACCCTTTTATGATTTCTATTCTGTTCACTGATTAATAGTGTTGCTTTAGAATCTGAAAAATGTTGATGTTGTAGGATGTGGTAACAGCTGGATCCCTGAGGGCTACAAGTATAGCATGCAATTTTGCGTTCAAAGCCGAGACGTGTTCCTCCAAGCTGAAAAAGCTTACCTCATTTTTTGTGAAGCTGATATATATTTTAAGCACCGTCCGTAACGAAGACGAGATGTAAGCTTTATCTTCAGCTTATCAACGTAACTATTAAATATACCGTTCAACTCCACTCCCTAATGGTCAATATTTTCATCCACCTCCCAACCACAAAAAATGGTCGATATGTTTATTATACACATGATTCCTAGCATCAAGAGTTATATTTGGTAGTCTGGTAGTAATGTCGAATGAAACTGTAGTCTTTAATTCTTTTCTACTGGATGTAATACGACACACGACAACTGTTATTTCATATTCACACTAGTTTATTTAATTAGTTATTTAGTACAAATTTAAATGTTATTTCACACTGATGTTTTGACAACTCGCGCCATTGATGATCGTCCAGTGAGTGTCGCATGAAGCTCGTCTTTTCACCCTAGCATTTTATAGCGCTCTAGCGGCCGACGCAATCATTTGTATTTCTAAGTGTTCGCCTCAGTACCCCCTTTTAGCGATAGCACCAACGTGGAAGTAGATCAGCTGAGAGTTTGGCAGTTGTCACGATTACAGATGTCCTTTGTCATGTCAATTGGCGGCTGTTTAGTTTTCTTGCCGTATGTTCGAGTTGAATATTAGGAGGCAATCGTCGTGGGTCGGTTGTGCGTTCTCGTTTCGTTTGTCCCTTGAAGCGTTTGAATCCAGACTGGGCTCTGTGAGCAACGAACTGGAAGCTTGGAGTGTTGTGTGTTCGTTGCTAATTAGTTCGCGGAGCTCCTAGTTTGCAATGTATACTGGTTTCAATTTCTCCGTCGAGACGTTCATCTGTTTGCCTTTTATTTTGATTGTGAATATGCGGTCGGTTGGTCTACTGATCACCTCATACGGCGATGAAATAATAGTTCTGCTGAAGATGTGCTGATGTCCGGCCTCACTGCTGCTCGCAAACCTAGGAGGACCGTTGGAAGGAGCTCTAGCCATGGTGTTTGTCGATTACAAAGATGGGCCGTTAATGCTGTCTTAAATGTCCTGTGCCACCTTTCGATCATTCTATTTCCCGCCGGATATTATGATGTTGTTCTTATCCTTTTGGTGCCGATCAAATTCGTCAAAGCACGAAACAAGGAGGACTCGAATTGGGTGCCTTAATCTGTTGATATTTTTTTTCTTTTTCTTCTTAGCACTACAGCCCCTCTCGGGCCTTCGATTCCTGCAAATAGCGCCTCCAACTGTCTCGGTCTATCGACCGCGTCCTCAAATTTCGAAATCCGAGCAGCGATGAACTGTCTTCGTCGACCGCGTCAGCCTGCGTTTCCTCGGTTTCCCCACAGGTCTCTGGCCTTTAGTTCTTCCAACGAATACCTTTTTGGGCATCCGTTGTTCCTCCATACGATTTATGTGACCGGCCCATTGCAGCTTCCGCAGTAATCGTTGAGACTTCCGGTTCGTCGAAAATTTCATACAGCTCATGGTTGTATCGAATTCGCCATTGGTCCCCGTCTAGCTTTGCTCCGGTTATTCGCCTCAGGACCCGGCGTTCAATATATTTGCGGATGTTTGAGTTAGGGTCCATGTTTCACACTCATAGCATAACACAGGTCTATTTTTTAGTTGCACCAAATCCGGAGATCCAAGTGGAGTAGAATGCGCTGGCTACTGTGTCGGCTGTTATGTCCTGCAGAGGCGTTGCTTCGGGCCAACGAGAGAATCGATCCATCATGGTTAAGAAGTACTTGTAGTAGTGGAATGTGAGCAGAGTGATGATATCGATGTTTATATGCTCGAACAGTGAACTTCTTTGGTAACTGATGTAGGCGCGAGTTCGTTTTACTGCATCTTTTTTCAAATTTGGCCATATGAATTTGAATTTTAGTAATTGCACTGTTGATTTTACGCCTGGATGAGCAAGATTGTGGATTGTGGCGAATGCTTGATGTCTCATCGAGAGCGGAACGTAGAGCCTGTTTTGTCCGTTTAATATGTTGCAATATACTTCAGAATTATTAAAAGTTTTTTGTTAATCTTCGGGCCGTCGTGCCGTTTCGAATATCTTTAAATTCCTGGTCCAATCCTTGTTCTCGTTCGAGTATCGTCGAATCTAATGTAGTTGGCATTACGATATCACTTACTCTCGACAGTGCATCTGCGCGTTGCTGGATCCGGAAATGTGGACTATTTCTGTGGTGAACCGTGCTATGTAACCAATTTGGCGCAGTTTCAAGTTTTTATGCGAAAGCATACGTCAGCGGTATGTGATCGATTTTTACAATGAAGGTACACGATTCTAGTATGTGCCAAAAAATTTGAATAGCTGCGCATATAGCAAGTAGTTCGCGATCATACGTACTGTATTTTCTTTCTGTTTTGCTAAGCTTTCGCGAGAAGAATCCAAGCGGTTCCCATATTTCTCCTACCAGTTGTTCTAGGCTCGCCCCTATTGCCGTGTCTGAAGCGTATGTTGTCAGGGCTAATTGAGAGGTTTGGGATGGAAGTGCCAATAAGGTTTACTGTACTATACTATCTTTGCAATCCTAAAACGCTGTTTCTAAAATTGATGTCCACGCAATTTTGCGTTTGTCGTTTTGGTTTTTGAGTCTTTTAAGAACGCTGTCAGAGGAGCCTGAATATGAGCTGCGTTGAGTATAGTTAGGCGGTAGTAGTTCACTATGCCGACGAAACGGCGCAGCTTGGTGATGGTTTCTGGCCTTTTATAATTTTGCGATTACTGGGATTCTCTATTGTGGTGGCTTGGAACCGTGAGCGTTAATTTTCAAACCCAAATAAAGCACTTCCGCTTGGTTAAATGAGCATTTGCTCTTGTTGATGGACAAATTGTTTTTTTGTAGACGTTCGAGAACTATTTGGAGGTGTTTTTTATGTTCTTCGGCGGAGCTAGACATGATAATAATGTCGTAGATGTAGCAAAATGCAAAATCAATACCTCTTAGTAAATTGTCCATGTGGTGCTGAATCGTTTGTGTTGCGTTTCGTAACCCGAAAGGCATTTGAATAAATTCGTATACGCCGAATGGGGTGCAGATAGCCTTTTTCAGGACTTCCGCTGGGGCCGCGGGGATCTGCTAGTAAGCCTTGTCTAAATCCAAGTTTGAAAATACAGTCTTCCCATTCATGCGTTTCGTGACATCGTAAATGTTAGCGATCGGATATCGATCTGGAACTGTTCGCGCATTTAACTTCCGGTAGTTACCGCAAAGTCTGCATTTTCCATTTTTTTTACGAGATGAATGGCTGAAAAACATGCACTGACTGATGGCCGACAAATGCCATTTTTTAGAATTTCATCTATTTCCGCCCTCGCTGATGTGAGTCTTTCTCCCACTAACCGACGTGGTCTCTCTGCTACGAGTGCTCCTGTTGTGTTGATGTGATGGTGGACCCAGTTGTTTTCGTTGGTGGTAGCGAAGATGCTTGGTGAAATTTGTTTGTTTTCGGTGTCATCCTATTCGTCAGCGTGGAATACTTTTTTGTAAGCTGTGATGCCTCTCCGGCATGTATCTTGTTGGATCAGTTGTTTTATTTTAAGGTCAATCAGCAAATCGAAATGTGCTAAGAAGTCCGCGCTTAAAATCGAGGTGCATACGTTGCCAACCGTAAATTTCCAAGAGACAGTTTCGTTTCCGAAACTCAGGTTTTATGTTCTTATGACGGTATTGTTACTAGGTGCCTTTACTAAGGTAATTGGCAGAACTAACATGACCTATCCGGAGTCAACCAAAAATTCGTGTACTAGAATCCGTGACATGCAGGTGATATTCTTTGGGCTGTATGTTGCCCATGAAGTTGCCGCCGAAGTCTACAGTTCTAGATGGCAAAAAATTTAGTTTTTTGTCTTCGCCGTTGTCTAAAATTCGCAAGGTGTAGTGCAGCGTTTAGCCTGAATTCCATATTTTTAGTTATATGCTAATTCTGGGGAAACTTTCTCGGTTTTCATCGAGGCTCCATGGTTTATTGACCTGATTAAAAAGGTAAGTTCTCCCACTTGTTTCTCTATCTTAGACACATGATGTGCGTTTGCCATGACTGATGATGTCTGATTTGATTCGAATATCTTATCCGCTATTTCTGTTTGTTCGATTATCGGTAGTGTATCGTTTAGGGCTAAAATATCTCGAAAATTATTTGGCAGTCGAGAGTTCCATAAATTTCGTAGAATATAATCTGGCAGGCCTTCTGAAGCAAGGGCTTGCATGTCCCTTAGTAGCTATGAGTTCCAATCCACTCAATAGGCGATTAATTTTAGTGCTGTCAGAAATACCAAATTGCTTAATTAGATGGGGTTTAAGATATTCATATTTGTTTGTCGTCGGTGATGATCGTGCAATGTCATGAATTTGCTGGAACGCTTCCTTGTCTAAACCAGCCAATGTTGTATAGAATTTAACAATATCACTTGTAATTCGATTAGCATTAACTTGCGATTCTGCCTATCAAAAATCAGGTGCTTGGGTCATTTTCTCATAAAGGTGGCATTTTTATTTGGTGTATCGCAGCGACACTGCTTGGGTTAAACTCCAAATCCAAATTTGCTTGAGGTTTCAACAATGCCGAGTCCATTTGAGTGTTCGATATTCGTTGGCAAGATCCAGTAACGTTTTGTTTGTAATCTTATGCGGTGTCCTTTGGTGCCACATTTTGACGCGCTGTACACTTTGAGTTGGCAGCGTTGATCGAATGCGGTTGGCGTTAAACGCTGGTGTGAAAGGTTGACACAAAGAAACGATAGTATGTAGTTTGTTTGGTTATTGAACATAACCTCACTGAATTGGAACTTTGTATGTCCTAAATACAGGAGTCACCAATAGTATTCATTTCTACTGGGTGTAATTTGACACACAAAAACTTTCATTACGTATTCCCACTAGTTTATTTAATTAGTTATTTCGTACAAATTTAAATGTTATTTCACACTGATGTTTTGACAACTTGCGCCATTGATGATCGTCGGGTGAGTATCGCATGAAGCTCGTTTTTTCACCCTAGCATTTTATACGGCTCTAGCGGTGGACGCAATCATTTGCATTTCTAAGTGTTCGCCATAGAACTATGATATTAAGGAAGGTCCTGTATTTATAAAATACTAGCGCATAGCTGCAAGCTGATGTATTTAAGTCTTCCAATTCCTTGTTAGAAGAAGTTGTTGTGATTCATTATGAGGTTCGATTTTCAATAGGTTTAGTTTGACAGATCACGCGTGACTCCTGTCCAACTGCATGTAATTTTTATTCAGTCTTATTTGACTTATCATTATGGAAAGACTTGCACCGCAATAACGTATCCAAACTGTTCAGCTGAATTATGAAAATCAGCGTTCTGTGAGAAATTCGTGCTCTTTAAGCAATTTTTGGTGTGCATCGTCAACCTACCGAAACCACTATAGCCAATACCATCCGCAAATTTGAAACCCAGCAATATTGGATGATATCCGACCGATTAGACCACATCCAGCACGTAGTGAAGCGAATATAGCGGCTGTAGCTGAGAGTGTGGCTGAATACCGTGACGAGTCGAACGCGTCGTCTGAAATTGGACCCTCAGGATGAACCATTTACGGCGTAGGCGCGGTGAAAATTTAAGCGAGATAATCTTTAAAAAGTAAATGCCATAAATTGTCCTTGCGATTCACAATAAAATTTTTACTATGGAATTCAACTTTATGCCTTTTATTTGAGATTAAAAAGCAAACCTTATAATGAATCACCCCATATACGAGTATACATATGCATAATCTTATTAATTAATTACCTCCAACTCTAAAATGCCCAACAATACCCAGGAATATGCAAGAGACTTCGATATGTATTCTGCTGCTTTATAATAGATGCTTTCATGATTTCTATCTCAAAAATCTTTCTCAAACCCATTCAAAACATAAAATTTTTGTCGTCATTTCTACAATCACCCCGCAAATTCCGGAATTATATACGTTTGCCTACCGGTGATAATAAGTAGTAGTACCAGCTTCCACTTCTAGGCGTTCCTTAACGTAGGATTCTGTCTCACAACATTTACTGAAAAACAACGTAATCTTACCTCCACTCCAAAAACGTTTGCTTGTGATTAATATCTCATTAGAATGATTCTTATTTCATTGGAAAGTTACCTGTAAATTCGGATACAGTTGTCAAATAGAGAGTGATTCAAGAAATTCAGAAACCACTAGTAAATATACAGATTTTATTGAATGAATGTCTGTATAAATTATAAAGTTCAGATAAATGTGTACGTTGTACAAAGAATAATAAGAATACAAAATCTTAATTTATTAATTTAAATGTACACTATTGTATCAATATGTATATTATTTTTTCTCTTCCTCTCTCTCTCTCTCTCTCTCGCTGTCTTCTTATTCCACCATACCCGTTAAACCCTCACTGCTTATTAAATCCCAAATCCATTGTCCATATCAAATTTATTATAGGTGATACCGGCATTTTTCGATCAAAGTGGTTCGTTGGTGATGGGACCGCGAACAGGTACACCAATGCGTCTGGTAAGTCCAGCGCCTGTTCTGGTACCGCCAGGAGCAGCACGTGCACCGCAGGCGCCACAAATCTATCCACCACAACCACAGCAGGCCCAACAAAATATGTATTCAACACAGAATGGGTCAAGTGTCGGAGGTATGTTGTGTATTTATTTCCTCTTATATATTGCTTTGTAAAATACTTAATTATAATATTAACATAAATATTAGAAATAAACCAGTTTAATATTGAATTTTTCAAGAGTTTTGAAAAAACAATCATACGTTATCATCATAATCTCACAAATAATTCATTTGAAGTCTGTAAATTATACATATGTATATTAAAAACAATAAAACTGGATAAAAATGCATGTCACAATTAACTTATAGTATGATTTCCAATCGAAAAAACAAGTTCAACGTTTAAATGAAAATATTTGCAATAAAAAAGAATCGTTCATTGTTCAAAAATCCCTCTTACAATTAGTGGTTAGTCATAATTAAATTTATTTTAATTAAATAATTAATTTAATTTCTATATTTTAAAGAAGATCGCATTCCCTCTTCAGGAAAAATTTAAAAAAAACCAACACCTATCCCATCCAAGAGAAATTAACTTCACCTGAAGTTCAAATGTCTGAGGGCATAGTCATAAAATACTCAACACATTTAGTTGTAGCTACAAATGATAATTCTGCATCTTGCTCATAACTTCAGATTTTATGTTTGCAAATATCTTCAACTCAAATATTATGCAGACGCTGTAAATACCAGCGTTGAAGTTTCCTCGTAAGTCAATTGCATTCCTTAGTTGCAGAGGATTTAGATAGTTTCCTCAGCCATGTCTAATGGCATCCAATAATAATATTAAGTATCTTCAAGGAATGCAAAACTGCAAATTGTCCATCTGAAATGGAATTTATCACCTGAAGTGTCTCCTCAAGTGGCAATTATTTTGCTTTCTTCATTTAATTGTAGAAACGGTATGAAACCGAAAGTGGAGGAATATTGTGGAAAATAATATTTTGAGGATGTTGACTAATTAACACTTTGATTATTCAAACTCCCAATGAGGAATGGTATTTCTCAGTTGATTAGGCAATGCTTGTGTTTACGTCCATGATGATACAGGTTAATAAGTAATCAATAGATTTCCTTATTGGTCAGTAAGGTAGTGAATCCTAGTTAACTTAACGTAGTTGAACTACTGATTAAAGAAAATGTCTAAACTAAGCTTAGGAAAGCGGAAGAAGTACAAAAAGTACGGATTAATAAGATATTGATTGTTCTCATCAAATATGAAAATGATTTCTGGAAAAATTAAGTATAATGTACGGGTAGAGCTGAAACTAACTGATTTGTTTTGTGATTGATTAACCATTCAATTCTCAGTACAAGTAATTGTAATTGAGCAATAAAAAAGTTCAATTCCTATGTAATAGAAGTTGAAATTTTGCTCATTTCGATTATAGTTGTCGTAATGGTTAGCAGCTTTCCTTTCAATTACTCTGAAAAATTAAAAAAAATATTCAATTAACCATTGTATTACGATGAAAGTTGAAACTTGTTCTTCGCGTAGCCAATGTCTTGCGAGTGTTAAGCATGTAAGAAGATCATTCGTTATAGATGCGGTAAAAGCTTGGCTATGTGAAAACGTAAATATTTAGAATATATTTCTTGATTCACAATTTTCTTATAACCGATGATTCCTACCTACCAACTATATATTTATATATATATATATATATATATATATATATATATATATATATATATATATATATATATATATATATATATATATATATGCATAATATGTAAACAATCCCATAAACACATGAATTTTTAAAGACATCATGCAACGAAAAGTGTCCATCATAAAGTTTACGATAAATTAGCCGACCTGCTGTCGCATTTATATATCCAATGATCCTCTGCGTGTATCAAGAGCATGTTGCAATTGCCATTATAATTTCTGATGGGTCATTAAATTCAAATTCGATTACCCATAACTTTTGCCCCATTAGTTTTTGAATTCCTTTAAAGTGTGCTGTGGACCCACTTGCAATTCGTTACGCGAATCATTGCATTAGAGTTTTCATTTCAAAATTAGAAATTTAAAGGTAAAATTGAATTTTTCTCGTAATATTCTCTTTATTTCATACGATTTGCAAGTTGGGAGCACTGTTTCACCTACCTCCAACATACTCAATTCACGGACTACAAACAAGACAGAGCGGAACGGACGGGCAACTACATCTAAATGTGTGTGTTACACCTAATGACGAGCTAACAACACCAATGGGAGTATAATCAGCCTTCCAGTAGAAATTTGCATTTGTAGTAGTCAGCTTACTTGTGGCCAGCTGGCGTGAGCTGTTAGCCAACTTCGGCAGAATGCAAATGTTTGTACGGCGTACTATATTCTATCTTTCACGTGAAAAAGGTGTAAATCAAGTTCCTTCTATGCTAAAAACTCACTGTCCACTGTACACCTACACCATTTAAAACAAATAAATGAATCACACGCTAAACTCCCACTGTTTGAGGAAGTAAACAAAATCCTATTCTTTTAACTTTGGACATCAATAAAACATGAACAGATGTATGAACTGAAATGAAATTCACTTGAGAAGGAGTGCTAGTATGTTCTCCGTGGACCATCTAGATTTCACATTTGAGATCCGTCTCGAAACCGCACAAAACTCGAATTTACGTCAGCACTTCAAGATTTCTCCATATACCTTCATTTAAACTAGCAAGCAAAGACATCCTACATATGGTCATGTATGTGGTAGTAGGGTTTTCTGATATATGGCTTGTTTTAAGGTATAGTAAGGCTTTGTCAAATACGGATAAGAGTAAATATTAAAACAAAAAAGGAAGTACCGTTTTTTCGGATGGACTATCCGAAATTAATTGGAGGTGGAAGAGTCCAGCGATTCTTTTAGAGAATTGACTTTAAGCAAAAATTAATCTATTTGAACAGATTGCAATCAAATTCCATATATGATTGGGATAGAATGTCAAACTGAATTTCGAAGTGTCAAAACAAAGAAGTGTCAGTTTCAGCTCTTTGAATTTCTTGACTTAAGTGAAGTTATAAACTCTGTCATAAATTATAATCAGCTGTGTGAAATAAGTGAAGTGGTCACTAGTGTTGCTCTATCAATTTTTCGAGATAAGTAGCGATCTTTCAGGTCATCAATTTCATTGATTCAATTTTTACTTAGGCGAACGAAAATTAACGGAACCGGGAATTCTTGCTTTGGTCTAGGAATGAGATTCCCGTGTAGCTAAATTTATTCTAAACAATTTTTGAATTTAATTTTAAATTTATATTTTAATATTTTAAATTATTTTTTTTTTGCAAGTACGGATTTCTAGGTTTTTTCACTAACTTTATTAAATAAATCAAGGATAGTAAAAAATTTTATAAAAAGCAAATAATTGAAAAAGTTAAAAATATAATGGCTACTAAACCAGCCAATAAGTGCGGGAAGTGTAGGAAACCCGTGGAGGATATCCAATCGGCTATGGGGTGTGATGGCTTCTGCCTCAAGTGGTTTCATTTGAGGTGTATCAAAATGTCGGAGGAGAGATATCGGGCTATTATGGACATCACCGAAGATGTAATTTGGATGTGTGCCGGATGTAGAGCTCAGCACCGTGAATCTAAAGAAGACCAACTCTTCCAACAAATGAAAAATTTGCAAAGCCAAGTCGAAGAGATGAGCTCAAATGTCACCTTATTAATAGATAAATCTACGTCTGCGAGCAAGCCCTCATATGCCGAAATTATTAAGAATTCTACTTCTCCTCCATCAGTGCATCGATCAAATACAATATCGCAAAAAGGGATTATAATTAAGCCTAGAAATCACTCTTCATCAGAAAAAACACTGATTGATTTTAAGTCGAGGATCAGGCCATCAAAATGTAAAATTCCTCTACAGCTAATGAGGCCTATTCGTAATGGTGGGGCGATTATCAAAACATCGACAAATGAAAATGCTACTTCGCTTTTTAATATAGCAATGGATGCAATGAAAGAGGAGTATGATGTTGCTGAGACCAGATTGCGACAGCCTAGACTTGTCATCAATGGACTAGAAAAACAATACGCAAATAATGAATTAAGAAATGAGATCCAGTCATTAAATCCCAATATAGAGGAGCGAGATTCTATGAAACTTGTACATGCTAGGCGGACAAGAAATGGAAGGTGGTTGCACATCATCCAGGTAAACGGGAGCATGTATAAGAGGCTTGCGAATAGATACATTAATATAGATTATGGATCGTATTTTGTGAAGGAGGACTTCAACGTAAAGAGGTGTTATAAGTGTCAAAAATACAACCACAAAACATCAAAATGTGAAGGGGAGCAAATATGTGTAAAATGTGGAGGAAAGCATGACCTAAAGGACCGCAAAAGCACGATTGAGAAGTGCTCGAACTGTATTGGTAACAATAATAATGTTGATCGTTCTCACAGAGCTAACTCTGTAGAGTGTACGGAGTTTCAACGCAGAATATTGATCGCCAGGAGGAGCACCGACTACAACTTTGATGATTGCTAATCTTTCTAATCAATCAAGTGGAACAAATTTAACACTTATGTATGCTAATATAAGAAGCTTAAGACATAAGCTAAGTGATATTCAGATTTACCTGCAGCAAAATCCTGACATAGGTTTGATTATTCTCAATGAAATCTGGATTTACCCAGAAAAAGTACGGTTTTACAGGATATAATGCGGTATTCTCCTGCAGACCTGGAAGAGGTGGAGGTACAGCAATGTACGTAAAAAATACAATGAATTTCATTACCAAGAGAGTGACGCCTGATAAGTATAACGTTATAATAATTGAAGTACGCCATGCAGGTAAAAAAATTAAATAAGGGACGTACTACAATCCCAATCGTATGAATGCGCAAGATTTTTGCACAGTAATAGATACATTATTCTCAACTGAAAAAAATTTAATCACAGTAGCGGACACAAACATGGATGTACTAACGGAATCACCAGAAACACGGATTTATAAGGATACGCTAGAAACGAATGGAACGGTAATCATAAACAACAACCAAATTACTCGCCCAGTGTCAAATACCTGTCTGGATCATATAGTAACCAATGATTTAAAAGTCGCTGAAAGCATGACATGCATATTTGAGGACTGGCCGGAACTGGATCATCGTGTGTTAAAAATTGCTATTCAGGACCAAACCCTGAACAAACAGAAGCCGACCTACAAAACGTTCAGATTTCTAGACAAGGAGCTCTTTAAATCAAACATACAAGAGTTACTGGAAAAGCGGAAACCAAATAGTATTATTGAACTCAAAAATATCATCATATCTGCTAAGCAAAGTTCTACAATTGAGAAAAAAATCAGGCGTCGACAACGGACTTGGATAACAAAAAAAGTAATTGATGCAAGTATTAAAAAAAGGAAGGCATACATGGACTACCGGAAGAACAGTGGAAACCAGGCATTCAAGTTTGTGTATATTTGTGTATATGAATTGAAAAAGAGTACGGCGCCAGGCATTGATAGCATCACGATGAATGAGATTAGTATAATAAAGGAGGACATAGCCCAGATTATGGCAAATTTTACAAACGTGCATATAAGGAATGGAACTTTTCCGGAAGAAGAAAAACTTGCAATAATAGTTCCTATATTTAAGAGTGGTGCTCATCTTGCCCCGAATAACTTTCGCCCGATTGCGCCGCTGACGGGATTTAGTAAGATATTTGAAAAAATACTAAACAATCGATTAACATCATTCTTAGTTGAAAACTCTATCATAAGCCAACATCAGTTTGGTTTTCAAAAGAACAAGAGTACTTTGGATGCCCTACATTCTGTCACACGTTTCATCAATCTAGGACTTGACAGGGGTGATTACGTCATCGCCATTTTTGTGGATTTGAAAAAAGCATTTGATACAGTTGATCATGACCTCTTGCTTCGTAAACTTGAATCGTACGGTATTCAGGGTAAACCTAAGCAGTTGTTTAAGAGTTACTTGGAGAGAAGATCGCAGAGAACTTCAATCAACAATGTCCTGAGCGATCATGCACCTACGGAAACAGGAGTTCCCCAAGGTTCAATACTGGGTCCAACTTTGTTCCTGCTATACACAAATAATCTAAATACATGTGGGCTGACGGGATATCACACGTTATATGCTGATGACACAGTTCTACTTTATTCAGGACGAGACAAAACTGCCATTGAGAACACTATCAACGAGGATCTAGGAAAATTCCATCAGTGGTTAATTGGAAACAAACTAGTATTGAACACTTCAAAGACAAAATATATTGTTTTTAAGCAAAAGAACAAAGGAGACATAGATGTCGACCTAAATATTAATGGCGGAAAATTGCAGAGTGCTAGAAATGAAATATCTTGGTCTTATCATAGACCATCGTATGACCTGGTTACCACACATAAAAAGCTTAAATAGGCAATTAGCCCCAATAATAGGATTGTGAAGAAGATATGAGGATTTTCCAATGCACATCAAGAAACTTGTTCTAAATGCGTTTGTCCTGGCGAAATTGCATTATGGAGTACTTATTTGGAGTCAATCAGCAAAGCAACATTTAAACAGTATATCCAGGCTGCTGACCAAAGCGTATAAAAACATTCTGAAGCTGCCAATGCTTATTCAAACTAGTTTGGTTTACCAATTGGCTAAATCATTAACCTTTAGTCAAATTATTATTATGGAGAAAGCTTAGTTTATCTACAGAAATTCAAAAACTAATGGATCGGAACGAGCGCTATTAATCAAGGTATCACAGATCAACCCATATAATGCGAGGAATGCAGATAAATTCGTAATACCTTTTGCAAGAACGGATCGTCTAAAGAACGATGCAACGAATGATGCTTTGCGTATATATAACAATCTACCAGAGATTGTTAAGGAAGCAAACTCACTTATGGTATTTAAGAAAAGACTAAGGGAGCATTTAATGACCACTGATTGAAGCGTGGACCTGTATTCCTGCTTCTATGAGCCCAGTATCTTAGGGCGTTCTTTTTTGACTCTATCGGCGAGATACTGAAGTGACAGTTACTCAGAGTTTTTTTTTGAATGCGTCGTATTATATTGTATTTTTTTTATTTCTGAGAGCTGATCAAGATTTTTTTGGACTAGATGTTCATGAAAAGGACTAGTTCACATTATATTGTGTGCCCCCTTATACCGATGTGTTAAACATTGTCTGGGTGGCACAAAGGACCAAGCGACGTAATGTGAACGCAGATCGCACGAGCGTTGTGCGACGAAGAAAGAGTGATGGAGAGAGTGGTAGGGAATGGAGGTATTTAAAAAAATATATATATATGGCAGAGGAAGAACGCTTTCGCATATTGCCAACGGCTTACGATCGGGGTGAAATGGAAATCCTCCTGAAGTTTGATGTTACCAGCCTGTAATCATATAACAATTTATCATATTTGCTACCCAATATACAAAAGAACGGGTCTATTGATATTGTTAAAGTTTAGCAGGGAACAAATGCGAATGTCCATCAAATCCATGAATGGTTGGTAGGAAGAGAGAGGAGAAAAGATTTCCGAAAATTTTTAACATACCATCTTTTGAGGTCTCTCGTAAACGAAACATAAACATCGAAAAAGATTTTTTAACGCTAGCTAGACAAATCCAAGAACAAAGAAAGCACGGAGGTGAAAACATTGACACCAAAGCCAAGGGTCAGGAAAAAATCGCTTGAATCAAATGGTTTATGGGCGTTTGTCTCAGGTTACAATTCAGAAAATACCCGATGCTTGAGTTACTCATCTTCAATCGCTTTACGTATCACCTTACCGACGAATTCCGAAATTTTAATTAGAACAATTTAGTCACTCGAACTTCCACTGCATGGCAGTTTACCCTTTCCTTAAAATTGATTCACCTCACCCGTTGTGTAATAATTCACGTCAATGCCGACCAAATACCCACCGACAACATTCACTTTCTATCAATATCATCCAAAATATTACGAACGATAGCAATATCCAACGTGTATTAAATTTTTAAGACATCTTATAAGACCGTGACCGTTTAGGTTGTAAAATTTCATCTTAAGAAAATGATCCCATTTAAAGTTATAGTTGAAACAATCAAACGGTTTGGACTTATGAACGGACGAAAAGGTTTAGAAATTTTTATGAATCGAAAGTATTTATTTGGTAAGATATACCCACTGTCCTTTATACGGAACGCATGAAAATACGCTAAAGCCTGACAGCTTTTACTTTTGCTTTAGCACTACAGCCTCCTTCGGGCTTTCGCTTAGAGATAGTACAAGTATGGTGATATGGTCAGTACCACCCTTCGGCCGTGTGTCGTCCACCCAGCTGATTTTAAACCAGTACGTATCATAACAGAACGGGCTTCTAGTCCGTCTAAACAATCAATCGAAAAAAATCTCGTTGCTATAACCACTACACCACATAGACAACTTGAAACGATTGCTTTGTCAAAAAATAAACTGAAAATCCTTAAATCATACCCTCTCAATAAAAATTTGCTAAATTTATTGAGTGATTCCCGGTTTATAGTTTTAAATTACGGCAGTTTGGATTGAATAAGTTGCTGCCAAACTTGAAGATGAAGACACATCGCTAAATATATAGTAGAGTCAATTGATAAAAACTCATGAAATCATCCATAATAACTTTATTCACACCAAGAAAACATTAACAAATGGCAATTATATCGATTGCATGTGTTATTTCTGTTGCTGTTGTTATGTACATATGAACATAATTGTCATGTGCAAGCAATAGTAACAATTACAGACCATACGAGTATAGAAGATTCAAAAGATAATAATGTTATTTCACCTTACGTTCACTAAGTGTGCAGATTGAACAGAAAAGTGATTATTATCTGCAAGTATTATCGAGATTGTCTTATAGATACTTACTGAGAAGTTGCTTTTATGTGTAAATATTGTTTCCTTATCAGACTTGCTTAAAGCAATTGATAAAAACTCATGAAATCATCCAATATCATTCTCACACAAACTTTATTAACTCTACTTCATAACGAATACTCTTTTGAACATTGTCATTATATTTCTTCCAAAATTTTCTTTATTTCTGTTACCTGTACAATTACCTTTTCACAAGTTCGTTATAGTTGCTAGGTTCAATTGATAAAAGCTCATCGTAAAAACATCGAAATAGCAGACTATCAAGTAGCCGCACTGTTGTCCCCTGGGGTACAATACGTTGTCGCGTCTCCGGACTTGACGTATAAAGTCGCTTACTAAGTCGACTCCGATTTCTTCGTGGTTCGCGGTATATTCACATTCTTAGAAAATAATTTGAAGTAATAAGGGGAAAAGCTATTACCCATTGCAACTAACGTAATCGGAATGAGTACAATTTCAATTCACATTATTCAGGAGTTGAATTCATTAACTACTCAATTACAATTACTTGTTATGTGAATTGAAAATTAATTCAAATGGCTTTTCTCTCGCGCTCTGTGTATGAACCAACTGTACCAAATTCATTGTGTCTCGATCCAAGACTTGTTATGCTCAAAAAGTTTTGATTACCTTAAAAGCAATTCTAGTACCGTGAGAACAAAAAAGATCCTCGAGATTCACAATCTTTCCTTTCCTTTTTTGGGGTCAAAAGAAATTCAAACAAACGGTATAAAGGAAGTGCACCTGCTTAGGATAAGGATCGAACACGGATCTTGGAGTTTTGCAGAATAGAAATAACTCGTCCAGGCCAAACCAAGTTTCGATTAATCGGTGTATTGATTACAAAATTTATATTTGTTTCCGATTCCCATGAAGCAAATGCTTTTAATACGAAGAATTTGACGAAGATGACAAAAAAAAATAAATTGAATTATTTGCGAATTAACTATTCACTTATTCTAACAAAACAAAATGAAATGTTTCTTCAAAATCTACAAAAAAAAAACTTGTTTTCCTTTCTTTACCCTCAAAGTAAAGAACACCTTGTTTATTTTTTGTGAAAACGAATCAACACCATGTCCGTGATGGTGCAATGCCAACTTTTCTTTGTTTGAAGAATCATTTATTTATTTCAATACTTTTTAAATTTCTAGCACATCAATCGGAAGATATACATATTTGCCTTGATGCTTTTGCATCAATAAGTTAGTCCCCACCAGCAGGAACGATTTCCTGGCACCTTCGAGGAATACTTTCGATCGAATTTTCAGAATATTGTAAAAATAGTGAGTTCCAGATTGCGCGGATAAGGATTAATCCTAATTTCAGGGTCTAATAGTAGGAAACTGACACTTCTTAAATGCAAAATGGATAACGGGGTGTCCAACATGAAAAGAAACATAGATGTGTAGGGTCATTGTGGGCTAGAAATTGCGACTCGAAGAGTTCACGGTGCATCGGTGGCAATTAATTTATATGTATATTATATTTAAACTTTCAATACGTTTTTCTTGAAACCACATTTTTCTAACTGGCTTAAATGCCTCTCCGAAACCGATCTGACGGAATCGTTCCAAACTTTTACATATACTCGTAATATAGAACTTCTTTATCAAATAGTCACAGAAAACCGCCAACATTCTGGGAGTGTCAATTTTTTTCGCTTTAGCATTACAGCCCCTTTCGGGGCCTTCGCTTAGAGATAGAGTATCTCATTATCTGATCGAATGTATCTGCACTCGGGAAGGTGATATGGTTAGTATCACGCTTTCGCCATGTGTCCGTCCATCCTGCTGCAATACGTTCTGATTTTAAACCAGTACGTATCATAACTGAACGGAGTTATAGTCCGTCCGAAGAATCACTTGAAATAAATGTCGTTGTCGCCAACGGAATTCGAACCAGGGACCTTTGGCCTATGGGGTAAGTACTCTAATCACGACACCATGCAGACTACATGTGAGTGCCAAAATACCAAATACATAGTTTTCGGAATATGTAAGTAATCCTAGTTTCAGCGATAGCCAGTCTTTCAAAAATTAAAACTCTCGGTTTTTACTTATGGGCACAACTTTCAAAATCATGTCAACAGTAAAAGAACATTAGATTTGAATAAAAAATCAGACATTGTACTTAATCCGCTCCAAAAAATATGGGTATTTAGAAAAACCGAAAAATTTCCTTCAAACGCGTTTGAGGCTCTAAACTAAATAATTGAAGATCACGCTGAAAATTCCAGAATAACTACTGACTCGTTATGTTTGTTTTTTATTTAATCCGTACAAACAAATAAAAATAATATGCCATAATCATGTGTTAGAAACAACGTCCTTTAAGACAGTCTTATGTGTTTCTACACCCTTTATCGCTTATCTTTTTATCTTTAAATCGTTATCGTTTCAAAATTGTTTGCATTTCCAAAACAAATTCAGTTGACGATACCAACCCTTGTGTAGATATTCGAATCTTACATTTCTATTTGCTTGCAATGTTGTCTACTTCTGATAAGAAATTCGAATTCACACATGTGGGTTAGGAAAACATAACGAAACTAAAACAAATTTTCAAATCATTGGTAACAAATCACCCCGAAGTCCCATATGTACAAAATCATCAAATGTTCCGAGAAACCCTTCAAAAATAAAAAGCCCAGAATAATATTGATAATTTCAACAACAACATTATTTCCTTATATTTTTCCATCGCCTTTGTGCCTTTATGGATGACGAGGACATAAGACTGGTAAATATAGGCGTGAAACCCATAATAACTTTATTCACACCAAGAAAACATTAACAAACGGCAATTATATCGATTGCATGTGTTATTTCTGTTGCTGTTGTTATGTACATATGAACATAATTGTCATGTGCAAGCAATAGTAACAATTACAGACCATACGAGTATAGAAGATTCAAAAGAT
Organism: Odontomyia ornata; assembly: GCA_963969285.1. Taxonomy (NCBI): domain Eukaryota; kingdom Metazoa; phylum Arthropoda; class Insecta; order Diptera; family Stratiomyidae; genus Odontomyia; species Odontomyia ornata. The sequence continues at coordinate 175,099,965 of OZ017738.1, forward strand.
AATAATGTTATTTCACCTTACGTTCACTAAGTGTGCAGATTGAACAGAAAAGTGATTATTATCTGCAAGTATTATCGAGATTGTCTTATAGATACTTACTGAGAAGTTGCTTTTATGTGTAAATATTGTTTCCTTATAAGACTTCAATTAGTTCATTACGTCTTTAATTAATGTTGAAGTATCTTTGACGAGGCTATTAAAATTGAAATTTTAAAATCTATCGATCAAATAAAGTACTTCATATTTGCCAATTGAAGTACAAGTATGTATTGAATAATATGTGAGTAATGAAATAACATGTCAGAACTCTTACATTTTAAAGTCAACTAGTCGTCATCTATGGCATGACAACATAACTGAGCTTTGGTTCTCTACAAGATCTCAATAATTTCTGCTATTTTATTCACCGGTTTGCGCCTCTGAAGAGAAATCTGCTTTCAATTTCCACTGAGCGTTTTCCTCGGCTTCCCTATTAGATGCTTCTCTTCTCTTTTACTGTACCTTCTAAGGTTCAGTCGGGTAGTCAGTGCTCTTCAATTTGTCCATAATGTAGCTCATTGGCAGTTTCACAAAAACGAAAATACATAAGTGGATCGTTATATATAAAGTTAACTTTTCCGTGCACATTCTGGAACCTCAAGATCCAAAATTTAGAGAAGTAGAACTTGCTTAAAGCATTTTTCCGATTTCATTTTTTAAGCCACCATTCATTATCATGTGGACTTCTCAGTATTTGGGGCGATCCAAATTTTAAAGTCCTCAAAATTTTACGTTTTGATGGACTGGCGTGAGTTTCTTTGTTTGGGCCATGATGCTCATTCAGCTAATTTTCACAGCAAACAAACAAGCTATCCTGGTTTTTTATATAATCCGTTCCGGGCCGATGTCACTTAGCCTTAGAAGAAGTTATTCAAAAAAGTTGTTTAACCATACTTTTAACAAAGAATTGGAAAAAACTTGAAACTTTTCCCGCATTTATTACCTGTGTACTCATTGCAACAGAAATTTATATTTTTCAAAATTTCCAGATTTTGAATAACTGGGGCCTGTTTCGAAAATGGCTTTTAAAACCTTTTTATTTAACATGCTACACAAATACCCTAAAGATGCAAAGGTTTGCGTCCTTATATGAAGGATATATATATATATATATATATATATATATATATATATATATATATATATATATTAAAACATGTTTTGAGAAAAAATTTTCAAAAGGTTATCATTTTCGCTTTTCCTACAACATCTAGGAATCACAGTCGTCATATTGGGAGTTCAAATTATTTCAGTAAACAGTTATGAACAGGTTACTCCTGTGATTCCAGAAATTTTCTAATTTTATCTCGGAAAAACTACTTTTTTTTAAAGGCATTCCTATTTCAAAGCTCACCAGCGAAATCATGTTACATCCATCGAAACTACCAGTAATCACAAGAAGCAATGTCCGCAGAATACGGTGGGTTCGATAAAACATCATACTTGAGCGTTTCTAAATATGTTTTTCCAACTTTTACGATATGAGGCCGAGCGTTGCCATACATAAAATAAGTTTGTCATGTCTTTGCTCATATGCAGGTCGTTTTCTCTATAATGTCCGACCGAAACCGATCCTTGGTAGCCTACACCGATCGCTCATATTGGATTCTCCAGATTATGTGGCTCATAGTACACGTCATCCTTTTGATCCCAGAGGATTGCGCAATGTTTTTTTATTTTTTATATTTATCGTAGAATATTAATTTCTCATTCCCAGTCAGAATCCAATGTTAAGATACCCTCTCTTTTTAGACTTTTGTGCTACTTACAAACCCCTATTGAAATCGGTTTTGTCTGTCCGTCCGTCAGTGGGTCAATCCGTCTTTGTATCATAGTACCTCTTCTCCGAAACTAAAGCAACTATAGACACCAAACTTGGTAGACGGATCAGAAGTGATAACCTGTTGAATATTTCGGTATCAAAAGCATCTGTAAAAGTTTTTGGAGGTCTCCCCGCCCATATCGGAAGGAGACCGGAAATAATATTTTTTCTCCGAAGATTGCCGTGTACAATATCAAATGAAACGTCTTGATAAGAGCTTTCCAACAAATTTATTAATCAAACGGTTTTGTTCATGGAGTGCAGGAGGAGAGAAAATGTACTGAAAATTGGTGTTTTCTCCCCCCTCGTGATATGACGACACCTTTGATTCAAAAAATCTGGAAAAAAATCATAATTCAATGAAATTCAATACGAAAGTAGTTTTAGAAAAGTTTCAGAAACTTTGAATCATATTTGTTCAAGTTATCGCCATTTGAATTTGGTCTGTTGTTCTATAGAACAACAACACACGGTGTTGCTATTCTATAGAATTTCCATTGAATCATACACTTCAGTTTTGATTTGATCTATTTAAAATTTTCAGATGAGATGGGTGATTAACGTAAATATTTTTGAGAATTCTCGATGTCTATAATTTTTGTAATATTGCAACAAAATGACGGCCTTTGAAACTTGAGTAACATTGCTTGTTCTTTTAAACATGTACTTCGTCGGTTGTTCTTCTAAACATGCAATACATCTTATAAAGGCGTTTCTTGTGTTTATGTTTGTATTTATTATTGTCGACATCACCTGCTGACTACAAAACCCATCTGGCAGAAGCGTAGTTCTGTCTAACAAACTTGTTTGCCTTTGAATCGGCTCACTGCAGTGAAAAACTTTTTTTTCACCATCTCTCTCATGACTAACTCAATTGTTTTGCTTTTAATGATTCCTATGAATTTTAATTATGCGAACACTTTGCTTAGTCGCTCCCAATAAACTTACAAGTATTTGTGTCCCGAATGAAAAACCTATTAAATTCATGACCTAAACCAGGCCTACTCGCCGAACATTATCCATTAATCAAACACAACAACATTTGAGATATTCAGTTCAAAAATATTGTAGTTGTAGTGCAAGTGTTTCGGTCATATGACCACCACGAACCAGTATGCAGCGGCAGATTCTTCGGAACCAATGTTCCACCACTCTGGCACACATTTTGACAGGAACGTTGGCAATTTCGCATTGGATGTTGTCTTTGAGCTCGTCTAAAGTTGCTGGGACTTGATATAGCTCCATAAAAAAAATACAATGGCGTTAGATCGCATGAACGAGGCGGCCATTCGACCGGATCATTTCTCGTGATAAGACGTTCACCAAAATTGCCTTTGAATAAATCGATTGTGGCTAGTGGCATCGTCTTGTTGAAACCACATATTGTTGATGTCAAGTTCATCCAATTCTGGCCACAAATAATCTTCCAACATAACACGATAGCGCTCTCCGTTGACGGTAACACGACGGTCGTTTTCATCCACGAAAAAAACACGGCCTAATCGCACCTCCGGCATGAAAACCGCACCAAACAGTAATTTTTTGCGGATGCAACGCTCTCTCAAGAAGCACACGTGGGTTCGTTGCTGACCAGTAACTCATATTTTGCTTTTTAACGAAGCAATTGAGCCAGAACTGAGCTTCATCGCTGAAGATGATTTTTCGATGAAATTCTTAATTTTCTTCCAGCTTTGCTAGAGCTGAATTGGAGAAGTTTCGGGTTTTCGAATGATCAAATGGCTTTAGTTATTGAGCCAATGTGATCTTGTAACTATGCAGGCTACAGTGTTGTTTGAGAGATGCCCAGTTCTTCAGAACAACATGGAATCGATTGATTTGGCTCTTTTTGAATCGATGCACTTACTGCTGTGCGGAGTGTCTAATAGTGAAAATTTGGACTCGAACCTATCCACTACAGCATGTCAGGTGAGACGGTTATTACGGTCGAAAATTGGAGTAAGCGTTCCTAAAAATGCGACCATCGACTCAGAATTTCGGTAGTAATTTTAATGATTTCCAAACGTTGCTGTTTCGAGAACTTTACCAAGATAAAAATGTTGATTTTAGCTAACGTTTTGATATTGAAAGTTCATTAAAAGGTTTAAGGGTGCGATCATATAAAGACACAAAATTATTATGTCCCTAATGGAAAACCCTATACAATGAAATCGGCCTAAATAAACACCGAAAATGGCCTTAACATGGCTCAAAATCGACCTAAAAGTGTCCTAAACCCGGCCAGCAATTGGCCTGAATATGGCAAAAAAAAAATATACAAAATAAAAGAAATTTGGAAAATTTAAACGCACATTAATTTTGTATTAATGTATTATTTAAAGTGAATCAAGAACCAAATCTTCTATTCATCAGCAATAAAACAAAAAAAAATGTAAATGTAAAAAGGCGATGTTCAGGCCCGTTTTGGGCCCTGAATATTTTTCTCATATTCATATGCAAACCGTTCCTATTTTAAGCCAGTTTTGGGCCTTATTTAGGCCATGCTATGTTTTGGTCCTGTTTCGCTGGTTGGTTTGCTAGGTTCATTATTGCTAAATCGTTACATAGAAATATTTGACAAGACAGGTGGGAAAGACTGCGCCGAGGAGAATTGCGAATTTTATGAAATTAATGTACACAGGTCAACCAGTCCGAGCACCCTCAGTCTACTCCGAGGTGGCTGCTGGCATGCCAGCTAGTTCGGAGAGGAATTTCAGTCGCAGGTCTTCCGCGAGCAGACGTAAGTCCGAATGCAATCTAAACGCGTTCCAAAGATTCCCCTTACGAGGCTGCCTACCAACAATATGCTCGCGCGTTTCCGATCTCAATTTCGATGCGGTGCTAGACGTAAACTATTCTAATTTAAATTGAAATATTCTACGCTAACAAAGCCACCGAACATAAACTAAGGCAGCGCGTAACCGGACTTTCGAACCAATCAGTCGCGGATTGTAAAACCGGCATACTTACCTCCCGCCTTCGTCACCTCCTGAAAAACTAGCTACCTACTAGAAAGAAAAGAATTTTTTTTTACGTTAGCAATACCTGTTATATTTATATAAAAAAAACATTGTTTCCATAAAAAAAAGAACACACAAAAACCAAATCTATGAAGTTTGCAATTTAATCCCTAGTCCTTTTTTTATAGTTAACTGAATCAAAAGTAAAAATGATAAGATACAACAAAAATTGAATCACTCATGCTATATCGACATAACAAAGAAAATGATGATGATTACTTTTCATTATAACTATTTTTTTTCTTACACAAGCTATCAAATAAAAGTTTTACTAGTTTTCTCTTCTATCCACTGTCTCCATTGTGTATTTTTATTTTTCGTTTGACTAATTGTTTATTTATAACGAAATATTTCCTTAAAAAAAAAACAAAATCTTCTTTCCGATATTCACTTCGTCTTATTCTTCGTGGTACTACAGCCGCTGCTATTCCTGTCCTCTGATTTTGAAATCCGAGCAGCGATGATCTGTCTTCGTCGACCGAGCCGGACCAGCGTTTCCTCCGTTTCCTTACTGATCTCCACCCTTCAGTTCTCCCAACGAATACTTTTCTTAGTGTTCGTTGTTCGTCCATACGATTCAGCCTTACAATCGTTCTTCAAAAATTTCATATAGCTCATGATTGTATTGAAATCACCATAAGTCCCCATCTAGCTTCGCTCCGATAATTCGCCTCAGGACCCGTCGCTTTAAGGCGTTCAATATATTTGCAGATGCTTGGGTTAGGGTCCCTGCTTCACATCCATAGCATAACACAGGTCTTATCACAGATTTCTATACCTGGAGCTTTGCTTTCCTATGTATGCAGCTGGTCTTCAAGATCATCAAAACTGAAAACAATATTTTATTTGCGAGCTGTATTCCTCGGCGTATTTCGTCTCTTTCATCGCCGGTTCTCATTATTTTGGCACCTGAATACACAAATTTGCTAACGCTTTCGATACAGTCATGTGTGATATTTTGTGGGCTTGAGGTATTTCTCTCGACTACGTCATGAGCTTTAATTCATTCTCGCTCATCTGTAGCTCTACTAGTTTTGCTTCGCTGTCGATTTTCAGGAAGAGTTCTTTGGCAGTTTTTAATGACCGTGACAAAATGTTGATGTCATCCGCATAGGCTACTACTTGATGTCAGTCACGCGCATAGCCAAGTAGTAGCCTATGCGGGTGACATCAACATTACATACTTGGCTTTACTTGTATAGTAATGTACCTCGTGTAGCGACAGGTAGTTTCCAGCCCATCTCCCTGCTTTAGTCCGATATTTGTGTCAAAGGCATTGGTGAGTTAATTATTGATGCCGACTTGGGAGGTCATCAAGGTCATTGTCATTTTGGTAAGACAGACTAATTTAGCTGGGATGCCTCAGCAAAGCATTATTTGGTACACTACGATCAATACTGTCGTATTCTTGCTTGAAGTCAACGAACATTTGGTGTACGTATGTGCTGAACTCCCAGCATTTTTCAAGTACCTGCTTGACTGTGAACAATTAATTGGTCTATCGTCGATCCACCTGCTCGAAAACCACCTTGATGCTCCCCAATAATACTGTTGGCGTATGATCCGATTTTATTTTCTAGGATATTTGAAGATATTTTGCACGCTGTACAAAGTAGTGATATACCTCTATAGTTTTCGAATTATAGCTTGTCACCTTTTTTTGTGGATAGGGAATATAATTGATTGGCTCCACTCTTTCGGCATATGTTCTGGTTGTCAAATGTGCTGGATGACTTTGTGAATAGCTTTATGAACACTGCTGCCATCATATTTGATAAGCTCCATTGGAATTTTATCGATGCCCGGCGCTTTATTATTCTTTTGGGCTTTGATGGTGGGACAAACTTCATCCCAAGTTGGTGGGGCCAATAGAAGCTCTCCGAAGACATCTATAGCTGTGCGAAGGATGAAGGAGGTTCTTAAAAGATGATGCCCATCTGTCCTTAATCTTGGTTTCATCAGCGATGCTATTGCCGATTTCATCACGACAAAGCGTGGTTTTGGGCTGATAACCATGATTCTGGCTATTGCACAACTTTGTATGTTCGTTGTTCGCTAGACTTACATCTATACTTTTCAATTAGTCGTCATAGTATTTGCTTTTCTGAATTCTAATTAACTTATTCACTACTTTTCTGAGATTTTCATAGTGTTCTCTCTTCGTCCTGGTTTGCCTTTTTACGTATTCTTTGTACGCCTGATTCTTTTTGTCTAAGACATTCTGTCACTCATTATCGAACCAAACTCTCTTGCGCCAGGCTTGATGTCCGATCGTCTGTTCTGCCACGGTCCTAACAGCCGCTTTCACTTCCACCCAGAGCTCGTTGCTTGTTTTTAGGAATGCATCTAATAGTATCGGAATCAGCTGGTTGTCGAGGGTCTCCGTGAAATTTTAGGCCACAGACGCCGTTTGGAGCCTTTCGATGTAAATTTTTTTCAGCGGGCAGCTCTTCGCCGAATATGCCTTTGACATACGACATCGATAGGTTAATTCTATCAAGTAATGATCTGAGTTACAATTGGCTCCTCGGTATGTAAAGACGTCAAGTATGCTCGAGGCCCAACGTTGTTGTTTCAGAAAATAGGCGATCTGGTGATACCCAGGTCATTTTATGAATGCGTCGATATGAGAAGCAAGTCGAACGAATGACGAGATTTCTGCTACATGCAAAGTCAATCGGATCATGGCCATTGTCATTTGTTTCATCGTGAAGGCTGTATTCTCCAGTCGTTCCCCGATGATATAGCTCATTGCCAACCTTCGCGTTGAAATCACCCAGAACTATTTTTGTGTCGTTTGTATGCAATGAGTCGACTAGTCTTTTTAGATGATTGTAGAACGTTTCCTTTATTTCTTCGTCGTTTTCTTCGTTCGAGGCGTACACGTTCATCAGCCAGAATTTGAAGAATTTCGCTTTTATACGGATCGCACACAACCGTTCATTGACTGCCTAAAAATCAATAACGTGCGATTTGAACACCCTATCCCCAATAAAGCCCACTCCGAATTCATTTCTTGGATTGCCAGTATTTTTAATTTAAATTGACTGGCCTTTGTAAAGGTTCTTAACAGAGCCAGGGTAATTGAGTGATCTAGCATTCCAGGATGCAATGCCAAAGTCCCTTTTTCATTTGCGATGTTGTTGGCGTGAGTCCAATCCATTCCGAGATCCTTCTGCAGGTTTCGAGCCATTGTAGGGCTTTCGATTCCGGCAGCGTATTTATTACTTTGGTTCCGTTTCCAGGCGCGGAAGACACGCCTTCACCCTTGTACATCCTCACAAAGGAAGTGTTAGTAGGATTTGATAGCAGAGCTTTAGAAGTATTTTACAGTTTTTAGAATTTCACGGCATTTAATGTCCTATTATTGGAGAACCAGTTAACCCAATGTGCCACCTCGAAAGCGTTTATTACCATTTAGTTGGGGGGTTTGAGATGAGTAATCATGAAGGCTGTGGGTTGGGGAAACAAGGAGTTTCTTCCTCCTATCTTAAACGGGCTTGGGATCGTCTACGGCGGAGTTTTCACTTCGTCTTATTCCATTCCTTTTCCATATTACTTTCACTACTCTTCAAGCATCGTTATTCAACAGGGTACAACCCGTTTTTCACAGCCAAAATCACTGCCACGAATACCCATTTCTATTCTTGAAAAAATAAAATAATTGACTAACCATTTCTAGCTTTGCTTTGAACTTCTGCTTGCTAATGCATTTTGTCAGGCTGGTGCCCTTGCAATATCCTTAGCTTTTTCACACGAATATCTACAAGTCTCGAGGAAACTTGCGGTGCCCGGGAACATCCAAGATATTATATGGATACGCACAAATCTTTGGGGCAAATGTAGTAGCTGGAGGCGGCTGCTGCAATCGAGGCAGAAGATATGATAGAGGGTCATGCAAATGATCACTATTTGATGCATGCATTCCGCCACCGCGGTTGCTCACACTACGACGCTCATCTTCATTGCTAACTTGAGTTGATTTTCCTCCAGAACCACTCCTGCAGAATATTCTGCTTGGACGGGCTGTTATCAGGGATGAATGAGATAAAACCACAGATTATAAATAAGGCAAGTACTCACCCAATCGCGAATAACGTCGCCCACCACACGCTTCGTGGCTCGCCGCATGTTGCCTCGGCGAGCGAAGATGTTGATGCTCGCCAGAATTGGCCTTGTATGAGGACACATGAATAAGCTGGCAAGCTAGCATTGTGGTGTCGTGGGGCGGGTTCTTTTCCCCAGCACAAGGACCCACTACAAAAAAAAATCGCATTTATGAATTCAACGATCGAATGACTCGATCCAACAGTGTCAAGGCGGAAGTAACCTACTGAAGAGATGGAATGCTCAATCAAAACGATAGACTGAGCCTGGTGAACACGTTTACTTACGACCCCCCAAATAAGAGTGGGGCATCCAGGTGGAAGCAATGCATCACTTTTAATTAAATCTCCATAGAGAAAATCCGCTCAACAAACAAAAACCTGAGTTGCGCTGTCAGCATCTCCGTTCGCAAACAGTTTTCAGTGCAGGTCAAGAATTTAATAATCTGATTGTTGGTGTTGAAGATCCTACTGCACTGTTTTAACTTTGAAAATTTCAGTTGAGAACCAAAAGCTAATTGAAATCACTGCATTAGAATACGCACAGTCGCAGGAGTACATGGTATTGTGAAAGATTCAAATGGAATTGTAGCTTTCAGGGTGGGAGGCGAACGTATGCCAAAAGCTCATAAAAACGCAAATGGCAAAAAAATTTAACTAATTTGGCACTCATTATTATACACTATGAGCATATGTGTGAAGGTCACGCCGTATGGGTAAGAAATCACTTTTAGTTCATCATCGCGCATTTAATTTAATTATGCAAATTTTCACTTAATATTCGACATTAGCGGGACCCCGTTAAAATCACCGTGACATGTTTCAAACCCCAATCGACCCTCGATCAATTCAATTCATCCAAATCTGTGAAGCCACTTCTGAACTCAATCATTCAATTCAACACAACTCTGCAGAGCAAATCACCATCATGAAGGATTCCACCACATGTTTCAACAAACCACAAATTATTCCCAACGAAACCACACTTTATCGAATCGTCATAATCGTATATTGTAAATCTCCGAAAAATTCCTTCACAACCGAACATTGAAGAATTCTATCTCCGACACATATACTTAATTCTATTGCACCCATACCACATGACTCAATAATGCTTGTTTTCATTTTCCCACACTGTACATTGTACATATCTCGGTACTGGCACGTTAATCCAAATCAGCCCGTTCGTTCCAAAGTAGTTGCACAACGCGACGGCTATTCCGCTCAACTTTTCAAATGTGAGTCCCGCTTCTCTCGACGAGCCTCTTCATGGCGGTAGCGGAGGCTTCTCGTGGACACAATCTAGCAATGCCTTAGTTAGATTTTTCGCACACATGAGATGGTATTTTCTTCGCAAAGGTCCTTCGAGCAGTTTGCCTAGGCGGGCTGCTCGATTACTACAAGAATCGGAAACTGATGCTCCTATTATAGTTTTCCGATATTAGATGCACTCAAAGTGTAGCACAAGTTAAAAGTCACTTTATAACACAATCGTGGTATCATATCGATAGACTTCCCGCCGGAAAATCGTATCTTTTATCCCTACACGACACAGTTCATCAGTCAATGCAAAATATGGCGGCTGCCTTGCGCGATTTCTAAAGCAGGGTCCTGTCGCGAAATCTCACGGCAGTTCCCGGAAAGAGATCCGTCACTCCGACACTTGTCAACTTCCGATTGAGGCTGCTACAGTTGCGAATGCCAGATCCCTCTCCGAGACCAAGCCGCAAGTTATTACAGATGCCCCAAATCAAATCCAAACGTTGATATGAGTAATTTAAATTATGTGTTCTTTGCGAACATATTTACTTCGGTGTTTCAATGAAGCCTTAATCATAAATTTCGATCGAATTCATTTTAAAATTAATGCACATGGATAAAAATTTATCTTTCTTGAGCTCATGAACTGTAACCAAATTCAAAAGTCTCAATAAATGCCATTCCAATTCGCCTTTCTTCGCGTTCAACATATTTTATCTTTTTTATCAAACGAATTAACTGCCTTCTCTTCACTGAAATTAGATTCAACTTTCTTCATACAAAACCCTGACATGTTGCATGCAATGAAAATACCTCATTGCCCATGAATTTCCTGTATAATCAATGCAAATACATCTTGATTTGGCATGATACCCCCATATAAAGTATCTTTACAACATTTTATCAACATATCATGTCGAATCAGATACATTTAGCTGTATCAGATGCAGTAGCTGCCGTCATTTAAAGATTTACGCTCAGATGCATGCACCATAAGTGCGTGTAAGAATTAAAACGTACGTTTACATAAAATCGGGAAATCGTGTTAAAACAATTAAGCAACTGCAAGCAGCTTTTAACACGTCATGTTAAGCGTAAATTTTACATAATGTAGCGGTTTGTTTTTAATACGTCTAAAGTAATTGTTAATTTTTCACGCTATGTAAATATTGACGGAACTTTTTTTCTATTGTTCTTTTTGTTGTTTCTTTTGCATTAGAATTCATTGAGCATGTGCTTTTAATGAAATTCGCTTGGATATAAGAAACAGAGCTTAACGGAAATTAAAATATTTTTAGTAAAATTTTAAGTACATAGTTTATACAAAGTGTAGCATGAAAACTGTTATGAAACATGTTGCAGTTCGCCATAAATTTTTTAAACATTGTACAGATCATTCGCTTTTCACTAGTTGTTTAAAAGTTTTTCCTGAATGTTTTTATGTTTCCTTTTTTATCGTACAATGTTTAGACTATAAATTGAGCACAACGAATCGAATAAATGTTAAATAGGTAAATTTATCTCGAGAAATTTACCTAAAAGAATAAAGTGAAGAGTTCGCTAATTATATAGGCGATTATCTCGATAGGTAGCGGCAGTTTGTGTTTATCGATTTGATGCTATAAATAAAGTCTACGTTCTCCCTGATTTAAGTAGAGAATTGCATAAGCTATAATTCTGAACTACCGCCGACAGGTGTGAATGGAATGCATACATATATCCTAAGATTTCCTTAGCATCAAAGTTTATAAGAAAATTTATCGAGTTTTCAAATCAATCCATGTATACTCTGCTTTTATCTTACCAAGCGGCTGGTTGAACTCTTCTGAAATCGGCATCGTTATTGCAAATATTTTTATGACGTTCAATGATATGGTGTGTGCCCACAATATGCCTTAACATTGCATGTTAGCTAAGATTTTGCCGGTTAGTCTGTAAGTCAGCAGAAATGCATCCCGTATCAACAATTACCCGTTCAGTTTTCAAACAAAGTAGGCAGGAGTAAATTCGCGATCACTTACAAGTATGATGATCGTAACAATATTAGACCATGCTGGAAATTTATTGCCTTTTACAATCTGTAATATTAGTGCTAAGAAAAATTGTTCAGATTTTACAAACAATTTTCACCTAATGACACGAGCCATGAGTAAAGAGTTTATTTCAGTAAATATAGTGATAAAATGTGGATGTTACTTCATCCACAGAATGGTTTTATTCACTGGATGAAAATAAGCTTGATATCTTGATCAATTGGTATAGCGACTTAATAAGGGTAAGGAAACAGGCAAAGAAACATGAAATCTTGATTAGAGAAAGTGGAGTTAATCAGCTCTTAGTTGCTCCTCTAATATATCTCAACGCCATGATCTGATTAACTGGTTTGCGATTGATAATTATCATATCACTGTAATGATATTAATTGTTATGTTAGCAATTAGACGATTTGAACTATCACCAAGTGAGTGATACAGCTTTTGATTTCAATTCAGGGGGGATCCCTTTAGAGCCCGGGAAAGTAGTGCTTTTTTGACATTTATTTTTGGGAAAATGAAGACAAAACATAGCAAAACACTTTAAAGTGAAGAGGGCAATGTTTGAAAACACAAAAAATGTCGCAAAATTGAAAATTAAAATCTCAAACAGATATTGAAGCTAATGTACGTGCGTAACATCGCGGACGTCCCAATTGGCGTGCACGATCTCGGTCGCAATTTTTATCTGAAATCATAAAACCAAACAGTTTCTTGATCAAGCGAATTTTTCATCGTCGATGAACCACGATCTCCACGAAAATTCGAAAATTAACTATATAAATCGAGCTGCTAAAAAAAATTTGAATTTTTACGACAAATTTTCGATTATTTGTGCGTTACATATGGTCTTAAAATGCTTAGTTTTCAAAGTATTTTATGCTTTATAAAATGAATGCTCTATGAAGCAAATCGGCTCACTACTTTTTACGTAATCTTGCACGCCAATTCGAAAAAAACGGTTTCGAGAAAACGCCGTTTAAAGTTTACGGTCAAGAAAATAGAAACTTATTGAAATGTGATGTTAATGCGCTCCCCCAGGTTCATAGAGCAAACCCTCAGCTTCATCAAAATACTCATTTTGTATGAGTTATGCCGCTCTCCGAGCACTACGAGCCTCGTTCGTACTATCACTGCGACGCCGGTCCGCGCGCTCTAATCGGATGTCATCCATGTGATCAGCAAACCCCTTGCACTAATGTCCAATGATTAATTTCAGCGATCCCATCAGCATCAATATTGTTCCGTAGCCTCCATTGAATAGTCCAGCAGCAATATGAGCGGCTATATCAACGATTTTTCCCCCAGAATTCAAATGCTTTGGGGCCATGCGCCACACAGTGGCGTTAAAGGATTCATTGGCGTTTTGGGTAATTCCGGCCAAACACATGGTGAGGAGATCGTCTCTAAAAAGATCTTTGTAAATGGGAAGAATGCTGGACTCGACGTAGGATGAAATGAGACGTGGTGGGTACTTGAAAGATTTGAAGGTATTAGTGGCCTCGGCCTTACGCCGCTCGCACCAGGAGTCGGCACAAGCGGGGCAATTTTCGTGTTTTGGCTTTTTGTCTGTGGATCAGTAGTGGTTTAGTGTCGACATTATAGCGTTTCTCATGTCCTACATTGAATCCAAATTTCTCCTTATTGCCAAGCCGTAATAAATCGTCAATTTCTTGATGAGCCCGTCAGTCAGTCGGCCCTTGCCACCGAGTTTTTCTTTCTTTTTCATGTTCCGCAATCGCGCTCCCATTCTCTTTTGGACATGACCGGCACACTCACTTTTTATCACTGGATAATTATCACCGTAAAGATTGTTCTTCACAATATTCGCAAAAGTTTTCGAGTCACTATCACCAATATAGTTCATGTACTTTATACTGTACTTTTCTTCCGTCCTTCCGAACATGTCATTGATGGAATCTACCTCCATTTTCCCCGCCGAGCCTTCCTGATTTTTCACACATGATTCTTTGCGACTTTCATACCAGTTGTCATATTCCTCGGTGCCCTTCTTCGACTCCCATGATGGACATGCTTGGCAATAGGCACTTTTTACCACCACGTCCAGAACTTTCCCGGTATAATGTCCGATGAGCGTTGTAACTGCGTACAATGATGAGAACCCCCGCTTTTTCTATGATCCATCGCCAGACACTTTCAAATGTGTCTCGGGAATTCCATTTGTTTCGGGAATTCTGCTTCCTTGCTGATACTCTCAAAAGCCGCTTCCGTCGCACTGTGAATGTGTTCCACCACTTTCGTGTACGCGCTTTTTGATAATCCCTTGCAAAAATCCAAAAGACCACAAAAAATGTTCAACCCTTCTCGCCCTATGCCAAGCAATCGCACAACGAACACGAGTTGATATCAAAGCCTGTATAAAGAGTTGGCCCCAAATTAATTTCCCTCCGACTGCATGAAACTACGATCTTGAAACCCAAGAACCGCTGTCGACTTTCTGCGAATTTCACTGCTTTTTGGCAATTTCCACAGATAAGAATGTCAGAGAGAGTGCCAAAAACAGTCAAAAACTCAATTATTCGGTTCGCGTGGAGCACATTCACATTTTCTAAACGCGACTTCAAATCATTCTCAATATTCCTTGAATGCTGGTTACCGTTAAATTTACGTTTTTTCGGCCTCGAACTTCGCGCCCACGAATCTTTTTTGTTCTTCGGATACATATTCTCTCACTAAAATTTGAGAAAACACTAAAACTGGCCGTGGAAACTTTGAAAATGATGCAGAAGATGGAAAAATGACGAATAGGGAAGATCCGTGAAAAATTGATATTCAAACTGAAGGATTGACACGAACCCTTTTTGCGGGAGTTGTGTTTATTATCCTTAATTCGAGGAGGAAAAACCGTGAAGCCATTTTATCCGCGCAGCAGCGATCGCTCACGGGTATCAGTCACGGCGCGGGCTGCAACCAGGTGGCATATCTTTCACAATTTTGAGAATTTGCTTGCCTATCGATTAAAAAAAACTCGATTTTTTGAAGCACCTAAAGGGACCTACCCCTTCACCAAATCTGTTTGCTGTGCGTGCTACCTCTTCATAACATCTGAGTTCATAGAACAAATTGCAAATAATAAAAATAATATATACTTTAGGATGTCAGGATTGAGTTTTGAAAATTAAATTACTTTTCATAGAAAGGGCAGATGCTAGTTAGTATAGACAGGCCATAATCAAATGTCTTTGACCTGCCTTAGACTTGGTGACCGATCATTGCCGGTATCACAGTTAATGGCCTTAGAACTCTGCATAGTTTTCCAAGAACTGAAGAAAAAAAGCTATCGTTTGCCAATGATGTTGAAGTAACGATGAAAGATTCTCTTATGCAGCGGTACCCACCGCAATTAGCAACATTTGTAAGATGGAAACTGGTGCTTAATCTCCAGGTGGCATTCTGGCTGACTAGCGACTACCTATCGAATTTCTTCGTGGAGGACCACTCTGCCCGTTTCGGGTCACACATATAAATAATAAGGGGGAACGAAAAATATGGGGACTATAATTTTAGAAATAAAAATAAAGGGTGTAGCGGAATTGACTAAGTAGCTTTGAGAGATGACTGGTAACAAGTATACGTTGCCGCCCTCTGTTCTCTGGGCTATCCCGTTTCAATAGCCAATATAATTTAAACCGAAGTATATTAGGATTTTGCCGTGCATGCGTATTTTGAAAACCATTGATCTATTATCGCAATGCAAAGAGGTTGTCTGCGACGGTTCAACACTCCGCGTGAAATGCGATTCATAATGCAAACAAATTGGTCCTGAAGTTTACAATCAGAAGAAGCGCTGAGGGTACTGCGGTTAATGGACTCTTTACCAATTCAAACTAACAACACAACCATTCGATTCGAAATTACAACACAACGAATTAATATTCGATAGTCTAAAAAATATTGAGGATTTTTTGTCACTAGATGGTGTTCGTTGTCATATATCGGGCAATACTAATCAGATTGAGTCAAACTGACATGTGTTTGAAAGGTGAAATTCCAGTCTACAAATTTCATATGGACAGTTTTGTATTTCGTCATTCGTGTCAAAAGTTGTATTCATTTAAAAATGAGTGAAATTTTTGAAAAATTTCGTTATATTTTACAATATCACTACGAACATGGTGAGAATGCATCGCAGGCTCGTGACAAAATTTATGGTGTCTCCGGTCAAGATACTTTATCCAAAGCCACAGCCAAGAGATGGTTCGCTCGATATCGTTCTGGAAATTTTGATGTCAAAGATGCACCTCGCTCATGTCGACCAATCACTGAAAAAGTCGATGAAATCTTTCAACAAATTTAAGAAGACCGACACTTAAGCAGCCATGACATTGCTGAAGAACTGAATATCCATCACCAAACAGTTTTGAGCCATTTGCCTAAGGCTGGATACACAAGAAAGCTCGACGTTTGGGTGCCGCATTAATTAACACAACAAAATTTGATCGACCGAATTTCCATTTACGAAATGCTAATAAAACGCAACGAAATCGAGCCATTTTTGAAGCAAATCATTACGGGCGATGAAAAATGGGTAAGATACGAGAATGTCGTTCGAAAAAATCATTGTCAAAAAAAGGTGAATCATCACAAACGACTTCAAAGCCAGGATTGACACCAAATAAGGTTATGCTGTGTGTATGGTAGGATTGGAAGGGAATTGTTTATCATGAGGTGCTCGAACCTGGCCAAACACTCCATTCAACTCTGTACTGTCAGGTTGCAACAAGCAATTCAAAAAAACCGGCCATAATTGATCAATAGAAAGGGCGTTGTCTTCCATCATGACAATGCCAGACCACACGCATCTTTGATGACCCGGAAATAATTGACAGAGCTTGGCTGGGAAATTTTGATGCATCCACCGTATAGTTTAGACCTTGCACCATCAGACTACAATTTTTTTCGGTCTCTACAAAACGTCCTTAATCAAAAGAAATTCACTTCGAAAAGAGACTGTGAAAATCATTTGGCCAAGTTTTTCGCCGATAAACCACAGAAGTTCGACACAGATGGAATAATAGTTCTACCCAAAAAATAGCAAAAGTTCATAGATAATAATGGACAATATGTACTTAAATAAAATCAATTTTAAATAAAAGAAATATTCAATCGAAAAATGACAAAAAAGGACTCAGTACCTTGTAGACTTACCAATATTATCTAAAATTTATTGAGTCGTCTCATTTCGACGATGCTTGCGACAGTTTTACTCATTTTTTTGTGTGTTTGGGAGGTAAATATCATTTGCGCACAGAGTGTGGGACTCCTATGCTCGCAAGAAGGCGACTGGACTACCCACTAGACACCTCCCCTGTCAACCTGAGAACCTACCCTGGAATGGTTTGACACATTACTTCGCGCCAGGTCTCGGTAGCCCGTCTTAAGACACGTTCCACAGGTCTGGACCAAGGATGGATCCCTGGGCAACACCCGATGTAACCGCCGTCTTTCGTAGTTCCTGTGTCGTGTTGTAGAGCAGGCTTCGGTCTTTCAGGTAGTCCCTCAAAAGCCGCATTAGATATTGTGGAACTTGAAAAGGATTTTCCAGCGTATCCAGAAAATCACCCATCTAGCGGAGTTGAAGGCGTTCCTGACGTCGAGTGTCACCAACAGGACAATCCGTCGCTTGGTGCGACTATGTGTGCCTCTGCCTTTTGGATCGCGCTCTCCACTTCTGCGATCGCATCGATAGTAGAACGTCCTGCCCTAAAGCCGTACTGCCGAGGAGATAGGTCCCCAGCAGCACGAATCGCGTCAGTGAGTCTTCCCTTGATGAGTTTCTCTAGCACTTCCCCAGCTATGCCTAGCATGCATAACGGGCGGTATGCAGACGGCGATGCGCGATTTCCCTTCTCCTTGTTGATCACCTTCAATGGTACCGGGAAAACCCCGTCCTGTAGGCAAGTGTTGAATGTGCTGAGCAGCAAGTGAGGACAATGGTGATAGACAAGCCGCAACACCTCAGCTGGAACACCATCTGGACCCGGAGCCTTCCTCGTTTTCAATGAAAGGACTGCCTCCTCCAGTTCCGGCTGTGTGAGGAGCGGACACTCGACTGCTGTTTCACCATGGACAGCGTTAACACGGCCGGGATGAGCGGGGAAGAGTCCCGCACTATCTCATCCATCTTTTCTGCATCATGTATGCAAGGCTTATGGCCAAGGCCCCACGGATCCTTGTTCACATTGTCTACTAAGTCTTGCCAGCAGCGAGCCTTGCTTTTGTTGATCAATTTGCGAAGGCCTTTCCTGGCCAACTTATATGCTGCCATCCAGTTCCTCGTGTCGTCACGGTTCCGCGCCCATTGAGCCTCACGTCGAAGCTTGTGACACTCACTCCATGCGCTTTTCAGCGATTTCAGTTGACCACCAGTACACCGGGGCTTGTCGTGCCGGGGTTTTCGACGGGGCATAGAAGCGCAGCAAGCAGTCGTAATGATGCTCACCACGTCTTGAGCTGCCAGTTCTTCCGTCCCCTCCGAAGCTCCCTGCAGCGGTGCACCTGCTGTGAGCACCCTGACGAACCGCTCGACGTCCATCCTTCCGATGTTCCATCCAGTTGTAGAAAGCCGAGAGCACGGATGTCGGGAGACAACATCACTTATCTCAGGCAGAATGCACTGATGATCACTGGCTCGTCCGTACTCAGGACTCCGAGACGAATGCCACATCCGGTATGGTTCCCTCACAGCCGATATGGCGGAAAGTCGGCGTATTTCCGTTGTTTAGTACGATGAGTGCCGTCCTGGCCGCCATTTCCAGGATTCGTTTTCCCCGCGGATCTGTTTGAGGCATGCCCCATTCGATTACTTTAGCGTTGAAGTCTTCCCCGACGAGCACGTTCCCGTCTGCGTTCGAGACAGCGCCCTCCAGAGCGTTAAGCTTGGCTTGGAAAGATGATATCGATTCGATTGGCGTTAGGTACACACTAAAGAAGGTGGTCCCTGAGCAGTGAACCCACACGAAACCACAACTCTCCACTTGGAAATTACTGTTCCGAACCCAGATGGCTGCAGTACCAGTTTGGTCAGGATACCACAATGCAGGACTTATATCATGATTTTGCTCACTCAGCAGCAAAAAGTCGGTATTCATGTTCCTCGCAAACTGCTCAAGCAGATTTTTGGCGGTTGAACTGCGGTGTAGGTTTAGCTGCAGGATGCGGGTCATCAAAATTCTGATTTTGCCTTGGCTAGGGCTTCCTGGAAAACCCGGCATTTTCCGGATCCCAAGATGTGTCCAAAATCATGTCTTGGATCAGCATCCTTGCAAATAATACAATGTGCCTCTAATCTGTAAGAAGAATAACAAACGGTGTATTCAAAATTGTAGAAGTACTCGTATTGCCATATTATCATCTATTCCAAAGCTTTTTGAACGAATACTTTGCGACAACATCTCCGCTATTAAAGAACCGCGGCTCAATGAAGAGCAGCATGAGTTCAGAAAAAATAGATCTACTACCACCAATCTCCTCATCATGACATCAAGTATTCTATGTGAGATGGAAAGGGTCTCCAGATTGATGCAATACATACCGATTTTTGGAATCACTGGCCGTTAACTCAGTTGGATCCATTCTTACCGTAAAGACCGCACTCAAGTTGCCAAATTTCAAGGACGATTATCGAAACAAATTCAGTTCCTCTCTGGGGTTCCTCAAGGAAGTCATCTTGGGCCTCTTTTGTTTAATATTTTTATATCTGATCTCTCAGCAGTTTTACATGATGTACTTCATCTTTTTATGCAGATGACTTTTAGTTTACCAAGTCATATCATCTCTATCCGATATGATGTTTCTCAAATCCAAGCTTAACACTCTCTCTGAATTGCCAAGTGATAAGTTTTTCAAGAAAACGGAGCCTTCTTCTGTTTGACTTTCACATCAACAACACAACACTTAGTAGAGTTGATAGCATTGTGGACCTTGGTGTCATTCTGGACCAAAAGCTTCGTTTTAAACTTCAGTATGATGGAGTTACATCCAGGGCTAATAAGATGCTAGGATTCATCAAACGAAGAGCTAAAGAACTGAAGAATATTTGGGTTACTAAATCACTATATGTCTCAATCATTGAGTAATTAAATAATACTGGAGTGGACAACCACGTGACAATATGGTTGCAACAACCCCTGCGACCACTTTTCCTACTGCTACGCTCTTGTTTACAACCTTAGAGAGAGCCAAATTGCACAAGCAAACATGGCTGCTGCTCAATGTAAACAAATTTTCATACAATACCAAAAATTTGCTTTCTATTTGAAAAACCTTCAGCATTGTATGAAAAACATGCAAAACATTAATATAATAACTACTCACTTGTGAAAGGAAACACCTACAGATCCATTTCCACTATGATTTTTTCACGAAGGCACTACACATTTCATTTTGAAATTCTAACTTAATTACACAGTGTCACACGTTAAAGTAACTTGAATCACAAACTCCAATCGAATGTTTAAACACTTGGAACGAATTTAGATCGCGAACACTTTCCATAGTTTTAATATCGGATAAAATTCGCGACGAAACTTGCAAACTGGCCAATTTGGCGTCCAATTTGCATCAGTCAACTTGACAGTCAGTTCACACCTAGTCAGCTTTTGGAACAAGAAAGTGACCAGCAAGAGGCAGACGGGGAGGAAATGACAGACTGTTCACTTTGAAGAGAACAGAAACCGGTCGCATGCTCTCTCATGCATTTTATATGAGCTTAGCCCATCCAGTTCTTATTAATCTTAGGTCTCAATAGTACGCCCTATTCTTGAATGTGCCAGCCTGATTTGGAGCCCTGTTTTTGATATTCACGCTGACAGGCTAGAATCAGTCTAGAAATAATTTCTTCTTTTTACCCTCAGATCCCTTTACGACCCTAGAAACTTCCACAGCCTACCATTATATAACTATCGGCTCCATGTGCTAAATATGGTATCACTAGATTCTAGGAGAATAATGATGTCTGCATGTCTAGCATTCGATGTCCTCAGAGACAATATTAAAGTTCAGTATATAAGAAAAAAAATTACTCTGAATGAGCTCCTAAGAATCACAAGACTTTCACCAATACTTTCCGTAGGTCGCCATCACATTACTTATGCAGACAGTGATAAACAGATGTTGTAAGGCATTCAACAAGTTTAGCAAATATTACTCCCCGTCCATTTGCAAAACCTTATATAAAAATAATATCCTGAAATCCTTTCATTCCTCAATATAATTGTATAATTGCACGGAAAAATTACTGTAACAAGAAAATGTATTGTTTACAAGGTTTTTTTTGTGTAATTTTGTGCTATAAGGATATGTCCTATTTGGTAAAATAGATAAATAAAATAAATTTGCGAATATTTTCATTATAAGCAGTTGACGTGTAAATAATTTAAACAAATGGATTATTAAATCGGTAATATTTTGGCCCTTTAACGATTTATGTCGAAATATACATTTAAGCATATTCCTTAATTTGGCAACTCTATTTGTATTTAGTAATTTATACATATCTTTTATCAAGCTGAAACAAAATTTTGGAAAATCATCTTCACTGAAAAATAATTAAGTTGGCAGAAAAAGTTCTTGAAAAAAATTTTTAATAGTTAAAGGGTCAAAATAATATAGATTGTACTTTTCTTACATCATCAATTATTTAAATAATACATATTTTGTCATATTTAAAATATTTAACAATCATTTGTGTTTATAACATCAATTATTATATATATTTGTGTGTTTTCTTTTTTCTTCTCTTCAACCAATGTTTGACACATCTAGGTGGCGGGCTTTTTGCACCCCAAGCGTTTAGCGGAGGTCTTGGTACCTTGGGGAGCCCCGCACAGCCATCAGGTACTTATAAATAATTAATTATTTTTGCATATAAATGTGTACAAAAATATGTATTTTTTCATCTTGCACTAATACTAAATTATTAATTTTTAATAGTTTTCGGAATGAAGTTGAAAAATTTATTGAATTTTCAGGTTTTGTATATTTTATTGAAAGTTCAGTTTTTTTTCAATTTCATAATCAAGTCAATTACAAATAGTGCTATTGCTTATATATAATTTTTTTTATCATACAGCACTTATAATCCTTAAAATAATCCAAATCATAAAATTAAAAATTTTGTTAGCACATTTCAAAATTAGATTTTTCAGAAAGATGTCAAAAGTTTTACATTTTATGATCAATTTTTCAAATTTATTTCAATCTTTCAATTCAGAATTTATTTTTTATATTAAATCAAAACTGCATGAATAAAATAATTATATATTGTACAACATATTGCATTATATATAAAATTTATATTTGATAAACCGTAGAAATATCAACTGAACCACGCTTCAAAACAGGTATGCCGTAGTAGATCATGGCAAAATTCATCGAATTTGTCAAATTCAAAGATTATCAATCCATAAATCTGCATAACAGGATACTGGGTTTTTTTTTCTTCAAAGAAATACATACACAATAAACAAGCTAACATAATCAGCCATTAAAAAAGGCAAAAAAAGACCACTATGTCCTATAATGAATAAAATAAATTTATGGAATCGTTGCCAACTCAGTTATTCTCCGTTTCATTTATGGTGGTTATCGTTTTTTTAACTTCATTTTATCGAAACAGGGAAACTGATTTAGCACATTCTTATTTATCCTTTTAAGGGTGTATTGAAGTCGATTTTCGTTTTTAAGGTCTTTGTAAAATTTTTTTTTACAAAGACCTACTAGTTTCGCGACCTGTCTGTCCGTTTGTCCGTCCGTGCGTCCGTCTGTCCGTGCGTCACAGCAAGTTTCCTCAGAAACTATAGAAGCTAGAATGCTCAATGCTCAGAAGTGATGTTCTCTCAAAAGTTTAGGTTTTACCAAAAATTTCCAAAATTTTTAACGGGTTAACAAATTAGCCCTTAAAAATTTTTTTAATCAAAGGTAGTCGAGTGGGGTATCAAATGAAAAGTCTTGATTAGAACTTTTACTTTAGAACGATTGAACACCTTTGAGCCGAAAAATCTGCAAATTATCACAAATGTGGGCCTTTATGAGTCCAAAGGCAACAAATACCTCATAAATCGAAATTCACTCAACTTTGTTAATAATAGTATGATTTGTAGATTTTACATTTTCACCCATAAAATCAAAACGGCATCCTTATACGTCTTGAAATTTTGCAATTATATAGACTGATATAAGATACTTACGTTCACAA
Organism: Odontomyia ornata; assembly: GCA_963969285.1. Classification (NCBI taxonomy): domain Eukaryota; kingdom Metazoa; phylum Arthropoda; class Insecta; order Diptera; family Stratiomyidae; genus Odontomyia; species Odontomyia ornata. The sequence continues at coordinate 175,123,460 of OZ017738.1, forward strand.
AACTTAATCGAGATCGAATGGAATGGAATTACAACAACAATAACACGTGTTTATGGTTGATAAATACTTGTATTTCAAATTGACCTTGGCACTTTTATTTCCTTCCAATTTTCATGAAAATTTAAGGAGTAGTGTTTAATTTGAATATGTTCAATTGGCCGAGCATTCAGAAAAATCATTTAAGCTGGATCAAAATGGCGGCTGCACTGTGCTTATGAAAGAAAATATGCATCTTTTGCATAAATTTGAACGATTTCTTTTCCAAGTATTGGATGAATAATTCAAGTTATTGATTCACGCTGTTAGAAAACTTGTTTCTAACCCTACGATATTTACAAAAACCTTCTGGTCTTCTCTCCTTGTTTCTAAGAATTATGTATTTCACGACTTTTAAAAGCTGCATATATATGTTACACTCGAGCACAATCAACCGCCCACCCTGTAATTCTTAGAGTTTTCCAAAACTATCAAATTTTGAACAATTTGATGAATGGTATGTAGAAAGCAACTTTCGATACATCAAAACAAATGAAAAATTTTAAAAAAATTTATATCATAAAATTTTCCTCGACAAAACCGATTTTTCCAAGATTTCTTTTAACTGATTATTTTTGTTTAATTCAAGAAAAAGTTTATTTTTTGTCACTGACTTCAAATTTAATAATGGGTGCTACCACCTCGGGCTCTAATGAATTCTTGAAGCATGTTTGGAAGACCATCCATCACATACTGAATGTCCGACTGCGGGATATTGTGCCACTGCTCTAAAACTGCGGTCTTGAGCTCTCCTAGGGTAATAGGCGCTGGCTCTCTTACCCGAACACGTCTTTTAAGGTTGTCCCAAATGTGTTCAATAGGATTGAGATCGGGACTACGCGCTAGCCATGACAAAGTTTGAATTCCGACTTTATTAAGGTATTGTGTCACAGATCTAGCGACACGGCAACGTGCAATATCATGTATTAGCCTGAAATTTTCTCGAATAAATGGTTCTCTAAGACCATGTACCTCAGAGCGTTCACACTGCCCCCATAAAAGACGACAATATGCCTCCCCAAATAATTATTGATCCGTCCTGACAACCTACTGTTTCGGCTATAGCGCAGGGAGCAAACCTCTCATTTCCACGTCTGTAGACACTCTGACGCCCATTTGGACCACATACGGCTATTCTGCTTTTCTGCGTTTTTCCACTGCTCCATAGTCAAATCATAATATTCGCTAAGTTGCTGTGGAAGAAGTTGTGGGGCGCGATCTGCACGAAAAGCCCTTCAATCACGTTCACTCATTCTTTTTCTAATCGTGCTTTCACTTACACTAATATTTCTGACCTCGAAGAGACGCGTACGAACTTCAGTAGCAGTGCAAAAGCGATTTCTCAACACGTTGCTGTCGATAAAACAGTCGTCTCGGGTGGAAGTGCAACCATGTCTGCCTGGATCTGGCCTCCGGGTCTCTGTCAGTCTCTGATACCGTCTAATAGCATCCCGTATCGTGGTTCGAGGTACACCGAGCAATCGCGCGATGCGACGTTGAATGTATCCAGCATTTTTATTATTTCAAACACTGATCACAATCTTAAAGAAACAAATTAAACAACTTTTACACTTTCGGTGAAATTAGAACAAGAAATGTTATCTCGGCAACGTCACGATAATAAGGTCAAAAAATGACTCATTCGTACAAAACCTACTGCGACACAAATTTTAAAACCAACTCTTTTTCTTCCCAACTATCCACTCGATACAAAACAAAGCCTGAGGTAAGAAGTGTACCAATTAAGTAATGAGACTGATTCCATGAAAACCGTATATTTAAAAATTATTCTACAACTCTGCCATCCCCTTCAAAGTAGTCCCCTTGGGCCGCTATACAGCGATTCCATGCTTCGTAACATTTCTGGAACGCTTCGACTGGGATGTCCGCGAGTACCCTCGTCACGGCCGCCTGAATGTCCGTAATCGACTCAAAATGGCTTCCTTTCTAAGGAACAAAAAAAGTCAAAGGGTGATATATCGGGCGGATAAGGCGTCTGTTGCAATACGGCGATCCCTTTAGTGGCCAAATACTGGGACACGCTGAGGGCGGTGTGGTGTGGATCTTTGGAACCATCTTCGCCCACAAATATTTCATCCCAAAACCGTCGGTTAAAATTTGTCTGTTTCACGGTTCATGCCCAGTTCCGAGGCCACTGTTTAACGCCGTTCTTCACGGATTAGGGCGCGCATACGCTGCGTCTTCGCGTCAGTCCGCACCTCGACTGGTCTCCCACCCCGCGCCTCGTCTTCCATGCTTTCACGCCCCTCCTTAAACTCTTTATGCCATCGAAACACCTGGGGACGACTATGACACTATCACCATGCAATTTCAGCGTGCGTTTCCGAAGCTGTTGCGCCCAATCTGGCGCAAAATTTTATCGCGACGCGTTGCTCTTGATTTCGTTTCTCCATTTTCGTGACGAGCACCACCAACACACGTCTACTCAACACGACACAGCAGGCGAACTAAACAAGCTAGAGCAATGGTAAATATATCAATGGAGAGGGAAAGGATCCCGGGGAAGGGGAAGGGAATTTCAAGGTCGCAGGTTTACCACAAGCGCTGCAATAAAATCAGTCTCAGTACTTAATTGTCACATTTCGTACGTTCGATTGTTTGCACAAATCCGCATGGATTATTTCTAACAATCACTTGTTTTCATCCGAAAGTGGCATAAACGTTTGATTATCAGCTTGCCTCGCGGACACACCTCGCATAATGACGCACCTCTAGCTATTGGTTTCATGCGAGATGCTCGACCTTTCGATAAATCCACAACAGCATTCATGTGTAAGTGTCCGAGCCTTGCATACCACAATTTTGCATCATTTATTTGTATTTCTTCAGTTACAATTGTTTTAACATGAATCGCTGTCTCTCTCAGATAGTAGAGATCTCTTATGCAATCAGAAATGAGCTTGATGCTGCCATATTTTCTCCAGGTGACAGCCTTATATTTTGTAAATAGTACCTCGCTTCTATTGCCGGTGACTTTTGAGACAGATATCAAGTTAGTCCTGAGGTCTTTCACAACTAATGTATCGTACAAGTGCACCATTATATGTACTCTACCTATAGCATTCGCCGATCCTGACGATGAAGTTGCCATATTCAGTGTAGATGTACACTCCTTCACGTTTGTCAATAATTCCTCATTGACGCACATGTGCGTAGTACAGCCGCTGTCCAAGCACCATCTCGCTGTCGAATATACATTTTTGACTTCTTCCATTCGGGCAATTCCTACGAAGAAATTCTCTGATTTCGAATTGCCAGCTCTATCTGGATCTTTCCCACGATTTGGACATTTTCCTGCCATGTGGTCTATACGACCGCTCGTGAAACATTTACACTAATTTCGACGGTTGTCATCGTTGCGATGGTGACCAGTAAATATCGCGTTATGTTCATAATCCTGCTCCGCGATACGCCGACTTTTGTACTCATTCAGCATCTGAAGAGTCTCCGGATCAGATAAATCGTCTTTGGTTCTGATTGGACGCCGACAATTTTTATCTCAGTGGCAAACTTTTTAACATTAGCACGACCAGCATGTCTTTCGGAATGACAATGTCGATACTTACAACTGAATTTGAAAAGTTATCAAGACGGTTTCTGATATCATCGTTTTCTTCTGTTTCACAAGATGTGATTTCGGTGAGCAATTCTAACTTACGCACAGGACCTTTTGGTGCGTGGACCGATCACAATTTCAGCCAAATTTCTCTTGATGTGGTACAATTTGTGACGCACTTTTTTCTGCCCGTCCCAAAGAAAAGAAAATGCCTGACATCGCTTCCTGGTCGTTTGCAATCTACGTTACCAACTCCGCACCGTTGGAGCAGCAATACCTCTACTTTCGTATTCCCTTGTATCGTGTTTAATTAACACCGATTTCATCCAGACATGCTAGACGTCATAAATCGTCTTATTTAGCACTTCAAATCAAGATGAGCTGTCAGAATACATATTGCAGCTATGTACGCCACGCGATTAATCATAACGAACTGATTTCTGGAATATACACCTTAGTTTATTTAACTAGGTCACTTATTTCACCACTGGGCCCATAAACTTTAGAAAATTGATTGGGGAGCCTTCAAATAAGGATAAACGAACTGAGTTGCAAAATGTTGTCTTTTATTTATACGTCCGATTACCAAGTCAGTTGACACGTTGTCACGTCCTGTTAATAGGAAGGTTTATCGAGAACAAGACTCGTCTACCTATCACTGTTCAAAATTTATGCATAGACATATAGTACATTCAAGACTAAAAAATATACGTGTGAAACTGATTAACTACTCTTTTACCTTTAAAGATCTTTTGTGCTCTACTTTCTAATTAGTTTCATTTTAATATTCTCGAATAATCGTCCAAAAATCCAATTTTTCTGTCTGATACTTATATCCAAAATATGTTCTTCATATTTACTTGATCCTCAATGTATTACATTCAATACTCACTTCTTCTTAAGTGAAAATCTTAACTCCTGCATTTATAATTAATTACTCAAATCAAAGTAACATTTCGCAAAATCCACCTGTTTTAACGGCTTTCCTTTAATCTCAGCGAGCGCAATAAATCCAACTATCAACTCAGTTAACATAGCCATTGAGAAAAATTAACGCTAATCCCACATACAAATTAATTCAGCCCAGCAGCCGAGTACAATCGAGCGTGAAATGCCTTAACATCATGCCAAGTAACGAACTACGTGTCTTACAAGACTTTTAATTCCCATATAAGACCATAATTTCTCAGGTGCCATTTACTCTTCTTGTGTGTGCTTTACAACTTGTCGTTTTGTCGTCGTTGGCTAACAATAATATGCGCTAAGCTGCTATTATTATAGTCATCTGCAATTTTCCCGTTTCACCGAAGAAGGAGAATTTTGAGCCTTAAAGGCATCATTTGTTAATGTATTTTACTCCCTTTTCTCTAGTGCTGTAGTCTCTTATGCTCGTATGTCTAACTTGGTAGCGTTAATTTAAATGTTACCCCTTTTGCTTCTCACTAACACATTTTCGTTGGGCATCCTCCAGCAGAAAGAAGCCCCAGTCAGTTTAACTGGAGTGGTTCCTTCCTTCCTTTCGAGATGATAATTGCATGAATAATATGTTCAGGCTTATGTGCGCTTACGATGTTACACTTCGAATATGTTTTGGCGCTTGTTTGCTTTGCGATAAATTGTGCATAGGAAGTTAAGATAAATATATAGCATTTAAATCATATTGAAGTTTAGGATCCTTATATTGTTCATTGCAGCAGGATAATGCAATTTATTTGAATAGAGAAGTATGGAGCATTTTGTTCACTTCAATATGGCTCAGAAGCGCGTATTGTAGGCATGATTTCGTATAGCATTTACTAAGCGGATTTTGTCAGATAGATTGCCCAACCATCTGGAATACTAACATCATATTTCGTTAACTAGTGTGATTGTCTTTTTATATAGCATTCGTTTCCTCGTTTTTTTTAGTTTAGTGCATATCTAGCATTTGAAAAACGATCATGAATCTTCTTCATAAGTATCGATGCCACATGGACTCATTAGTGCCAATATTGAAAAATTTAGTGTCAAACGTTGAGGTCTGCTAGCTTTTAGTGACCTCTGCCTTAAACTCGGGATAAAAAAGTATGACCCTGAAATCTCTCTCAATTAGATAAATTTTACGAAAGCTGAATTTTTAACACCTCTTTCTCTCCTCAAATTTCTTGTTTTCTTCGCAGCGCTGCCCACCCTCGGATCTTCGGTTCTTAAAAATAGCGCCTCCAACTGTCACGGTCCATCGACCACGACCTCCAATATCTAAATCCGAGCAGCAGCGAATTGTCTTCGGCGACAGAGTTGCACCAGCGTCTACTCGGTTTTCCCACTGGCCTTTATCCTCCAGTTCTACCATTTTGAATACCCTTTGTTCGTCCATACGATTCACTTTGCCAGCTCTTTGCAGTCTTATAATCGTTGAGGCCTCCGACTTCTCAAACTTTAATTCAAACATTTGCCAAAAAAGTCAATCGGTTCTACTCTGCAGGTAATTCTAGACATCCTGAATAATAGACATACGAAATAATACGAGTATGGCTATTGCTGTTTTACATGTAATAATCTTCACTTCCAGAATGTAGCGCTTCCAATAGTCCCTCCCAAATTTCTAAATGAGAGGAAGAGATGCTCTGTATTTGTCGATGGAGTTATACCAGCCATTTCTTGGCGTTTCCAGCGGCCCATATTATGACACATAAGATCTAGCAGTGTCGCCAGTTTCCCTTGCTGAAAAGAACTGCATCGAGCGCAAAATCAACAACATACATCATCAACTAAACTGCGACTGCACAACTATGCATTCATATATTCAGAACAGAGCGTCCCCTTCGTCACTTAAAGGGCAATCTTCGATGGAGGATCACCAAATCAAACGGTGAAACTCCCGTCAGAACCTACATGGTATCTTTTGAAACTGTACAACAAAGGGGCATCATATGTTCTTGTGGCAGCCCATCTTTGGAAGATATAGCATACCACAAAGACTCGGTGTATAAGACGCTCCCTCAGACATTAAATGGGGCCAGAAAAATTTTCTTTCTCCCACGCAAATTCTCAAGAATATGACTATTTTTTTATAGTTGAAAGCTCTGCCCTCATACCAAATTAATAGTGGACTATTCAGGTTAAGTGCGCTGTTCGAAACCATTATCGACCTCCTTTTTACGAGGACATGAATGTCAACATGATTTACGTAGGTACTTGTCTCGAGTAGACTAAACCCCACGGTCACCATTAGACGGAGATTGGTTCAAGCGCCAATCATCGCCCCCAATTATGGTTCCAGTTGACATTGGGGAAACTCCCAACTTCCATACTGTCAGATACGAGATCTGGCTGTATCTGACGATATAAGGTCAACGCCAACCTTTGTTTGCACCACAGCTGCAATTAGGGTATCCCGGATTTCACTGAAATCAGAGACGACAACCCAGCAATAGCAGTTGCACTCCTTTGAATTACCAGATCAATCTCGCTTTCGAAGGGTTTTTACAGAGGCTGTCAAACCAACTAGGTTGCACCTTTGTTGCACTTTAAACCGCGCGGTTTTAGCTTCAGGTTCAAGTCAACTTTGATCTTCAACCAGCCTCAGCATATGATCAGTATATGCACAAAAACTGCAAACAGTAAAGTACTTAGCCAACAAGTCATTCCTACAAAGAGCTGTAGACTAGCACCTCCACTTTATCCCATATTCTCTAAACATATGCATTTCTTGCCCACGAAACAGCCCTTAAAAACTACTAAAACCTTCCAGTCAACCAAAGTTAGTTTAGCCAAGTTTCTTTTCCAGCCCCCAATAGTGAAAATCATCTTTGGGATCAATAATAATTCTAAGGACGTACTCACGTGCACGTATCGCGGACATGACAAGCAACGATGCCTCGCTAATACAACGCCACGTACGGAAACCATTCCGCCTATTCGATAGAGTATGTGATATTCCCTCATCCAGTCTTTGGACAAAAACCTCGTCCATATTTTGGAAAAATGATGCGCTGACACGAGTTTTAAGAGCGGGGATCCTTATTTGGCGACTTTAGTAGTACAAATTGTTTAGAATGCTTATGTTCTACAGAGAAGTAGGCTTCATCAAAGCACTTGGAAAAGAGGGCATTCAACATAGACTGGCACAATTAACTAAATGCTTTTACATATCTAGCCAGTCATACCATCCCATCCAGGCGATTGCCTACACTAGCATGTATATCCCAGCGCTGTAAAGGTGGAATATGCTGCAACTCTACACCACATTTAAGATGCAGTATCTCACGCTCTGCTCTAGGAAATAATTTTCCCTACAAATACACCACACAGTCACCCCACGTCGGGATCTCATTCTCTCGAATACGAAGCAACGACACAGTGCCCGCTGCTGCTTTCCCAACACCTTTATAAGCCTGTCGCCACGGACTGTCAGCATTTTCACCAACAAAGCGCTGCCAAAGTTCCTTCCTAGACTTCGTAAGCATTCCATGACACTCGTTAACAAACTATTTGGGTGAACTTTTGAGTTGACCAATAGTCCCCAACTTCTGGAATCTCGCTCTTTAGAACTTCCTCCTCACGCTTTATAGATCCTATCGCTTGGCAGCTAGCTCATTTAGACGACTGTTTTTGAGCATATAAGCGACACGGATAAAGCACCTATAAAGGCAAGTGGCTATTCCAAGGCAACTGGAAGTACTTCGACCTGCTCTTACAGCTACGTATATCTCACCTTTTCCCATTCTAAAGCCAGACCAGTCAAAATAGCAAGTTGACGAGTATCCACCATAATATTAGAAGTCATTATGACTTTAATGAGGCTAACGTCATTCGCCCCTCAATCAAGAATCAGCCTTCATTTCAACCCCAGGGAACCTGCAGAATTCACCCGCGTATTTAGATCCTCAGAGTAAATATAAATTTAAATTATTAGATGATTGAATGAATATCTATCCCACATTTAGCGTAATGTAATATTGTTAAATTATGTTTAACAGAAAGCTTCTCACCTGTTTCTTTGCAAGCAGGCTTTCGTTGTTCTCATCGTAGCACTACAGTCCATCTCAGCCCTTGGCTTCCCATAGGAGTCGCCTCCAGCTGTCTCAGACCATCAACCGCGTAGTCTAAGGGTCCGGCCAGATTGCGATTTCACTGTCGTAACCAGCGATTTTTAGACGCAAATACGAACACACTGCGACAAGATTTGCAAAGTAACTTCAGACATACGCAGAACTAATATGCTCATATGAAGGCATTTCTTTGCCGGGAAGACATGCGCTAACTCATCTATGCGCTATGCAAGAAACTTCCATGCACGTCACCGTCAAATGTCTAAATGATGTGTGCCTGCACGAGTATCTCAAAAACTTCCTACTAAACTGGTTTTAGGAAAAATCGCAAATTCCTGCGACTGCATACCTGGCCAAAATTGTCGAAAATTGCAGTGTGCGCGCTTCCATTTAACCATGTGTAACTTGCGACAGTAGTGCGACTATATGGTCGTAGTCTGATCCATCTCTTACTTCGAAATTCGAGTAGAAATTTACTGTCGTCGTCTGCCGAGTTGGATCAGCGCTGGGTTTTCCAATTTGTCTTTGTCCCTCAGCTTCGCAGACGAATACCTTTTTATGTACTTGCCTTTCGTCCATTCGTTGTACATGCCTAGCCCATTGCTGCTTTCGAAGTTTTATCAGTTTGGATACCTCTGTCTCATGGAACAATTCATGGAACACGTGGTTGTACCGCACTCACTATTAATCCCCTTCTTGTTTGTCACCTAAAATGCACCTCAGGTCCCGCTTTTGAAACTGTTCAAAACATATTAACAAAGTTTTGAGTAAGGGTCCATGTCTCACATCCATAGTATAGTACAGGTCAACAAATTGCACGCTTGGATTTCAGTTTTCCTGTCCACGCAGCCGCCTTCAGGATATCAAAGAATGAGTAAAAGTTTTGTATTTGAGCTGAACTCTGCGCTTTATTTCCGGCGTTTCGCTACCATCCTTTACCAACTTGAGCTAATATAAATGAATTCGTCCATATTTTTTATGTTAGACTCGTTGATTGTTATATATATTGGTGATGTTTTTCCTGGGTTTTACGAGGGTGAATCAAATATAAACGGTAATTGAGTTATTCTGCTTAGCACGCACCTCCGAACTAGATGGTATAGTATGCCAGTTGGTGATTCGTTTATAAGGAATTGAGGAACCAGCTTAGTCAGCGGCCATGCTCGGTTTTGTCCTCAGTACAACCAGGTCTGAGCAGGAGGTACACCGTCTGTTGCGCAACCCATCATCAAAGTTTTTGACCAATGAAAGCGTTAAACTGTAAACAGTTGGTCAATGGTGGTGCAGGTTGGGGGTACTACATTGAATCGAGTGTATATGTTACGTGGCGCAGGAAATTTAAGGGTGGGCGGGAACGTGTTGAAAATGAAAATCATGATCGACGTCCAAGGAAAAGTCTTACAGATGAAAATATCCCTGCCATTCGATAGCTTCTTGAACGTAATCGACCGTTAATTGTTTCAGAAATCGGTTGTTACAGTCAGCGAAAACATCTTACTGAAACAAAAGACGTGGTTTGCCCACTCAAGAGGTCATCCTTCTCCGCTCACCGCGGCTTTGACAAGGGTTGAACTGGAAAAAATAGACTGGAAAGCCCTCGAACACCCTCCTTATAGTCCAGACTTGTCCCCCCTGTGACTACTTTTTGTTCACACCCCTGAAAGAATCACGAAGGAAAACGATTCAAAAGCAGTAAAGAAGTCGAGTAACCACATGCTAAATTGGCTGAGAACTCGTCTTAAAACTTTTTATGAACAAGGAATATTCAAGTTTACAAAACGGTGGCAAAAGTGCGTAGATAATGCAGGAAACTACATCGAGAATTGTTGATGATGTGGCTTACATATTACCGTTTATATTTGATTCACCCTCGTATCATGGCTTTCGTTTTGGACTCGTTGATTTATAGCACCACCTGCTTTGCTTCTTAGTCCAACTTGTGCAGAAGTTCTTTTGTGGATGAAAAAGACCGTTAAAAAATATTAATGTCATCCATATAGGCTACAACTTGGCTCGATTTGTAGAGTGAAGTGTCTTTCGTATCAACAGGTAGTTTCCGTATTACGTACGCTAGAGCTAGATTAAATAACAGTGACGTCAGTCCATCACTCTGCTCTAGTTCGACCTAAGTGTCAAAGATGTTTGTCAGTTGGTTATTGATTCTGACTTTTAAGGTTGTTTATGATATAGTAATTCTCGTCAGCCGGACTAGTTTTGCTGGGATTTCAAACTGAAGATTTATTCTGTACAGTACTTTTCTGTCAATATTGTCGTATGCTTGTTTAAAATCTGCAAAAATTTTTTGTGGATTGGTGTTTTACTCCAAGAATTTTTCAAAAATATGCCTAACTGTAAACAGTTGGTCAATGGTGGACTTTCTAGCTCTAGAACCACCTTGATATTCCCCAATTATTTTTTCAGCCTAAGGCGTCACTCTACGTTCAAGTACGTTAGTAAGGATTTTGTAGGATGTACAAGGTATTAATATGCTTTTCAGATAAAAATGTGTCACCTTTTTTTAAATAGGGACGATAATTGATTGGCACCATCCATGCGGCATCTACTTTTGATCTCCTATGTTCTGGAGCAACTGGCATATTGCTACCATACCACCATGTTTTATTAATTCTGCTGAAATCTCATCAACGCCCGGTGCTTTATTCGTATTTTTGGCTTTTGTAGTAGAATTGATTTTGATTTCTTCCAGGGTTGGAGGGGCCAATGTGGACTCATCAAATATATCGACTGACTCCGAAGCTTTTGAGATATGAGATAGATTAAAGAGCTCTTTAAAATATGTAGCTCATCTTTCTTTTTTATTGAATAAGCACATGCTCGATTTGGTTAATGGTATTGCCATCTCGTGATGCCCATGTCATCAAATGAATGCGCCAGTGTGAGAAGAACGTGGGGCTTATAACTATATTTCTGCTACAGGCAAAGTCAATCAGGCGTTATCGTTATCAACGTCTCGAGGGCTATAGCCTCCAGTTATTCCCCGATGAGTGTCTTCATTGCCACCCTTCGCGTTGAAATCACCACGTATTATTTTAATATCGTTTGTGGCCAGTGAGCCGAAGAAGCGTTCCAGGATGTTGTAAAAAGTGTCCTTCACTTCTTCCTCTTCTTCTTCTGTTGAGGTATGAACATTCATCTGCCACATATAAAAAATGTTGGTTTAATGAGGATCGTACGCATTCTCTCGTTTAGTGGTTTGAAGTCCATAACGTGTGATTTAAATTCCCTGTCCACAATAAATACAACTCCAAATTCTCGGCTTCCACCAATCTTCACACTTTTAAATAATGTGTGCGATCTCATGTTCATAATACCGCTACTAGTCCATTTCGTTTCTGGGATTGCCAGCACATTTATTTTGTATTGACTGGCCTATTGTAACGCGCATTCACCCTTTCTATTTCGTTAAATAAATATAAAATGATTCAACTAAAATGGGAAATTTTGCTTGCTCAAGGATTTAAACGCTATAACACTGTGCATATCGTCTCATAAATTACTTTTATTAGGTAAATATTTCAAAATGTGTCTAGAATAGAAACAAACTGTCTCCAACTCACATGTTTCCTTCCTTTCTCCTGAATATTTCTAGCTTGCATATACCAACTTTTGGAATATATCCTTTCCTTCAATAGCTGCAGGGCTTTCATTTCGCAGTTTCAAGTAATCATCATTGTTGGTGTCGTTGTTCCTGTTGTTCTCAGTTTTGTACTTTTAAGTGGTGTTAAGTAAACATTTTGTAAGTTGTCTGAATTCGCCGTCTGCTTCGTTTTGGCACTACCACATTGGCAACTACCCACTAGTGAATAACTCCCACAAGAAAGTCTACCTCAAAAGGGATTAGTATGACTACAGAATCTCGTGGCTGGAAGAATAGACGCAATGGAAACTCGAATAGTAGAATCAAGAGTAGCTCTTACGAATTATATTATTCGTTTAGATATTTCTACTCCTTATTTCACTGTATTCATGAATGTATTCGAAAATGGGAAAGGACTACAACTAGCTGAAACCGTGGAAGTCAAGCACTAGCAATTATTACCTTAATTTAGATTAGTTTGCAATTGTTTGTCTTTTACTTAATTAAACTTCTTCGGTAGAACTAACTCATGCCAAGTACTATTTACTTGAGTGAGTGGTAAGAGGGAGAGAGATACATTCTGTTCGGCGATGTACTTAGAAAAGATACTTCATAGAAATGTGATTTATAATACAACGCTTCAATTTGGTTGAAACCACAATACGAGGATTTAAGTCATGTTAATGTAAATGAGCTCTCAAATTTAATCTGCATATTACTTAATGGGTGGCATCAGTTCTGTAGGGTGCAAGTTAATTTATATTGCCGTATCATATAATGTTAAAGCAATTTATGTCTTGCTTTTATCAACTTAAATCTTTTATGTGTACATTATAATTTACACTATGTGAAGAGCAAATTGAAGAATTCGTAAACACTATCTGGCAAGCTATTGAGTGTAGTGTCCCAAAGCTATCAAAAACTTCTTATAATTTAGAAATTGACGAAGAAACTTACAACCGAATAAGAAAACAAAACTCCTTGCGGTGTAAATGGCAAAAAATCCGCAATACTCGTATGTCTCTTAATATTGGTGTTAAAGCCTCACTCTAGCAATTAAGAACAGAATTAAGGAGCTCCGGAATCTCCGATGGAACAACATGCCAACAAATCTGGACTACAAATCGCGGGAAGTCTGGTTTTTAAATAGAATTTTTAAACGAAAGTATCATATGTTACCATTTTCGATAATAAATAACAACGAAGAGCATATTTATTCCAATCAAGGAAAAACAGATATACTTGCAGATAAATTTAATCGGTTCCATAATACAATATTTTCTATAGGTTCTGCAACAATCTAGCAGAAATGATAGTGGCCAAGGCTTTGAAACAACCACCTAAACAAACATCTCTACCTCCTGGTGCATTAAAAGGTTTACTCAAAAAAGTTAAAAACGGCAAAGCTCCAGGTATCGATGGCCTGCCGAATACAGTTCTTAAAAATTTACAAAAAAAGGAATAGTCTTCATATGCCTGCTATTCGACGCTTGCCTTAGGCTCTCTTTCTGTCCATCTATCTGGAAACAAGCTCTAATTATATCCTGGAAGAGATCCGCACTCTCCCGGCGACTACAGGCCCATTAGCCTACTACCAGTTTTAGGTAAGCTCTTTGAATGAGTAATCCTAAAAAGATTAAACGATTTAATAGCTAGAAATAATATCTTACCTTATTTCCAATTCGGCTTCAAAAACAGACATTCGACAGAGCATCAGTTTTTCCGTGTTACAAGGGACGTCATACAGCAATATACAATTGTCTGTAGATTTTTTGACGCTGGACATGGAAAAAGCCTTAGATACAGTCTGGCATGATGCTCTTGTCTATAAACTTCAGAAATATAACACACCCCCATACTTGTTGAACCTTATACAAGCATTTTTAATTGGCAGGAAGTTCCAGGTCAAAGTAGGGGAAAGCACTACTCCAGTGAAAAGTATTACTGCCGGTGTTCCCCAAGGCTCCTGCCTAAGCCCATCACTATATAACCTCTTTACATCTGACTTCCCTTCCTTACCAAACTGCCAAGTTGCAGCTTTCGCAGACGATATTTGCATATACAAGACAGGCTCAGAGCCAAATTCCATTATGCCTGGCCTTGAAACGGCGTTAGAACTTACAGATCAATACTACCATAGATGGAAAATTAATATTGCAAAAACGAAGTCAATATTCTTCACCAGGAAGCGTAAGCCTGTTCATCTACCCAAGCAATCAATGAATTTTTTAAGGGCAAACTATTCCTTGGAGTGAGGATCTCAATTAACTTGGGCTTATATTCGACAAAAAACTAACCTTCAGAAGTCATATTGAGCATATAATCTCCCAAGCGTTTAAGGCCGTACTCTCACTATACCTTCTTCTAAATCGTAATTCGCGTCTCAACACCAGAAACAAAGTCCTCATTGTCAAAATGGCAATCCAACCGATCATTGATACCTGAAAGTGGTACTTAATAAACCGTTTTACTTTTCTTCTGAAAAACTACAAAGCCTTGCTGGCATTAGTTCAATTTATAAACTCGCTGCATCGCGCCGTGATAAATTAATCGCAAAAGCAAATGACTCACCCAATCCGCTAATTTGTGCCCTGGCAAACTGAAAATCAGCAGTTACTACCACCAATCTCTTTGGCCGTAACCTTCTTCGTAGCACTACAGCCGTCTCGGGCCTTCGCTTCCTGCAAATAGCGCCTCCAACTATCTGGGTCCATTGACCGCGTCCTCCAATTTCGAAATCCGAGCAGCGATGAACTGTCGTCGTCGATCGAGTCAGACCAGCGTTTCCTCGGTTTTCCCACTGGTCTCCTGTCTTCAGTTCTCCCAACGGATACCTTTTTGGGTATCCGTTGTTCGTCCATACGATTCATGTGTCCAGCCCATTGCAGCTTCCGCAGTCTTACAATCGTATGATATTTTTGACAACCTTCGGCTCGTCAAAAATTTCGTATGGTTCATAGTTGTATCGAAGTCACCATTAATGCCGTTTTTTTCATGCTTTTCAAAGTAATTTTATTTATATTAACAAAAAACATAAATCAGTGATATATTGACCATTATAATCACCACCAATTTTAAGAATCGTACGAAGTCATAACAATCTCGAGCTTGGTCCTTTCCCTTCTTACATATCATTTAAGAAAAAATCGTTTTCACACCACGTTATCGTAAACGATCCATTTTTCACCACCCGTGGGTCGTTTTGGCTACAATTCTGCAAAGAGTCCCATATGTTAATACGTTTGGTGAGGTAGATTTCCTTTAATTCGTGAGGAATCCAAACATCCAGTTTGTTTGCGCAACCAAGCTATTGTAAGTGAATTTGATATATCGAGAGTCTCTGCTATCTCTCGAGTTGTCATACGCCGGTTGGTTTCGATTAACGCCTTTATTTTGTCGTCATCAGTAGTGGTCGGACGACCAGTATGTGGTGCATTTTGCACATCAAAATTTAAAGAACGAAAGCGAGCAAACCGATGATGACACTGGCGTTCCGTAAGGCAGTCCTCACCATAACCTTCACACAAGTTCTTTCGAGCTTGCACCGCATTTTTGTCCTTTCGGAAGTAAAATAATAAAATATGCTGATCATGCTCTGTTTGATTGTCCATTCAAGTTTATTTTTAACTAACTTGTTGCTTACTAATGACGCTCAGTTTTTGATTGAAGAAAGTCTCAAGTCTAATCTTTAAAAAAGTATATAATACTATAAGCCACGCAATCACTACTACATGAAATATGCAGTTCACGTCATCTATAAGAAAAAACGACATGAATTATCGAACAACCCAATCTATCTAAACATATGTTCTCGTGCTGTCAGTGATTAGTTGTCAGCTCAAAATCGTAGAGAAACGTGCTTCAATGAAAGAAGCATTATAATAAAGTTATAGAAAACGAATAAATCCTCTTCTGAAATCTCAAAAATAATTGGAAAAAGTCACTCGACAGTTTTCGACAGTGGTACCGCGTACTATTCGTGGAGCTCTCAGCAATGCTAGAAAAAAAAACCACTTATCAGCAAAGTTAATAAAAAGAAAAG
The DNA here is from genome assembly GCA_963969285.1 of Odontomyia ornata. NCBI lineage: Eukaryota > Metazoa > Arthropoda > Insecta > Diptera > Stratiomyidae > Odontomyia > Odontomyia ornata. Next base: position 175,139,746 of record OZ017738.1, read on the forward strand.
ATTATGCTTCGCAAAAGAATTGAAAAGCATGGAGCTACACTTCTGGAATTGACTAATATTCTTTAATAGAGTAAATTTACTTGCCAATTTCGAAAGACAATTTGGTAAATAGTGCACGGAAACTGGGTGTTAATGATCATTATTTGTTCCAGCAAGGTAACAGCGCAAAGTATACTGCGAATGATGTTCGAATGTGATCCCTTTTCAATATTCCTGACCAATTAAAAACACCACCCCAATCCTCACGACTAAGTCGCATAGAACATCTTTGGGAACAACTTGATACACAATAAGGAACCATCACATAACAAGTAAAAGTCAACTGAAGAAGGTGTTATTAGAAAAATGGAACAACATCACACCCGACGATAGCCGTTGGTTAGTACAGTAGAGTCAATGTCCGACAGATTAGCAGAAGTCATAACATAAAGAGTCCGTGTGGAGCTGCGGATTAGAGCACACTCTGTTTACGCAGCAGCTCCAAATTTTAAACCTCGGTCGGAGCATCGAGTTTAAGCTTCTGATGCTGCTGTCGGACTATCAGCCCACCCAGCGTTGATGGGTACTAATTGAAAAATTAGATTATAATTGCATGGTTGAGCGTAATATTGACCATATAATCTCGAATTCCGTTACGGTCATGGAATGAGATACCCTAACAATAAATCTCAACGCCAAGGTTCAGAATTGGACTGTTGTGCGATGGATTATTACAAAACAAAAAGTGTGCGAAACTACAATAGATACTAAAAGTGTATATTCTATTGAAATTCTTAGAAAAAAATATTAGAATTGTACGTCTGATTACTTTTGTCGTCACCTTCGTAATATAATGGCTGATCAAAATCTCAGCTGACTACCTATAATATCGACGTCACCATGTGTTTTGATTTCTTTTTATCAACTGAGTGCAGACATTTGTCCTATCGCAAACTTTTCGAATCGTACTTCGCCGATTAAAAGTAGTTCGCAGTGGAAGTCGCGTGCTTAATCGATTAAAAGGTCGGTGAGCAAAGCTCTAAATGCTTCGTTAGTGATAGCAATTGGTTTCACCAACGTACATTTCGCGGCGCTATATTTTTCAACTTTCTAACATATGGCACCAATATTAGCAAATGCTTTCGGATGTTTTAATGCATGTAGGTATGTGAACACAATTACCTACAGCAATTCTTTGAACTATGTTCACTGCATTTTAACAATTCAAATCACGCGTTCTCCACTTGTAAAACTATTTTTAAAATTCTATTCACAATTCGAACCGTTTGCTAATCGAAGAAAGATCACTTATTGACAAAAGCAAAAACGCACAGATGATATATCGCCGCCATCTTACCTACGTATGTGTAATATATCTGCGATTTTACCAATCCGGCCATTCAAACTTACCAGAAAAGTATCCGTACAACATCAAAAGAAAACACCATCTTAGGAAATTCATTCTAAAGAAAGCTGCTACATTTAAATATCTAAGCAACAAAATTTATTCATGAATGAAGCTATCTTTTCTATAAATTTTTCCTGTGGTATTCTTTTAAAAACTAGATTGTACAAAATAAAAACAAAAAATCCTCAATTAAATGAACCAGAAAAAGTATCCGTACATGACAATATTAATTTGAAATATTCAAATATTTTATTACATATCAGGACTTAAAAACTTATCGATAAACTCTCTTAAGGACCTCCTTAAGGTGATTTGGCATGGAGTGAACCAATTTGGCTGTGTCCTGCGAGGTAATTTTGCGCGATTCATTGACGATGACGGTTTTCAGCATTTCCTTCGAGGTTATGTTGTACTGACGGATCCTGCGCTCCAACAAGTCCCACAAATGCTCAATGAGACTAAGTTCTGCGGATTGGGGCGGCGTACACAGTTGATATTTTGTGTTGTAGAGCAACCAAAGCTTCACATTGTGTGCTGTGTGCTTGGGATCACTATCTTGCTGGAAACAGAAATCGTCACCAAACCTGAACTGCTGAACGCTTGGCTTCAAATTCAAAATATTAAGGTAACCGTATTGAACCATAGTTCATTCTATAAACACAAGTTGGCCAACTCCTTCTCCCGCCATACACCCCCAGACCATCACACCATCTCCATCATGTTTCACAGTTGGTACGAGATTTTGTTTTTCAAAGGCAGTACCGTTCTGCTGCTACACTAACTTTCTTCCTTTAATGCCAAATATGCGAAATTTGCTTTCGTCGGAGAATAGGACCTGTTTCCAAAACTCTGGTGGATTGTTTATATATTTTTTTGCAAAATCCACACGTTTCTTCCTGTCGACTTCCGAAATGTATGGCTTCTTACGTGTTATGCACGAGCGATATCCATCTCTCTTTAGTATTTTTTGTACGGTATCTTCGTGGAGAACCTTACCAAAAGAGAATTTTGTTTTTGTAAAAATTTGGGAAGCAGTTAATTGAGAATTCTTTTTAACTGCCTGCAGAACTTTTCTTTTTTTGCGTTCAGTCAGTATGGAGGGTTGATCACAACGAGTCTTTGACATAATCGAACCAGTTGTATTAAATGTTTTCACCACAAATTGGACAGAGGAGTGAGTTCTGCCTACTATTTGACAAATTTCGCGGTAAATTTTCCCTTCACTCTTATGTTTCGGCATAATCTTCCTCTCCTCAGCACTGATTACGCTAATTTTGGGCGGCATGATGTATTCTAGTGCACAAAAAATTAAAAAAAACTGCAATCACTTCTAAACCCATCACAACTTAAAATAGAACTATTATCGGACCTAAAAACATTAATATGCATCTGTATATGGCGTCGCGTAACACGGGGAATCCCCCGGTTTGTTCTGTACGGATACTTTTTCTGGTCTATTGTGCTGCCATTAATTGATTTTGTTTGAGCTTCAAGTCTTTTTATTATGAAACATGCTGGGAATCATGCAAAAGTGTAGATTTTATGATAAAAAAAGAAAGCATTTAAATTAAATGGACATATCCTTTTTATTACAACCGATAACTGTGTTACCTTGCATGTACGGATACTTTTTCTGGCAAGTGTATAATTAATATGTCTTGGACACATAGGTCTTTAATATACGAAAATATTTTTAGTTTCATTTCATAGTTTATGCTCGTAAAAGTACTTTTTTCTTGTTTCTCGTATCGTTCGATCATTTTTGGCCACCTCTGTACACTACCAAATTGCTTAACTCCAGGACCAAGCTTGGAAAAACTTTTTGGCGATATGTTGTTAAATTTTTAACAAAAGACTGCCGCTGTCTATCGCACTCGATGCATTAAAATTCAAACTTTTCGCCTGAAACAGTCTCGCATCAACAAGTTTGCTCGTATTATCGCGATCTCCACCTCAGGTGTTCACATTGCGAGACTTCTATATTTTTCGCACCCTATCTCGCTCTAATACGGCACAAGCTCAAATAAAGAAAGAAACCAAACTACCCTTGTCATTTTTACCCCTCTATACTGCACACTTTTTCGCTGCCAGCCGAAACACTGTCAAAACGGCGCGGCGCGGTGCTCATATGGAAAGATAATTTATGCATTTTTTTCAACTTTCGTCCTAATATTTCATAGCGAGAGACTCGCGACGGGTTAAAACTGCCAAACCAAACCCGTAATCGATACAACGCAATAAGGTCGATCTTATGATCCTAAATAAATAAACAAATGAGAAGAAAATTCTTACATTGTTTTCCGTATCTTGCGCGTAAATTTTTCTCTACAATTTACCGTTCAATCCTTTTCCAGATAAGTTAAAAACTTGCTGCGCGTTTAGTTGCATTTCGTCATTCAAAGTGTGTTCGTGCTTTTAAAGTTGTTTTTCCGTGAAAATGGTGTTTTTTGAACGTTTGGAATATGATTTGCAGAAATATTTTTATTTATACTCGTATGGTGGTGAAATGAAAGGTAATTTAGTTTAAGCATCACGCGCATACATGACTCCGATTTCAGTGTTAGATTAATCCATGAAAACTTTAATCTGGGCGATTCTTCTCATTGTGAGTCAGTGTTATAAAAAACGCTATTTCATGGAATTCACCGGAGTTGTGTGAAAATTCTTCCAAGCATTTTCAAAGCTCTTCGAAAATTGTAGGAGGTACAAAACGGATCTCAATCTTCGTTTGACACTTGCAATAAAATCTCAGGGTAGTTAGTAATATAATACAACAATTAAAAATTTAAATAGGTTTCTATAAACTGCTCATAATATGCACCCATTACTAAGTGAGTTTGAGTTGTCAAGATTTTGACGATTTACAGAAATATGTATCATTATACTGTGCTTTGCATATTAAAAAAATTCTTGAAGCACTAGGAAGCGTTCGGTCAATGTAAGGAGACCTTGGTTTGGTATTTCTACGGTTTGAAATTCTGTACACATGTGATTAAATTTAAACCATTATTATACTTATGCTTGGCACAGAATAATCTAAAGCTAATCATACTTTCATAATCTTTTTTAGGACTCACCTTGAACACACAATCGCTGAGTGCTCGGCGCGATTCCTTTGATCGCAACACATCAACATTCAGCCCGTCCTTGGATTATAATTCCAATGCTGCCGTTGCTGCGGCAGCTACAACAGTGTCTTCTGCTGCGGCAGCCGCTGCCGCAGCTGCTGCAACAGCACGAAAATGGCCAGTAGGAAGCTATGGAACGTTGGGAGCAGTTACGAATGCATCGGCAAGTCCTTTGACAGCACCCATCACGCCGCCGCCTTCAGGATTAGTATCGAATCGAGCTCCTGGATCTGAAAATAAATTCCGCAATGTAAACACACTACAGCCTCCAGTCAGCCTTTCGGCTGCCAACGCTATGTTCGGTTCAAACAGTTCACTATTCTCTAAACATTTGCCAATAACGTCTGGAGCGGCAGTAGCTGCAGCAGCTGCGGCTGCCGGAAACAGCGTCCGACAAACTGCAGTTCCCGTTGATCGCCCTCCAGGTCGCTCACGTCTCTTGGAAGACTTCCGTAACCAACGCTATCCAAATCTTCAACTCCGGGAACTAGCCAACCACATTGTGGAATTCTCACAAGACCAGCACGGATCCAGATTCATTCAGCAGAAGTTGGAACGAGCTACTTCAGCGGAAAAACAAATGGTTTTCAATGAGATTTTAGGCGCTGCCTACAGCCTTATGACTGATGTTTTCGGCAACTACGTGATCCAGAAATTCTTCGAGTTCGGAACGGCTGAGCAAAAAGCCACTTTAGCTAATCAAGTTAAAGGACATGTCCTCCCACTTGCCTTACAAATGTATGGCTGCCGTGTCATACAGAAAGCCTTGGAGAGCATCTCCTCGGAACAACAACAGGAGATTGTAAAGGAACTTGATGGACATGTTTTGAAATGTGTCAAAGATCAGAATGGGAATCATGTCGTACAGAAATGTATCGAACGAGTCGAGCCACCGTCTGCTCTACAATTCATAATAAATGCCTTCAAAGGTCAAGTATTTGCCTTGAGCACTCATCCGTACGGATGTCGAGTTATCCAACGTATTCTCGAGCATTGTACACCGGAACAAACAGCTCCCATTCTGGAAGAGTTGCATGAACATACTGAACAGTTAATTCAGGATCAATATGGCAACTACGTTATTCAACACGTCCTTGGTAAGTTAGCACACGATGGTGAAGTCTATCCTGGTATTTTCATTGCACTCATGACACCCTCATCCATGTATAATGCTCCCGTCCTTATTCCATACTTTAGAATTGTGTTGCATTTGAACTAGAAGCTTTGAATGGGTCTCAATCTCGAATATGTATTTGGTCTTTATGCATTTCATTGTTCCCTACACTCTGCTGCAGACACAGTTGAAATTGCGTTCTATCTTCATATTCAGAACAATCGCAACATGATACATGAGAAACTTTCCAGGCTTTCTTTCAATGGAGCAATTTGGCATTTTGCAAATTGACTTTTATAGTGTGAGACGTTGGTTTGCACTCAAGATATGGCTAGGCGAAGTGAACGATACGAATAATGTAGTTTCAACAATGTACGCACAGAACTCGACAGACTATTCAAAACGACTACGGAAAAAGTTCTCTTTCAGATAAATATGCTTTTTAGTGTTTTCATCGACATTCAAAATCAACATGCCAAACGAGATGATTTAGTTAAGGGTTTCCTTATTCACTCTGCAAACCTGCAAAACAATCACCATTTCATTCCTTGCCTAAAGGAACTTATTTTTAACATGGAGTTCATTTTCAACAATGTACCTAGCATCCACATCTCAAATTATTTTAAGCTTTCTCGAAACTTTGCCTCCCATCATCCTATCCCACTACCAACATCCTTCCCAATTCGGTTGTGCTTGTTATTAATATTACAAACTAAAACATAATAACATTGAAATTTTCAACACATTACAGAACATGGCAAGCCCGAGGACAAATCCATTTTAATTGCTGGAGTTAAAGGGAAAGTTTTGGTATTATCCCAGCATAAATTTGCGTCGAATGTTGTTGAGAAATGTGTTACACATGCTACACGAGCCGAACGTACAAGTCTTATAGATGAAGTTTGCACTTTCAATGACAGGTAAGTTATTTTATAATATAAATGGTATATCCTGTAGTTTGGCTTCCCAGCGAATGCAATTTCCTTTGACTATAGTATCAGTATGCAACATTCTCTTCGCACATAGTAGATGCAAAATGCATTTTTCAAGTATAGATGAATGTCTGCAACCTTAAAATACTACAAACATGATGATGTGATAATCTACTTGGGAACCACACCCGATCTCTCTATTAGTTGGACAATTCTCAATTCTGTTGTCCATGCCTAGTGCAGTTACTTCGTTCTTAGCGCTCCTTCGTTACTTCTCCATAGTCTACAGCTTTCGTATTCTCAGGAAGAGTAGAGAAATTTGAAAATTTGGGAAAGTTTGATAACTACAACAATTACGTGGTTGGTTTAAGGATTTTAAGCAAACACCTACTCCCCTATAAAGGTTTGGAAAATGAATTTTGTGGAAAATTGTTTGAAAGTTTTATACATGATACGGGGATTTAAATATCTATAAAGTTATAAGATGGTGGTGGTTATGTGGCGTCATTTAACTGAAAATGGTAGAAAACAGGTTCATTCCAAGGTTTCTCCAAACATTTTAAAATTTTTGGAATACTGTATAGGCTTTTTATTCTATGTATTCTAAAAATTTTGGAAGTCTTGCTTTTTGTTGTCTGTCTAGGCTTTAGCTGAAGTTATTGGCTGATTTAGTTGTTCCGATGCCTTGGCAGAAATTCTTGCCAATTCATAAATCTATTTTTATTTCTTGTGAGATAGTAATCCTGGTTTCCAGAAACGTTGTTTTAAAAAGCCTTTATAATGATAATGTTAACAACATTAAAAATATTATGCGTAATTTTTTAGTTTTTGAAGAGCACATTTCCACTTGTGAGTTAACGTTTTTACCTCTTGCCCATTCTAAATCAAACTTCACATTACTTTAAAAAGAAATTAATATTTTTTATTGATCCTTATCACCAGCATTTGAGTGTAATTATAGTGAATGTTTGTGACCCTCTCAAAGACTACACAACTCGTCGTTGTACTGGATTCATTACAATTTTTCATGCTTAATGGGGCCAAATATTGTTCGGAGTACTTGTCATTCAAAAGTGTCAATAGGTAAGTTCATAAGCGGCAGCTTGTTGCCGTCCTCAAACAGGCAAATCTAGTTTTCTTAGAAGGGAAAGACACGATGTTGAGTTCTCTTTCGCTCGACGTCGGGTCCTTTTCGTCTAAGGAAACTGAATTTACCTGTTTTAGCACGGCAGCAAACTGGCGCGTATGAACTCACTCAATCTTCATCTCTATGCCTTCGTAAGTGTCCATGTTTCGCAATGGAGTATGGGTCTTTCCAGACTTTTCTAGGGTTTAGATTACACGGCACTCTTACGTCTCTTGTCCAAAGAACTGGTTCACGTCATACACATATCATCAGCATGCAACTAAGTTCATTTACATTCACGATGCAGTTTCTTGGATCGCATCAGACGGGTTGTTCACTTGTTCAAAGTTGAAATCACCGATTTTAACATTTTGTCGAGCAGGTATATTTCTTGGCGTGAGGCTCCAAAAATAAGGAACTTAGGTTTATTTTCATCGCCCAGCAACTTAATCTGCTTTCCCGATTGCTTCAACTTTTGAAATATCTTCTTCAGCCAACCAAAAGGCCTAGGACTTATATCGTCGTCGTCCGCACATTCTGTGTTAATTTCACTATCTTACTGTTCACATCTATTGACGTGACTTTTCTCATCACGTACTCGACTGAGTATGAGGTACAAGGCCATCTCCCTATTTTAAACCATGCTCCTGGCGACTTCGGTGAGTCATTTTGAATCTTCATTGTTGTCTGATGTGGTCTTTATCAGGCAAATTAATTTAGGAGCGTCTCCAAGCTCAAGGAGTAGGTTTTACAGGGCGTTTCGATCGACACTGTCGTAAAATTGTGAGAATGTACTAATCTAAAAGTTTGGATGCATCCAACTTTGCAGTTCGGCTCTTGTTCGAGTGTACAAGGTGCATTCCAAATAAACGAGACTTTTGTCATAAATTTTTTTGTAGCGCCATCTGTAAATGAGATAGTGCGTTGGAAAGTAATATCCCTCCCTGACTTCCAGTGAAAGTTTGGTGACATTCGGTTTAGTGGAAGCGAAGTTATTGCGTCTAAATTGACAGTATGTTTGTGTCATCGGTACAAAAATAAGTTTCGAACAAAGAGCTAACATCAAATTTTATTTTAAAATCGGTAAAACGTTTACCGAAACATTTGAATTGCTGAAAAAAGTTTGTGGCGATGACTGTCTATCTCGTGCCAAAGTTCATGAGTGGTTTACACGTTTCAGAGATGGTCGTGAGGGCATAAACGACGGTGAACATACTGGCCGCCCAAAATCAGTGATCACCGAAAACTCCATCGAAATTGTGCGTGAATTTATCAAAAATGAGCCGAAATCATAGTTGAAATTCGTGGAATCGGAGTTGAATATCTCCAAAACACCGATTTATCGCATTTTAACCGATCATTTGAGCTTACGAAAGGTCTGTGCACGTTTTGTTCCGCACAACTTAACTGATGACCAAAAATTGCTCAGAATTCAACATTCGAAAGACATCATTAAAGAGATGAGGAAAGACGAGAACTTCCTTTACAACATTGTAACTGGTGATGAAACGTGGTGTTTCCAATATGAACCCGAAACCAAGCGTCAAAGTGCCGAATGGAAGGCCCCAGACGAGCCATCATCCACAAAATCGCGTTTGGAGAAGTCAAAAATCTAGTCGATTTCCATTTGTTTTAACGATTCCAAGGGAATCGCCCACAAAGAGTTCGTGCCAACGGGCCAAACCGTCATTACAATTTTCTATCTTGGCGTTTTGAATCGTTTGTTGCATCGCATTCGTCAAATTTGGCCTGAATACCGCGAAGGAGGAGGCTGGCGTTTATTGCATGATAATGCGCCATCTCAACAATCCACTCTTGTGACTGATTTTTTTAACTAGAAATCGCATTTTAACCATCAATCACTCACCGTATTCGCCTGATATGGATCCCTGTGACTTCTATTCGGAAAATTGCATTTGAAAGGAAAACGCTTTGCGTCCGTAGAGGGCATCCAAGGCTTGTACCGACATCCTGAAGGACATTCCGGTCAATGACCTGAAACACTCTTTCGAAAAGCTTTTGGATCGCGCAAAATAGTGTATCGAGGCCGGAGGAGACTATTTTGAATAAATAAACTCGGAATTTATCAGAGCAAAGCTCCTGTTCGTTTCTATTTTAGCTCAGTCTCGTTTATTTTGGAACCCACCTTGTATAATTATTGGGTTATTCGATAATTCATGCAGTTTTTTTCTCATAGATGACATGAACTGCATGTTTCACGTAGTAATGATTGCGTGGCTTATATTATAATACACTATTTTAAAGATTAGACTTTAGACTTTCTTCAGTTGAAAATTGAGCGCATTGGCAAACAAGTTGGTTAAAAATAAACTTGAAAATGGACAACCGAAGAGAGCATTATTGGCATATGTTATTGTTTTACTTCCCAAAGGGCAAAAATGCGATGCAAGCTCAAAATAAATTGTGTGAAGTTTATGGTGCGGACTGCCTTGCGGAACGCCAGTGTTGCTTTCGTTCTGGAAATTTTAATGTGCAAGATGCACCATATACTGGTCGTCCAACCACTACCGATGACGACAAAATAAAGGCGTGAATCGAAACCAACCGGCGTATGACAACTCGAGAGATAGTAGAGAAGCTCGACATATCGAATTCAACCGTTTACTTGCAGCTTGGTTACGAAAACAAACTTGAAGTTGGTTCCTCACGAATCAAGGAAATACGACTCTGCTGAATCGTAGCCAAAACGACCCATTTCTAAAAAGAATCATAACGGGTGATGAAAAATGTATTGTTTACGATAACGTAGTCCGAAAACGATCATGGACTAAATAAGATGAGCCCCCATAATCGACATCCAAAGCCAGTATTCACCAAAAGAAGAGTATGCTTTCTGTGTGGTGGGATTACAAGGCTGTAGTCTACTTTGAGCTGCTTCCAAGAAACCAAACTATTGATTCGAATGTATTGTCGTCGACTATCCAATCGCAAAGGCGTGATGTCCCATCATGATAACGCCAGACCCCACACCTCTTGATAACCCGTCAAAAATTAATGGAACTCTATTGGAAACTGATGCCACATCCACTCTTTAGAATATCATTTGTTTCGCTCCCTTCAAAACCATTTGCATGGTAAAACTTTCGATTCCGATCAGGCTGTTAAAAATGAACGAGCTGGAGGGCTCAACGATTTAAGACTGCGGAAGCTACAATAGACTGGCCACATGAATCGTATGGACGAACACTGGATACCCAAAAAGGTATTCGTTGAGAGAACAGAAGGGCGAATACCAGTGGGGAAACCGAGGAATCGTTGGTCTGACACGGTCGATGAAGACAGTTCATTGCTGCTCGGATTTCGAAATTGGAAGACGCGACGGCCCGAGAGGAGCTGTAGTGCTACGAACAAGAAGAAGATATGTATTTACGGCGACCAGATGCCCAGTGCTATGCTATGGCTGCAAAACATGGACCCCAACCCAAGCATCCGCAAACATATTGAAGGCCTTCTTCCATAGACAAGTCCTGAGGCGAATAATCTGAGCGAAGCTAGACGGAGCTCAATGGCGAATTCGGTGCAACCATGAGCTGTTTAAAATTCTTGTCAAACTGGTGGTCGCAACAATTATAAGACTGCGGAAGCTACAATGTACTGGCCACGTGAATCGTATGGACGAACTATGGATACCCAAGAAGTATTCGTTGGGAGAATTGAAGGGCGGAGACCAGTGGGGAAACCGAGGAAAAGCTGGTCTGATTCTGATTCAGTTCGTCGCTACTCCAATTTCAAATTTTGAGGGTGTAGTCGATGGACCGAGACAGTTAGAGGCGCTTTTTGCCGGAGGCGAAGGTCAGAGAGGGGCTGTAGCGCTACGAAGGAGAAGAATAGGATAAGGGAGGCGACGTTGACATCACAATCAAATTCGGTGAAGGAATTGCGTTTCTTGTGGATGTTTTTGCAGAATGAATTTATTTTCCGAGAAAATGATGACTAAAAATAACTACTCCCTACAAGAAAGCGGTGCGTGCCGCGATTCACGCAACGAATTGTTCGCACATCCATGATATTTGATGCAGCCCATATGGACATATGGTCGATTTGGTAGAAAATCTTTCCATCAGGCGATGCCCATGTTATTTGATGAACACAAAGATGTGGGAGGAAGTTGAGCTTACAACTAAGTTTTTACTGATCGTTGGAGTCATCATATAGACTGTGCCTTCCAGTCGTTCTTTCCCGGATCTTCTTATTTCAAACTATCGTTGAAGTTTGCAATTAACATTTTTATGTCGTTGTAGGGATTTTCGTCGAGCATTTTTTTTTTCTCAAGGAGGCTATAAAACATCCTTTTCTTCAGTTGGGACGTAGTAGTTGATTAGCTACGTATTGAAAAACGTCGTTTTCAATCGAATTGCACACAATTTTTCATTGATTTGTTTGAACTGGTTAACCAGCGGTTTTCTTGTCGACGACACCCCACTTTCCGCTGCCATCCTTTTTCTACTTTTAATATAGGGTGGGTTTGTGTGAGCATTAAATTCTTTGGCAAGCCCATTGAAATGAAACAAAAAAATGGAAAATATATCTCGGATTAAGTTCGAAAAATTATATCCTGGTTATTCGAAATTAAAGACAGATGGCTGCAATATTTCCAGAAGCTATTCACAGCGTCCCCAACAAGGACTGATGCTGTGAACATTCCAGAAGCAGGGCATGAGGTTCCAGTCTCGCCACCAACCAGAGACGAAGTACAGGCACCAGTGCAGAACCTCAGAGAAAATAAGGCTCCTGGAATACCACTAGAACTGCTCCAGAGCGAGGGACCCGCTCTAAATAACCTTCAGAGGAGCATTTACCAGAGGACTGGCGGAAAAGTATAATATTCCCTGTACACAAAAAGAGAGACAAATTAAGGGGCGAAAATTATAGAGGCATTGCTCTACTATGCACGTTTTATAAAATGCTCTCCAATATCATAGAAAATTTAAGCTGTACTATGACGGGAGTAACAGCGATGTGCACCTTCTCTTTGTAGACTTCAAGCAAGCATACGACAGCGTCGACAGAAATGCACTGTACAAAATATTGCTCGACTTTCACGTCCCAACAAAACTAGACCGCATGGTCAAGGTTACGATGCTAAACACAGAGTCCAAGGTAAACGGTGAACTAACGGACTGCTTTAGAGTAGAATCAGGCTTGAAACAAGGGGATGGACTTGCCTCAATGCTCTATAATATCGCGCTGGAACACGCCATCAGGAAGACATCAGCTGAAACCTCGGGTACACTTATTTTCAAGTCCACACAATTAGTGGCATACGCTGATATCAATATTATAGCATGTTCAATCTTAGATGCCAAAGAAGCATATCTGAGTCTAGAATCTGAAGCAAACCGAATTGGCCTACGAGTGAATAAAACCACAACTAAATTCATGAGTCAAACGATAAAGAACACTTAGTCCGACAAAGCCTGGCCGTGGGAGACTATAACCTTGAAAGTGTTGATAATGTTATTTTTCTTGGAGCCTATCTGAATACACTCACAGCAGCCGGCGATGTTCGGGCTGGGGCGATTCCTCTTCATCTCCCCTCCCACTACATTCCCCCAGCTTGAAGGCGCCTAACGGCGTAAAAAAAAGAGACCTGGCCCGAAGGAATATACCAAACGGTTCCAGGCTGGGTTGACAGGGGAGGGTGGGTAGTCCAGTCGCTTGCGAGCATGGGAGTCCCACAATCTGTGCGTAAATGACATTCACTTCCCAACCAAAAAAAAAACCTGAATAGAAGAGGCGCCGAAATAGACGAGTTTGGACGCCGCATCAATGTCGCAACTAAAGCCTATTACTCCGTACTTCCCATTCTAAGATTCAGAGACACTAGTCAAACCTGTGCTATTATATGGAAGTGAAATATGGACCCTGATGAGCGAACCCAAAAATCTACTGCCCAGTGAAACAAAGAACAAAGTGGGGACTACATTACACCGATGAGTTAAATGGAACTATTTCACAGACCAGCTTTATCTGCCTGCGTAAAGTTACGCAAATTGCAATAGGCGGGCCATGTAGAAAGAATGGAAGAAAACTGGCTTCCCAAGAGAGCATTAAAGGGTAGAACATAAGGTAGACGTCCTTAATGGGAAGACACGATAGAAACTGAAAGCAGATCCTTCCTGGGAGTGATCAACTGGCGGACGAGATCGCAGAATCGTGATGATTGGAGGAGATTAATCCTGGAGGCAAAGGCCCAGCTTGAGCTGTCGCACCATGGATGATGATGAATTAGTTTGCATAAGAATTTCTCCCCCTAGATATTTTGAAGAAAGCAGTCCAAGAGGCGTCCGAAAAGCTAGTATGCAGCTCCTAGATGTACTATGAATATTGTAACCCTCTTTGCTTCTGATTCTTGAAAAAAAAATGATCAATTCTTGATTTGGACTGCGGATCATCAGTTACTTTATACAGTACTATAAATCTTAGAATTAGTAATCATTTTAATAGAAATACGTCAACCTTAGCAGTAAGAGAATAAGAAAAAATGTTTCTTTATCCTGGATAAGCGAAGCGAGCTTGCAACTTGTTTGACTTTGCGCCTTGAAATTCAATGCTGTACTTTAGAAAAGCATTTCTAAAGCAATTAATTTGATGTGATGGATCCCACATCTAATATAGAAGACAAGATGTATGGTAAATTCAGTGTTTAATTTCCTCTTGTTGTTCAATACTTGTTTTCAAGGCTACGTTAACTCTTCAATTGTCTGCTAAATTTTGCACCGATCGATGGGAACAGCTTAGTAGCGTAAATGGTCGTTACACCTAATTCCAGGGCCGTTCATGACAGAAGATCTTGTATCATCTAGGTCTTCCTCCTTGATCGATTTTATCTAGTGTCACTTTTGCGCATTAAATTATTGTTACCGTGATACGTTTGAATACGTTTGAGTACTTGCCTAACTGTTCGCTCCTAGACCTTTTGCGCCCAAACAATAGCCTCGTAGGCAAATGATTGGTCTTGCCATTAAAGTGTTCATTGCATCAAATATTTTATGGCTGCAACTCCAGGATGTTCTTTCCGGTTCTACATGAGTTTACTATCCAGAAAGATTCAAATACTTAATATGCCTCTTTAATTCTATCTTCACTCCATTTAATCATATCGTTTGCGCCTAATCCCTGACCTGAGGCCGTAGCTCAATCGAAGACATGGTGAGACTGATTTCTACCTGACCCAGCTCTTGAACGGGCATAGATGTTTTCCATCTTACTGCAAAAGATTGGCAAGTCATGGTCTTCTGACTACGTATTTTGCACAAAAGGAGCTATACGGCGCCTGCCATACATTTTTTGCCCACAAAGGATGGGATTATAACCGGGGAGATGCTCAGTTGTCAAATGGAACCTTGCGGCACATTATGTTGAGACAGTCCTAAAAGATAATATGGGCATACTGCAGGGTCAGAAGATGTCGAGGGCAGAGGCAGCCCTTTCTTCAATGAAATTGGAGAGCTCACTCCAGAAATCATACCCGGAGAGATGCTTAGATTAGTTGACAAAAGAACCGTGCGGCACATTATGTTCAGGTAGTCAGTCCTAAAATATAAAAATGATATACTGCAGTGTCAGGAGGCGTCAATGGTGGAGGAGTTTTTTTTGTAGCAATCCCTTCCCCTCTCTCCGTTCCCGCTGGAAGCGGAATACCTGTAACCCGTAGGCGTACTTAGGCAAACGAGGTCTAGCTCGAAATAATGCACCAAACGGTTCCAGGCAAGGTTTTCAGAATAACAGGAGAAGTTTTTGGTGAGTCAAGTGTAAGCTCTCGATGAACATCTTCAAGGTCAAGTGTTGAAAAGTCCTGTGACTGAACTCAAGGAACGGTGGGAGTAATAACATGTGAAAAAGTGAACGTCTTTGAGTCAAAAAATCATGGAAGTAGGTGTTTATGACTACCAGAGGAATTGGGTAGTATTTAACGGGTGATTTAATTTTTCGGTGTTACACCAACAACAATAAGTGGCTATTGAGCAACATGTACTTCCAATCGACTTGTTAGGATTTGCATGAAATTTTCAGAAAGGATGTGTATCATGCACATCTTTGAGAATTCGTTCAACGAGTGAGGTTAGTAATCTCAAAACAAAATGGTGGCTGTTTAAAATGTTGAAAGTACAGGCTATTTACTAAAGGTGACAGAATTACGGTGGTAGGTTCTTATGAGTACAACAATAACAAATAGATGTTGAAATTCACTCAACTTTGCTAATAAAAGTAGAATTTGTAAATATAAAATTGTTACCAGTGAATTCATATGTGCACCCTTAAATTTAAATTTATGTAGTCCAAGGAAAGGCTCTTCTATTCTGGAAGTTTTAATAAAGTTAAATCAAATTCACGGGAGTAAGAGTCATTTAAAAGTTCTCCGAGTACAACAAAAACAATCTACGTTTTTTTCTACCATTCGGGCTTTCCATCGAAACGGACACTTCACTTTCAATTGGATCTCTGATTTCCAGATAAAACGAATAATAAAAACATCTTTACGATTTCATTCAGTCAATGGGTGTTAGTGATATTGCTACCAAATGGCGGCAGGTTAAAATGGAGTAACAATGGTTTTCCTTTTAAAGCGAGTAGGTTTTTGATGTACATGTTTTCAAAGGTGTTCGTTGAAGTTGCCTCGTTTAAGTGTGTATAAGATCAAAACAAATATAATTTTCTGGGCGAAAAGCCAAAGTGAAACACATGCTAAAAACATGAGCCATCGTATCATAAGCTATCATAACTTATAAAGCCTATGAAGTGAGCACGCTTTGTGTCTCTACGCATTGTTGTGACTTGTTTCTGATAAAAAAGGAAAGACTTCCCTATGCATGGCTCTTTTGTCTGCCAAAGAGTTTAAAACTCTGCAGTGTTAGCAGGACAATATCAAAACTAAAAAACCAATTTTCACCAGGATATCCCTTATCGTAGCAAACGCTTTAAATTTATTGAACAAAACTAACTCTTTTTGTTTTGTATGTGTCATATCTAAAAAATTTGTGATCAAGGTCATCCACTTCATTGCCATGCCTGCACATATCTGAATCCACGCATTTTGCTTTAAACAGTCTGAAGTTGTTGTAACCTTTGCTGACACGGATTCTATTGATGGACTTGATTGCAGGATTGCTAATCGCCAGAGTGTGGAACCATGGTTTGTCGCCTCTCAAATGGTGGGATCTTTTCCAGATATACTCTGTGAGCCCTAGTACTTTGTCTAGGCAACGATTCCTCCAGTCGGGTTTAATTATAGAAACGATAATATCCATGATCTTATCTTCCTCTAAGTGGGTGTTTCAAAAGGCCTCACTTAGCCCCTTCTTTACCATAATAATCGACATCTGCATCGCCTCTCTATCCCTTTATGCCCGGGGATCCATAAAAAATTGAACTTGACTTTCAGTTTGGTTATGATGGCCTACCAGATGTCATAGATTACTTTTTACAAGTTTTGTTATTTTCAATACCCTGTAACCTGAGGTCATATTAAACGCGGTGGTCAAGGTTACAGCAGAATCCTTCAGGACTGCCAAAATGACGTGCAATTCAGCGTTGAGTGCAGAAACTTACTCATTGAAACTCAAATAGGAAGCCTCGTTATTTGGGAGGTTGATGTAGGCACCAGCAACACCGGTAATATTCTTAGCTCCATCGGTAACAAAAATGAGCTGAGACATACTCTTTAATTGCTCCACATAACAGATGAATTTATCGTTATCTCAGTGCTACTGAGGTCGTTGTGTGTGTTGCACATCGGATTTCCAACCCCTAGAGACACTGAAGATGACTCATAGGAGTTAAAACGCGTCTCGTTACGCAACAAAGCCAGAGCCGACGGCTTTTCAAGAAAAAACTCTGGAATTACTTTAAAGTTGGGCGCTCTAGCGTTGCGACGCAATAATTCCGTCAGAGGAGACTTTGAATTTCTGGTATTCATAGGCATAGCTATAGGCTGAATTCTTTAAGTCCGCCAACTCAGTGTCAGAGAAGTTGTTAAAAAAGGCTTTGCCTAGCTCTCTTACTGTGAACAATTCGGCTCTATTCCTGGTCATGAGTTCTTCAGCAATTTCGAACGCCTAAATATTGGCGGAGCTACGTGGGAGTCCAAGGCAGAGCTTTAGGACATTTGCTTTGATGGCGTAAATTTTGTCGGAAAAAATCGTTTGGTGCATCTGCAAAGGCGGTGATTATGTATATAAGTTTTGTTCTAATTAAAGCTTTATATAGATATGAGGCGGTGGTTGGTTTGAAATTGTTCATAGGTCTGCAAAACATGCGGATCAAATTTTGTTGGTTCTGTTTGCTGATGATTTCGTCATTCCATTCTTTGAAGGATTCTGTCCTATTTTTTTCTTCCTAGGTATAGAATGCTGTTTTGCCATGCAATCTGACTTCCATTCATGCTTAGTGAACGTAGAGGGTTTTTTGTCTAGCAAAGATTATCGCTTGTGCTTCAGCAGGGTTCCAATTTTTCATGTTCGACCCCCGATGCCGGTGAAAACGCCAAATCCCAAGTCCCCGCCAAAAGTCTCGTCTCTACTTCTTGAAGTTGTTGCGTTAAGCAATCGCTACTGAGACGACTTTTCATAGATAATTTTGCAACAAATGAGAGGTATAACCATGGAGACTTTGATTATGTTAAACGTAAAGAAGTGCAATTGAAGTGAAAATTCGTTTATAGGTTTGTTAAGAGATGTGGTTATGATTGCCGTGGCTGTTTCTTATATGGTTGGTTATTTTAAATCGCATCGATACTATATTTTAATGCCATTCCACGATGATTATTGTTTTATCAGTTTATTTATGATTTAATATTTTAGATAAATTTTTATCAAAAAACAGATGCTCTAATTCAATGGAGGAGTGGTTCAGTTGGTAGCGTTTTCTGATAATTTAAGTACCTGCCCAATGACGGCACAATGTCAAGCAGAGTTTTCTCGCCTGGGTTATGAGTTTGATTTTTGATCCGTTGACGGCATCGAAGATTTTTCTCATTACAAACTGAAAGCACAAGAAGGCTTCCTTGGCGTGGAGAATGCATCTTGCCAAAGTATTAACATCGTCAGCTTACGCTACCAGTCTGCATGCTGGCATGCACATTGTATCCTGACGACGTATTTCAGGACAATTTTTTTACAGTATTGGAGTAATTCCATCCCCCTGTTTTAGATCTGATTCATTTGTGAAAGTTTCAATTAGGTCTCCGTTGACTTTTACCTTGAACACGGTATTTTTTTTCTGCTCCCCTGTATAAACTGTGGCTATGCACAGAAAAATGCTGTGGATATTTTTAATGGTCTGGCCGGTCGGCACTTTGACCAGCGTTTAGCGATCGTGTCCACTTATGGGAATAGTGTTGGTACGTAAAATTCAGTGACTCATGACTGGTAGGTACTATTGTCCCTCTGGAGGTGGTTAGTTGAGCGGGGAATTGTTAGTAAAAATACTTAAAAGTATTATTACAAGGAAGGTACCCCATGACCCTCTTTGAGATTAGATAATTTACAAGAATCAAATTATTATTACTGGCCATCATATAGATATGGGCCGTTGTGACTCAAATCTTAATTATATTTTATTTTAAAAAAGATTACGATAGAGTATCAAATCGTTAAATGCTTTCAGATCAAAAGGCTTAAAATACGTAAATGCAGCTTATGTCGTAAAAGCGTAACCTCTTTACATTTGTGCTTGGTGTAATTTCTTGGTTTTTGGAGTTTTATTTCTTATGGTAAACAAGAAAACTAGAATATTATTATGTCGCTGTTCTAGACGCGCTCGGTTGAGGTTACTTTCGCAGCTTTTTCTTGTCTTTGTTTTTTTTTGTCTTGATAAGGTATTCGGATAGTTTCACTAGTAAGTTCATATCTATTTCATGGAAATCCTGAATCGCTAATAACGTGAGGTATTTTTTGTAGTTCGTGGACTATTTTTTCGATCTCTGATGCCTTGAGCGGGTTATTGGTTATAGGCTTGCTGGGTAGTTCATAATTTTCCACAGTAGGGAACACGATTTTTTTAGTTTGGTTGATTTTTTGTTGGTTTTCTCCCGCGATGTCACCACTTGAACATATGAATGTTTCATTAGAACCTTCCGGACATCACCGACCGGGTTCCTTTTATTCGTGAACTTGTCTTTTTTCAGTTATGGAAAATCCATTTGTGAGCTATATCTTCGAGGTCAAGTCCATCATATCTATTTTTGTTTCTGATCGCTCGAGCTTCTCTGTTGGATAAGTTTAGAATGGAACTCACTTCTACCTCGTGTTTATACTTCACCCATTTGGGGTATGATTGGTCAGTAAGTAAAGGGTGGTCCAACCATAATGCACGATGTTAATTGTGAGGCACACCTTAACGTCAAGTTTTTCGCCCAACTTAATTTGATATTTCTTTGTTTCAGTGTTTGGCAAATTCAACCATGGGGAGGTACACAACTGAGCAGCGCGTTAAGGTTGTTGAAGTCTTTTACGAAAATGGGCGTTCGAATCAATATGCATTTCGGTCATTTTGTGATTTTTTTGGTCAGCATAATCGACCAAATGTGTCCACAATCAGCAAACCGGGTCTGTAGGAAATGTGAAATCACCTGTGTATGCTTGTCCAGTTCGTTCTACGGGAAACATTGCTGTTGTTCGCGATAGTGTGGCAGAAGAACCGTCAACCTCGACTCGTCGTTGTGCCCAACAATTGAACATCTCACGAACATCACTGATGCGAATTTTGAATAAAGATTTGAATTTACACGCTTACAAGGTTCAATTGACTCAAGAGCTGCAGCCTACTGACCATTTCAAGCGTCGGCAAGACGCCGAATGGTTTGTTGAACAGACAGAAAGAAATGGTGACTTTACAAAGAAAATCATCTTCAGCGACGAAGCATACTTTCACCTCAGTGGATTCGTTAACAAGCAGGATTGCCGCATTTGGGTAAATGAGAATCTACGAGTGATTGTTAAAAAGCCAATGCATCCACAAAGAGTGACTGTTTGGTGCGGTTTATGGGCTGGCGGCGTCAGCGGGCCGTACTTCTTCGAAAATGAGCACGGCCAAGCAGTTACCGTGCATAGTGTTCGCTATTGCGAAATAACGGACTTATTGTGGCCAGCAATTGAGGTTATGGACTTGGACGATATGTGGTTCCAACAGGATGGTGCCACTTGTCACACAGCCAACGAAACAATGGCTCTTTTGCGCGAGAATTTCAATGGCCGTGTTATCTCACGTTGTGGCGATTGGCTGCCTCGATCATGTGGTTTGACACCGTTGGACTTCTTTCTCTGGGGATATTTAAAAGAAAAGTGTACGTTGTAATGATTTTAGTTTCCACACGTCTTGAACGTTCGAGATTTCCAG
The DNA here is from genome assembly GCA_963969285.1 of Odontomyia ornata. Taxonomy (NCBI): domain Eukaryota; kingdom Metazoa; phylum Arthropoda; class Insecta; order Diptera; family Stratiomyidae; genus Odontomyia; species Odontomyia ornata. Next base: position 175,160,792 of record OZ017738.1, read on the forward strand.
AGGGAAATCTGAACCGAACTCTCATTGGTTCTAGACATGGTCATGGAACGTGACAACGGTCTATACCCATCAGGCCAACAAGTCCGGAGAATCTTAGTCTACTCCGAGGTGGCTGCTGGCTACCTAGCTAGTTCGGAGAGGAGGTTCGGTCGCGGGTCTTACGCGAACAGACTAAGTCCGAAATACAAAAATTCAGCCACCGGTTCACATCTCCGATTTAAACGCGTCGAAGAAATTCCATCGACTCTATTTTAAATTCCGTACTTCATTCCAGAGGAAAGGAACGAAAAACAACTGCTGAAACAATACGCGCTTCCGAATATAACCGACGCGGTGCCCAAAATATACTACTCGAATGCAAAACCGGAAAAATCTACTCTAATAAAAACATGCAACACAAGCTATGGCACCGCGTACCAACTGCACGCGAAACCGACCATTCGCGGATTACAGGAACCCTACCCTCTCGGTGACATACTCACCTCTCACTCGCATCTCCTGCTGGAAAAGAACGGGTTCGCTGGAAAGGAAAGACGTTAGTTTTGTTTAGCAATTCATGTTATTTCTCCCAAGATATTTTTTTTCCAAAATTGTTTCTTACAAAAACTCAATTCTATATTAAAAGGGGATGTTTACTGCCGAACACTAATATCTAGACTAATTAACATAATCACATTAATGACTATGTGACGATAACTTTTTATTTTAATTACATTGCTGTATTTGTTTTTCGTTTAAATGTAGAAAAGTTACAGTAATTTGGACTATTCTCTTTTATTCGTATAAAAAAACAATACAAAATTCTCACTATTTACCTTTCATTCGGTGTCATGACAGAGTAAATCAATCATAATTGATACATTTCTATACATGTAAATCATATGGTGTATTCTCGAAAAAGACGACCGCCGTGAAAATGCGAAAAATAATTATTAGCGATGAAAAGGTTAGAAGACGTTTGGGCCTGATGCGAATCCGCGTATAATTTTAACAATATTTCGAAGCACATTGCACTTTCAAAAATAAAATACGTCCTAAACTTTCATCGCCGTGATGAAGAAAAATCTAGTAGGAAACATTCTGTTGAGATAACAGTGGCTATGAACCCTAATGATTAAACAAGAAATACCACTTAATCTTTATTATAGAATCAAATGCTAGAACTCAGATCTGTTATTCTTTTGCACAATTTTTAGATTTCGATAATATCAACACGATCAACTCGGCGATAACTTGTTAGCACGTGTTTCACGCCGTTTGTTCTTGTAGTGGCGTTTATTTGTTCAACTTTATTACCATCTTAGAATGATTCTGTAATTTTGGCTATCGAGCACAATTTGTAATTTTCTGATAAAGGTTCTTGAACTGTATGTATATATATATTCGAGTATGTTCTCGCCGTAGTTCGCTCGAAAACGTAAAGCGGAATACGCTGTCAAATGAAAGCGCAGCTTTAGGGCATTACGCAACGAGTTGATCATTAAAAGCTTAAAATTCTCAATATCACTCCAAATTTTTAAAAACATAGATTTTTAGCTCTTAGCGGTCCGATTTCTTAATTACATTAATTTATACTAATGAATGTCATTTACCGAAATTCGAGGACTTTTTAAAAATACATTCTTGCAAACATATCCACAAGCAGAAAGAAGGATTTAAGTACAATGTATAATTGTTTCCCTGTTATTTTTTCTTTGAAAGTAACTTGCTCTTTACCACCATTTTTCAATGGTCAGTGCACTCATAATATTTCAAATTATGATGTGAATTCAATGACATCCGAGTAACAATTGATATGAAATGCTGATACCGCAGAATCTAGACTTTGCATTCCAATTTTCGTCAGTGCGAACTTATTTAAATTACACCCACAGCCTACAGTTAAATGAACTCAATGTAAGGTGGTCAATTTTAAATATATTGTCCCTGTATCAACATTTCTGTGTTTTTCAAAGAAATTTAGATTAATAGAACGGGCAATATTTATTGAAAATTCTTCGTTCCCTCTCATTTTCTAAACAGAGAACATTTTTTTTTAAGCGTCATGTTGTTTCAAATTTTACCTAGTATCGGTATTGAATGGGTTTAACAAGCTCGTTTTAATCAAACAAAATTAGTAGAATTTTATCAAAAAATAAAAAGGGTTATTGTTTCCAAATAAATTTTACAGCCAGAAATGTCCGTCTCGTCCAACAGGATTTGGCTCGCAGTACATAATTTACGATACATTTTAGCAACTAAAGTTACACAATGATGACGCCTCGTTTCCCAAAAGAAGTATTCTAATTTAATTTAGAGAAACTAATTTTACCTACGATACGAATAGTAAAAAAGCTTAAGAGACGTTACTACTGCTTACTAATAAAATTTACATGAGGAAAACGGTTGAAATCCTGGTCTTATCTTACAATGGCTCTTAAGAACAACATGAACGAGCAAAAGAAATTTGAGATTTACATTCGAACGTACCTCCAAAGCACGCTCATTAGGACATACGATCTATTTCACATTCTAATTGCGCTAGGAGATATTATATTAAGTATAGTTCATTACCTTTCAATTTTCTGATGAGTGGATCATGATGTAAACTCCTCCCGCTTTCGGAAGCCGTAACTGAAGTTGCTGTTTTTGTCGTACTGATCCTTCGTTTACTGTCTGTGATGCCTTTATTCGACGAAGATTTTGATGCAGTATTTGCTGTGGCTGATGTTATTTTGGTGGTAGCTACGTCGCTTGAATTATTACTTGTGGTTTGCTTCTTGGTCGCTGACGATGTTTCGACTTCAGCATATGTTCCACTTGACACGGAGGCTCGTCATCTTTGCTACGCGGTCGTTTGGCAGCAAAAAGTTTTTCTTTTGCTGGTACTGAGGGAGCTGCATTTGGTGGGAGTTCCACGCCACTAACGCTGAGTTCAAAACTTTTAAGCAAGCTGTATTATATAAAACTGTTATTGAACTTACTTGTACAGTTTAAAAAGCCTCGGCTTGTCCTGGGAAACAGGCAGGATACTAGTTAGCGACAGAGAATGTGAGCGTGGAGGTGCAGTCATCAGCACTCCGGGATGATGTCCTGGAAGCTGCTGCCACTGTCACCGAAAATCTTAGAGCTGGGATCAGCGCCAACGGGACTCAGGGACAACGTGGAACTGAAGGCCAGCACGAGCCGGACATGATACTCCTTCCCTTTTTATTTTTTTGACATACGTCAAGTCGCGGTTCAGTGGCAGTGATTAATTTAAAAGTCGCTCACGAACCGTCGACATCAGTGGCGTAGGGTATATGGATCGGCTGGTCGGCGTCAGTGGCGTAGGGTGTAGGGATCTGCCGGACGCGCCAGTGGCGTAGGGCGCCACAAGCTAGGTTATTACAACATCAATAAGCCAAGAACAATTCAAGAGCTAAAGGATGAGATAGTTCAGCACATTGACGACATTGAACCTCAATTAAGTCTGAGTCATTGAAAATATGAACCATCGGATAGAAGTATGCCACCGTAGCCGTGGCGAGCATTTGGGCGATACATAACATAATTGCCACAGACCCTTCTATTATAATAAAAAATATTAACATAATTCTCTGAAAACTTTTTGTTTTATTTACAATTAACATCGTGCGTTACGGTTGGACCACCCTAGATATGTTCCTTACTATTGCATACTTGGCATTTTATATCATTGCAAGATCCCTTGCATTCAGTTGAGCTGCTTTTAAGGCATCTCGGCGTCTTGTCCTTGCAGATGGGAGGGAGTGGCATGTCCTAACCTGCCACAGTTTCTGCATTGTCTGGGTCGAAATTTAAAGTATGCAACTTTGGTATTAAAGACCGTTATCTTAACTGATTTGGTCAGAATAAAGTTGTTGGCCTTTTCAGGATCTCTCCTGTTCAGTCTTGTGGCGTTGGTTAGTTTAATGTTGTCTAGAAGAAGCCCCATCTTGTTGCAGGGTCTAGTAATTTCCAATTCAACATCTCGAATTACCCCATACCTGCAGGTTAAAACTGCCTGGAATGCACGTATTCATGTTTTTTTCTTTCAGTACTATATTGTCAGTCGCATCATTGACTTCTCTAGGTGTGACAAAGACAACTTTGAGCCTAAGTCCATTTTGTTTAACATTTGATACGGTGCATTTTGAATTCTTATTGATCATGAAAAATCTTATAGGCGTTAATCTAACGGGAAGTCGGTATTTAGAACTGTAACTTGGATTATGCTGACGAGTTTATTTGAATTGTTAAAATCAAACATTATTTTGTACAGGGTGTTTCTGTTAACATTATTCTAAATGCTCATATATTTGTAGCTCTCGGTTTGCTAAATTTTAAACTGTTTTTTTTTTTTTTGTCGGTTAAAAGTTTCTATGAAGGACTTCATTACATGGGAGCAGGATCATATCTTATCTACTCGATTTGAGTTATAAATAAATCATTCTTACAAATATTTTAACTATGATACAAAACATTTTTTTTAGAATTTCATTAAAAAATTCGATACTAACATTTTCACTATTCATTGCTTTTTCAGCGCCCTACATGTAATGATGCGCGATCAATTCGCCAATTATGTCGTACAGAAAATGATTGATGTCTCAGAACCGACACAGTTGAAGAAACTTATGAACAAGATCAGACCACATATGGCATCACTGCGGAAATATACATATGGCAAGCACATCAATGCGAAACTAGAGAAGTTCTTTATGAAATCAGCCAATCCAGTAGGTAGCGGTCTCACAAATTCAACTGAAAGCGGCCCTGGGCCAACTAGCGCACCTGGCGTGAACACCGTAAACATGAATCCAAATAACGCAAACATGCAAAACCCAGGCATTGTGGGATCCAACGCAAACGCAAATACCGTCAACACGATTACCAATGCAAATGGCGGTACACCGACCAACAATCTTGGCCCGATTGGACCACCAACAAGCTCCAATGGTGTATTGTAATCAACAGTACATATTTAACACTATTTATTTTTGTAATTAAGCATATGATTACTAACAAGGATTTAAAAAACAAAGGACTTTTAGTAGCAACCTTTCGTTTATGTTCTGATGAAAAGACTTCTCTCCTAGTGTTTAAGACCAAAAGAATGTTTAAATAGAAATCTCGTTCCAATTTCTAATAATTTTTTCTGTTTAAATGTATAAAAAGAAAGATGAAAATTAATTTGTATTTTGAGTAGATGCAAGTAAGAGTTTGAATGATGTTAAATAGTACGAAAAGCGGATTTTAATTGTATTCTCCCTGCGAGCAAAACATGAAATGAAAGGAAGTTTAATTAATTTTAGCTTTATCGAAGCTTCAAGAAATGATTTAATTTGTTCAATGTTGACGTTTTTATCAATTTCGTATTTGTTCATTGATATACGTGAATTTCAATTATTATCAAAAGATAATTCAACTCATTTGAAGAGTGTTCAACTGGAACGTTTTCGGAGAAACTTCTTTTATAATTTTTATCATAAACATGTTCGTGAAGACTAATTTGTGATTTGTATTGCATGTTTTAAATTTTCGGTGGAATACATGCTCGCAGACATTGAAGATGAGTCTTTAGACAAATACGAAAATAATTCATGTTTTGCGCGATAGCGAGCTTTGATTATAGGATGAAAATGCCTTAATTATGAGTTTATTACTTTTCGAATATATAAAAAAATTTAAAAATTGAGAACTAGAAGATGTTAATCCTCTGATCAAGATATTAATCAACTATGAAAATAAATTGAAATAGTTACGAGTATATGAATAGTACGCCGCTGTGGATTGGGACTGAAGTAACGACCATTAAGTTCGTATTATATTTATAAATTATTATTTATAGAGTATATTTTTGTAATGTAACCAATGTGTGGAATGTATTCATACTTAAAAGTGTTAGAAGACGAAAACAAATGCAGAGGATGATTTTTTTTAAACAAACCGCTATTGAAATACGATGTAGAGCACAATGACAAGAAAAACGATTTAAAATGAATTTATATTTGAAAATGCTCTATAAGTCAAAGTTATTATTTCTTTAAATTTTTATTTCGAAATTCGCATTTATACTCTGCACTGTAAAGAATTAAGACATGACATCATAATTATTAATACGAAGAATGAAAACTTAAAAAAAAGAACGGAAAAATGAATTAAATTTGAAACAAAAATGATTTTAGAATCTCAAGCATGAATTTTGGAACATATTATCGATGTCAATTGCATTTTTGTGAATACTTTTATTATTTTCGAACTTGGACTATTTTATGTTGCAAATCGGAGCTTCGAAAATTTATTTCCAATTTTTTATCATGTTGAATAATCGATTTTTTGTGCTTTTAACTTGTAGTTTTTAGAACAATTTAACTATTTCATGTCACATTAATGCACATTTCTGTTTGAATATTGATTTAAATCAAACAATTGCGTTCTGCTCACTAGTTATAGGCTGAAATGAAAAACTTTTTTTTTTATATATTGAACACCAATATCCATTCAGTTCTGTTATTCCATGCTTATGCATTTTCAGGTGTAATGAATATTACTTTCAAATAAATGAACATTAAGGGGTTGGGATTAAGATGTAATATGGTATACAGTAAACAAAATTTTTTGGGGGAGTAATGTGCTATTGTGTGTGCTTTTGTGTTACAGTTTGGAGTGATGAGAGCAAGGTAGGTTTTGTGAGATTAAACATTTTACAGTGACGTTATTTGAATGAGTAAGTTGTGAGATTTTTGTTATGAAGTGAGTTTGGAAAGGGATTTGAGAATCGGCTGCAGGGACGAACGTCCTTCAGATCAATATGAAATATTGATATAATTTCTCAGTGGTCGGTCTTGTGAGTCAGTCCTTGATGATTTCAGGAATGTTTTAATTTTCCTGCAAGAAAGGTCACTTTTAATTTCGTTACCAAATGTGCAGCTTGAGAATTGTCGATGAAGCAACGAAATAACGTGCAGGTATATTTTCGCTTGAATTTTGATTCAGCAATGATTCATTAGCGCACTCAAAAAGGCGTTCATTAATGAACAAGATTTGAATGAATTTCTTCGGTTCAGATACTTTCATATTTAAGAATGCTTTGGTAGCTTTTTCAAGAAATAATCAACTAAAATGGATATAGATTTTCAAAGCCCAAACAGCGTCATTCGTTTACATTAGCTTTTTTTTAAACAATATATCTCTCAAACATTAAAAATCTACTCCTCTCAACAACTGTTTTGTTAATCGAAGCATTCTCCAAAGTGCACAACTTACATTGGTATAACACATAGCACCTTACTATCATAATTTTGCATTATAGCAAGTGGAAGATGATGAAATGCTTAAGTTTAGATATTAAGTTATTTGCTCTAAATATTCGTAAATTTTTTAATTTTGTGTCCCATTAATCATTGCTTAAATTTCATTTTAAATTTACGTTTTTAGAATTAGATTTAATTTTGTTCTCGTCCTAATTTAAACAATTTAAAATACTATGCTTATTGAACAACCACAATTTTGATAAATATACTGTCTTAAATATAATAGAATTTATTTTTAGACGAATAAAAGAATAAACATTTGTAAAACCTTTACTATTATGAAGGATAATTATTAAATAAATATGAAAAAACAAAAGAAAATTAAATTTAATACATTAATAATAAAGCAAAAAAAGCGAGGCGATCATTATTATTAATAATGCGCAAACATAAAAATATAACGAGCGGCAACTATTTGTCAGCAGTAGCCTCGTCTTAAAATGTAGAACAATTAGTGGTAGAAAATGTAAAATTATCTAAATTACATTTACTGATTAATAATTAAATGAAGAGCAAAAAAATCTGATGAAATATTGGTAATTAATTACAAATAGCCTATTTTAATATGCGTACGTTTGGAAAATACAAATACGCTCTCACCTTTTCTTGTGTCTTGTTTGAATTATTGTCGGTATTTTCGTAACGGAAATCATATTCATGTGAACATACTATAAACTTTTTCACCTTGTTGTTCATATATTAAAATGTATGTATATGTAATTTATAAATAGTTGTGAAAAGTAAATATTGTAAAGTGTAAAAAATATTCTCCCAACTCAGTTTTTTCAGAAACGATACTGTTTCGAATAAATTTCATTGTCAGCACACTCGCCAGTGTTTGTGCTTCGTTGTAAAAAAACACATCATTTCTTTGTATCTATGTAAATTTTCAAACCAACTTTGTTGAGTAAGTTCTTTGATTCTATGTTTTCTACCAAAACAAAGGCTCTATAAATATAAATTATAGAATTATGATGTAAACATGACTTTCGACTTTGGTCGCCTTTATCGTTCAATTTTAATAATTTATTAAATGTATAAAATTCATTTAACAGCCTGCATGCAGGCTCCATCACCTGTAAACTATCATTTTAATGAACATTTGTAAACTAAATATCTCATACAGCCGATTTAAACAAGGTGAGAAAGGTTTCAAACATCAATAAATTCAAATTTACACATGTTTCCTTGGATGTTCGTGTACTGTAAGTTGTAGTAATTATGGAAATATGCTAACTTTTAAATGTAGACACACAATCGATTAATTTCCTTGAATTAGAATTACCATTGCTTTTCTAAATAAGTTAGAATACTTTACTCTAGTTATTCCCTATATGTTTTGTTCAATATCATTGTATTATTAATAATAATTGCTATTCGAAAAAAAACTAAACATGAAATCATGATGTATGTATGCATATAATTTGTAGAAATATAAATAAAATAAAAAAGAAAACCTAGAACGACACATTTTAAATATTTAAAATAAAAAAGCAAAAATGTATTCTTGTAAAGTGTAATATATGTGCATTTCAGAGGAGATAATAAATTATCCATAAAACCGCAACAAATCAAATGTGAGGCGTAAACACACAATTTGATATACATACATACGTTTTCATTTGTCGACGTTTTACTCATTGGAACGAATCCCCTTAATATAAATATTTATAAAAATGAATGTCTGTGAAACAAAACAAAATGAAAAAACCATGTAAATCTATGAAATGAAAATAACTTGTACACAAAATGAATTTTTTTTTAAAGAATAGTTTTTTATAAATGTAAAAAAAAGAAACACGAAATGCAAATAATTGTTTATTAATTACTCTCTCTTTATCACTCCTCAACCGCGAAGACGCGAGCGGCGCGACAAAACTCATTGGTATAAAGTTGTAAATTTTTGTAATTTTGTAATTTAATTTCATTTTGGATTCTCATCTTATTTTATTAGAGCGCGTTTAAAATTATTGAATCAATGCACGAAAATCAGCAAGAAATTTCCTAGCATTTTGTAAATGTGTGTTACGCAAACAAACAATTGATGGAATGTTTGTGCTGTTGTTGTTTTTACGAATCGACGAAATATCAAGTATTTCCATTCCTAACAAAATATTTCCCGTCACCCGTAAATCCTGAAGGAAAACAACACTTTTGCATGAATACTACACAAAACAATTTATAGCAAATAAAAAAGGATAAAAGAAAAACAAAAATATTTTTACCGCAGGCATTATGAGGATAATTTTAAACCGTAACTTAATAAAAGTCAAAGAAATCGAGAAAATGTAATAATGTACATTAAAATATGTAAATTTGTCAAATTTTTTTATAGAAACAAAACAAAAATAAAGACGTGTATATCAATAAAAATTAAAGGAAACAATTCATCCGATGAAAATGAACCTGTAATCCGAAAAAAATAACATCTCGGTATGAAATGTAAACAAGGATATAAAATTTATAAAAATATGAATATTCAACTTAGAAATTATAAACCAAACATGTGGACATCCCAATTTTAAAGATTGTAGCTATGTAAAGAATAAATGTTGCATTTTTTAACAACAACCAGAACTCTTACAATATGAATATTACACGAAATATAGTATGAAGCAGACGCAAGCCCGCATGCACTTTCTTGGTAGTTTCTCCAAAGCGATTATTTATATCACTCATGTATCGTAAATTGTATTTACTCGCGTTGCATTCAAGAAATAAATTGATCATTTCCATCACGGAGAACTCGTTTGATCTGCGTCACATGAAACTACACAATATGTGAAAGTAAATTTAAATCACACACTTTTGGGAGTAACTTAAATCACATGTGGTTCAGCCGAAATCTCGGATTTTTCGCATCCACTATAAATTATAATTCTTGTATTTATCTGAATATACACATATTTATTAGAACGAAAGAAGAACAATTAATAAGCATATAATTATATAATTAGCAAGAAATCAAATAATTTGAAATTGTAGACATTAAAGAGTAACGGGAAAAGGCGTCAGAGAAAGAAAACTAAAAACATATTTTCAACTGTAACTCTCGAATAGCTCTTACCGCCAAAAGTAGAACCAAAAGCATTTTACACTTATATATTTGCCCTATTCTGAATTTTCTTCGTAAAAGGCGGCGATCGCGCATTAATATATCATACATATTTGCATACAGGAATTTAACCATTATAGGCATAGTAACTTTCATAGAATATTGTGCATAGAACTTTTGGAAACAATGAATATAAACTATTTTCATGATCTATACAGAGACTTAAAAAGGAAAGACATAAAAAGAAAAAAGAAACAACCAACACATTTCGAGATACATTTTGGTTTCGTGTAAAGTTTGTCACCTACTTTACTTCTCATTATTCCCGTTTGCAGCTGCTCTTTTAGTTCTTGCAAATTATATGCAGCTTTCTCATATTTAGAAATCTAATTTATATGTTTACTGCACCGGATATAATTACTTTGTAATGAGAACAATTCAATTATTAGATATGGTAATATTTCTTATCAAGTAATTCATATAATAAGCATTAATTACATTATATACACCTATTTTGATTTAAATTAGTTATTTTGTTGCGCTAAGGTATCTTCTGATAAATTATGCATACTTATAATTATTCGCATCGTTTATTACAATTAATTCAAGTGTATCTCTTCTTTTCTCGTCAATTTTATATTTACTTTTTACACACTATACATTTATAATTATTAATTACTATTGTCTCTGTAACTTTGTAAAAAAACACTATACATATATAAAGTTAAAATGATTATGTGTCAGGTATTGACGAAATTTATAAATAAAATTTAATAATGTAGTGAAAAAAAATGATGTTATTTTTTGATCGTTTACAATCTCTCAGGCTCGTCTGTTCCCTTTCCCTTTTTTAACGGACCTAGGAACGGAGGTAATCATTCCACCCATAATTTTCGGCCTTCAGATGCAGTTCTTAACTCTTTCCGTCAAGGTGATTAGTGTCACTAACTACCTTATTCAGATTTTTTGTATTAACCTATTTGTTCTCAGTGTTGCGTTCACGCAACGCAAAAAGTGTGTTTACAAGTTTGAACAGGCTTGTTCTATTATGTTTCGTAGACATGCAGATTCATTCTCAGTTCGAATTTAGCCGTTCAAGGTTTAGATAGTGAACTTTAAAGTTGATTTTCATTAAAAATTCTATTTCGTTTCGCAATTTGGAAAATCAGTACTTTGCTATGAGCCCAAGCAAAGAGAGGTAAGATGCAAATAATATTAAATTCCACGTCTAGCACTCGTTGCGTGTCGACGTGTTCTTAATCGCTCCTATCATTAATTTTAAAAATTAATTTTTCACAAAAGTCAGTTTCAAAAAATTGAATTAATTTTTTACAAGCCATTCAAAAGCAAATTGTGATTTTATTGGAAAAAGTATTTATCGTCGAAGGCATCGATCCACGGAATCAATAAATCAACAAAAGCAAATAAACCGAAGACTAACTCGGGACTGCTGTATGGAGCAGCTCGACGGCTTCCCTCGGTTGGGGGGCCCCGGGGTTGAGCAATTCGAAATTGGCGGCAAGCGTCAATAAGAGAAGACACGCGAGTAACCCGGACTCCGCTGATGGCGGATGTACAAGAGATCGAAGCAAGTTCAAGATGCAGAACCGGTACGACAAACAAATACGGAAACTAAGCAGAAGAAAACTGTCAAACAAGTCATCCCAGAAGAAATATTAAGTGCTGGAGGCGCTGACGACAGCCAGAACTACTATGCAGCGCTGGACGGACTCCAACAAGAAATGGAGGTTGACGAATGTACAGCAGGTAATGTTAGTCAAGATAATGATAATTTTATACTTTATTTCAAAATAAAAACAAGGAGAAGAAAACAGCCCGTAGTTATGTTGGTCAGCCAAGAATACAGAGAATGTTCCGCCAATTAATGTGTTCGGTCAAAGCGGAGAGGACATGGTTCGGCTATTGACAGCCGAGAACAAATTAACAAATTTCGAGATTGATCCAATCAATTCCGAAAAGTTAACTATCAGAACGAAATCACTGGTGGATTTCAAATCAGCAAAACATGCTCTAAATTCTGGGGAGGTTCCACACTTCACATATACCCCGGAAAGCGAGAAGAACCAGACCTTCTTGTTTAAGGGCTTGAATTGTGGAGAAGATACCGTCGATCTTTTTCAGGTACTCAAGGAAGCAGCATTAGAAATCGAATTTATCAACTTTAAAACATTCGCGACAAGAAGGTCGACGTTAGAAAAAAATTTACCACTTTATTTAGTGCAGATATCAAATACGAGCAGTCCAAGTGCTCTTCAACAAATCAGATACTTGAATTTCCGAGTGGTGAGGTGAGAACGCCTCCAGAAACGAGAAATCAACCAGAGTTATCGCTGTCAACGATTTGGGCATTCAGCTGCCAACTGCGCCATGCATTACCGATGCGTCAATTGCAAGGACGTGCATGCTCCCGGTGAGTGCAAATTGGCTCAGACGGAGCCAAAAGAGAAACTATACTGTGTTAACTGCGGTGTTTTTGGTCACCCGGCATCATATCGAGGATGCTCCCGATATCAGGATGCGAGAGTAAAATTTGTCCCAAAGCAAACACAACTACACCGCAGTGTCTTAGCTCCGAACTTCGTCAAGCCCGGAGTATCATTTGCACTCGCCGCTAGAGGACCAGCAGAAAATGCGGTAAATAATGTAAATAATGTAAGTTGCAATAATGAGCTGCTTCTCAAGATTTACCAGCAACTCAATACTTTATCGGAGAGAATTGATAAACAAGATACGAAAATTAATCTTGTTTTTCATCGTTTGGGGGTTTCAAATGCCTCAAAAGAATTTGCCATCCAGTCACGTTCCCGTGGATAGGATTCGTCTCATCTCAATCAACGTCAACTCCATTGTTACTATACATCGCCATGATTATCTCCTTAAATTCATTGTTAAGCAAAAGCCTGACGTCAGCTTCTCACCGAAACCCACCTCAATTCATGGCACTCCATGACATTCAAGGATTTTCAATCCGTAAGAAACGATAGGGTAATAGGTGATGGGGGAGGTGGCACCGGGATATTGGTTCAAAGACCCTATTGTTTCCAAAATATTGAAAAAGTCGAATTCAAAAACTTTGAATCTCTTGAAGTGTCCGTTATCAAAATTCACTGCCAGGTGGGGATAACCTCTTCGTTATCTCTGCCTATGCAACTGGTGGAACTGTTCTCAAGCTCAAGGAGGAGCTCATTTCCTTATTTGAAATACTCGAATTGAACAGGCTTCATAATTATTATATTCTTGCAGGTGACCTGAACGCGAAGCATACATCATGGCTGAACGCCACCAATAATACAAGAGGTGTATTCCTGAAATAATGAATAACAGAGAAGCAAATTGAATACAGGTGCAATCTATATGGGTCGGAGCTCCTAACCTACCCTAGGACAAATTTATATTTGGAGCTCTGCATTGTAGATGCAAGACTTGAATTCAACTTTAATAGTCCTCAACGGAAACTGCAGGTGCTTCCTTATGATAGTGACCATAACGCAATCGTAATGGAAATCAATCATCAAAGGGATGATTTCTTCTTCATTCCAGTTCGACATGAAAATCATCGGTTGAATTTCAACAAGTTGGGTAGACAGACCTATGCTCATGTCAGAAGGGTTTTGTACTTAACTTACAAAATGCAGTAACCAGCAACGAATAAAATCAAGAAACATGTCAAAGACGATTTTATTGGAGAGAGAAACATGTCAAAGACGATTTTATTGGAGAAAATGTGAAATTCGAGGATCATACTATTATTAACAAAGTTGAACGAATTTTGACTTCTGAGGTATTTTTTATAGTTATACCCATGAATATCTCCTTTGATAATTTTTTCAGATTTTTTAGATCACGGGTGTCCATTCGCGAGGGAGGAAACACATTTTTCATGAAGCAAAAACTGTCAGTTTAAGAACTCTGTTATTGGAGAAAATGTGAAATTCGAGGATCATACTATTATTAACAAAGTTGAACGAATTTTGACTTCTGAGGTATTTTTTATAGTTATACCCATGAATATCTCCTTTGATAATTTTTTCAGATTTTTTAGATCACGGGTGTCCATTCGCGAGGGAGGAAACACATTTTTCATGAAGCAAAAACTGTCAGTTTAAGAACTGTTTTGAAAAGCTCTCATAGAGAACTTTCAGTTGATACTCATATCGGCTACCTTTCATGAAATTTTTTTTCAGGGGCCACTCTTCTATACTGTAATCATCGATTCATGGCCTATTTTTTCGAATCCTAGAATGGTTACAAAGCCCTTTTGCTAGGAGCTCTCTCCTGCCTCTTCGACTTGTTTCAATTGTATGTACTCATTTTCATGATACCTATCACTTCTGATATTTTCATGCAAATTCTAGCATAGTTGTAGTGTCTAAGTCGGTAAAAAGCGCATATGGCTCCATAGCCATATGTTTCCATAGTAATATAGGGCATATTGCTCCATAGTAATACAGGAAAATTCAAATCGCTATAACTTCGGTAAATACTATTCGATCTTTATCAAACTTTCAGAAACGATCAATCTTATAAATAGTCATCTTTTTGCAAAATTTTATTGAGTTTAAAGGTACCGTTTAGATTTTATTCAAGAAAACACAAAATCGATAAATCATACTATTACTAACAAAGTTGAGTGAATTTCGACTTCTCATGTATTTGTTGTTGTTGTGCTCATGAAGGCCTACATTCATGATTTTTTTCAGATTTTTCGGATGGAAGGGGGGGGGGTACGCGAAAAGTTCGAACATTTCCCCTTCCCCTGTCCCCCTCGGTAACAATAAGGCAGTTTTAAGACTTGTTTTGAAAAGATCTCATTGAGACCTTTCCAACGATACCCTACTCGACTACCAATGGTGAAAATTTTTTTTTGAGGGGTCACCTCCCTATATGGGGAGACCCCCCTTAAACGCCTTTGAAAAAAAATTTCACCCTTGATCTTTCAAGAGGTCACCACTTCTGACCTTCCTACAAAGTTTCATTGCTGTAGCCTCTATAGTTTCGGAGAAAAAGTGCTGTGACATACAGACGGACGGACGGACGGACGGACGGACGGACAGACGGACACAGGTCGTGATTGCAATTGGGTTTTGTATTTTAGTACAAAACCCTAAAAAAACAGACTGGGGAAAGTTTCAAAAGAAGTTTAATCGGGAGTACCAGAAGCAATGCCCTCCTTCTGATGATGGCAACGCTTGCTCAATGGTTCCTAATGACAGGAATCTAGCTAACGATGAAACAGATCTCTATTTGTCGAAGTTAGACAAGCTGACGTTGGAAACGATTGAGAAAGTAGTTCCCAAGATTAAACATCGAAACAATATGTAAGGATATGAAACACCAACCATTGTAACGTTGAAAAGATTGAAAACCCTTCTTCTCACACGCGTCAACAATATTAATCGGCAATTTTCGGACTACAACCATCCCTCGTTGGCTTTGTTGAAATTACACCTGAAGAATGTCCGGAACTTAATCCGTTCATACATCAGGAGTGGGGTCAGCAATCAATGGGCGGAAAAATTGAGGAGTATCAGACAAGAGGACCCAAGTGTCGTTTTCGCGAAAGTGAATAGTATGTTCCGCAAGAAATCTCGAGTGAAGGTATCGAATCTTGAAGTCACTAGTGATGAGATAAATCTTCTCGATAGGGCTGGTATCGAAATTGATAGTACGACTCCGGATAGAAATGGAAACAGGATTATTTGTGAGGGATTGCAGAAACTTATTCTGATTGGAAAACATTTTTTATTGGTTCATCTACCAAACCCTGAGAGAGGGAGTGAAATATTTTCAGAGGTCTGTGAAGCAAAGTTTCCGACTTCAAATCAAATCTGAACGGCCGATCAATTCTTTATTTCAATGAAGCATTAACATCTGAGCTCATACCGAGCTTGAATTTTATTGATTGTTTTGTCAGCTATGAAGACTTGTGTTTCATATTTCGCAGGATAAACAACAAGAAATCATGTGGTACTGTAGTTCTCCGACATTTGCCTGAGGTTGCTATTAGGAATTTTTGCATATTGTTCAAAATCATGTTGAACAATTCATATTTCCCAAATGAGTGGAAGAAGGCTAAGGTATTTCCGATCTTGAAGAAAGGAAAAGAATCTTCATACCCTAAAAGCTATCGCCCAATCAGCTTGCTGCCTAACATCAGCAAGGTGTTTGATACTCAACAGAGCCAATTTGGTTTTCGTGCCAGGTATTCGACCACACATGCAATAACGAAAGTAACTTCGGACATCTGTTGGAAACTAAACAACAAAGAATGTGTTGGAGCGTATCTCATTGATATGGAGAAAGCCTTCGATACGGTGTGGTTAGATGGACTAGTTTTTAAACTCCTTAAGGACAAGTTCCTCAGACACCTTGTCGCCATGATGTGCAATATGTTATACGGGAAATCGTTTGTTGTAACTCATGGAAATCTGAGAACAATGCGCGAGTTCAAGGTCTTGAATGGTCTACAGCAGGGAACAGTTACTGCACGTCTGCTCTTCTCAATCTTCATTCGCAAGCTATTGAACGGCTTTGATTTTAACGTCTCGCCAACGCGATCATTGATAGCGTTTGCTGATGATCTGATCATCTATACGGCAGACCGAAAAGCTACAATAGCTCAGAGCAATCTCCAAAAAATGTTCAATGATGTACAGCTGTACACTGACAATTGGCGAATGAAAATGAATGCGCAGAAGTGTGAAACAATCTTGTTTCGGGCAACGCTGCAGAGGGTCAGTCAAGACCTGAAACGTAATTGGAAAGATTTTCACATCATGGCTGGCGAGGGTAGTTTAGAACTTGTCACATAAATCCTGTGTTCGATACCTCGGTGTTCATCTCGATCAGTATATGTACTATACTGAACATGTGAAAATCATGCTCAGTAAGACACTTAAAGTAGTCATGGCCCTACGAAGACTCTTTCATTCCAGATACATTGATCAAAAGGTCAAAATTATTTGTTACAAGACCCTGGTTAGACCTCTTTTGATATATGGATGTCAGATCTGGTACAACCAGAGTGCTAGTACTATGGAAAAATTAAGAGTTTTCGAAAGGAAGTGTTTTCGTGCATGTACTGGTTTGTACAGCAAGCCTGAGACGGATTGGAAAGATTATATATCGAATAGAAGAATTTATCAAACTGCTCAAGTGACAAGAGTCGATATCTTCATATTGAAACTTCTTCGGAATCATATCGCAAGATTGTGACTGTGAGTGAAAACCCTTGGGTTTCATAGCCGTTCCACCCTACAGACGGGTATACGAGTATTGCGACTTGCCTCGCTACTGGCTTCGTTCCTCCACATGAATCGATATGTTTTTGATTCTGACGGCGTCCAAGTCATTTATCACATATATCGACGGGCCACCGATAAGAAGATAAAATATCCTCTGAACTTGAGTTCACGAGACCAACAATTCCAATGGAGATATGTAGTAATCGAGCAGGTAAGGTTGTGGCGGCCTTCGTTCGCCCCGAGGAAAAAAAAATATTGCGAATCATTTTCGTCTCTTATTTTATAGATGTGTATGTATCGTCAAATTGTACAAATGAGAAAATGAGTAATTTAATAAACGTAGAACAAGAAAACTTTTTAAAAAGGCATACATTAACAAACCGAAAAAAAAGTATAAAAAACTAATCATTTTATCCCACGGAATTTTGAATCGTCGTCATCATCCCAGCACATCCCACCGTCATCTTCGCCACTATCATCCATTTCTAATCCATCAATAATTTCATCGACGACCAACAATTCGCATGGATTGACTCTAACGGCAGTAACATCGTCGGCGATGTCATCTCAGTCGATTCTCAACCATACGACAAATGAAAATAACAGTATTTCATCCTCAGCATCGTTATCAACTGCAAATAGCATTAATTCCGGCATGCCATTGAATTTGAATACATCCGCCTAGCCATCGCATTTCCAATTTCTGCATGCAACAGCGAAGGATTTGAGCGGCAAAAATGGTATTAGCCGAAAGCCAGACGATCTCCACGAACAACAACAATCAATCTCAACTTCAATAGTGGCTGCGCCACAAACACATCATTCTTTTTCGTCTGCATCCATTGCTTCTGCGCCCGAAATTATTTTTACGTCCAATGCATCTACGACTACAACAATTGGGACCAAAGATAAAATGTCAACAGAAGATGGCGAACAGCCGAAATTTATTAACGTACTTAATGGCCTTCAGGGCAATGCAATGGGCTTAGTTCTTAGTC
Organism: Odontomyia ornata; assembly: GCA_963969285.1. Taxonomy (NCBI): domain Eukaryota; kingdom Metazoa; phylum Arthropoda; class Insecta; order Diptera; family Stratiomyidae; genus Odontomyia; species Odontomyia ornata. The sequence continues at coordinate 175,179,405 of OZ017738.1, forward strand.
AAATTCCAATGTTTGCTACTTCACCGCAAAGTTTAAGGATGCTTGGAACTGGAGGTTTGGCAACTATCGAGCTGAGCACTTCACAAGTACAATCTCAGTCTAGAAATCGTTCAATATCATCACCTACGTCAACAGCAACACCTACAACCGGTGCACAATTACATAAGCTATTAGTCAGTGGAACAACCGTAAGCACGTCATCGGGACTAAGTACAACCAAGGGTATGAGTGGCGGTAGCGGGAGTAGGACCGGGTGGTGTTGCTGGTGCTTTTGCCGGGAGATTGTGGGGAGTCCGCTTAAAACTGCTAAGCAATGAGGTCGGGAGCTTTTGACTTGGATCGCGCCACAGGGAAGACGCGAAAACCAATTGCCGTATTTTCGTGGCCGTGTTTTAAAGTCGGGAATGTTTTGGAAACTAGAATATATTATACTCCGAAATTGTGCGTATGTGTCGTAAAAATTGATCGGTTTACTGCGTGAAGTATTTAGAAGCACCCCGTGGAAACTGAAAATTTGCGGTTCCATGTGTCTTCCGTTCGGCATTTGGGGAATAAGAAAGAGCATGAAAATGGAAAGTGTGATTGAAAGCGGAACGGAACACGTGAAAACGGGCGAAGAGAATCGCCGTCCTCGTCATAATCCATCGTCAATGTCGTGGTCGTGATAGTAAATAAATAAAGAACAAGTATTTACTTTCGAGTGTGGAAGATCTCAATCGAAATACAAATGAAGAACATATGAAATCATTTTGTGGATAGCAAAGTGTTTTCCTGAGAGAAAGAATATCTGTTTTTGGAAGACATTTGACGATACAGATTGTCTGATGATGAATTTCGATTGTGAGAACGTTGTGAGCTTGACTGAAATTAAATAAGGGAAGTTTGGTGAAAAATCGATGACCTATGTCCGCATTTAATTAACCAAATTACACTGACGATTGATGTGGTTGCTGTGATTAAGGCAGGAATGGCGAAATCGAAGTATCCGACTAGGCAGTGCTGCTTGGCAAATTGATTAGAAACTTTTGACGAATCCATATAAATTTTCTTTGCTGATGGCTCTTCAAATTCGATAAAACCATTCGCGGATACAATGCTGATGGGGTAGCTTAAGTTTTGTTTGTTGAGCGGCTTCTCGATAGTGGTTGAATTAAAGTGGTGCAAACAACAGCGAACCCAAGAATGGCGCGATTAAACAACTATTCAGGAAATTAACTTATACTGTGTCTAAAAGTGTGCTCCCGTTAAAAGGAGTAAAACAATCGATATTAGTGATTTCGCTGTATTTTCTGACATCATTGCAAAGTACATTTCTGTTGTTTCATTTGTGAGTGATGAAAAAGAAGTTTCATGAGCCTCCAAGGTAATGGAAAACAAGAATTAGAGGAGTTTGATACGAACGAAAACTATAGCGGAAAATACGCGCAAATTGGGAGTTTTTTTTGTCAAATTTCAAAGTGTTTTAATCAGTGTTCAAACCAATCGTTCACAAGATTGAAAGTGATGTCTAAAATAACAACAAATGCCTCCTATTACACAATACAAATTTGTTAAAACGAAATTGAGGTCAAATGAAGCAGAAAACAAGAGTCAGTTTGAAAAAGAATGTACAGATGACGCGAGTGGATTGGAAAATGTGCGAAATATACAAAAAAATCCGTCGATCACCATTGTAACGCACATGACCGATGAGGATGGCCGATCGACAAGTGGCATAACTCCTTCAACGAATAGTGTAGCAGCAGTCCTTGAACAAATTTTTATATAAATAATTACTTGAATGATCAATCTGAATAAGGCCATAATTAACATCTTGTCGATAGTGTTCTCTTTCCGGAGTGACCATAAAATTTGCAATTTATTCTACAATAGTGTTAAATGATTTGCAGGCCTAACCCGCCCCGAACACGAGCGCTCGTAGGAGGAGGTTTGGGGTAAGTACCCTTTATTTTGTTCAAAAATTTTCTTTTTTTTCTTGCATGTTCTGATTGTATTTTATATATATAATGACGGCCCCGCGCATTACGTGAGTGATGTCGTATTAAGTACCTTTTTGACGTATAATTACCAAAGTAACTGCTTCTTGTTTTAAGAAATTTCTTTTGCCGTCTTCGCTAAGCGCAAACGCAAAGTATAAAACCAAATTCTAATTGAAAAATATTGCGGGTAATATAGATTTCCTAGCAGAGATTCGATTCAGTCCGAACTTGGTTCTAAAAGGAAGAAATCTTGTAAAAAGATAAATAGAATGTATAGATAAATAATGATTGTTAAATTTTCATAGTGAAAATATTGTAGATATCATCGAATGAAGTCAAGGAAAGGAGAATCTAAGGTGAACACAAGATCGTTTAAATCATATAATTGTCATTTAAAAAAAAAAATCTATTGAGGTGAATTGTATCAATTTGCTAAACTAATTTATTTCCTTTCACTTTTAATCACAGTAAACTATTTACTTTAAAATTTTTATAAAACTTTTTGTTTATGATATTGAGTGAATAAAGCAGAACGAAATGTCGAATTAAAACATACTCTTCGGTCTTTCTTTTCCTACAATTCTGACCGGGTATAGGATCCGGTTAAGTGGCAGGCTTTCTCCTTCAAACATGAGCCAGCCGCCGGGTACTTAATAATCTTTCTTTGTTTCAGGTGACGGCATGGGTTGAGTGGCCCAAGCAGAAGGCCTCTTTATGACATAGAGTTATGCAATCAAATTGCATAATTCTATGGCATAAATTGGTCATCGGGGTACTTTTCTTCTGATGGGAAGACTTATGCAAGTTAAGTTGTATGAGTTTTCCACTCAGAAAAAGAATACCTGGCCACTGCAACAAATATGGATTTTAATCCGGTTGGGTGGGTGCGCAAGGGCTCGATCACCACCCGGTTGCCCCTCTCTCATTTGTGGGCCATGAGCCTCTCCGGGTAAGGACGAGGTCACCCTGCTTCCACTTCTTTTTACTTGTTACTCTTGTTCCATGAACAAGTCAGTTGTCCCTGGTGTAGTTACCTACACTTTTTGCGACTTCGGTCGCCTTGTTTTGTTCGACCCCAGAAATTCGTGAGTGCGAAATTTTTTGTAGTGGGTCCTTGTGCTGGGGGAATGAACCCGCCCCACGACACCGCAATGCTAGCCTGCCAGTGCATTCACGCGTCCCCAGACAAGGGCATTCTCGGCAGATACCGACACCTTCTACTGCCGAGGCAGCCGAACATCGCTGCAGTCCTTTACGGACTTTTTGAATTACCTTTTTCACTACAGATACTCATTTGCTAGATTCGTTGAAGCTGATAGAGCTGAGACGTGACAATCTAGGTATTGGTGGCTGAATGACAATGTCTAAATTATTCGTGTTTATTTTCAGTTTTTGTGTTTTTCGTTACTTAGCTTTTGAGTTTCAGCTCAATATTGCTATATTTAGTGTTGTTGTTTATTTGTGTTAAAAATTAAGTATAGGTTAGGTATATGTTATGTTTATTATTTTAGGTTAGAGATAAGATTAAACGCTTAGGGTAGGAATATTGTGTTAGAGTTTTTTGAGTATAAGATAACGTTTTTGATTGAATTTTATTCGAATTAAGCTAAAACATATTAGGTGTAGGATCATCTGTTGTGTTTAAATTATAAACAATTTTAGGATAGTGCAGGTTGGTTTTTTTCTCCTTTTTCTAATTGAATTTCAAAGTATGTAACAATCTTAATTAATTGAATTTGCTATAGTTTTTTTTTGGATGAAATGTGTTGAATGATAACGTTTAAATTTAGAGAGCCATTTGGGCCATTAAATTTTTGTATTGTTATTGCTTGGAATTTGCTTTATATTCTTTGAAAATGTATATCGATTAGTATTAAATAAAGCGACTTTGACTTTGACGAAGTCCCTTTAAGTCCGTCCGTTTTCTGCAGGCCCGATTTGTCCTCTGAATCAGCAATTTGATAGCCCTTAGTAGGTTACCTCCTTTCTCGACTCCGATCGAAACTCCATCAACCCCGAAATTCGTGGATGCAAAAATATTTTTGTAGTGGGTCTTGCACAGGCGAAATGAACCCACCCCACGACACCGCAATGCTAGCCTGCCAGCATTGCGTCTCAAGAAAACGTCAATCTCGGCGGATCCTACCATCCTCTTTCGCCGAGGTAGCATACCATCGCTGCAGTCCTTCACGGACATTTACCTCTACCCACTTCACCACAAGCCGGTGTTCGAAGTGTTTTTCGGATTAATTTGAAATAATTCCTCCCCATTATACCTGTATAGAACAAGCACATGTTGGGTGAGTACTCTTCACTTTTTGTGAACTGTGGTGTATAGTATATATTTGCACAGATTTGCACATTTCAAAAAATGAATGCCGTGGCAAGATGTACGATGACGAGGAAGGGCATCCTCCGGATCCCGGCATAAATAAGTGTAGTGTAGTAGAAATCCGTTGGGGAAAATGGCAAAGAAAATGACGAAAAGAAGACGATTGAACACGGAATATCAAAGAATACAGAGCAAAGGTGAGAAAAAAGACTTCAGTATAACGGCGGTCGAAAATCACGCCAATGTAGTGAAACGTGACAACAGTGCCCACGCAGTGAAAAAAAATTTCAATACCGTTGAATAGCGTATCCACCAGCATTGTTTGAAGTGAAACGAAAGAACCACTTTTCTACAAAAATAACTTATCATAGATTTCAAAATGATTTTTAATGCCTCTAATTAAGCCATAAAATTTTTTCGATTTTTCATTAAATGTAAAATTTATGATTTTTGACAGTTTATAAAAAAAATTGATTTGAATCTTTCATGTGTGGATTTTCATTGGAAGTTAACATTTGGTCCTTCGAGCTAGATTGTTCTTTGAGCAAAGTTCTTAAATTTCATGAATATCCAGTTTTTGTGTTTATTATTTGAGTACAATTATAGTGTTGTGGGTACTTTATAAAACATTTATTACGGTCTGTGACTTTGTGAATTTACTTTAAAGTGCGATTATTCCATTGATGGCTCAGAGAAACTTGACAACCCTACTTTGCTGAAAGCATTGATCGGGCGGAGGAGGTTTTCGTCGAGACTCAACAAGAAATAAAGGGAGTGCTAAAAAAATTGATTGCCAAGGCAGCACCAGAAAAAGATAAACAGGAAGTTGCGGCAAGTGGACATTGAGCTACGGAGGAAACCGATGTGAGATTGTGTCGAATATCTCCCCCCAAGTTTGCAGGTAGTTACGATTGGCCGTCATTCCGGGATCTTTTTCGAACGCCTACACAGGAGCGGTCTGCACTGTCAAATGTAGAGAAACTCCATTACCTTAAGTGTAGTATAATTGGTGAAGCTGCAACATTAATCAAACAGTTCCCAATCACAGACTCTAATTACGCAGCTGCATGGTCAATCGTATGCGAGCGTTATGATGATAAAAACGCGCTGCTAAACACGCTTCTCAAGCGACTCTTTGCCATAACTCGTGCACTGGAGATATTCTCGTATTTGCGAATGCTACTAGACAAAACAACCGAGTGCATCCAGTTCATTGACGATATGGGAGTGAAAGATTTGTGGCAGTGCGTAGTGGTTTACATGACTGTGCAAAAATTACCTCATGAAACTCGGCAGATGTGGGAACAAGAATATGCCGCTAAGCCGGATTTTCCTACAATCAAGGATGTTAAAGTATTCCTGTAGGCATGATGTCGGGCTTTGGAAGCGTCAGGGAAGGAACACGTCAAGGTACAGTTGACTACAGCATTGAATCGTAGCGTTCAAGCCTACCATATAGAAGCATCATAGGCATGTACGATATGCAAAGGGTTTCATCAACTTTGGCAGTATTCGCGATTTAACCAGATGAAACACCAAAGCAAATTGGACATCGTTAGAAAGGGAGGCCTGTGTGTCAATCGTTTACGACATGGGCATTTTGTGACCAGTTGCCCAAGTAAGCATTAATGCCAAAAGTGCAATAAACGGCATCATACTAGAGTCCACCGAGAACTGAATGTAAATTTAGCAGAATTCCGTTCGATACAGTTTCCAGTTTCTACTGCGCAAGAAGTTAGCGAAGTGCACGCTCACAGTGCATCAGGTGAAGCTGACGTGTTGCTGTCAACTACCATGGTTAACCTAGAAGCACCCAACGGGCGTCTGTGACGACGTATTTTCCACCGTATCGGGGAAGAAATTATAATTAGTTAGAGAACTTCTGAAACATGGTGCTGATGTAAATGCAACAAACTGTAAAGGCAATACTGCACTGAACCATGCCTAAACAAGCCACTCGGAACAATATTAAATTTTAATAGTCCCGTTCAGCGATTCGGTCTACTAGCTCCTTCGCGCACAAATACATGCATCACTCCTTATTTCATCCATTCCTTTAACATTGCAATAATTTGAAGGAGATTATTATAACTGACAATTTAATTCAATTCTTTAACGTTAATGCTTGTTTTTTTGTTTGTATAGTAATCAACATCAAGGGAAAACACTTTAACGAATAGGCGAAATTTCTTGAACTAACGTAAATTTCACTTAGCAAATCAGCAATGTAATCACGGAACTAGGAACCAAAAATGAAGACCCTCAATATCCTAAACTCATCAACTAGACGGGCGTTGCGATGAATGAGACGAATTTCCGTGATTTTTTCACATTTCCACTGAATGTAAGAACGTTAAAGAAAATTGACCAAAATCATCTTTAAATCCGAATTCAGAATTTCCAACGAATGTGCCGACTAGCGCAAACCTTTCATCAATCGCTCCGACTCGCCAGTCCACTTTTGCCCAACTCCCGGTTTTTTCAGTTTGGATCCGACCAAAAACTGGTCTTTGCATTCTCATCCCGTGCCTACGGTGAAAATCCTATCAGCTGTCCACCCAGCTGCATTCGAATGCATTCCATCATGTAATGCACCGTTGCCCTGCACTTAGTCAGCGGTTCCATATCCTAAATTGTAATGGACAGATTCAACTTTGTAAAAAAAACAAAATTTAACTGCAGTAGGGAAATTTTAACTGAACTAAAGAAATTAAGAGTGAAGTAAAGAAATTTAAATAAATTGAAGAAAATTTACATGCAGTGAAGAAATTTACATGAAGGAAAGAAATGAAAATTTTAAATAGTAATGAAAAAATTAATTTTTTTGGAAAAGATAATTAACGGAGAACATTTAAATTTTAATATAGAAAAAAATTGATATGAGGTTACATTTACTAATAATTATAAGAAGAAAAACTATTCTACAAATTACAATTACAGGGGAAAAGAAATTAAATATATTTTTTTTAATCTGCCATTACAATTTGGATAGGAGATAGGAGGGTTTTCGAGCAGTTTGCTAGTATAACCGCTCGATTACTACAGCATAAAAGGATTGATGGAGTGGCAGAACTTGATCACTGTTCAAGAAGGTGTCAAAAGGGGCACCATTTCACATACGCTACCTGAACAGGATGACATTCTGGACATGATCGCTACAGGACTGAAACGTGATTGGACAATTCGTTGCTAAGAGAAAGGACAGTGGCTATCGGATTGCATCTGGGAAAGAGCTCACCATTGAAGGGGTGAAAAACCGTGGTTTCATTCTCTGCCTATAAGCAGTATTGCGGTCAAAGCCACCAATAGAATCCCTGTTAACAAGGGCTGCAACAATTTAAGATTGTACAAAGCAAAATGTGTTGATTCGGATGTGTCTACTCCGTCGTAGATGGTGCCAAGCCCATTCGAGAATGGATGAAAGATCCCCTTGTTTTCTCCAACCCACAGTTTCCACGATTCCTCATCCTAAATCCCACAATTAAATGGTAGCAAATGGTCTCGGGGTCGCACATTGGGTTTACTGGTTCCCCACTGATGAGACCTTAAATTCTGAGATATGCTGTATACTGTAAATACACCTACAGCTCTGCTATTACCCTTAAATTTTCTGTTAGTATAATTTAAATGTTCAGGGTATTAAAAGAAGAAAAATAAAACATTTGATAGGAATAACCCATAAGTCGATCTTTTCCTTTCACCATTGGAAGGTACCGGGTATGAGATGCGCAGCGGTGGCGAGGAACCTCTCCTTACCCAGCCATGGGGCTGTGGTTTCTTCTTTGTTGTAGGTCAGGATGAAGAGTCCTCACATACGCACTCGTACCATCAGGACCTTAGGTCCGGTTGGGAGGGATGCGAGTGAGGCATGAACTCCATCAGGATGCCACACCTCTTGTTGCAGGTCACAATTTTCCTCGTGAAAGATGAGTTCGCGCGACTGATTAAGTGTAGGCAATTAGTTCGGGACTGACCTTTTGTGTTCTGTTCCTCTCTTACCTATACGTCTATGCGAAAAATTACTTTTAGTGTGAATTGATGATAGGGGAAAGATCCCGCCCCATGACACCGCAGACGCTAGTCTTCTAGCGCATACCCGTGTCCATAAGTCAGGTTGTTGTTTTATAAAACACCAATGGAAACGGGTCGTCTATAAAAAGCACAAATCAACAAATGATTTTCATTTTGATAGCGGAAACAGACGATGAATAAAGAATACCTCCTTAATTTAGACAATGTGATAGCCATGCACATTGAATTGACAGAGGACCAATAAGCGGTTTGCGTTGAAAAACAGAGGAAGACCAGTAAGAGCGAAGAATAGTTCGTCTCGATGCACGATAAGCTCTGACGCTTGCGTTATTGATTTATTCCCGAAAATTTTCAACTGATTTGGTAGTCCGCACAGACTTGTAGTTCTTAAACACGTTGCACGATTCTTGCTTCATCATCATTTATGGCTCGACAGTCCAAGTAGGGACTCAGCCTCCAGAATTAAACACCTCTACCAATGATCACACTCCTGCGAACTCGTTAGCCAGTTTTCACTCCTAGCAAAGATCTGCTATCGAGTGCTGAAAATGTTGTACTATATATGACGAATTCTTCTTTTACAAGGTGCTTTGAACTTTATCCTTTTATACAGTATAGTTTGTGACAGTGAGATGAAAGAAGCAAGTAGATAACCATTGGATGTAAAAACTATTTTTATTGACACCGTTTTAGTTAAAAATAAGACGAACTACCATAGAACTATTCTAACTTAAGAAATGTAACTAATGAAATTAATTACACTTCACTATTATATTACAAAACGCTGCTTAGGGCCGACTACGATGAATGATGAGTTGCTGTATTCGGTAGCAAAGGAATCGCTTTCGAAACGTTAAGATTTAAGAACAGTTTAGATAGGCTGATTGAGCAAAACGCTGAATTCTCCATAAGTTGATCGATTGTTTCTTTCAGGTAATTGTAAGCCCCTTCTAATTCTATTGACATATTAGCATCTGGAAGAATAATAAAACTAAAAATAAAACTTTATCAAAATTTTCTCTAACTTACTTTTATGTTCATTTTTCGATAAATCGAACATGTATTGAAAATAGTTCAACTGTGTAAATAGATCCCTCTCCGTGTACTGGCGCATGAGATTCCCTCGTTTACAGGTAAGACATATCGGCCGATTATTTCTGATAACATGCGTAAAAATCCTTGTATTGGCATTGCACGATGGATCATCGCAAACCATCCAGTTGTCATAAAACCTTCTAATATATCGGCGAATCGATAAAACTAGCTCATTTCGTATCGATGAAACATATTGATAGGGCGGAAAAGAGCAGTCAGATTTACTACATTTTTCCAACACTGGTATGTACTTCGAGTCCACTGGCTTGTAAGCGGATGCAAGGATATTTTCAGTTTTACAAGAAATGCAAGTGAATTTGAATTTCTCGCAAAGGCGGTATTTCTCAACGACAGATTTCGTTATAGACACGCCGTCCCCTTCTTCCATTCGCTCGCGGTGAATTCTATTAAAGACCAGAGAGATGAAATTAGTTTAAGTATAATAAATATCTTACAGTAAAAATATTTACCTTTGGGCTGCAGCTCTGTATTTACTTGGATCCAGTCCAAGGCATGCGGCGATTCGACTTGCATCCGTGCCTTCCAATGGCTCACACAAACGGGACACAACAGGATGAATTTGTTGCGCTAGGTAGTACATTGTGTCTACCTTCAACTTTTCATCCCCTCTCAGTTCATCCAAATGATAGGCTCTCTGCATTGGGGCATTGTTCGTACCATCATCACAAATGATGTAGCTTACCATATCGCCTTTCTTATATCGCTTATTTTTGGTGCTATTCATCCGAAGGGCTACTTGCACATGTGGGAAAGTTGTTATGTTTGTATAATCTTTCGGAGCTTTAGTCAATTGTTTTGTGATTGTGAGAAGCGGCAAAGGTACGTTATCACCCAAAATATCTTCTTTAAACTTTTCTAAGCGAGCGTGAATACTCTCAATTTTTTCTTCTAATTGATTATCGGAAAGGATTTCATCCAATGCTGTCTTTCCAGCCATTACTGCAATTTGAGACCAATCGCGCCGTACAATATCCAATCCTTTATGCTCCTGTTTCAAATCGATTTCTCCTTTTTTGTTCTTAGACATAAGCAAAGCTGCGTACTTTTTCTTTTTAAGCAATAGCAAGTATTTGAATACGCCATCAATATCCAGTTCTATTTGCTTATATATCTTATTCACGCTTTGTTTGATGCTATGGCCGATTTTAAAAACTTGATCATAATCCGTTATATTTGTGTTAATCATTATACTATCGGTGTCGCCATATATAACTTCGTAGTTTAATTTTTGCACCAAACCTTTTGTGTTCATAAGAATTTCACGTCCCTTAAATGTAACAAGTGCGGCCAAGTGTTGAGCGAAAAATCGTGAATGCGAGAATCCCAAACACCCGTACATCGAATTGGCCGTAAGCTTCAATGCCAATTGACGAATGTTGTATTGCATTTTAAGATCAGTATCTAAATCTGGATTCGCCATTAATTTCTTCACTTCGCGACGGCTCTCAACTAATCGACGAATTTGTCTGGGCAGAACACCTTGTTCAACACTTGAATCAGGAAGAGCAGGCATATCCTCTTCCTTTTCAGGTGGATTGACAGTTGTAAAGCAAATATTGTACTCCTGAATAATGCTTGGATACAAGGAGTTAAAGTCCATAAGCAAAATGAGCTTATCATAAAACCCTTTGATGGGATCCAGAACAAGACCTCCAGAGTACGCGGCCTTTTTTCGGTTTGATGATGTTTGATTCGCCTGAGTTGAAGCATCATTCTGCTCTGCCCAGTTATACTCACGCTGTTTCTTGTCAGGAACAATATATTGCTTATCAGTAAAGGCGTGCAACAGAAGATATTCATTGCGTTCAGATCGGCCACCCTGCAACGTCCGCGACATCAAATTTCCACAGATGTTTGTAATTTGCAGTGCCAAGGGAATAACATTCAACTCACACATTATTCGTAAGATGTACGAGCAATCTTGCATAGTCAAAGTTATTAATTTCATAATTCCTTCCCCGCTTTCATACATCGAATATAAATCGTCATTTGAAACATCAACAAAATCTTCCTCTTTTATTTTGAGGATATTCACACACAGTGTCTCCAGATCATAGCTTCTGGACTTGATAAGTTCTTCAGCTGACTGCTTTACATCGCAAATTAATCGGCCGGCAAAGAAGTCTTTCATTTTTTTTCCTGCAATCTGGGACTGCCTTAGTCGACCAAGCCGAGACCACGACTGGATCTTCAGCAGTGCCAGTCGATCGCATATTATATCTAGTTGACAATCGTGCGCATCATGGGTTACTATTAGATCGGGGTCAATGTTTTGATAGGTGGCCAGAAACCAACTCAACAAAGCTCTCTCTGAATCGTGTTTAGTTATTTTGGTAGAGGATTTGTATTGTGTCAACTTTTGGTTTATATCTAAAGGCCATCCTTGTGTTTGCGGCCGTGTAAATCCACAGAAATGCCTGTTGAACGGAGGATTTGGCGGCGGCTTATCAACACAAAACTTATTATTTACCAAGCATGAGATCATAACAACTTCATTTTTCATTGTTTTCGGATTCAATGCTGAACGAATATTCGTTGTTAATAGAACAACCGGAGGAGGTGGAGCCTTTTGATCTTCCGCCACACTGATTTTGTTGACATTCGAACAAATAGTTTCAATCTTGCACCAGCTCAGAGGACTTTTTGATTCTACAAATCCTTTAATATTAAGCCAACATGGTCCTTTAATTTTGCATTCCATCAAGAAAGTTTCAAGTGCTGTCGTATTTGTTCCAAATATATGAGCTATTGACTTGTATACTTTTTTAAGATTAGGCGTTGGATATTTTCCCTCATACCGAACCTAGAAGAGAAAGCGTTCATTTTAGTAGAATAAAGTTAAATTAGCGAGACATGTAGCAATTTATATTTAAGTTTTTTTTTCATGTAAAGAAGACTGAGCTAAGTCATGTAGGATATTAAATGAAAGTAAGTGCGCACTTTTTGGTACCTAACTCATTTTATATTAAATAAATTTAGTGTTTATAGCTTTCAACTATCGTTCTTTTTAAAGTAAATTCTTTTCAACAAATTTTACGTATTATGTTTAGCTTTTTCATTAACAAAATAGGGTTCGCCTCCAGGAGGAGTCGCCTCAATCATCGTGCTACTGTGATGTCATTCGCCAGTGGACGAATCGAAGAGCTAACCTCTGCTTCCATTGAGTGTTCTTATTGTGTCCTTTTCACGTTGCTATTGCAATTTTTTTTTATTTTAAGGACACAGTAATAGCTAGATCCCCTTACACACCTATATATTGTCATGAAGTCTCCACTTTATTCCATGCTTCACTTGTCCGAAAATTCTCTTAGCACTGCGTTCAAAAATTTCCAGGGCGCTTGTTAGAGTCTAGGCTCTGGGTTTATTAATTATATTTTCCTTGTTCACATCTGTAGATCTTCGGGAAGGAAGAATAAAGAAGTAATCTTTCTTGTCGCCAGATTTCGTTCTTTTTGACGACTTTCCTTCCAAGGTACACATCTAAGGATTTAATTACCCATATTTACAAGGTTTTACTCTGTAAATGTAAAGAAATCATCCAAATTCGAATTAAATCTTAACATTGATTTTCTGCCAAACATTGGATGTTTTGCCTAAAGGTAGAGAACCGTTTCTTTAACCTTTATCAAATTAAAGACGTCATAAGTACTCGCTAGAAGAAAGACAAGAAGGTAGGTGAAGGAATCATTCCGTACAATAGTGACGCTGGATATTTCTGGCGATAATTTGGTATACTATAGCAGGATATCCAATTAAGCATCATCTCTTCCCTCATTACGTAACCAATGCATAATCAGATTTCATTGAATGTAGCAGTAAAGACACGAGCTTTCACTTAAGAGGTATCCAACTAACCATTTTAGAGGGAGAAAATTAATTACATGGACGTTCATCATTCAACAAATGATTATTAATATTAAGATAATCACACAAGCATATAAATTTTGTAAAAGAATTCATTTGTAAAATGATTCGTGTAGAAAATGTTATTTTAACCTTTTTTATCTTTTTCGGGTTGGGAGGTGAATGCCATTTGCGCACTGAGTTTGGGGCTCCCATGCTCGCGAGCGACTGGAACACTCACTAAACCCCTCCCCTGTCAACCTGAGAACCTGGCCTGGAACCGTTTGAAACATTACTTCGGGCCACGACTCCTTTTGCTACGCCGTGAGGCGCCTTCAAGCTGGGCGATCTCTCCTCCAGCGGGAGAAGACGGAGGAAGAGGAGCTGCTAGACAAGTGATCCTCCAGCCCCGGCTACTGTGAGTCCTTTTTGGTTTTTTGGGGCTGCCCGAACATAATGCACCACATGTTTCCATTTGTCAACGGATCCAAGCATCACCGCGAGCACACTATCCGGGGCGAGCGTTGCTGTTTCCTTGTCGAGGTCTTATCGCGGGTTGTAGCATTTTTTGCGAGCCAAAAATGTGTGGCATGTTTCGTCTTCCTCTACTGGGCAAAATCACCAGTCGGGGGAACGTGACTTACTTTGTAGTATTTGAAGTGTTTTATGAGTCCGTTGAAGACAGCAACGATGGAAACTGCCTCAGCGAACTAAGATTTTGGGCTTCGCTGAAATGACCTAGCCTGACGACGCGTACGCATGCTGGCAGCTGGTTTCTTCGGTGTCATGGGGCGGGTTGTTTTCGCCAGCGCCAAGTCCACTGCAAAATATTTTCGTGCGTACGAATTAGAGATATAATTCGGCTTGACGAAAACCGAACCTGTTTTGTCTACATCAAAAGATGTATCCCCTCCCGTGGCGGTTCCCTACCCATTTCAGGGATAGAGAAGAATACCCAGTGTAATTGTTTTACCAATTCATTTTTCCTATATGCGTCGGTCTTACTTGGATAATCACAGTCAACTTGAAAAAAAGTGCCGCTAATGTAGTGTCTTACTCGATCAAGCGTAACTGTGGACGAACACAGAACATTTCAGACTGAATTGCTTCGGTTCATTTACCGAGAGCGTCGCCCCATATTTCTGCTCCGTACAGTACTATTGACACTACGGCACTGATGTTCTTGATAGGTTGGGTCCCCTTATGTTGGCCATAAGTCGACTAAGAGCCGATATGCCCCAAGCTGCATTCTCAGCCGATGCCCTGATTTGCTCAGAGGAACTTATATTTGAGTCAAGCAGTAGCCCCAGATACTTTACCACTGGCTTCGATTTAATTAGTATGTCTCCAATACTGATCATCCTTACTCAAGGGATTCTCTTCTTGGTCAAGATTACCACTTCTTTCTCCAGTGCTAGACTGAACCCGTGAGCATTCATCCAATCTCTCACTTGGTGCATAAGCTAGAGATGGGTCAACTCGATTTAACAAACCGAGTTAACTCGAGTTGCACTTAAATCGAGTCAACTCGAGTTAGGCTACTTCCAACTCGAGTTGTGTTTCTAAGTCATCGCTCTAACTCTGGGCAAATTCGTAGCATATGATTTGTGACCAAGACAGCTCGAGTTGCGGTTAACTCGAGTCAACTCGTGTTAGGCTATTTCCAACTCGAGTTGTATTTCTAAGTCATCGCTCTGAACTTTGGCCAAATTCGTTGCATATGATAGATTTAGGACCAAGACAGCTCGAGTTGCGGTTAAATCGAGTCAACCCGTGTTAGGCTATTTCTAACTCGAGTTGTGTTTACGTTATCGTTCTGGTTTTTGGGGAGAAGTCGTTGCATATAATTTTTGCTTTGTTGAATGCGCGTTCGTACCCAGCGAAAAAATTTGAAGCGCTTCCTAAAGAATCACCTTTGAAGCACTCTGTTACCATATCCAAAGAGAAGCTTTACAATCGCTTCACTTTAAGCTACATTAGATCATATCAGCTTCATATGAGGCACATTTGAAGCATGTATGCACGGGCTTCCAACGTGCTTTTAAGGAAGCTATCTGATAGCGTGCTTACTTCTGCGGACATCTAATGTTAAAATACATATGAAGTATAAGGGACTTTGGAGCACTTCATTGCTTTATGAAAAGCGCTTCAGAAAAACTTTTTGAGCGCTCGTTTTTCCACTGGGGAGTTAATCTGCGCCACTGTATTGCTGACTTAACTCAAGTTCATTTCATGTCCCCAAAAGCGACCGAGAGCGGAACATTGTTTTGTGTGGTTTGTTCTGAACTGTAATCGTTTTCAAACAAAGTTTGTGTAATTTTTTCAAGTTAAACCGATAAGTGTTATTAGATTACATTCCTTGCATATTTTAATTCTCGTGATTGGACAATGCCCGGGCCTAAAAAATCTTCCCCGGTTTGGAAAATGTTTGACTTACCTTCACAAGGAAGTGTAAAGTGCAAAATGTGTTCTGATAGTTATAAATACTCTGGCAATACCAGTTCACTTATGAACCATATTAAAAAAATGCATCCCAGCAAATACTGTGAACTGGTAGAGTCGGATAATAATAGTGCTACATCCATTAATAATCGACCCTCAAGCTCATCATCGTTGAGTGAAATTCAAAAAGAAATTTCAAAAAACCGCCATCAGCAACCATGCCTAAGCCGTCTTCATCATCTGTAGATGGTGAGCCCGCTACAAAACGATTCGGGCAGACTTGTTTGGCCTTGCCGCGAAAAGTTTTGCAGAAATCTGGCGATGCTGCGCTGATTCAAATGACTGTGCAAGATTATCAGCCTCTACAAATAGTTGAAAATGAAGGTTTCCGAAGGTATACTAACACATTAGATCCTGACTATAAACTTCCTTCCAGAAAAAAATTAGCTCAGATGTTAGAAGAAAAATACGAAACTGAAACTGCGGCATATAAGAATGAAATTGCAGAAAATTCAAAATATTGCTTTGACGTCAGATACTAATAAAAGTTTTATTAGTGTAACCGCCCATTTTATTGACGACACCAAACTTGAATCAGTGGTTATTTCAGCTTCAGAAATACAAGGCAGTCACACAGCTGAAAATATAGCAAATGCTATTCGTCAAATATTGGAGGACTGGGAGATAAACTCAAAAATAGTCACTATTGTAACGGATAATGCTGCTTCAATGAAAAAAGCAGTAAGTGAAGTTTTAAATGAGTGCAATCATTTCTGTGTCGCCCATACGATCAATCTTGCTGTGAAAGATTGTATGGAAAAAGATATTACTGGTTCAAGAGACACCACCGCTTATAATAGCCAGTTATTGCAAGTAATAAATAAATGTCGTGCGATCGTTTCACATTTCAAACAGAGCACAAAATCTTCATATGCATTGACCACCATGCAGAAGCAAATGAATTTGGACGTAATCAAACTAAAACAAGACGTTCGCACACGCTGGAATAGTACATTTTATATGCTCGGCCGCTTACTAAAGCTCAAGATTCCACTTTCTGCGACATTGCCAACACTGGAATCACCACCATCGAATTTGGATTCTCAAGGCTGGGCTATTGCCGAAGATAAAGTGATGCTCCTAAATCCATTTGAAAAAGTAACCACAATTTTATGCGGTGAAAAATATCCATCACTATCATCTGTTATACCGCTCGTCTTTGGTCTACAAAATACTATCAATACCAAAACCCCAATAACAGAAACGGGCAAATGCTTGCAAAGAGCTCTTACTAACGCAGTTGAAAAACGCCTCAAGGTTTATGAAATTAACAGAGTAGCAGCAATAGCGACTTTTCATGATTCACGATTTAGTTTAGAGTCGAATGCTTACAATGCGCAAACGTGGGTACTTAATGAACTGCAAGACTACTTATCAATGGAGACCTCACTTGATCAACCTTGTATGCCTGCTGCTTTGGATGCTGCTTCTTCTTCTACAGAAGATGGAATTTGGGGTGTTATCGACCGAAAAGTATCGGAACTACATTTTCTTCAGCAGCTGCGATAATAAAACTGTATATTGAGTTGCCGTACGTAGATAGGAAGCAAGATCCACTTCAACTTTGGGCTGAGAAAAAAGCTCTGTTTCCGTCGTTATTTAAAATGGTGCATAAATACCTCTGTATACCGGCTACTTCGGTGCCGTCGGAAAGGCTGTTTTCTGAAGCGGGCATTTTATGTAATGATCAAAGAAACCGACTTGCACCAAAAAAGCTCAATGAAATACTTGTCCTGAATGCACTGTATTAAATATAATGTTTAAGAACTCCAGAACAGTACCTATGTATATACTATACAATAATATTGCCATAGAGTACTTAAAAATATCTACAGGATATCAAAATTATTCCGTTCCTATTTAGAATATGAAATATCTTTAATTTATTTTGGGTTAGTGTACTTCTGAGTACTATCCAGGATTTAACAATATCTACTAACTGATGTAGATATTGTTAAATCCTGGAGGTTCGTAAGAATGTACTTTTTGATGCTATTCTTATTTAGGTAAAACACTAATTCTTACTTAGAATTAACTGCTTTTTTTTAATTTTACTTTGAATATGTATACTGTTAAATACCTACCTATTGCGGAGTTATAATGAATTAATAGATAGTTTATTTTTTCTTAAACTTGAAAAGACTGATCACTGGATTAAGTGTAAATCTCATTGTGTCTCAAGACTTTGACCGTATAGTTTGTAATTGAAAGTCAAGTAAAATTAACTCTTTTCTGAATCATAGTTTGTTTTATTTTTTACCTACGGTAATAACTATTTTGTTAATCATTGCCTAGTGTAACACAAAACACACAACAAAAGAGAGAGTGTTGAACTCATCATTACACTATCCATCCTACCCACTACCCAAACATCCATTCAACTTAAATCGATTTTCCAACCACGCAAGCATTAGATTTTTCCTATTTATATCGGTTTGGCTAACTTCTTGAACTCGGTTGAGGCAAATTTTAACTCGGTTAATTCGATTTGGTGAAACCCGAGCTCACCCATCACTACATTCTTTCTATCTAACTTGATTTAGTCAACTCGGTTTGAACTCGGGTTAGCTAAATTGTAACCCGAGTTTACTCGATTTAACGTAAACCCGAGTTCGCCCATCACTAGCATAAGCATACCTAGCCTAAGTTGCATCCAGCGACTAAAGCCGCAACATCATCCGCATAGCCGATCAAACGCGACTCATCTTGCATCTCCCGTCATAGTACCCCATCTTAAGAGACGTTCTGGATCAAGGATAGATCCCTGGACAACACCCGATGTAACTTCAATCCTTTGATGGCTCTGCGTCATGCCATAAAGCAGGCTAATTTCTTTCAACTAGTCCCTTAGATGTCGCATAATACGGAGTTGCAGGCGTTCCTAACGTCCAGCACCAACAGAACGGACCGTTACTTGGTGCGGCTATATGCCTGTCTTTTTGACCGCGCTCACTACCTCTGCAACCGCATCAATGGTGGAGCGATCTGCGCTGAGTTCGAGACAGCGGCCGCCAATGCATTAAGCTTCGCTTGGAAAGATTGTATCGGTTTGTTCGGCGTTAGTTACACACTAAAGAAGTTAGATCCTGAGGATCGTCCACAGTCCTTCGCCTGGAAATCACTGTTCCGAGCCCAGATGGCGGCAGTACCAGTTTAATCAAGATACCATGATGCAGAGCTTTTATCGCGATGCTGCTCACTCAGCAGCAAAACGTCGGCTTTCATGTCCCTCGCAAACTGCTCAGGTTTTTTTTTTTTTTTTATTTGTGGTAGGGAGGTGAATTCCATTTATGCACAGAGTGTGGGACTCCCATGCTCGCAAGAAGGCGACTGGACTACCCTCTAAACACCTCCCCTGTCAACCTGAGAACCCAGCCTGGAACCGTTTGACACATTACTTCGGCCCAGGTCTCGTTTTGTTACGCCGTGAGGCGCCTTCAAGCTGGGGGATCCCTTTCCTAGAGGGAGGGAAGAGGGGAAGAGGAAGTGCCAGAAAAGCGATCCCCCAGCCCCAGCGCCCCCGGCTGCTGTGAGTCCCTTTTATATTTTAGGACTGCCCGAGCATAATGGGCCATCTGGTTCCATTTGTCAATTTCCATCCTTCGTTGGCCCTGTGTCGTGTCGTAGAGCAGGCTTCGGTCCTTTAGGTAGTTCCTCAAAAGCCGCATTAGATATTCTGGAACTTGAAAAGAGTTTTCCAGCGTATCCAGAATATCCACCCATCTAGCGGAGTTGAAGGCGTTCCTGACGTCTAGTGTCACCAACAGGACGATCCGTCGCTTGGTGCGACTATATGCCTCTGCAACCGCATCAATGGTAGAACATCCTGCTATAAGGCCGTACTGCCGAGGAGATAGGTCCCCAGCAGCACGAATCGCATCAGTGAATCTTCCCTTGATGAGTTTCTCTAGCACTTTCCCAGCCGTGTCTAGCATGCATAACAGGCGGTATGCAGACGGCGATTCGGGATTTCCCTTCCCCTTGCTGATCAGCACGAGCCTCGCCACCTTCCATCGTCCCGGGAAAACCCCGTTCCGTAGGCAAGCGTTGAATGTGCTGAGCAGCAAGTCGGGACAATGGTGATAGACGAGCCGCAACACCTCAGCCGGAACACCATCTGGACCTGGAGCCTTCCTCGCTTTCAATGAGAGGACTGCCTCCTCCAGTTCCGGTTGCGTGAAGAGTGGACACTCGACTGCTGTTTCACCATGGACAGCGTCAACGCAGACGGGATGGGCGACGAAGAGTCCCCGCACTATCGCGTCCATCTTTTCCGCGTCTTTTAGACAAGGCTTCCGTAGGGCACCAAGCTTCCGCACAACTAGCTTGTAGCCAAGGCCCCATGGATCCTTGTTCACATTGTCCACTAGGTCTTGCCATCAGCGAGCCTTGTTACTTTTGATCAATTTGCGGAGGCATTTCCTGGCCGACTTATATGCTGCCACCCAGTTTCATGCCTCGTCACGGTTCCGCGCCCGTTGAGCCTCACGTCGAAGCTTGCGACACTCCCTTCGCTTTTCACTGGGGGCTTGCCGTGCCGGGGTTTTCGATGGGGCATAGAATCGCAGCAAGCAGTCGTAATGATGCTCATAGTAGAGTTCACTACGTCTTGAGCTGCCAGTTCTTCTGTCCCCTCCGAAGCTCCCTGCAGCGGCTCACCTGCTGTGAGCACCTTGACGAACCTCTCGACGTCCATCCTTCCGATGTTCCATCCAGTTGTAGAAAGCCGAGAGCACGGACGTCGGGAGACAACATCACTTACCTCAAGCAGAATGCACTGATAATCACTGGCTGAGTAGTCCTCTAATACTTTCCAATTGTGTATCCTCCGTACTAAGGACTTCGAGGCGAATGTCCCGTCCGGTATGGTTCCCTCACAGCCAATACGGCAGAAAGTCGGCGTATTTCCGGAGTTTCGTACGACGAGGGCCGTCCTGGCCGCTATTTACAGGATTCGTTTTCGCCGCGGATCCGTTTGAGGCATGCTTCATTCGATTGCTTTGGCGTTGAAGTCGCCCCCAACGAGGACTTTGCCCTCTGCGTTCGAGACAGCGCCCTCCAGAGGCTGTGAATGATGATATCGATTCGTTAGGCGTTAGATACACTCTAAAGAAGGTGGTCCCTGAGCACCGAACCCACACGAAACCATCCCCCCGTCCATAACTCTCCGCTTGAAAGTCACTGTTCCGAACCCAGATCGCGGCAGTACCAGTTTCATCAGAATACCATAATGCAGGACTTTTATTATGGTGTTGCTCACTCAGCAGCAAGAAGTCGGCTTTCATGTCCCTCGCAAACTGCTCAAACAGATTTTGGGCGGTTGAACTGCGGTGTAGGTTTAGCTGCAGGGTACGGGTCATCGGAGTTCTGATTTTGCCTTGGGTAGGGCTTCCTGGAACACCCGGCATTTTCCTGATCCCAAGACGTGTCCAAAATCAGGTTTTGGATCAGCATCCTTGCAAAGAATACAGTGTGCCTCCTTCGTACACTCTTTTCTTTTATGTCCCATTTCACCGCTTTTTTAACATAGGGAACTCCTATCGGGTCCTTTGCATACTTGTGTGGTGTGACTATAACCAAGGCATTTGAAACATTGACGAGGCGTTGCTCTTCGCCGTATCCTACAGACAACCCACCATATTCGTACTTTGCCCTTCTTCAGGAATTGTTCGGCGTCCTTTTCGGTCAAGTCAACTATGGCCATGCGTTGTCCCCTGTTGTTTTCTGGTGTCAGTCTCGCTTTGATCCTTCCCACGCTAGGGAACTCCCTTTTGATGGCCTCTTCTAGCTCGGCTAGATCCCTGACGCAGTCAATGTCTCTTATTTCGATCGTTGCCATCGGTTCGAGCGAGGCTATAGTTGCGCTTTTGCCGAGGACTTTCGTTACTGCTTCGCAGAATGCTTCCTTATTGCCGGCCTCTGCTCCGAATTCGATCAGTATGTGGCCCGACCGCGTTGGTCGTACTACTTTAATGGTAGTATTGGTGTCTTCGGGCCTTACGTTTCCCCTGATGTCCCGCAGTACCTCCGCGTAGGATGGGCCACCTTGGGGCTTTACGAGTAGTGCCTGCTGCCGGGGTCTTCGTCGGGGCTTCTGTCTCTCCTGTTTTGCATCAGGTCCTTTTTCTGATTGGGCATCCGTGCGACCTTTACTTTCTGGCACTTTTTGAAGGAGTTTCTTTGCGGCTTTCTTCGCTCCTTTTGTAAGAACTATCTGGAACCCGTGATCTGATGCTCCACGCTCATCAAGTGCCTTTTCCCTGCTTGTTTTATCCCGATCTCCTTCGATTGGGCTAGACGCCATTCTTTTATTGACTTTTAATGGTGGAGCTGTCTGCATGTCGCCTTTAGATCTTTAGCCTTCTGTTCGTCTTCGGTCCTTAACCAGCTCCTCCGATAGTGCCCTATGCGATCTAGGAGCTCCTCTAGTTCAAAGAGCCCAACCGTTACTGCTTTACTGATTTTTGGGGAGTCGCATGCAGATTGTATTTTTTTCAGAACATCTCCCGCTTTTCGGAATAGCCTTTCTTCTTCGTATCGCTGGGCGGCAATTGTACTTTGCAACCATCCTTGGGAGAGGTTATCGCTTTCCGTTCCCGAATGCTGTACTTCCGCCAGATTTTCGAAGTTGGCGTTGCAATCGCACAACGTCGCTTTATTTGTCTGGTCACTTGTTGCTTTTCGTACCGTAATCTCCTCGTTGGCTTTAGGATGTCTCTTTACTATGTCGGGATTTGCGACCCTTGCATCGGTCGCTTCGGTAGCGATCGCAGCAGTGACCATAGAATTGTCGATGCTTTTTATATTATCTTCCACCGCTCGAACACCTGAAGCGTCCTGCAGAGTTTTCCGCTTTTCCTTAAAAGGACGCTCTGGCGTTCGCATCATTTTTTTGCTGCGCCCGAACGCCGCAGGAATCTCAGTCTGAACCAGACTTTCTGCTTATCTCCGTTTTTCGTCCGTCTTCACTGTCATTGTGTTATTCGTCGTTTTTGTCATGGTTAGTACCGCTCTGGCTGCAACTGCTGGTTGCGTCGTCGTTATTATTTTTTATTTATTTTTTTGGATTTTTTTGTATGTTTTGGTTGCCCCCTCGGAGCCGCTATCTCCGGTGTACGTTTACCTGTAGAATACGGGTCATCGAAGTTTTGATTTGGCCTTGGCTAGGGATCCTGGAATACCCGACATTTTTCTGATCCCAAGACGTGCCCAAGATCCGGTCTTGGATCAGCATCCTTGCAAATGATAAATTGTGCCTCCTTTGTACACTCTTTTCTTTTATATCCCATTTCACCAAACTTGTAGCATAGAGAACACCTATCGGGTCGTTTACATACTTGTGCGGTGTGACCACAGCCAAGGCATTTAAAGCATTGAAGAGGCGTATCCTGCAGATAACTCACCCTATTCTTACTTTGCCCTCAATCAGAAATTGTTCGGTTTTCTTTTCGTTTAAGTCAATGATGGCCATGCGATGCTCCCTATGGCTTTCTGGTGTCAGCCTCGCGTTGACTGCCCACGCCAAGGAGCACCCTCTTAATGGCCTCTTCTATCGAGGCCAGGTCCATGACGCAGGCCGGGCTGGGCCTTGGCCTCCGGGATTAATCTCCTCCAATCATCACGTTTCCGCGACCTTGTCGGCCAGTTGTTCACTCCCAGCAAGGATCATATCATCGTTGGAACGTTGTCTCCACTCTGTTCCTTGTTGCACTGGACCATGGTGATGTATTATTCATGGCTTACATATTAGTAGAATAAATGCTAAAAATGGTAGTACCAGTACAAGGGGTGACGGCACTTTCCTGGCGTCGCCACTACGCGTCGGGGCGCAGACTCTATTTGCAAATCGGTTCGCATAATCTTTAGTAATTTATTTGCCCCGAAAATCGGCGCGAAAACTAGCAGAAGATAGTTAATTTCAAGCTTGAAATCTGCTTCATACGAGATTTCAACAAGATTGATTGGCGACAGGAGCCCAATCGGGCTCCTGCGGGGCCACGCAAGGTCCGCGGCGCAAAAAATTTAACATTTTTCTAATTTTTTAATCTGACAATCAGCTGCTTCTTACATTCCTTCTAGTACAACCATTCGCCGCCTTTCAATCTTGTTCAAATTTGGTATGAAGCAAATTTCAAGCTTGAAATTAACTATCTTCTGCGTGTTTTCGCGTCGATTTTCAGGACAAATAAATTACTAAGGATTAATATGAACCGATTTGGACACAGAGTCTGCGCCCCCGACGCGAAGTAGCGATGTCAGGAAAGTGCCGTAACCCCAAGTACAATTCTCAAATCGGCTGAATTTAGACTCGTAATAGCAGAGACGTTATGCAAATTCAAAACATGATATTCCTCCAAAAGATTGAGATTGGACCAATGAGGTACAAACTTCCAGATTGTAGTGGATTTACGCAAACAAATTGGGAAAAATGTGGGGTTAATGTGTTATAATAAGGAAAAATATTGCATTAAAAATTTTCATTTATTATGAGTACAATATTTTTTGGTATTATTGATGTAATGTTGCTATTGAAATTCATTGAACGCACCCATTGCGATTTAGTTTAAGTTTGACACATTGCATTAGTACTTGTGTGCTAGTATGACTCGACTGGTTCACTCAAAATATCAGAGTCACTTTCATTTTTAATAGCGAGCAAATAAACACGCTTCTAGATGATTCAGATGAAGAGCACGCGCGTATACCATCTCTTAAGTAAGTGAACTATTAGAGGTACTTCTTTATTGCCCTATAGTTCTCACTAAAACCCTCGAACGTCAACTTAAAATCTTCGCTAACAACATTATCGGAAAATACCAAGGTGGCTTTAGAGTTGGACGTCCAATTGTTAGCCACATCTTCTCAGTGAAAAAAAAAAACAAAAACACTGTAAAAACAGCATACGACAAACGTCGATCGAAATGCCTATTAAAATTTACTCCTCGAACAAATAATACCGCCGAATTTGGTTTGCCTGATAAATACCGAAATGGAACAGAACCGAGTGCCAAGTTGAAAAAAAGCTTACCGGTACTTTCCCCAAGGAGAAAAGGTTAAAACAGGGAGACAGTGTAGCACCATCTATCTTCAAGCTGATAATTAACCACTTCGTGAGGAGAATCTCGTCCATAGAGGAAAACGGTACATTGATTGTAAAACTTACGCATTTGTTGGCTTATATCGATGACGTTGATATACTTGCCAGATTTCTTCGCCGTTTGCAGGAGATATTCCTTCATTATCATCTATGATGCGACAGCCCAAGCCGGGCCTTGGCCTCCAGGATTAATCTCCTCCAACCATCACGGTTCTGCGACCTCGTCCGCCAGTTGATCACTCCCAGCAAGGATCTGCTGTCAGAGTCTATCGTATCTTCCCATCGAGTCCTCGGTCTTCTCGCGGGACGTCTACCTTGAACTCTACTGTTTAATGCTCTTTAATGCTTCTTTTATGTTATGTTTCCATTCTTTCTATATGGCCCGGCCATTACAATTTGCGCAACTTTACGCAAGCAGATTAAAGTGGTTCGTCAAATAATTCATACAACTCATTGATGTAACGTAGTCTCCACTCTGTTCCTTGTTTGATTGTCCCGTAGATTCTCCGGCGCATTTTGTGTTCAAATATCCACTACCTTTTCGGATTCGCTCGTCAGAGTCCATATTTCACTTCCATACAGCAGCACAGGTTTGATTAGTTATTTGAAAATACGGAGATTTTTTTGCCTGTTGACACCTCTGAATGGGAAGTACGAAGTAATAGGCTTTATTTGCGGCGTACAATATCACCTTTTCAGCGCCTCTTCTTTTCGGTTGGCTCTAAGATACACAAAGTTATCCACACTTTCAAAGTTATAGCCTCCTTCTGGCGTCAGGTTTTGTCGGCCTGGAGTATTCTTCCTTGTTTGAGTCATGAATTTAGTTTTACTTTCATTAACCCGCAGGCCAAATCGATTTACTTCAGATTCTAGACTTAGAGATGCGCCTTTGGCATCTGAGATTGAACTTGCTATAATATTGACGGTATCAGTATATTATACTTATTGTGTGGACTTGAACGTTAGTGTACCAGAGGTTTCAGCTGATGTCTTCCTAATGACGTGCTCCAGCGCAATATTAAAGAGCATTTGCGCAAGCCTTCCTCATTGTTCTAAGCCTGATTCAATTATGAAGCTGTCCGTTAGTTCGCCGTTTATTCTGATCTGGGACTCTGTGTTTAGCATCGTGACTTTGACCATGTCGACTAGTTTTGTTGGAACGCCAAAGTCAGACATTATTTTGTACAGGGCATTTATGTCTATGTTATATTCTCAGCACTTTTCCAGTACCCGCTTAACTGAGAATGTTTGGTCAATTGTAGACAGTCCACTTTGAAAGTCATCCTGATACTCTCCTAAAATGCTTTCATAGTACGACTTTAATTTTCTATGATTTTGGAGAGCACTCTATAAGACGTACAGAGTAGAGCGATGGCTCTATAATTTTCACACCTTAACTTACCTCCCCTTTTTATAGACAGGACATATAATACGTTTTCGCCAGTCCTCTGGTAACATATTCTGCATATTAGTCGGTGAAGTATATTACTTAGACGTTGCGGGGTGCTGTGAATAACTTCTAGATATATTCTAGCCATCTGTTTTTGATTTCGACTGGGTTACGTATGATTGATCCTTGTGCACTTTCGCACAGATTTTTGCCTGGACTGAAGCCTCTTTTAGTTGTTTAATAGAGGCATACGCCGATCTAACTTCATGTAGGGCCATGTTTTCGTTGATCTGTTAGATCTTGGTGCTGATGGTCGGTCGTTTCTTTCTTCGGCACATTTTTTTAGCTTGTCGTCGGAGCGTGTTAAATTGTTCTTGTTTGGCCCGAGTTGGTCGCTAGATGTATTCTTTGTACGCCTGGTTCCTTTTTTCAGCCGCATCCTTGAATTCTTCATCGTATTAGTCGTTTTCTTTAGTAGACGCCCTAAAACTTCTCCAGCCACTTCTGTTCCCGAATCTCTTGGAGAAGGGATTTGGGAACTTGACCCTTATAAGGTAGAGTTCCGAATCGCAGACAGGGTCGCGCAATGAGCGCGTGTCGAGAATGCTGAGGGCCGCTCGTTTTTCTACGAGAACGTGGTCGATTTGGTTGAATGTGTGACCGTCTGGGGACGCCCACGTTCTCATGTGAATGTCTCGGTGCGGGGTGTGTGGAGCGAGAAATATATTTAGTCGATTGCAAGTTGCACAAATATTTTCAATACCTCATCATCATGAGGCTCTCGAAGCAGTTAACAGAAATCACAGAGTACTCAATCAATTTTTATTACCTTTTTCTGACGATTTACAATCGGATTCGCTGTTACATTATACCTTTGTGTATAAAACATTTCCAAATGTAGAAATATGTTAAATACCTTACACCAAATAGTGATCAATTGAGGTCTATAAATTAAAATTTAGCGAACAACAGATGGAGACATGCCTACAAAGTAGCAGACGACGCCGATATCAGTCCAACACAATACTCTATATAGATGGAAGCCGTAGCATCATTATGATAATCGTGAACGTTTTCTATTAAGGACATACAATGAATACATAAATTTCAATAAATCGACTGTGAGGCGTGCTGTGTTACTAGTGGTACCGTCTTGTTGAAACCACTTATCGTTTATGTCAAGTTCATCCAATTTTGGCCACAAACAATCTTCAACATAATAAGATAGCGATCTCCATTGACGGTAACATGACGGTCGTTTTTATCCACGAAAAAATACGGCGCGATCACACCTCCGGCATTAAAACCGCACCAAACAGTCTCAAGAAGCACCAATAACGCATATTTTGCTTATTAACAAAGCCATTGAGTCAGAAATGAGCTTCATCGCTGAAGATGATTTTTCGATAATAGTAATTAATAGTAATTTGTAATAATTTGCAAACGTTGCTGGTTCGTAAACTTTATCATGATACATGACTGCCTCCTTCTGCTCTTCTGTGGAGATGTGGGAGTTGAACAATCATACATAACAGAATTTCACTCGGATACTTCTTACGCAAAATCTTAAATTAATAAGTGACAATTTTTTCCCCCATAATGTAAGATACCCGAGTCTTATGGCCACTTACAGCTTCGCCACTGGAGCAGGCGGTATGTATTCGCATGTCATTGGTTTTGTTACCGGTTTGAAGTGCCTTGTACAACATTCCCCAGGGGGTTTAACATACTGGAATCGTCATCCAATCTCCATGAAAAAATATTAAAAATGGAAGGCGAAGCAAGTCATTTCCGCGAGAGTCATGCATTATGGTGCACATATTTCTTGTCAGTGCTATATTATGTATCTTTATTCATGCATGTATACGCGTCCGCTTTTCAGAAAGCTTTTATAGTATTTTATATCCTACTCAACTGCACTCGATGAACAAAAATGTATGGGTTTATCCGTATAGACGGCCTGAGAAATCTTTGAACGAAATATTCCATATCGATTTTAGCCAGGACATCATTTAAGACTTCGGCAGAAAGGATTAGTTTCAAGATTGTAACTTCTAGATTCTAATGAAAATTATTGTGACGGACAGAGAAGCTAGTAAGTAGTATTCTAGTAAATTTATCTTACCTCTAAATAGTCACATGTCTGCGGAATATTAACACCTGGGGTTTGAAAAGCAAAATTTTTCTTGACGATCCTCGATTTGAAAGTAGTTAATCCTAGCTCCGCTGATATCACTTCATTGAATTCATTGTAAACATCCAGCAGTTTCGCGTTTTGATCAGTCTCTTGATTTGTTTTTGTATCCCAAATCTATGCAATGAATTTTTGTTTTAAATACTCATACACTGATAGAATTTATCACTTACTTTCTCTCGCGGCAAGATATACAAACATCGATCAACATTTTCGATTTGCACGCACACTGATTTACTCTCTTTCATATTCCCCACTTTTCCAAATAAAAATATTTGGCCAGGTCGCTTTACTGGATCTTCCCAAGCATCCCAATACCACATCCTAAGCACATCCTTGCTTAGGACGTTCTCATCGCTGGTTTCAACGGACATTTCCTCTTCGAAGTTATCCATACTGCAAATATTTTCCCAATTATCGAGCAAATGCTTAAAGTCTGCTTCACCTGCAGCTGATACTGATTTCTTGTTACTTTTTGGCGACTCAATCGACTTAGGAACTTTTTTAGTTTCTGCCGGCTCGATCTTTGCTTCAATCATTGCTGGGCTTGCAGGTTTTGTTTTGTCGATCTTCTCTTCATCGAATTGGTGCACATCGTCAACCAACAAACTGTAATCCATATCAGCGAATCCGTCCTCGTTTGTTAAATTGTTCTGAGTATTTTCAGGTTGTTTAGGAAGCTTGGTATCTACTACATTTATTCGTGCTGCTTCCCTCTTGAGTTTCGATTCAACTTCCGGTTCTTTAACGACTGGCGTTACTTTCAACATATCCGATGCTTTAACTTCATTCTTGGGTTTGAGGACACGATCAAGAATTTCATCATCTATGGGATCGGAAGTCAAATTTTTAGGCTCCTCTCGCTTCTTCATGCTGTTCATAAAGTTTTTCATGTATTCCTTGACGATTGCGTCGTCATTTTTATTCTGTTCTTTTGATTTGGCGGGACCTTCTTTGCGTTTGATCTCAGAAACATTATTTCCACTCTTTCCTTTTTCTGTATCAAGTTCGCCAAGCACATCAGCCAATATATCATCTTCATCAATCTTAACAACGGCTTCTTTTTTCTTCTTCACTGCAGCGCTGCTCAATAGATGTTTAATTGAAGCTTTGCCTTTCACAGTTTTATCATCTTCACGCGGTCTTTTCTTGCCTTTCTTCCCACCACTTTTATAGTTTTCTTCTTCACCGGAATAGTACTCGTCATCTTCAAAAAGATCTCGACCATCTTCAACGTAACCAGTCCCATCTACGAAAAATAGTAGCAATCAAAAAATTGACTTCACTCAGTTAGGACAGTCCTTACCATCTTCAATCCAGTCACCCCCATATTTGTTTACTCTTTTCGTAAATTCAGCTTCATCTACTACATCATATACGTTATCTACGGTCTCTTCTACGGTGTATTTATTCTTCTGGCCTTTAAGCTCCTTGAGTTTTTGCAAAGCGGCAAATCGACCACCTTTATCCAAGCGCTGCCGCTTTGATCGCTGTTCGGCTGTTTTATGAGGAATTCTATGTAAAAATGTTGTATTTAAATGGTCATAAGTACTTACAAGCTGTTTCTGACATTTTAGGTAAGGTCAATTCAGAAATTATAGTAAAAACTTATTATTTTAACACATTTAGTCGTTTTGGTCAAAGTATTCGCGGTACAAATTGACGTATGACCCGATCAAATGGCGGGAAAACAAAATACCAAGTGTGGATTGTGGCAGTACTTATATTTGACAAATGAACTTCGGCGGCAATAAACAGAAAGTTGTCATAGAGAATTCGTTATAAAAGGGATATATTTTTAATATTGTGGACAATAATGGACGAGGAAAGTAGTAATTATGAAATCACTTATTCGTGATATAACAATTTAATAGAGTTTTAGCTTTTAACGACGATGTAGTTATTAAAATTAATAAATATATAGGATTTCTCCGTTGAAGGCGACTCTATGGTTCGTAAGAATTAAATACAGGTACGCGTTAAGAATTTTAAATATTTATTAAGATGCAATTTGCTATACGAGTATTTATTAAGATTCAAATGTTGGTTTGCAATGCAATCAAGATTGATCTTAAAAAAAAAAAACGAAAATGTTAAGAATGAATCTTGTGAAAACACTTTCGGTAAACTCCATTGCTTAGGATTCCCATATTTCAGTTCAAGTCCGATAGAATTAAATTTACAAAAAAAAAAACTCTTACTTAGATTTTTAGTATATTGTTTAGAATACCGATACAACTCATGAAGATTCCTTGAAAAGGATGGAGGATCTTGTGTTTGCTTCAAATGAAATCGAAGAAAATATAAAATTATTAAAAAGTGACGTAGACTACTTTACTTAGAAACATATTTTCCAAGCATTATATAGTTTAAGGTATTTCACACTATGGCAAGGCAGCTTCGCAGATTAGCAAATTTTCGAATCCTAGCAAGGATTTCCACTGTCTTTTCATAATTTCCTACTAAATGCTTTCTTTGTGCTTTACTATTTGTCTGGTCACTGCATTGCATTCAAGTTTTACATATATAGACACAGGTGAAGTTTTACGCATATAGACACAGGTGAGTTGACATACTATAAGTTAACAATTCATCGTTATAACGAAGTCTTCGTTGTGTTCCATGATTCACTAGACCGGAGATTCCCCCCAGCACTTTCAATTCAAACATGTTCTGGGTCTTTTCGGCTTCGGTCGTTATGGTCCACACTTCAGTTTGTTTTAACAACATACGTCCAATGAGTTTAATGCTATAGGAAACTCATTCATCCTGTGCAATTTTATGGCCATGTGTATAAAAACTATGGAGATGAGAAAATTTGTTTGCAGCATTAATCTTTCGCCAGATCCTATACTTTTCGAATTTCTTATTATAGCCAATTGTTAGTCGTTAGTTAGGTACTTAAATTTATCAACGGTACTAAAACTTCTCTATACATAATATATAACCTGTAGTCCATAATCTAAAGTATAAAGTATGTTTAATGGAAGGATGTAGCCATATTGAGACCCTCGTCCACATATGGATTATTTATCTTAGGTGGGAGTGTATGAAATCTGTGGTTGCACAGTAATGGAATCAGAAATATGATCTCGAACCATTTTAAAAATGTATGTCTTTTCTTGGTTTATGCAATCGGATGGAAACCTCTTAACAACTCACTTCCAGATTTACGTACAGACATACAAACAAAACTCATATGTTAGATATCTAAAAACATGGAGAAAAGATAAAGAAACGTAAATACCAGAAACCTATAGTACTTATATGGAGGCACTCATAGGCAATCTTCTCATTGTTATGCCTTAGGTCAAAATAATTGTAAATAACAAGCTAATTAATTGTAAATAACAAGCTAATTAACTAACAAGAAGGAAAAGTTCCAAAACAACATTTCAAGCCACTGCAATTTTTTTGTTCAATTAACTATAATTAATTCTAAATAAAAGAAATAATTCTGATCAACTAACTATACGCTCCTCTTTTGACTACAGTATCCAGAAAAATGTACATTACGTTTATATTTTCTCAATCAATATAGTATTTCTGGGGTTCGAATTTGGAGCAGCGGCCAATAATAAAGCAGCATTCTGCGATGTAGTCAAGAAGGCTCTCGGCAAAAGAGCAATTGTAGCCTAGCTCGAGCCTATGGCAACGATCAAAATCAAGGAAATTGACTGCATCACACACCTGGCCCTCTCCAATGCTTTAATTATGGTGGTTATGGCCATACCGCCAGAGATACAAGGGACCCAATAGGAGTTCCCTATGCTAAAAATGTAACTACATGGGACATAAAAGAAAAAAATGTACGAGGAAAGCACGCTTCATCCTTGCTGACTCAAAACCGGATTTGAAGAATATCTGAGGATCAGCAAAGTGTCGGGGTTTCCAAGAAGCGCTAGCCAAGATAAAAGCAGAACTTTGATGAACCGTATCTTAGAGGTAAGCCTACAACGCAGTACAACTGCGCAAAACCTGTTTGGATAGTTTGCAAGGGACATGAAAGCCGACATCTTGGTGCTGAGATAACATCACGGCAAAAGTTCGTCATCACGGTACACTGACGAAATTGGTACTGCTGCCATCTGGGCTCAGAACAGTGCTGATTTCCTAGTGGAGGGCATGATTTCGTGTGGGCTCGGTGATCAGCGCCTACATGCTTTAGTGTGTACCTAATGCTAAACAGTTCGATATCATCTTTCCAAGCAAAGCTTAATGCTTTGGAGGACTCTGTTGGGTGAGACTTCAATGCTAAAGCAATCGAATGGGGTATTCCTCAAACTGATCCGCGGGGAAAACGAGTCCTAGAGATGGCGGCTAGTGCAGGGCTCGTCGTGCAGAACACCGACGATACGCCGACTCTCCACCATGTGGGCTGTGAAGGAACCATACTCGACGTGACATTCGCCTCGAAGTCCCTAGTATGGAAGGTACACAATTGGAGATTATTAGAGGACTACTCAGCCATAGTTTCTGCTTGAGATCCTTGATGCTATCTCCCAACACCTATGCTCTCGACTTTCCACGATTGGGTGAAGCATTAGCAAGATGGACGTTGAGAGGTTTGTTGAGGTGTTCAAGGCAGGTGCGCTATTGCTGGAAGGTTTCCAGGAGACGGAAGAGCTAGCAGCTCAAGATGTGGTGAACTCAACTATGAGCATCATCACGTCTGCTTGCAGCGTATCTATGCCCCTGTAGAAGACCCCGACACGGCAAGCCTCCAGTGTATTGGTGGTCGACTGAAATCGCTGAAAAGCGAAGGGAGTGTCACAAGCGTCGACATGAAGCTCAACGGGCAAGAAATCGTGACGAGGCATGCAACCGAGTAGCAGCATATAAATTGGCCAGGAAATGCCTT
Organism: Odontomyia ornata; assembly: GCA_963969285.1. NCBI lineage: Eukaryota > Metazoa > Arthropoda > Insecta > Diptera > Stratiomyidae > Odontomyia > Odontomyia ornata. Next base: position 175,212,751 of record OZ017738.1, read on the forward strand.
CGCCAAATGATTAACAGCAGTAAGGTTCGTTAAGATCGAACAAGGTTCCTTGGGGCCTTGGTTACAAGTTATTTATGTGAAAATTTGGGGCCCTACGCAAGCCCTGCATATATGAAGCAGAATAGATGGACGCAATAGTGCGGAGACTTCCCTGCCCACCCCGTCCGTGTTGACGCTGTTCACGGTGAAACTGCAGTTAAATGCCCACTCTTCATGCAGCTGGAACTGGCCGAAGCAGTCCTATTACTGAAATCAAAGAATACTCAGGTCCAGACAGCGTCCCAGCTGAGGTATTCCTGACTTGCTGCTCAGTTCACTCAACGCTTGCCTGCGGGAAGGAACTTTCCCGGAATGTTGGAAGGTAGTGAGGTCCGCCGAGAAGCTTTTCACTGACGTGGCTCGGGCCGTTGGGCTCGATCTCCTTGGCAGTACTGATTTAGTGCAGGACGTCCCACAATTAAGGCAATTGCAGAGGTGGTAAGCGTGGTCCAAAAGGCGGATGCACATAGCCGTACCAAGCGACAGGTGGTTTCGTTGGTAACACTTGATGTTGGGAACGCCTTCAATTCCGAGAGATGAGTGGATATTCTGGATACGCTGATAAATCCTTTTCATGTTCCAGAATATCTTATGCGGCTTTTGAAGGACTACCTGAAGAACCGAAGCTTGCTTTCTGATACTATCCAGGGTCCATGAAAGATAGAAGCTACATCAGGTGTTACTTAAGGATCTATCCTTTGTCTAGACTTGTGAAACATACCGTACGACGGGCTACTGAGACTAGAGCTGTCGCAAGAGTCGCGCCTGATCGGCATTGCCGATAAAGTTGCGGCGCTAGTTGCTGGACGCACTGTCGAACAGGCACAACTTAGACTACTTATGCTAATGCGCTGGGTGAGAGACTGGATGACTGCTCGCGGGTTCCTTCTAGCACTGAAGAAAACCATAGTGGCCATCCTGATAAAGAAGAGAATCCCCAGAGTTAAGACGATCAATATTGGGGAAGTACTGGTTGTCGTAAAGTACCTAGGGTTACTGGTCGACTCGAAGATGAGTTTCTCTGAACAAATCAGGCCACGGCTGATAAAGCTGCTTCAGGCGTATTGGTTCTGAGTTGACTAATGGCCAACTTAAGGGGGCCTAATTCATCAAAAAGGAGACTGGGAAGTACTGGTTGCCGTAGAGTACCTAGGGTTACTGGTCGACTCGAAGATGAGGTTCTCTGAACAAATCAGGCCACGGCTGATAAAGCTGCTTCAGGGTATTGGTTCTGAGTTGACTAATGGCCAACTTAAGGGGGCCTAATTCATCAGGAAGGAGGCTTTTGATGTCTGTAGAATCGGTGCTACTGCACGAATCAGAAATATTTGGCAACACTCTTTGCAAGGGGCTTTACCGAGAAGAGAACCACTAAGGAGTGCACCTTCATATACAACAGTCTCTGATTCGGCGTTGCTAGTCATCGCAGGCGTGATACCTATCGCCCTCTTTGCTAGAGACGGCCGTACAACCTACATGCGTCGAAACGAGGACACGAGGGAGACAGCTGTCCGCAACGAGAGACAATGCTCATTCAACGGTTGGCAGCAATGTTGGGTGAACAGCACGAAGGGAAGATGGACTGCGTACCACATCCCTGATCTGAGACCGTGGCTCAATCGAACGCACGGTGAAACTGAGTTCTACTTGATCCAGCTCTTAAGCGGATATGGTTGTCTTACTTGAACAAGATTTTTAAGTTGCGATCCTTCGACTGTAGGTTTTGCGCAGGAGAAAGACAATGCTTGCCACAAATTTTTTTCATGCCAAAGATGGGACTGATTGCGACGTACAAAGACACAGAAGAACCCTCCCTGGATAGTCTAATCGGGGAGTTGCTTAGATCGGTTGACAAATGTAACCAAGTGACACATTATGTTCGGGCAGTTCAAAAAGATAAAAAGCTCTCAGAACAGCCGTGAATGTCTATGTTAGAGGATTATTTTCCTAGCAATCCCTCTTCTTACTTTCCCTCCCGCTACAGGAAAGATCCTCCAACTTGAAGGCGCCTCACGGCATAGCAAAATAGAGCTTAGCCCGAAGTATTGTTCTCAGATTGACACGGGAGATGTTTACTGGGTAGCCTAGACGTCATGCGCGTCTAGTAGCACCACACTCAGGGCGTGAATAGCCTTCATCTTCCAATCTTAAAAAAATCACCATGGGGTAGGAAGCAAATCGATTTTACATAGGCATGCAAGTTTTATAGTCAATTATTTTGTATGTTTATTATTCGCAGGCCGATTCTCTTTTTTCTTGAAAAGCCGTCAGGTCTTGCTTTGTTGCGTGAGCAGACGCATTTCGACTCCTTTGAGTCATCTTCGGTGTCTGAAAGAGTTGTAGAAGGAAATGACTTTATATAGGTGTAGTATAGGCTAAGCAAGTAGGTACTAAACTAGCAAGGTAGAGGGATATTAGGTTTTTGTTTTTTGGATTGTTGGATGTCCGTTTGCTCAGTTTTATCTCGTTTCCGTTTTCGTCGGAGACGAACTAGATCACACTCTCCAACGAAAACGGAAACAAGAGAATAGGTAAGTAATTTGATTTGCAGGTGTTAAAGAATTTAAAATATTGGGAAGCCGGCAATAGCCTGATGGAATCGATCTGCTAGCGACAGCTCGAGTTCATCTAATTGAGCTGCATTCCATATTGATGTTGATGAATTGGATGACTTTGTGGATGCTGACTGTGCGATTAAAATAGTTACTGAAACCATGTTTCTTGGATAAGATGACGGCTATAATGTAAATTATGATGATAACCGTGGGAGCTATTCATAAGGCCTGATGCTTAACCACTTCGAAATGCATGACCATGAGAGTTGAATCCTTAGCAATGGGATGGAAGATTTGATTAGTAGATTTAGCAATTGTAGGGTGGTGATTTTGATGATGATCTCCTGCACTCTCCTGACAGGCAAGACTTCTTTTGCAAAGAAGCCGATTACTTTCTTTTGTTCATTAATAATAGCTGCAGTGTAATGTTATTTACTCGAGTGATGCAATTCTCAGACATTACGATAATACAGTTCTCAGTTCAGAGAAGTTCTTCTCTTTCACCGTTGCATATGATAGATATCGTGATGGGAATACTTGTTACAAAAACCTACCAATGGGTTCCATGTTGCTTTCATGTTGCTGCAAGAAATGTGCGAAATTTTATTTTAAGTAGCAATGTTGGATTTAATTGTATCAGTGTGTAAGAGCGTATGGTGCTCTTTATTGCATTCAAAACATCGTAGCTTACTTTTGCACGTCATTCACTACTGTAGGCCAGATAGTTTTTGCAGTTTTTTGTCTTTGACAAATTGGAGTTGATCTGCAGGCGATAACCTTTTGAATTTTTCACAACGGTTTAGAATGTGAGTACCTTGAAAATGTGTAAATATTGCTTTTTAGTCATGTATGCTATATTTTTCGATGGCTTAGCTACATTTGGTCGAATCTTCATTGGGGATGGAAGCTGATATTGTCTTATCAAGAATTCGCAGAATTTTGGAATTCCTTGAAGCTCTGTGCCATTCCCTAGTCTTTCCTCAAACATCCGTAAGGTTTCATGATCAAATTTTCTGATCACAATTCCCATTCATTGTTGGAAAAGTGATTTTAAACGCAGATATTTGGATTCTGCAGCTTCGTACAGAACATTTGTGTAATATGGGTCTTCAGGGGATAGATCTCTTTGCATGTCCTGAAATATTTCGTTCAACAATTGTAGTTCTTGTTGAGCTGGGAATAAATTATTTTTGCTTTACATTTTTATACTTTCCCTTGCAGCTAAAATACATAAATGTACTTGGAATTGTTGTCAGCATTTTTTATGTTGCTTATGCAAAAAATCAATATAATGTGCAAATTAACTGTCAACCTAGATACTATGTAAAACCTAGTATACCACGTTCTGAAACCTAGTATCAATACCAAGATAAATTACCAGTATAAATGAAATTTCCTTGTATCAAATAGATTAAATTGATTTTTTGACAATAGTTATACACGTTGCAGCAAGTTTACCAATTATTGGTACTTATCGAACCATTTGTCATGCAAATATTTGAAAAATTTAGCAAGGAATCAAATAAATTTCTCATTTTCTGTCATTTCATTTTCACGTCTGACTTCACTTAATCATTCATACCAGGTTAATGCCACATGTGCATATGTGTCATGGTTACCTGGTATACTGATGCCGGGTTTTGTTCTATACCACATGTCTGTCTAATTATTGAAAAATTTACATACTCGTTTGTTGGGAGTAAATGTGCTCCCTTCCTCAGTGTCTAAAAACAAGAACAAGTTGAAGCCACAGGATTTCGAAAATAAATTAAACTATGTTCTCTTAATATCAGCAACTCGAGTTATATACAGAATTTCTCAATTAATCTTGAAAAAATAAAACGAAGATACCATGCATTTTAATTTGCTGCCACCTGTTTATATTGCCCATTTGGTACTATTTGATTATGTGAAATCTTTAAATGCAGAAATTCTAAAAATGCGATTATTTTCATAACTATGGGTCGTTCATGAAATATTAGGATCATGTTAGCAAGCGCATTTCAAATGCAATAATTTTTACATAGAATTCCTAGGCAAAATTCGAGCAATCACAGAAAATATAGGGTGTGAAAGATTTTCATAGATCAACTGTGTAAGATTTCAAGTAATCAAATGGGTGTCAAACGGTCAACATAAACAGGGTTAATAATTTTTTTTTCTGCGTTTTACTGACTTTAAAGCCAAAATAACATATCGATATTTCAAACGATTTTTGAAAGTTTTTAGAAAATCCCAGCATATTTTTAGTGTTTATGTCGCTTGGGTAAGCGTTTCTCCCCAATATCTAATATTGTTATATTTGACGTTGATTTAGTGAGTATCAGTATGGACACAAGCCGAGCCAAATATTTCCCGTGTCCACCAACTATCGAATTGTCTGCTGAACTAATTCCATGAGGAGATTGAGAAATACGTCTCTAAAGCGCTTGTATCTGCTATTCTTTCTTTGAACCTCTTCGATCCAAGGGAGCTTCAATACTAAAGGGATCGATATTTCTCTATAGGCTCAAAGATATGTTATCGGGAAAGAGGTCGCAATTTTTCAGATATTTTGACTCCCCTCGCACCCCTCAAGCAAAAGGAAAAGGAATGAAAGTAAAGTAAGTTAAAGTAGAGTCGGTGGAAGTTGTTCGACGCGTTCTAAATCGGGCATTTGAACCGGTGGCTGATTTTTGTATTTTGGACTTAGTCAGCTCGCGGAAGACCTGCGACCGAAATTCTTCTTCGTACTAGTTAGCCAGCCAGCAGCCACCTCGGAGTAGACTAAGAGTGTCAGGAATTATCGACCTGATCGGTACAGTCCGTTGTCATGTCCAAACACTTCACGTCTATAACCGATGAGAGGTCGGTTTAGATTTCCTTCGGGAAATCTCGAACGAACGAACGAGAGTAAAAATCATTACAAGTATTTAAAAATAAAAATAAGGAGAAGAAACTCAACTCGCAGCTCTGCTGATTTCTCTGAAAAAGCCACCAACAAGGCAGAAAAAGTTCCGCCAGTCAATGTATTCGGACGATGCGGAAAAGATATGGTTCGGCTATTGGCAGCCGAAAATAAATTAAGTAATTTCGAAATCAAAAGAGCTAATGCAGAAAAAATAACTACAAAAACGAAATCACTGGTTGATTATAAGTCAGCCAAAGATGCGCTGAATTCTGAGGAGGTTCCACACCACCTATACCCCAAAAAGTGAAAAAATCAATGTTGTTGAAGGGTCTGGATTGCGGAGAGGATACGATCGTTCTTCTTCAGATGCTCAAGGAACTTGCACCAGAAATTGAATTTATTTCTGTAAAAAGCCTTGTCAATGAGAATATCGACCGTAGAAAAGAAGAATTTACCACTTTATCTTGTACAAATCTCAAACAAAAGTAGTCCAAGTGCCCTTCAACAAATAAGGTATTTGAATTTCAGAGTGGTGAGGTGGGGACGCCTCTAAAAAAGAGACGTCAACCAGTGTTACCGGTGTCAAAGATTTGGTTATTCGGCTGCCAACTGCACCATGCACTATCGGTGCGTAAAGTTCAAAGATAGAAATGGCAATCAATCACCAAAGGGATGAGATCTTCCTCATTCCAGTTCAACATGAAAATCATCGGTTGAATTAAAAAAAAAACGAATTGGGGAAAGTCTCAAAAGAAGTTTAATCGGGATGCAATGTCCTTTTTCTGATGATGGCAACGCTTGCTCAATGGTTCCTAATGACAGGAATCTAACTAACGATAAAATAGATCTCTATTTGTAGAAGTTATAGAAGCTGACATTGGAAACGATTGAGAAAGTAGTTCCTAAGATTAAACATCGAAACGATATGAAAGGATATAAAACATCAACGATTGTAAGGTTGAAAAGATTGAAAAGTCTTCTTCTCACATGTTTATCGGCGATATTTAAACTACAACCATCCCTCGTTGGCTTTGTTGCAATGACACCTGAAAATACTTCAGGAGGGAGGTCAGCAATCAATGGGCGGAAAAACGAAGGGGTATTAGTCCACAGGTTGAGTTGAAAAAGGCTAAGGTATTTCTGATCTTAAACAAAGGAAAAGAATCTTCGTGCCCTAAAAGCTATCGCGCAATCAGCTTGCTGCCTAACATCAGCAAAGCATTAAACGCCCACATTGAGAAATATGAGTTGATACCGAATTGCCAATTTGGTTTTCGTGCGAGGTATTCCACCATACATGCGATAAAGAAAGTAACCTCAGACATCTATGGGAAACTAAATGATAAGGAATGTGTTGGAGCATGTCTCATTGATATGGAGAAAGCCTTCGATACGGTTTGGTCAGTTGGACTATTTTTTAAACTCCTTTAGGACAGGTTTCCTAGACACTTTGTCGCCATTATGTGCAATATGTTGTACGGGAAGTCATTTGTTGAAACTGATGGAAATCTGATCACAATGCTTGACTTCAAGGTCTTGAATGGTCTGCAGCAGAGAATAGTTACTGCACCTCTGCTATTCTCAATATTCATTCGCAAGCTGTTGAACGGCTTTGATTTTAACGTCTCGCAAACGCGTTCATTGGTAGCGTTTGCTGATGATCCAATCATTTATACCGCAGACCGAAAAGCTACAATAGTTCAGAGCAATCTTTAAAAAATGTTTAATGATGTGCAGCTCTGCACCGACAGTTGGTAAATGAAACGTAATTGCAAGGATTTTCACATCATAGCCGGTGAGTCTATTTCAGAGCGGGTTCCACATAAATCCTGTGTTCGAAACCTCGGTGTTCATTTCGATCAGTATCCATACTATACTGAACATGTCAAAATCATGCTCAGTAAAGCAAAAAAAGTAGTCATGGCGCTCACGACTTTTTCAGTCTAGATACATTGATCAAAAGGTCAAAATTATCTGTTACAAGACCCTGGTTAGACCAGTTTTGACATATGGATGTTCGATCTGGTACAACCAGAGTGCTAGGGCTATGGAAAGATTAAGAGTTTTCGAAAGGAAATGTCTTCGTGCATGTATTGGTTTATACAGCAAGCTTGAGATGGATTGGAAAAACTATACGAGTATATCAAATAGAAAAATTTACCAAACTGCAAAAGTGCCGAGAATCGATATCTTCACATTGAAACTTCTTCGGAATCATATCGCAAGATCTGTAACTGTGAGAAAATCCCCTGGATTTCACAGTCGTTCCTCCTTACAGACAGGTATATTGAGACTTGTCTCGTTACGGGCTTCACTCCTCTAGAAGCATTCGTGTATTTGGACATGAATCGATATGTTTTTGATTGTGACGGTGTCGCAATTATACAGTCTTCCACAAAAGTCAAGGTACAGTGATAAATATCATGAAAATTGTTTGATATTTTTATTTAAAAAACCTATAGTGATAAAATTTTTTTGGTATTACTTCAACTATAATCATTACACTTTAAATTCATGTAAAACAAACCGAAAATTCTGTCGTATTAATATATTATTACATATGATGTGTTGGAAAGTCAATGAATGAAGTCCACAAAAGTCATGGTACACCTAAAGAAAAATGATACAAATTGTAATTATAGTCTTGCATGGTTATTTGAATTATACTTTTCTTAATATTTTGTCGGATATCCTTTCATCTGAATTACTGACTTCAGTCTTTTAGGCATAGAATATACCAATTTTTTAGTAAATTCGCTGCTGATTCTGGCCCACTCCTCCAATATAGCATCCTTAAGCTGCGCCTTGCTTGATATCACTCTTTTTCGGATTTTTGTCTCAAGCTCATTCCAAAGATGCTCTATAGGGTTCAAATCAGGGCTTTGAGGCGGTGTAGCAAGCATGCGAGTATTGTATTCGAACTTTATGCGCTGTGTGCTTAGGGTCATTGTCCTGTTGAAACAAGAAATCTTCTCGCATACCTAATTTGGCTGCACTTTGTTTCATGTTGTTTCGTAGAATCTCTAAATAAGAGTTCTGATCCATAGTATTTTCGATGAATGTCAGATTTCCAACTCCAGCAGCAGCCATGCAACCCCAAACCATAACACCACCGCCTCCATGTTTTACTGTTCTAATAGTGTTCTTGGGATTAAATGCTTCTCCTACTTTTCGCCAGACCCTCTTATGCCCATTTACACCAAATATACAAAATTTAGACTCATCCGAATATAAAACATTATCCCAAAACGTTATTGGTTATGCTTTTGCAAATGTTATTCTTTTTTGTTGGTTTATGGAACTTACAAGAGGTTTTCTTCTAGGCGTACGAGATGAAAATCCAGCTTCTACGACAGCTCTACGCACAGTTTCTGCGCTAACCTCCTTCTTATCATTAATTCCAAGAACATCGCAGATTTTTCTACAGCTTAGAAATGGATCTTGTTTTACCATTCGCGAAATTTTTCTCTTGTCCTTTGCACTTAGTTTAGATGGACGACCTGTTCGGAGCACATTTTCCACTCTATTTTCCTTCTTAAATCGATTTATCACTTTTTGAATGGTTGACCGACTTCGCAACACTAGTTCAGCTATTTCAGAATATGATTTGCTCTGATTTGAATGCAGATTAATAATTATTTCACGCTTCTTAATACTCAACTCCTTTCGACTCATTTTTTAAAAATTTTATTAAATAAAAGATACACCACGAATACGGACGCGATATTAAAGACAGCGGCCTACGGTTGTTAACTCACTCTGATAATATGAACTTGGGGGATTCCCCTTTTTACAAATAACAGGGCATTTTCTGCAACTGTACCAAGACTTTTGTGGAGTAGAAAAGAGACATTGCCAACAAAAAATTATTGTCTTCAATGATCATTATTGCCGAATCCCTTTAAATTTATGAAAACTTAAATTCAACAGAACTCGTATTATTACCATTTCATAACTTTTGGTTTTCAAATAAAAATATTGATTCAGTAATACAATTTTCAGTTACCGATTCTCTGTACCTTGACTTTTGTAGAAGACTGTATATCACATATACTTGTATAGACGGCCCATCGATAAAGAAGATAAAATATCCTCCGGATTTGAGTTCACGAGACCAACAATTCTAATGGAGATACGCATTTGCTAGATATGTTGAGCCTTGTCGAGCAGGGACAGCGCAATCTAGGTATTGGTGGCTAAATGACAATGTCTAAATTATTCGTGGTTTTTTTGTTTTTTTTGTTTTGTGTTTTTCGTTGTATAGTTTGAAGTTTCAGCTCATTATTGCTACATTTCGTGTTGTTGTTAAAAAAGGTTTCAATATTTAGCATAGCTATATGTTAGGTTTATAGCCCAGTCATATTAGGTAAAAAAAGGGGTCAACCTCGGAATGAAAGATAATAAGCTGCAAATTGGTATGAACCTTTGTTTTGTCATTCTAAATGTTGTCTCAAAAGTCACAATCGTTATCGTGTTCGCGTCTCAAGATATTCAAGGTCAAAGGTCACAAAAATCGGTTTTTCGCGAATATCTGGCTTCCTATCGGTTAAATGAGATTTGCATTTATTATAAAAGTTGTAGGCTATAAAATTCCCTACAACTTTTGTTTAAACTTTTTTTTCATACGACCAACCGTTTTGAAGGTAGAGCGCGAAGAGTGCACATCGTACAGTCATATACGGCCTAATGCAAGGTCAAGCGTGAGTTATGGTTATCAGTACGTTATAAAGTCAATTATTTACTTGGAAATTATAATTATTAAACATAATGCCTATTATTTATGTACTAACTATTAATTATTTATATTTAATTAAAGTTGCAACGGTACAATTTCAAACTAACGAATAATCTTGACTCATACAAAGTGGAGAGAGTGGCCTTGAATACTATAGAACATCTGTCCCGGCAATGAATAGAAAAGGGCATAGGGTAGGGACAAGTATTTCCAGGTATATAAGTATTGAGAAATTTACGCGTTTTAAAGAAAAGATATATAATGTCGTGTTAACTTAAAATAAAACTAAAATATATAATCCAGAATTAATAATATTTTATACTTAAATAGTTAAATATGAATAATTATATATAAATAATCAAGTTACTTACTTTAATTAAATATAAATAATTAATAGTTAGTACATAAATAATAGGCATTGTTTAATAATTATAATTTCCAAGTAAATAATTGACTTTATAACGTACTGATAACGTACTGGTATAAAATATTATTAATTCTGGATTCTGGCTCAGAATTGCATTCATTGTAAAACTTGCGATATTAAAGACCCTATGCAAAATATTAACTGGGTGGCACCAGAAGGTGGTGGTGGGCCTGCCTACAATGGAATGTAATATGAAGCGATTGAATTCAATTTTGATTTCAATATGTCTTATGAATGTAAAGATTTTGAAATAAACATTTTGAAATCGACGAAGAATAGGAATCAGTAGTAAAATACTAAAACACTCAAAACTCTTAGGCCACAGCGAGCATGACGCCAGCGCCGCTTACGTCCGAGCGAAACTATAACATTAGGAAGAAATTTTAATTGGGTCTATTGTTACACATAATTTTGCTTGCGTTGTAGCGCATAATTTTTCCAAGTGTATGTTCATAACACGTCTTGTTGGAATTGTATGTGCAGAACAATTATTGTTTTTAAAAATTTTAGCAAATTGATTTCAAAATTAGGAAGAACGACAAAAAGTGCATGCACTCTTTAGAGTAATTAAAACTTGTGCAAAAATACTTTGAAAGTTTAAAAGTAAAACCCAATCCCGAAGTGAATATGGAATATTCTTCTCCTACATAATTATAATTTTAGATATTCGTTTTATATTTAATAACCTACCATTATGATTGCATACAATCTCTAGCAAATTGTTATTGGACAATAGAATAGATTTTACGCAAAAAGAAATTTTTTAGATTAGCATGTTGTATTTCCGGAAGATAACTTAGACCTTTATTTGTAATTGTTTTTGAAAATTCCGACAAGAAATAAAAAAAAAAACAAAAGATTGGATAGTTTATGAACGGAAAGCATTTCGTATGTGCTTTATTTGAGTTTAGATTTAGTGGGAACTATAAAAAAAATTAGAAGAATCATTTATATGATAATACGAATTAATTAAATAGAATTAAAAGTTGAATGAATAAAATGAATTCATAAACCGTAACCTTTCGGTCTTTCCATTTCGTGCGACCAGACCGGGTATAGGACCCGCATCGATGGCAGGCTTTTTCTCTATGGGCTAGCCATCGGGCGCGCTCCACCGTTTTTTCACTTAGCAGGGGCTCTTACCGGGTAGAGTGGCCTTCCGCTCGCGTGCCCTTTTATGATATAGGGTTATGTGATTTCATTGCATAACTCTATAGCATAAATTGGTTACGTTTGTGCTTCTCATTTGAGGGAAAGCGTCATGTAAAGTGCGTTTGTATGAGTTATTCTCTCAAATGCGGAACCCATGGCCACGTCTACGTTTGGATCTTGATCCGGTTGGGAGGGTGCGAGGGGGCACCACCTCCATCTGGATACCCCACACTTATTTGTGGGCCATAAGGATCGTCGTTAATGGCGAAGTCTCCGCCAGTCCGTCCGTTTTTGCTCGTCCCAACTTGTTCTCTGAACAAGCAATTTCAACCCTTAGTAGGTTACCTCGGCCTCGACACCAGTCGATCGACATTCGATCCCTTTAATTCTGAATGCGAATTTTTTTTCTAGTGGGTCCTTGTGCTAGGGGGAAAGAACCCGCCCCACGACACCGCAACGCTAGCCTGCCAGCGCATTCACGCGTTCCCAGATAAGGCCAATCTCGGCGGATACTACCATCCTCTTCCGCCGAGGCAGCAGACCATCGCTGCAGTCCTATACGGACATATATATACCTTAATTCACTATATATCTACAACTTGATTGCCTATGGTTCTATGAGGTGCAAACTGGATTCGGAGCAATCCGTCTTGTTGCCCACCTTACTACACACGTTTTTGTTAAAGTTGAACTGAGTTTTGTAGATTCTGACAAAAATTGCTGTGAACGGACAGACAGGTCGAGCTTTGCAAAATTATTATACAAAACCCTAGAAAATAGATATTGAGGAAGAAAGCATATTTATTCCTGAAATAAGGATTTGCCGCAAATAATACGTAGCATTTTTATCGTATTTTCCTTTTTCAAAGTACATATAGCTATATGAGTATTTCAATTTAATTTGAACTACCCGCCAGGGAAATCATCTTCTTGACGTTACTAGTTTTCCAAAAAAATTTCCTTTGTTAACTGGCTTGTGGAGAGTGTACAACAATGTCAATACAAATTTTTGGCGAGTTCAATGAATGTCTCTTTCACCCAGCTGTTATTTACATCCCAGTTGTCATTGCCGCTGGTGACTGGCATAGAAAGTTTTATAAATAAGTGCACTTGTTGCGCCTAGTCGTAGAATAAGTTCAAAGTGCAGTCTCTTTTATTTAAAACTTATTCATATCCAACAACTGCTTGGCTTAATTCAAAATGATAATTTAACTTAAACAGCTGCTATTGAATTAAAATTTCGTTTCCGAGAAGAGTTTATTAATTTAAATCTACGTATCAAGAAATTGCAAGAATTTTTCACAAGTAGGTCATCTATTAAAGCCTGTGCGTAATTTAAATCAAAGTAATTTTAGATATTCTTCAATTGGTTAGCACGAAAAAATTGCTTGGGAACCAACCACCATGTTGAGGTCAAAGATCACTCCATTGAAGCGATTTGATAACCAAACAGCTGCTCTGTGCAAGCGGTGGAAAACATCTTCAAAGCAAAATGATTTGGAATATCAATTCCTTCAAAGATCTAATTTGCCTACAATGTATTTTCAACAGTCCTTACCGCGACTGCCAATACCTCTACTAGAGAAAACCTGTGAGCGATATTTAGCGGCCTTAAAACCAATACTAATTGATGAGAGCTACAGGAAAACGGAGGATGTTGTGAATCGCTTTAAGTCAGGCGTAGGTCCCCAATTACAAAAAATGCTGAAAGATAAAGACTTGAAAAATAAGCACACAAGTTACATATCGGAACCATGGTTTGATATGTATCTTCGTGATCGAGCTCCACTGCCTATCAATTATAATCCCTTGCTAGTTTTTAAGAATGACGATCGAAAAGAATATAACACACTATTAATTAGAGCAACTAATTTTGTTATTAGTTCATTAAGATTCATGAAATCGCTCCGCGCGGAACGTCTGGAACCGGAAGTATTCCATATGAATCCTAAGAAAAGCGACACGGAGCGTTTCAGGCAAATAACCAAATTGGCTCCAAAAGCAATTGCCACCTACGTGGCTTATGCTTTTAAAGCGTTTCCTCTAGATATGAGTCAATATAATGGACTCTTTGGAGCAACGCGTGTTCCCGAAATCGACAAGGACTGGATATATCGATCTGATAAATCAAGGCATCTGCTTATTTTAAGGAATGGAAATTTTTACGCTGTGGACGTTTTGGACAAAGACGGTAAGTTGCTATTTTTCAAAGGAAATTATGACAACACAGAAACGGTGTAAAGCATTGATTTTATTTTCATAGGAAATATCGAGGAACCAAATATTATACTAGGGCGAATAAAGTACGTTCTCCAGGACAATGCACCCGTGACTGAATGTCCACTAGGATATCTTACCTCTTGGGAACGCGATCGATGGGCCACAGCGAGACACCATTTATTAGAAATCGGCAATGAAAAAGTTTTAAAAAAAGTTGATTCAGCATTATTTTGCTTGTGCCTTGACGATTCCACATATAACGAAGAAAATCCAGTCCCTTTAATCAAAAACTTTTTAGCTGGCGATTGCACCAACAGGTAATGAACTACTTAATTATTCAAATAATTTAGTGATAACGACAAAACATAAAGGTGGTTCGACAAATCAGTATCCATCTTCATGGGAAAGGATGGAGTGTCAGGCATAAACTTTGAACATTCATGGGGGGATGGAGTGGCAGTACTAAGATACTTCAACGAAATCTTTCGGGATTCTACGGAAAAACCATCTGTGCATCCAGATAGCAACCCGTCAGGCGAAATTGGTAATTCTGTTCAGGTTCTTGAATTCAAGTTGGATGATCGTGTTAAAGCTGCTGTAAAGGAGGCTGAAAAAGCCCATAATAATATTATGAACTCATTAGATCTAAATTACCTAGTTTACTTTGACATTAATAAGGAAACCTGCAAAACGAATGCAGTAAGTCCAGATTCTGTAATTCAGCTGGCATTTCAGTTAGCCTACAAAATGCAATATGATAAATATGTTGGAACATATGAATCCTGTAGCACTGCCGCATTTAAACACGGAAGAACCGAAACGATGCGTCCATGCACGATTGCAACAAAAAGCTTTTGTGACGCCGTTCTTACGAAAAATAATCGTCCTGACAATAAGCAGTTGAAAGCCATGATTGAGACTTGCTCTACGTACCATGGAAAACTAACAAAAGAAGCTGCAATGGGTCAAGGATTCGATCGGCATTTGTTCGGGTTAAAACATATGGCCGAAGTTAACGGAATGCCGAAACCAAGTATTTTTGAAGATGCTGGCTATCATGTGATAAATTATAATATCTTATCAACAAGTACTTTGTCTTCGCCAGGAATTATTGCAGGCGGATTTGGACCAGTAGTTAGAGATGGATTCGGTATAGGGTAAGCATATCGAAGTCGTTCCGTAAATACGGAAAAGTAATAGTAATAGTGCATTCGTTACAGATATGTCATTGCGAATGACAAATGTGGTGCTGTTATTACATCCTACAAAGGACAACGTGATGGGAACGAATTTATAAAGTGTTTTAAAGAAGCTCTCGATATAATTCGGGATGTTTTGAAAGGCGGAAAGTGATAACTATTTTATTTATTGAATTTTAGATTTAAGTCCAAAGAATTGACACGAACTATGTTATTATGACTCAAAAGATGAAAGTATATGAAATTTATATATTTTAATAATTAAAAATATTTTATTAAATAAAGAAAACTTTATCATTTTTGTAAGTTTTCGTAAAATATTTTTATTTTCTCAAAGGACACAGTTTATTATCTGTGACATGATAGCCAACTCGGTGCTTACCTCTTCCGTCCATCTGCATTTTATATGTACATAAAGGCCATCGTGGCCTATGAATTGAAAGTTGCGTTATTTTACGCAATATGCACAGGGCTTGGAAAAAAAAGGATTCTTTGATTAGCTCCATTCTAAATGCGGCCAGAACATCTAATTACTCATACTTATTGATCAAAAACTTTACAGATCTTTAAGTAAACATTTCTTGGTGACTACTCCTCCCGACGGAATTGCAATTTTGGTAAGAATTTGGAACACATAGTTGCATCGTTAGAATATTTCATGTATATTGACTTATACTAGTTGTTTATTAGATTTATCATTAATACAAGGTGCAAAATAGAGCGATCCTTTTGTGGTTTTAGCAGCGCTAGTTATCCCCGTCTTTCAAATAATCATGTTTTAAATTGGTCTTCTTTTATTTTTGAAGGGTAAATAGCTATTCGCCACAGCTCGCAAATAAAATATTTTATTCAGTTTTGGCGATCTTGAAGACCAGCTGCATACACAGGAAAACAAAGCTCCAAGTATACAAATCTGTGCAAGACCCGTGTTATGCTATGGGTATAAAACATGGATTCTAACCGAAGCATCTCCAAATATATTGAACGCCTTTGAGCGATGTGTCCTGAGACGAATAATTGGAGCGAAGCTAGACGGGGACCAATGGCGAATTCGATACAACCGTGATCTGTATGACATTTTTGACGAGCCGGCAGTCTCAACGATTGTAAGACTGCGCAAGCTGCAAGCTACGACGAACAACGGATACCCAAAAAGGTATTCGTTGGGAGAACTGAAAGTCGAAGACCAGTGGGGAAACCGCGGAAACGCTGGTCTGACTCTATCGACGAAGACAGTTCATCGCTGCTCGGATTTCGAAATTGGAGGACGCGGTCAATGGACCGAGACAGTTGGAGGCGCTATTTGCAGGAAGCGAAAGCCCGAGAGGGGCTGTAGGGCTACGAAAAAGAAATGTCTACTTCAAATGTTCTAAAATCATTAAATGTTGTTGTGTTATGCGAGTTTTCCGAAGTTTTTGATTTGATTAATTTTTATAATAGTTTGGTTTCTTTCCAGGTATAAATTTTTGCCTCAAGTGCTGTTTATAAGACAAATGAATGAATTCATGATAGCCAGCAATGTAATGAAATTAGATTCACCGTCAAGTTGAAAACCAGGATATGCGAAGTAAGTTATTGAATCATTTTTTTTGTAATGGTTAACCAAAATAATATAGAACAATTACACATTTTTATTACGGTAAGGACAACAATTACTTTAGACACAAATTATTTGTATTAGGTTATTTTTCCATAAGACATTTTATCGACTTACAATTAGTTCATTATATTTAAATACATTATAAAAAAAAATTCATTATATTTAAATACATTACAAAAAAAATGATATCTAAAGGGGTTCCTCAAAATAAGAGTATTCCAAGTCCCATTTTTAATGAACTTATACAACGGATATTTGAAGCGAAGGTGCTCCATCATCATTAAATTCAATGGAGGATATGACAAAGTGTTGCTTCATTTTCCTCGGAGAAGTCCATTCCCCTCAGGACTTCAAGAGCCCGATAGGAGCTCTCTGTGCTAGAAATGTGGCAAAACGAGACAAAAAGGAAAGAGGGCATGGGTAAGACTCAATTGCGTTCGCTGCAAAAATGCTGACTAAGGATCTGTTGATCTCAATTAACTCTTAGGGCCAGGGAAATACTGGGCCATCAAAGGCTAAAACGGTACTGAGTTCACACCGAAGTATAAACGCCCGGGACCTGCATGCGTAGAGTTTTGCGAAAGACATGGAAGCCGACATGCTGCTACTTAGCGAGCAATACCAGGACAAAAATTCGTTAGCATCGTACCCTCATAAATCTATTATGGCCGGTATCCAGGTTTGGGACAGCGCTCACTTCCGAGTAGAGAGTATGGGTTCGGACGATGCTTTGGAAACTTTGGAGGACGCTGTCTAGAACACAGATGGTGAAGTTCTCGTTGGGTGGACTTCAATGCATGAACTATTGAATTGGGCATGCCTCTACCTGATCCGAGAGGAAAGTGAGTCCTAGAAATGGCAGCCGGAACAGCACATGTCGTGCTCAACATTGGCAACACGTCTACTTTCCATTGTTGAGGCTGCGCGAGAACCGAACCGGCCATGACTTTTGCTTCAGAGCCCCTAGTACCAACAGTACACAATTGGCGAATTCTAGAGAACTACTCAGTTAGTGACTGCCAGCATATTGCGCTTGAGATCTCTGACGTTGCTTCTGGGCGCACATATAATCTCTCATTATTGGGTTGAATATCGAGCCGCCATTCGCATAGAGCTCGTTATGTATGGTACACACGGCTGGGAAAGTGGTAGAGAAACTCAAGGGAAGACTCACTGGCAGTATGGCTTTGAATGCGATTGCGGAAATGGTGAATGCGGTCCAGCGAGCAGGTGTTGTCCAGCTGTTGTTTTACTCGTGACACTTAATGTCAGAAATACCTTCACTTCCATTAGATGGGTGGATTGTAGATTGTGAATTGTAGATCTGATGCGGATTCTGCGGAATTATCTGACGGACGGGAGCTTGCTCTATGAAACGAAGGGCTATTGAGACGTGAGTTGCCGGATGAGGCGCGCTTCATTGGCGATGTGGATGATGTTGCGGCGCTAGTTTCTGGACGCACAATTGACAAGGCGACATGGTGGACAATTGGGTCCAAAGAATCGACTGCTGCAAACTGGCTCTTGTTGGTCATATGACCGAAATTTGAACTCAATATCTCAAAAATTTATGTGTTTTATTAATAGGCAAAATTTTTATGTCCCTAATGCAAAATCTTTATCTCTAAGTGAAGGCTCGAAAGGGGCTGCATATTTGTAATTATGGCTAGACGAAAATACCATGGGAAAAATCAAACGTTATTCGATTGCCTAATGGAGTCATTGTGTTATAGACTAGGCGTGAAGCTAGCCGCTTGTTACCGGTGGCTACTTCTATGGCTTGTGTAAATACCAAGCCAGGTAACGTGACAGTGGCAAACCTGAGGTATGTAACTAGCGTGTAAGAAGAAAGCCGCTTGCTACATTCTAAACGTATAGAATATAACATGCTACGGAGAAGAAGAAGAATGTAGGAAGCTGCTTCCTAACTTATTCGCTGCAAGGCGTTACTGTCTCGGAGTATGAATATATTGAATTCAAAAATGTTACTTAATATGAAAAATGATTTATAAAAGTAAAAAATTTTTCAAGTTTAGAAAGCATTAAAATTTGATTTGTATCATTTTACTTCAATGGCTTGTCAAAAATGATAATGAGGGCATCCGTAACTTATAAAAGGTGATTAAAAGGTAACTTACACATCAGACTTAACCAGAGTGGAAGGATGTAAGAGGAAATAACCAGTATATTATTTTACTTTTTATGGAATTGTTTGCAGCTACATAAATGAGTTGCATATTTTGAATAATAATTTTCCTGAAAAATTATTGGAGAAGAAAAATGTTAGAAGAAGGTGGTTTCGACGTGTGCACTAATTCTCCTCAGGCCATCACTCTTAGATACACACCGGTGATGGCGACCACCATGCTCAGAGGTGAGGGAGTTGATTTTAATTTTTCTACTTATGCAAACTCAATATGTTTTTTGTATCTGCAAGTTATATTCAAGGTAAATTTCTCTTGTAAGTACTTGTATTAGCTAAACTTTTTTTTAATTGGATTATTTCACCCTTTTCACATCAATTTAATGTAAATGTATACGACAAATTTGCTCTACATTTGAAGCTTTTCTAACGTCGCGCGGATATCGATCACTCTTTCGGAAGGCTCCGATAGCTTTTTAAATTACTTTTTATGGAATTGTTTGCAGCTACATAAATGAGTTGCATATTTTGAATAATAATTTTCCTGAAAAATTATTAGAGAAGAAAAATGTTAGAAGAAGGTGGTTTCGACGTGTGCACTAATTCTCCTCAGGCTCTTAGATACACACCGGTGATGGCGACCACCATGCTCAGAGGTGGTGGTCGCCATCACCGGTGTGTATCGAAGAGTGATGGCCTGAGGAGAATTAGTGCACACGTCGAAACCACCTTCTTCTAACATTTTTCTTCTCTAATAATTTTTCAGGAAAATTATTATTCAAAATATGCAACTCATTTAGGTAGCTGCAAACAATTCCATAAAAAGTAATTTAAAAAGCTACCGGAGCCTTCCGAAATAGTGATCGCTATCCGCGCGACGTTAGAAAAGCTTCAAATGTAGAGTAAATTTGTCGTATAGATTTACATTAAATTGATGTGAAAAGGGTGAAATGATCCAATTAAAAAAAAAGTTTAGCTAATACAGTATATTATTGTTTTTTATCAAAAATCTTGGATTTAAAGCATGCGTCAATGTATCGTAACAATACTCTTACAATAGTGTGAAGAGCCTCAGGTACCATGAATGAAATTTAAAAAATGGGAAATCAAACATCAGAGATAAGGATCTGAAGTGGTTACCTATAGCCAAATAAAGAAGCACCATTTGTAATTTAGTTAGTAGTGCCCTTTCCCTCATTATTGTATACTGCTTCGAAATTAGAAGTGAACATAGTTCCAAAAATTCTTCGAACTTTCAAAATTCATTCCTGACACTTTTCTGAATTCGCCATAAATAATGATGGCAATATAATTCTCGTATGCAACTTCAATAATGAAAGTTCATAACGTCAATGATTTATAGTGAAAATACGCAGCAACGATTTTTGGTTGCTTTAGCAGTAATCAGACATTAGCCTTACTCAATTTTCGTATTCTTTAAATGGGACCTATAGGGAATTAAATTTAACATTTTGGTGAATGCAGAATTTTCGTATCAACTTCCGCTTAATAGTTCCGCATGAACGTTTTATCGACTTCTGCTTGAAAGTTCTCCGTGGACATACATGAAAATGGTGCCAAAAACGGTTTGACTCCTCCATATTTGAAACTTAGAATGGAAGTTATGAGATGTTACTTTAAGCGGGTTTACGAATATCTTTATCGTTGTTACCATTGCGCGTTCCTGTTTAAACGATTGCAAACACCGCGAAATAGCAACACATTATGTCTTTGAAGTTACGTACGAATGAGCGGCGAGCGTTCGTCAGTCAGATCTAAGTGAGTGATCAGTGGGTGGAGTTTGAATCAGTGTTTTATTGAGTGTAATAGCGTGGTTTTTGCATTGGGGGCGATTGAAAGACAACTTTGACATCAAATATACATTATGTTTGTCAAACAAGAGCGCCACTGCTTTTCTTGAATTGATATTCTGTGTGATATGACTTACGTACAGGAATCCCCTGACTTACGTCCGATTTGCGTGATGTTACCCGATTTTTTGGAGTAGCACTACTGCTGCACGATTTCGTTTGGTTACGTTGCAGTTCGTTATTTTTCTTGAAGATGCACATGCAAAATTTCACCTTAATATTATTTTATTTATTGCACGTTTAATAAACAATAAATCATGATAAAAGTGGTACCCCGACCCGTGAATTCGACTTACGCACTTTCACTTTTTTTTTTAAGTTTTTTACTTTTCTATGATTAAATTCCTGTTACCCATTATAGTACCAAATGAGCAAAGTCAGCCAAAAAAGTAATTGTGAGCATGGATTTAAGAACAGTAAGAAAATTAGTTGGTCTTTTTATAGTAATTTCATCAGAACAGTGAGAAAATGAGTTGTTCTTTATTGCAAATTCATCAGAAACCCCGTTTTGCATTGTTTGTGAAAGCGTTTTTCAATATAATAGAAAACATAATTTGGATGAATCCTCGGTCATATATGGCGTTGCCAACATTTTCATAAGTTGAACTGATTATAATTTTAACTTGTCAACCTGGAGTCTTTGCATTGTAAACCAAGAAGGTCAGATATTTGAAAAGGTGCAATTATGCCTAGAAAATTTAAAATTAGATTAAAGCAAATTATCAGCTGGTTTACTGACAGAGCCCCATTAATGATAATTAAGGCCAATTTGGTCCAACATTTTTAAAACGGTCTATTTTAAAATATCACTATGAGAAAATTTAAAATATGCAACATGTTCTATTGCCAGTTGCGAGATTTTCGAATAAAATTAGAGCAAGAAAATTTAACAAAGGAGAATTCAGAGACTGCTGTGAATTTTTAGATTTAGAATATAGTGAACTTATACTTCATTGTAGAGTACTATGGCTTTCTAAACCTCAGGTTCTGAGTAGCTTTTGGGAATCGAAAAATACTGTTTTTAATTTTTTCGATCAAAAAGATAAACTACCTGATGAAAGAATCCATTTGTTTGATGATAAGTCCAACATATCTAAGGACAAATTCGTATTTGGACCTGTCCATTGGTGACGCTTCACTAGAATTCGAGTTCAATAATTATTTACGGAAAGTGCGGGTACTTCCCTACGAAACTGATTCAATTACTTTCAACAATTGTCGAAACGAATGTCTCCGATTTCAAATCAAGCTTGAACGCCCATTCCCTTTTTTAATTCAATGAAACATTGACTTTTGACCTCATATCAAGTTGTAATCAAGGGCAGATGTCTCCCTCGTGATCTGTATCGAAACGAGGATGCCAGGGACATAATTGCTCGCGAGGAGAGACAGTGCTTACTTAACGATTAGCAGCAACTTTACGCAGACGTGCTTAGGTCGAACTGAGTGAAACAAAGTAATGAGAAATTCTCAAAGTATAGTGGATTGTCGAAGAACGGTCTTGAGGAAGAACTAGTCAGCCAAGTTTTGCGTTAAAAACAGGGAGTTGGGACTAAGCCGCGAACGGCGATGGAGCCTTCGAGGATAGATCTTGCGTAGAAAAACCGTTTGAACCATTGATTTGATTATTATCCGTCGGTCGACCGAAAATGGGAGTCCTAACTAAAATTTCATACAGGAATTAATTGATTGAAGTGCTTTTGTGCTCTCCTGTCTCCCTGAAACAATTCAATTCCACATCACGTGACCGTTAGCAGGTGTAGACTGAAATCCGCAAAATTTAGCAGTGCACGTGCTTTAAATCGCGATCGATTGTTTTTTTTGGTTTCGCGATATCGAGCACATGTGGCTGAGTGATAACCAGGGCCGTTGAGAGAAAATCACGGGAAGTTTCATACTGCTCTAGTCATCAGTGTTAATCAAGGAGATTGGAACCCATCAAAACAGAAATTCTCAAAAAAAAGTTGAGTTCGTATTTCAATTTTTTCTCGCATAAATCATGCACACGATGTTAATGACTTTTAAAATCTTGGATGTTCTGGTTCGTCTCCAGTTTTTACAGAAGTCAAATTAACTTTAAATGTCCGCTTCGAATAAAAGTGTAAGGAACGCCAACTAATTTATAGTACGTAATGATTCGCGCATCAGAATGTTTGAAATTCTTCCCCAGCATTCAAATTAAATTCATTGTAGTTCGAATTTTGGCATTTATTCGACGTGTTTACATATTGTGAACAAATCGCTTTAGATTAATTAGTTAATAATTTAACGGATTTAATATGTGTCGAACAGATGCATGCCATGAGTTAAGAGCGGCAACATTCCTACTATGAGTGCTCGTTGAGGGGGTGCGGAGTGTCTTGCATGTCAACTAACTTTGAAGTAAAAAAATATTATATCATTCTTTTTGGATTTATTATAAAAAAACATAATTTCTTATAAAAAAAACACACACATATATATATATATATATATATATATATATATATATATATATATATATATATATATATATATATATATATATATATATATATATATATATATATATATATATATATATATATATATATATATTTGTGAATTTTTTAGTTGTTATTATTGTTACTGTTTGCATTAATGTGGCTTCACTCCTTATCAAAAATTAAAAATATAGGGAAATGTAAAAAATAAATTTTTTTGATTTAGTTAAAAATAAAAGGGATGGTTTATTGATGTAAAAATAAACCAGTTTCTCCACCGGGTATGGGACCCGCAACTTTGGCGGTCTTTTCCACTAGAACGAGCTAGCCAATGGTCGTAGCTTACTCTTTGTTTGTTTCAGGGGCTGTCGTCAGGGATGATTGGCTTTCTTCTTTCTCCACATGACCATGATCTGGCTGGGAAGGGTGTGAGGGGCACCACTACCACACGGATGCTCCAATCTTTTTGTGGGCTGGTAATATTCGCGTTCATGACGGATTCCTGTCCGACCTCGTACGCAGTTGAGTTGTAAAGGTCGTCGCGTCTTCTCATTGTAATGTCCTGTGGTCGGTTACCTTGGCCTTTGACAGCTGTCGAACAGACCCAATCTTATCTTCCAAATACAACTAGAGAAATTCGTAAGTGTGAAATTTATGGGCATCGATGAGATTCCGGTGGAGCTCATCAAATATGATGGCAGTAGTGTTCATCAAGCTATTCACAAAGTCATCCAGCAAATTTGGGAACAAGAACATATGCCGAAGGTGTGGAGCCTATCAATTATATTGCCTATCCTCGAAAAAAGGTGACAAGCTACAGTGCGAAAACTATAGAGGCATATCACTACTTTGTACGGCGTACAAAATATTTTCAAAAATCTTAGAAAATAAAATCGGATCATAAGCCAACAGTATTATTGGGGAGTATCAAGGTGGGTTTAGGGCAGGTAGATCAACAATAGACCAATTGTTCACAGTCAAGCAGGTACTTGAAAAATGCTGGGAGTTCAACATAGGCGCACACCAAATTTTCGTTGACTTTGAGTAAGCATACGACAGTATTGATCGTAACTTACTGCACCAAATAATGTTTTGCTTTATCATCCCAGCCAAATTAGTCCGTGTTACCAAAATGACAATGACGTCGACGAACTCCCAAGTCCGCATCAATAACCAACTCACCGATGCCTTTGACACAAATATCGGACTAAAACAGGGAAATAGGCTGGCCCCATTGCTATTCAATTTGGCTCTGGAGTACGTCATAGGGAAGCTACCTGTCGATACGCGAGGCACATTTTTATACAAGTCGAGCCAAGTAGGAGCCTATGCGGACGACATCAACATTTTGTCACGGTAATTAACAACTGCCAAGAAACTGTTTCCTGAAATTCGACAGCGAAGCAAAACTAGTAGGGCTACAAATCAACGAAAATACAACAAAGCTCATGACGCAGTCGAGGAAAAATACCTCAATACACAAAATATCACACTTGGCGACTACAGTATCGAAACTTTTAGCGGGTTTGTGTATTTCGGCGCCAAAATAACGAAAACGGGGAATGAAAGCGACGAAATACGCCGAAGAATACAGCTCGCAAATAAAATATTATATTCAGTTTTGACGATCTTGAAAACCAGCTGCATACACACGAAAACAATGCTCCAAGTATACAAATCTGTGATAAGACCTGTGTTATGCTATGGGTGTGAAACATGGACCCTAACCCAAGCATCCGCAAATATATTGAACGCCTTTGAGCGACGTGTCCTGAGGTAACTAATCGGAGCGAAGCTAGACGGGGACCAATGGCGAATTCGATACAATCATAAGCTGTATGAAATTTTTGACGAACCGAAGGTCTCAATGATTGTAAGACTGCGGAAGCTGCAATGGGCTGGCCACATGAATCATATGGACGAACAACGGATACCCAAAAAGGTATTCGTTGGGAGAACTGAAGGCCGGAGACCAGTGGGGAAACCGAGGAAACGCTGGTCTAACTCGGTCGACGAAGACAGTTCATCGCTGCACGGATTTCGGAATTGGAGGACGCGGTCAATGGACCGAGACAAATGGAGGCGCTATTTGCAGGAAGGGAAAGCCCGAGAGGGACCGTTGTGCATAAAAGAAGAAGATGATATATATGCGGAGGATTCTCGAAAGGAAACGCCTTATACTGGTTTGTATGGAAAGGCTGAGATGGGAAATACTATATATCAAACCGAAGAGTTTATCGAGTCGTAAAGGTATAGAAAATTGATGCATTTATATTGGGACTTATTCGAAACTACATTGTGACAAAAAAGTACCCGGAAATTGCAAATAAAACTCAATATATTTAATTATTCATCAATATTTATTTTGTCGTCTTCAAAGTAATTCCCATCAGATGCACTACACTTACGCCAACGATTTTTCCAGTTCTCGAAACACTTTTCATAAGCACTTTTTGGGATCGCCTTCAGCGAGTTTTGTTTTACATTGTAACAAAAAAGTACCCGGAAATTGCAAATAAAATGCAAAATATTTAACTATTCATCAAAATCACATGGAGCCAAATCTAGTGAATAAGGTGGTTGATCGATGGTATTTATAGCGTTTTTGCATTGCCTTCTTACTCAGGTCCATAAAAAATCAATTAACGTACCTGGCGTCACTTCCCGTACCGGAAACAGCAGTTCAGTAGCCCTAAATTTCCACGAACAGCTGTCCAGAAAACATGAAAGCAGCATCTCAGTAGGCCGAAAGTAGGCTTTTGAGATTGTCAAATATGACATTTCTCAGATGAAATTTAGCCGAAATGATACAAACGAGAACGAAATACATATATTTGCGCGCTAATGTCTTCGAGGCCTCATATTTAAAATACTTCAAATCATTGACATAGTACTGATAAAATTTCAAAATACAGTTCCGTCAAATTTTTTTGATTTAAACAGCACTAGATGGCGCTGATGAGGCTACTCAAAGAAGTTAGTCCGCGACGTGGCGTAGTGTTTCCGTTTTCGGGCCTGAGTAACAAGGCAACGGTTTTTGGCTTTAAATTCGGTCACAATAAAAAAAATCACAAAATCGCAAAAATCGCAACGCACTACTGAGGTTACCGACTTAAGCAGCTGCTGTAAATAAGATGGTTGACCGATTGCGCTCATATTTGGCATACTAATTAGGACATTCCTACCAACTTAACCTAATACATATTTTTGAAATATCTTTACCCGGGGAATTTAAATGACAATTTCTGAGTACTTCGTTGTCACAATGTATATTGTGAATTGTAGTTGTTTGTGAAAATCACTGGATTTTGCAGCCATTCTACCCTACTAACGGGTACTCGTACATCCTGAAGCGTTTGTGCATTCAGATAATAATCGTTATTTTTTTGGTTCTGACGGTGTTCCATTTATTTATCCTATATATAGGCGGGCAACCGATAAGAAGTTAGATTATCTTCCGAACTTGCGATAAAGACACTCTGTTCCAAGGTCTTTGAGTTTCTAGAGCTTAGACTCAGCGATCTCCACCACCAGTAGATTGCCGAATGGTGGTGTGTAGAAAATTAAAATTTCTTGTCCTTTTGGTTTCCTCTTTGTTTGGTTATGGTCAGTTGAGTTGCGATTTTTTGTGTAGTTATAAGGTTCACAATATAAATTAGGTACATAATTGAATATCATATTAGTTGAAAATAAATAAATTTATATGAATTTATAGATTTAAGTATGATATAAGTTAACAGTCATTTTCTTTTATTTCTCGATTATATGCACTCGTAAGTTTCTATATATTGGGTATAGGAATAAGTTTCGGCTGTTTATAGAGAAATGTCGTTAGATATACATACATACTATTTTTGTTTTCGCTGAAGTACTATTCTTGGAATCGAAAGGTGCATGGGTAGGCTCTCAAATGCAGTAGTCAACATTCATTCGAAGCGTCAACAGTTGTTTTGCTGTGTTAAAAATGTCGACATTCATACCGAACAAGCAGCATTTGCGGGAAGTTTTACATCATCACTTTATTGCAAAGAAAAGTGCTGCCGAAACGTTTCGTATAATGCTCAGTGTTTACAGTGATCATGCTGCAACTGAGACGACTTAAAGATAGTGGTTCCGGCGATATAAAATGGCGATTTTGACGTAACTGATAATCATCGCGAAGGGGCACTGAGGATGTCTAACTATGCGAATTGTTAGATGAAGATTCAAAGTCTAGAAAAATTGTCAGAGGAGTTAAATGTGGACAGCTCTACCGTCGGTAAACGCGTGCATGCTATGGGAATGGTCCGAAAATCTTGGAACTTGAGTGCCACATCACCTGAGGGAGAGGGATATGGAACGACGTTTGGTGACGCTTCTTGATCGACAAAAAAGGAAAGGTTTGCTGCATCGAATTGTAACTGTGGACGAGCGACCGAAACATTGGGTGATGCCAGGTGAATCAGGTCCATCAACGCCAACCCGTAAGATACACACTTCAAAGGATATACAGGTATTGTGCATCTCGGGGATATGTGTGGCGTCATTTTATAGTAACTGCAGCGGTAAACTGCTGCCTCAGCGAGTGAAGATTTTGGTGCTCGCCGGAATCGGCTTTGTCTGAGGACGCGTGAATGCGCTTCCAGGCTAGCGGTTTGTTTTAATAAACTAAGTAAACTTTTTCTTTTCTAACATATATCATTAATTACCGTGAATAAACAATCGAATTACTTTAGCTGTATTTAGTGTATGCGCGAGTAGTGTAACTATAATCCTATAAGGCCTACAAATATAGCAGGTTCGAACTAAACAAGAAACTAAGTGTAATAAATATTAATAAAAGACTGAATATAATAGCATATAAAAATGTTCGTATTGTTTGCTTTTATGAAACGAATATCATTATCACGTTTAAGTATAAATTTATCATGCAAAAGATTTTATTTCATTGAATAAGTAAGAAAAAAAACAAAGGGTACTTACCCACTCCTTTGACGAGCGCTCGTTGTTGGGGGATAAGGCGCCTGTAAACTCATGCAAAATGGCTCCGAATTCGTATGGAGACAGACATTCAGAAACATTATACTTTCATTTTCGTTAAATACTACCAATAACAAAACAAGGTTAAACCACGGAAACCGATTTTTTTATTCTTTAATTTTCATATTTAAATTTTGAAAAGAACGAATAAATTATTTTAAGACAAACAAAAATTTCAATATCCATCATCAGAAATTTCAATCTCGTAGTTCGAATGTTTTCCTTTCAGAATTTCTCTTGTTTTCGAGTGGTCAGCGTTTCCAAATCCCTGCGAGTAACCATAAACTTTATTTGTGTTATTATCAGGATGATGTTCAATTCGACCCTTGCCAAGACATTCGGTGTCCAATCCTGATGCTTCAACTGAAGAAGGCACTTTGTCATATATAACGGAATGCCACTGTACACGATTAAAACCACGAATGCTAAGATTGCTTGGTTTCGAGTCGTCAGATTGCTCCTTTCCATGCAAAATCCGCCTCACAAGGTTTATAAGTCACTAGTATGACCCCGAAAATGTGTTCATTTATTTGTTTAACAAGATATAAATTTTGTAGATTTCTCGTATTGAAGAAATTGAGCATTATTCACTCGCGCAACTCTTTTAATCATTTTCACTTCCATTTCTGGTTTTTTCAACGACAAGTCACTTTATTTTCTTCTGACTTTTGGGAAGCATATAAGGTCGGCATTATTTTCAGCTTTCCACTCACATTTTAACTGTCAAACTTCATAACCTTGCGGTCCAACATTACTCTTGACAATTACAACTTCCACTCTTCCAAAACCATCACCTGACTCCCTACCATGTCACTTTCCGTAATTCCCATATCTATCGCCTAAAGGGCTTCATCTCCCTCATTCGCGTAGCACTGGTGTTGTCATTCCCAATTGTTTTGTCATATCGTTATTTACTTATTCTTGAGTCGTGATTTTTGAGGAATTCGATTGGCATTGCACGGGATAAAATTTGTAATATTCGTTGGTCTAATTAATTTGTTGTTATTCATTGGGCATAAATATGTCTGTATGTTATTTGTTTTCCCTCATTTCAAATTGTACGAATTCATCCGTCTGAATCAAGATTTGAACGACGGTCAGAATGGGACGGTAGATACCATAAGCTCATTTTGTTGCATGACCACGAAAGTCGTATACCCAAGCCTGTCAAAAAATATTTGGAAGGAATGAACTTGGAAAACTTGCCCCACCCACCGTATTCCTCAGATATTGCTCTTTCGGATTTCCATTTGTTCAGATCCATGCAATCGGCCCTGACTGGAGGACGGTTCACTATTTATGAAATCATCAAAAAATGGCTTCATGGGTGGATCGAATCGAAAGAACCGGACTTTTTCGCTGAGGAATCCATCTACTACCTGAGAGATGGGATAAATTCGTCACTTCCAATGGGATATACGAGTACTTTGAATAAGGTTACTGCTTTTTCTCTGTTGAAATAAATAAACAACTTTGTTAAAAAATAGTGGAAACTGATTCCCGTACTCAATAGTTGGTTGGGTTTCCTTTATTTTTTCCAATCATTGTTGATATAAAGAATCATTTTAATGTTATTAAATGCAAGATATGTTTAAAATTAAAGTGTCCTCGCGGCCATCAAGTTTTATGATTTGTATATTCGCTTTAAGCAGTCCGCGTTGTGTAGTGGTTAGAGCACTAAGCCCGTAAGCCAAAGGTATCTGGTTCGAGTTTCGTTGGCGTCAACGAGATTCAGTTCGAGTGATTCTTCGGACGGAGTATAAGCCCGTTCAGTTGTGATACGTGCTGCTATAAAATCAGAATGTATCGCAGCTGGGTGGACGGAAACATGGCCAAAGCGTGATAATGATCATTTCGCTTTGTGGGTGCCGATACATTCGATCATGACAATGAAATACTCTAGATATCTCTATCCGAAGGCCCGAAAGGGGCTGTAGTGCTACGAAAAAAATATATTCCCTTTATGTTTTATATAAACTATTATCGATATTGTCAATAAAGTGATTTCTAATTGATGTTACAAGCCGTCTCAATTATCTAATTTTACAACTACAGGAATAAATTATTTCTTAGCTTAGTAAATAGCATTAGTTCATTAAAATTGGTCATTTCTCAGCTAGAAAATAAACTTTTGACTAAATTTCTGCATTTGACAAAGAAGAATACATATGCTGTGGATAATATCAGTTCGACTAAAAATATTCAAAAAATCAAGATATCGCAAGACTTATTTGAATGTCGTTTTCATAATTTCGCTAAAGAAGAAAACGTCATTCTCGCATTTATAAACCCATTTTACATGCAGACAAATCGAACTGATTGGTTTAAAATAAATTTATTCTTGAAAATGAAATTTAATGAGCTTTTTCTAGATAAAAATTCTCCTGATATTCATATTGGCATTTATACTCATGAACTTTCCTAGAGCTAAGAACATATACAAAAAGATATATATGTCGCTTTGAGACGACATACAGATGTGAACAAGCATTTTCATCCATGAAATAGATTAAATGCAAAACAAGGTGAATAACCGACACGATTTGAGGAGCTCTCCGCCGCTTTCAGTAACAAATTGAACTCTAAAAAAATAAAAAACGGTGAAAGCAGGGACAAACGTTTTAATATAGGCAATTATTATTATTGTGCTGCAACAGGTATTGCTTTACATATAACATAATTGCTAAACTATTTATTTTATTTAAAAGGGTTGCTACTCTTATCGTATTTCAGGACCCTTTCTAGTGAGTAGGGATATCAAAAATTTCCAAGTTCCAAGCTGATCTCGCTCGGTCAGATCTTTCTTTTCCTCATCACATCCAATATCTAAGTACAGTCTAGAGTCATGGTACAAAGAATAACCCATGCAAAACTTGAGAAAAAAAATTTCTAACATTTATAAATGATCAATTTAGACGAAAATAGCTTCTTTACGCAGAGGCAAATAGTTTTCATGATCATTAATTAAAGATTTAAAAATTGTCAACGAATTTCTCCCTTCTGCTTATATTCGAATGTGGTTTTTCCACTTATTTCTACCAACCTGGGCAAAATAGAATGAAAGGCATTATTTTTTTCTGTTAATCATAATCTTAACGTTTGATAACTAAAAATATACAAAATATATAGAAGGATACCTTTGTAATTTAACCCGTGAGAAGTCACGCTGTAAGGAGCTACTCGTACAAGGATAGGCACACGTGAGCAAAATGCTCACACAATTTCAAATGTTTTATTAG
The DNA here is from genome assembly GCA_963969285.1 of Odontomyia ornata. NCBI lineage: Eukaryota > Metazoa > Arthropoda > Insecta > Diptera > Stratiomyidae > Odontomyia > Odontomyia ornata. The sequence goes on from OZ017738.1 coordinate 175,244,302, forward strand.
AAATAAGTAACATATATTTAATTCTATACAAAAATAAATAATCTTCCATTCTTTGGTATTAAATTTTTGCACATTTTCGGAAAAATATCAATTATAAAAAAACAACAGCAAGTTTGCGAAAAATTCATTCCTCCATAGGAACTTAACAAGTGTGTCTTACATAACATGCATTGCATAGAAATGTCACGTGTTCGGTGCATAGTAATGACAGTAAAGACAGTCTATTTTTCTTCGGGGGCATAGTGCACAAAAACCACTGGGTTCAGGCTCAGGTTCAGCATGAGGAGCTGATACGAATCGGTTCATGGTAAACTTGAGGTCAGGTGATATGCTTTGTATTGTGAATCGTTATTTTCTATGTGCCGTTCCTTTGACAGTGAGTCTCGTATCGGCCTTTCCCGATGTAACATGTCTACTGTGTTCAATACAAATATGTATCAATTAACGTGTGTATTATTATTGTCTCATCATACCAACTAGTCACTTTCATCACCCAGTCACAATAAGTTGGCGACGAGGATTAAAACTTTTGCAACTGCCAGTGAAAACCAGTGTGACACAGTGAAACTGTTAGATTCCGCCGCGTAGCCGCCACGTTTTCAGCCGCCATTATTTTCGTGTCGTTTCCGAGACAGCTCCAGCTGGGAAAATGGATCAACAACAATTCGAACAATTTCTCTCAGTCTTCACTGCCGCATTGGGGACAAGTGGATCCGGTTCAGCTCCCCAAGTCTCACCATTCGAATCATATGACACCAAGAAGGAAAGATTTACTTCTTATTTAGAACGTTTTGACAATTACTGTAGTCTCAAAAATGTGGATTCCCCTATCACAATGTATCAATTATAGTGTGCATCAATTGGCTCTACGCATTATAACAACTTAGCTGCATTATTGGGTCCTGAGAAACCCATGAAAGATATTCCATTTGTTGAGCTAATCAAACTTTTCAAAAATATGTTGTCACCGCCTGTCTCAACTGTCGTCGCTCAGCATTATTTTCTAAATGTTACTCAGCAGCCAACACAATCAATCTCAGAATTCGTTGCATCCCTGAAGGAGAAATCGAAAGATTGTAATTTTTATGTTGAATTTAAATGCAAATCAGTTATTTCCATTGCTGACACCTTTTTATGTGCCCAATTTGTTAGAGGAGTAAAAGACAACTGGATTCGAGAACAGCTCTTACAACACTATGCGTTCAAAAATTTCGATGAGCTGCTCAACAAAGCCACAGCATTGGAAGCATCACGTTTTGAAAGCAACCAGTTTACCAAAATCCCAGATAAAATCACCAATCTCAGTAGTGACACAAACAATGTCTCAAGGGTCAACAGGTCACATAGGAAATCACAACCTAACCAAAGTCGAAATACAAGTCCTAGTTCACACCAACGCTCACAGTCCCAACACATGACACGGGTTGACTATCGTTCTTTGGGCGTTGATGGACTCTGTCTCATATGTGGTAGGGCAAACCACAAGGCAAATCAATGCAAAATCGACCGCAACGCGCTTAAATGCACTTCCTGCGAGAAAATTGGTCATGTGTCCAAGGTCTGTATCACCACCATTCTTCGAAATTCAAAGACACATGCCATCGCAACACAGTCTTCTCAGAATGATCAAAACTCTGACTCAGAATATCGTATTGGTCATATTCACTGCACTGAAGACTTATACGAGCTCAGCCCAGGTTCTGATAAATTTATCGTCAAATTGTTTCTCAATGGCAAGCCACAGGCATTTGAAGTCGATTCAGGAACCAAATTCTCACTTCTATCAGAGACAGCATTCAAACGTCTTGGTCTCAATGCTACACTACAACCAACACAGCTATCATTCCGCTCTTACTCAGCTCATATAATAAAGCCCTTAGGGAAAGTCTCACTGTCGGTAAAATATAAAAATAGAGAAATTGATGCGGACCTATTCATTGTTCCTGCAGGATTTGATGCACTTCTGGGTCGAATATGGATTCGCACTCTCGGAATTGATCTCAAAGAAATCGATAAAGAACGGCTCACTTCGGATCATGTAGTTACAATCAACGCTGTCACTCCTCTTGAAGACATACTCAGACAATACGCAACTATTTTTGAAGAACGCATAGGTTGTGTGCCAAACCTAGAAATAAAACTTCAGCTCAGGGAAGGAGTAAAACCCATCTTTACTAGGGAACGTGATGTCCCTTTTGCACTGCGCCAGCAAGTTGAGGAAGAACTTGCAACTCTTGAGTCACAAGGTATTATTACTCCAGTATCCTCAAGCGACTGGGGATCACCACTCGTCGTTATACCTAAACCTGATGGAGGGGTTCGTTTATGTGTTGATTACAAATGTGGAGTCAACGCAAAATTAGTCTCAGCTAATCATCCAATTCGTCGCATTGATGAAGTCTTGCACAGCCTCAGAAATTCAAAGTACTTCTGCAAACTCGACCTGTACAAGGCATATTTACACTTCAAAGTGGATGCGGAAGGACAGAAAATCCAAACAATCACGACACACAAGGGCACATTTCAAATGAATCGTCTCAGTTTTGGTATCAAAACAGCACCATTTGAATTCAATAGAATACTCTCACAAATTCTCAATGGCCTATCATACGTTGAAGCATATTTTGATGACATTATCTGCCATGGCTCATCAATGGAAGAATGTACAAGAAACCTGGTTGCTTGTTTAGAACGACTCAAGGAAAACGATCTCCATCTAAATAAAAATAAGTGTTCCTTCTTCAAAGAAAGTATCAGCTATCTTGGTCACATAGTCTCATTTAATAAAGTTGAAATGTCACCTGTGAAAATTCAAGCCGTCTTCAACATGCCACGTCCTAAAAATGTAGAGGAATTAGGACGATTCTTGGGTATGGTGAAATATTATGCAAAATTCATTCCTGCTTTCACCACAAAATCTTTTCATCTACGACGCCTACTCAAAAAAGATGGAAAATTCGTTTGGTCAGCCTCCACTGAAGTTGCTTTCTTAAACCTAAAGTCAGAGTTGTGTAGCGAAAGGGTATTAACACCTTTTGATCCAGCAAAACCCTTGATCCTCACAACAGACGTCAGCCCGACCGGTATTGCAGCTGCTTTGAGTCATGAAGTAGAAGGTCATGAAAAGCCTATTGCTTATGCCTCTCGAGCTTTGACCCAAGCTGAATGCAATTACAGTCAACTTGATAGAGAAGCCTTGGCTATCATTTACGCAGCCACACACTTCTACAACTATGTTTACGCCAGAAACTTCACCCTTGGCACCGATAACGAGCCGCTGTCTCGTATCTTTCATCCACATCGAGTATTACCTCAGATGACATCTGCCCGTCTTTTACGCTATGCCTCTTTTCTAAGTGGATTGGACTTCACGGTACGCTGTAAAAAAGGAAAAGACAATGAGAACGTAGATTGTCTTTCTCGGGCTCCAATTACCCAACTGCTCAGAACATCTGAAACATCAATGAATAAAGAAGTCACTGCGTTGTATGCTGAAACTTTACTTCAAATCTCCAGCCCAGCTATAACTTCAGAAACTATTATTGAAGAAACAGCCAAAGATGAAAACCTTCAAACCCTGATGACCAGCTTCAGAACCAGTCAAAGAGATGAACCATTCACCATCTTTAACGGTATGCTTTTCAGATTGGACCGCCTAGTCATACCAAAATCTCTACAACGCCAAATCCTGGAAGAACTGCATGCCTCACACTTGGGCATTACAAAAATGAAACAACTCTCCAGACGATATATATATATATATTGGGAACGTTTAGACAAGGACATCAAGCAAATTGTTAAAACCTGTGAATCCTGTGCCCAAGTTCGGCACAATCCACAGAAAGCCGCTATTCATCCATGGGACCCACCAGATGACAACTGGGAGAGGGTACATATTGACTATGCAGGCCCCCTTGACTACCATTATTTCTTAATGTGTGTCGATGCAAAATCCAAGTGGGCTGAAATTCGAATAATCAAAGAAGCGACCTTATCAGCATCAATTATCACACTCCTAGAAACCATATTCTCTGTGCATGGCTACCCATCTGTCCTAGTATCAGATAATGCTGTCATATTTAAAAGTGAAGAGTTCCAGACACACTGTAAAGAAAGGGGAATGTTTCAGAAGTTTATTGCGCCAGGTCACCCATCAACTAATGGCCTTGCAGAAAGAAATATACAAACTCTGAAAAGAAGATTGAAAGCTGCAGCTGAAGACTCATCACCAATAGCCACAAAAGTACAAAATATCCTTTTTCGATACCGTGCCACACCATTAGCCTCCGGACGGTCACCAGCAGAACTTTACCTGAAAAGGAAAATTAGAATACGCCTTGATGCTCTCCTGCCTAACAGAAACAGTAATGCCAACGAGCCGAAGCAGCTGTCACATCCGCTCATTCCAAATGGGAGAGAGAGTTCAGTCAAGAATGCACCTGAACAATCAAGATAGCTGGCAATTTGGGACTGTCGAACAAAAACTGGGTCAGTACCATTATATCATTGACTTAGACTCAGGCCGAACTATAAAAAGACACATCGACCAACTAATTTCAACAATGGTCGCGAAGAAACAAGTCACCTTCTCATCTCAGCAAAGACCAGCCCCAAGCCCAGGTGTTCCATATCGACACAGGCCAGCTGATGAGTTACCACCAATGGACACACAGCCTACGCCATTGACTGCGCCAGGTGTCAATCAGCCAGAAACACTTAATGGCACTCCTGACCAACAGACACCAGCAGACGGGAACACAAACAACCCGACGCTACCACCACGCAGATCTGCTCGTCAACGATGTCCTCCAAACTTCTTGAAAGACTATGTCACCGAATAATAGAATTAAAATTATATTTCTATATGTTTTAATTAAGTGGGGGAGACTATTGTGAATCGTTATTTTCTATGTGCCGTTCCTTTGACAGTGAGTCTCGTATCGGCCTTTCCCGATGTAACATGTCTATTGTGTTCAATACAAATATGTATCAATTAACGTGTGTATTATTATTGTCTCATCATACCAACTAGTCACTTTCATCACCCAGTCACAATACTTTGTGTACAAAGCCGTCGTGAAATATGTGGCTTTGCTAACTCTAGAGCCACATTTTTTAAGTACACACGTCTCTCGATCAAAGGTGTTTTTCTTTGTAAATTATTTGCGAGTTGATGCCAGTAATATTTAAAATAGAAAGAACAAGTTGGGTAGACAGACCTACGCTCATGTCAGAATCGTTTTGTATCCAATTTCTCAGAAATATAGTCACCAGCAACGAATAAAGTCCAGAAATATGTCAAAGAGATGTGCTCGTTTAAAAGAAAATCCATTGTTTTTCTATTTTCAACGGTCGCCATTTGGTTGCGAACCAACACAAATCACTCAAATCATGAATTCCCAAAAATATTAATGTTATTGACCTTATCCGAAAATTTCAAGAAGATTAAATCAAAACTGCAGTGACTGATTCGATGGAAAGTCCATAAAATACCAAAATCATGTGCTATAGTTGTTGTAATTGGAGACATTTCAAATGGCTACAATTTCCGTGTTTATCATTCGATTTTCATCAAACTTACAAAGCTTAAGGGCCTTATGTAGGACTAGTTAAATATCGAATTTATTGGGAAAAGTGTGAAATTTGAATATCATGCTATTATTAACAAATTTGAGCGAATTTCGACTTCAAAGGTATTTGTTGTTGTTGTCCTCATAAACACCTAGCTCCGTATTTTTTTCAGATTTTTCGGATCACAGGTGTCCAATCGCGAGAGGGGGGGACACAGATTATTCGTTTATTTCCCCTCCCTGTGCGCCCCTTGAAGCAAAAAGAGTCAAATTAAGACCTGTTTTGAAAAGTTCTCATCAAGACCTTTCATTTGATACCTATATCGGCTACCTTTGATGATTTTTTTTCGGGGGTCACTCGCCTATATGGAGAGGCCCCCCTTAAATACCTTGTAAAATTTTTTGTAGTTGAAGTTTCATGAGAGCACCACTTTCCACCTGCACCTTTGATGTCTCTAGCTTTCGTAGTTTGCGAGAAAATGGCTGTGACACATGGACGGACGGACAGACGAACAGACAGGACGCGATTTTAGTAGGCTTTTGTAAAATTATTTTACAAAACCCTAAAAACAATCGCATTGGCCATCTACAAGTGATTTTTGTAATGGAATAGTCCTCTTTCTTTTAATCTACAACATCTACTCCACTTTTAGTAGAATTGTAAAATGTTACGATTTCTGGCTTCGCCTTATCACCTGGCTTTAGATCTATTTTATCGTCATGGTGGAGTGAGGATAACATGAGGACAATTTTTTGCTTTCTTTTTCGGTACATAAAATACGATGACACTGTTTTCACCAAAACCGAAAATAGAACTAGTCATTGGTCTGTCCTTAGTTGATAAAAATTTTGGACATTTTTTTTTATTTTTCCTCAGAGTTCCCACCACCGTTGTTCTGAATGCGTGTTTTAATTCGTCGAAGAATGGTATGGATGTGAAATAGTTGTTCATTGTAATATTTCTTCCCGTATTCAATATGGGAGTTACTATTCGCTTGACGACGTCAGCGATTATACAGCCCCATGGGCTATTTGCCGGCATATATCTTCAAATTGGACATATAAAAAGTCTTGGAATCTACAAGGGCATAGACATTTATGCTGTATTTTGCTGGCTTATTTGTAATATAAACTCTAAACTTACAGCGTCCTCGAAATGATTCTAACATTTCATCTATAGTGCAGTACTCTCCAGGCGTGTAGTTATCGTTGCAATCTGTCACAAAATTTTCAAATACTTCTCTGAAAGGGGCAAGGTTATCAAGTTGCTTTCGTTCTGCCTGGGTACTGACATCATCAAACCGCAGCGCTCGTAGTAAAAATACGTTTTATAGACATTGTTGCTCGAAAAAATCACATACTGTCCTATCATCAAGCCACATTTCCTTTACATTCGAATGGGATACTTTTTTTAATCCAGCCATGTATAACACTCCAACTAGTGCTTTTATCTCTACTGAACCGGTTTGTTTACAATCTCGTTCTCGTGAAAAATAGTTCTGCAATTTTGTGATATATTTATTTGTATGCGCAACTATTTTTGCTATCATTTCATCATCCAAAAATAATGAAAAGCACTGCAAGGGCGTGTTTGCACTCTTAGCTTTATTTTTGACCCCTGGCAAATGGATCACTATATTGCAACTCCTGGTTCGTACGTTACGGGTAATGGTTTATTCATGAGCTATTTTGTAGAATTATCTTTGCCCGTGTAGTACCTATCTCTTTGTACTTGCAACTCATTATATGTTGCTTCATCTGAAGATTGCTCGGTATCTGTTTCGTGGGGGCTATTGATATCGGAGCAGTCGCTTTCAGGCGACCTTGGGCTGTATCATCACGATCTTATGCAAATCCTTCATCAGAATCAGGCTCTTCAAGCCAAGCTAAAATTTGGAGTTATCTATTTGTATGCTGAAAATAAAAATAAACATTCCTTACAGTTATTAGATATATTATTGCGAATATATTGATCACTTCTTGAATGTTTCAATGGAAAAAAACAAGAATAAATAATGAAACAAAATTTCTCACAAAGAAAAAAATACTTACGTAGATAGGCGTGCGATGAGCAAAATGCCGCACTTGTAGACACGACTCGAACAAACACTTCACTACGCGATCACAGTGGCACTAAATGGTGTGTGAGGTAGATCAGAATTAAAATTTAAATGTTTCCCTTCAATTTTATTCGTCATGAGTTTTAACTTTTATAGCTATTTGAAATTTTCTTTTCTTTACTCTAGTTAAAATTTCTTTACCTCATTTAAATTTCTTTCCTACATTGCAAATTTCCTTACTTCATTTCAATTTTCTCTACTTTAATTAAATTTTGTTTTAAAAATTTCAAATCTGCATGTAAAATTCCGGGTTTGAGGAACGCTGATGTAATACTCCTCAACGGTGTATTACATCACGGAAGAGAAGGGAACAGAGCTAATGGAATCAGCTGAGGTTTCACCGTATGCACGGGATGAAAAGAAAGACAAGTTTTGGAACGGATCGAGGAGTCTGCTATGCACCTTCACGGCGGTCAAGTCGCGACGCGTAACAGAAAAAGAGGTTTACGGGAAATCGTGAAGAACCACGGCAAATCGGCGAAATTTTGGTAGATATTCCTTTCTTTTCGTTTTGGAAAGGGAAGAATGGTGTGAGATCTAGGCAAATTGATACGACATCCAATTTATAACGCGACAGTTTTGTTTGTTTGCAATTTGCCGAACATAAAATCTGGTGGCCATTTGTGACCGTGAAATTTATACATTACAATTGGGCGATGCGTAAAGTAAAATTCCTTCCTTGTAATTGGATGCTGGGGCGGTCGTCCTCGGAATTGGGTTTAAAACTTAAAATTGCATCTAACCGCTCCGCAGATCGTATTTGACCACGATTCAATATCTTCCATTGCGCGTCCATGCGGTACTTAATGGTGTAGAATTTGACGAGGTTAGCGCACTCAAGTGACGATTGCCAGGTGATAAGGAACCCGTTTGGTACCTCGGTTAACGTCACGTTACGTGGCTGACTCGGCTTCGGACCTAGAAAAGCGCATAAATGCAAAAGGAAGCGAAAAAGAACAACAATGAGTTATCTGTGGATTTAAGATACTACACAACATGTACGAGAGTATGACAGGTTAAGAAGGTTGAATTGGAGTTGATGTGCATCCTAGCGAAACACAATTTCGAAAATTGTTCAGAGACCTTTCCTTTTGGTGAGAGTGTACGTGCGGCGAAATTGACAAAACGCCACAACGGGAAATTTAATCTGATAGTGGATGTTTGGCTCTATACACTACAAATACCGTTATGAACTGAATCTGAACTGATCAGGAATTACTATTGAATTGCATGTGCTGCAAACAATTTGAAATCGCTCTGCGTATCTAATCAGAAAAAGAACAAAATTGCCGATCATCCGCGGTGGTGTTGGTCCTGATGACAATGGTAGCAGTCCGCACTGGGTCATTTTGGAAGGGGAAGGTAATCGCACACGATAGTTGACCCTACTGTGAGAGCACTAAAAACAAGTAAACATACAGGACTGACTCAAATTTGGGGTCACGCGAACGACGCGTTTCATTAAGAGGATTTTGTTCCAGCGAGGGAAACGCAGATTATAAGAACTAAATAATAGTTTTAATGCTTTTTATATACAAGTAAAAATTTGTAATTTGCAAGTTAAGAATACCAACGTTAAGGTATGGCTATAAGAGTCCCGTCTTGTTTTTTTTCGGAAGTGAAGTTTGATTGGAAGTTGTAATTAGCATATGAATAACGTAACTTTATGTAAAGTAAAAAGAAGATAACGATACACAAATAAAATTTATTAAAATAAGATGATACCGATGGGAAAGGATAGCTAAATGTCCGTGAGAGGAAAGGCATTAATAATTGGTTGTAATCAAGGCAGTTTGAATTCACTATTGTTTCTAAATTTTGAATGGGACCATTATGTTTAGTTCGATTTATTCGATTATAAAATTAACTGAATCATTGACTCTGTCTGATTTACCTTCCTTTGCATCAAAAGAAACATGTTTTTTTTTGTAAGAAATCTATATATTTCGACCGTTCATCCTATTTGAAATGGCGACAACATGAATAAACCTTCTTTTTGTTGACAGTCTTGTTAAAAATGGTATTTTTGGTAATCTTTTGTGAAGCGTAAAAATTAAATAATAGAATGAAATCAATTTTTTAACATCGGTATATAAATAATAATAATGGATAATTAAAACTCAGAACTCGGCCTTTTCATTCCGTCAAATCTGACCGGGTATAGGACCCGCAACGATGGAAGGCTTTCCGGATGATATGGGCTAGCCATCGGGCGCGCTCCGTTTTATTGTGTCCAGGGGTTCTTGTGGGGTAGAGTGGCCTTCCGCTCGCGTGCCCTCTTTTGGTATAGGGTTATGTGATTCGATCACATAATTCTATAACATAAATCGGTCACGTCTATATTTCTCTTTTCATAGGAAAGTTCATGCAAATTATGTTTGTATGAGTTTTCCACTCAAAAGTGAAATATATGGCCACGTCTACGTTTGGATCTTGATCCGGTTGGGAGGGTGCGAGGGGGCACCACCTCCATCTGGATGCCCCACTCTTATCTGTGGGCCATAAGAATCGTCGGGTAACGGCGAAGTCTCCGCAAGTCCGTCCGTTTTTGCTCGTCCCAACTTGTTCTGTGAACTAGAAATTTCAACCCTTAGCTGGTTACCTCCTTTTTTCGACTTCGGTCGACTTTTTTCTGTGACCCAAGAATTCGTGAATGCGAAATTTTTTTGTAGTGGGTCCTTTTGCAAGGGGGAAATAACTCGCCCCACGACACCGCAACGCTAGCCTGCCAGCGTATTCATGCGTCCCCAGACAAGGCCAATCTCGGCGGATCTTAACACCCTCTTCCGTTGAGGCAGCAATCCATCGTTGCAGTCCTTTATGGACATTTTTATACCTACGTTCACTACAGAAGGTACTGAGAAGCTTGCAACGATCCGATATCCCTAACATCGAAAATAACGGCAAAAAGTTTTGCTTGAGCAAAATGCTCATAGCGCGCCTTCTCGCGGGCTAACAATCGTATAAGTTGAACTGAAGTTACGGTATCGGCAATCAAGTATCGGAGCGCTTATTTTCGCACTTTTATGTGCACAATTGGATATTTACGAGTATGTACACTTCACGCATGCACTAGTGAGGACTCAGAGAACACATTCACTTGACCGAATGAGACATTTGGATAATGGAAAGATCACATGGATTTTCGCTTAGTCGCACGATTTAAATTCCAACTCTCCGGAAAATGTTTTTCTTGCATTCAGCGGCTTTAGTCGTACTTGCACCCCTTTATAATTTTGCATTCTTTCATATCATCTTCGCATGCTAATGGTTTTTGAATGCTCATATTTATTCGTAGAATTCATATTAAAAGTTTGGTGTTGAGATATTTTCACGTCGTTGAGTACTTATTGCAAATTTAACAGCGCCTGCTCCCATCTTCCTTGGTTGTATGGAATTCGGTCATGTACGCGCGGATTAGAAATGAAAGCATGTTGAAGAAGATTTCGAGTTATTAGCCACCGGAACACTGAAGGCACGCTAATGCTGTGAGAATATAAAGTACGTAATTCACACGATTGCGAATAATACTGTTTGCTTTTCGTCGTTGATCACCAAAGCATACTCAACTGGAGAAAATGTTGGTGTAAAGGTTAATGTTGGTTTTCGATTTGGGGTGTCAATCTTCACGATTTGGACAAGTTGAAACTGCATCGGAACGTTTTCCTGCACTGGGTAGCAATGAAGGCTACTCACTATGATTAAATTTTGAATTGAAACGCGAAGTTTGACGCTAATTTTGTCATATCAACTGCAAGAGGGAGAATTACGCAAATCGCACACGTATATCCGACATGACAGCACCCTTTCTGTCTATCGCAACGGTGGTTACTCTCGACGTCATTGAAACGCAACACACGATTGTTGTAATGATTTCCTCGTATTATCAGTTGCTCAATTCTGAATTAAAATCGCGCTTGTTTTTTCTTGAATCGCCCGCCTGCTGATGGCTAAAGATCGCGACCAATTCCACTTCGAGGCTCCCCGACGTGATCGCTGTGGCAATCAAATGCAGACTTTCCGTTTGGTTGCATGTCGTCGCTTGCACTATCTCTGTCGCACCGGGACTCGACGAGCAACCGCAACCTGCTGCACACTTGCCTTCGCCAATGCAATACGTGCATGTGCAACAGGAAAAGGTGTTACCATGTCTGAATTTTAATCGGATATTTGAATTATTAAATTAATAAAAAACAATAATATAGAAAAATTTAAAAAGATAAATATCACATGGAATATAATTATAAAGAAAAATTTTAATTTAATATAGGGAAAAAAGATAACTCAAAATTTATATTTATAATAAAAACAAATATTTTACAATTTAAAAATATAAATTGAAATAATGAAATTTTTAAAATCTTCAATTAAAATTCGGATCCGCGTTATCCCGGCTTTCGAGCAGTTTGCCTAGGCGACTGCTCGATTACTACATCATACGTAAAATAACACAATACATTCCTCACGAATTTAAAGAATTTTATGACATTATTATGTCTTGGCATACTTCAACATCTGAAACTGCTGAAATGAATGAAGAATAGAATGATGATAACTGATTTCTATTCAATAAATATACTGTAGTAATCGAGCAGTTACACGATCAAACTGCTCGAAAACTTTCCTATCTCCTATTCGAAATTTCAATGGCAGATTTAGAAAAATAATTACTTATTTCCATTCATAATCGTAATTTGCAAAATAGTTTTCTTTCAATTTTCCTCTATAGTAAATTTAAACGTTTTCTTTTAATTATATTTTTCATGAAATTATATTTTATTACTATTTAAAATTTTCTTCATTTTTCGCTACTTGAGTTAAATTTTATTAAAAAAAGGGAAAACATTTTTAATTCCGTCAAATGAAATTTCGAGTGTGGGAACGCTGGTATAATACAGCATTCCACAGATTGCTTTGCTAAATGCGATCTATAGTGGCTGAGCAAGGGGCTCGTCTTCATCCACCGTAACAGCGTGACGCTACGGTGGACGATGGACAAGCAAGGAAAAAAACCTGCTTGGAGACGGGAAAACCACCGTTGTGGGATGCAGACACAGCTGGGAAGGGAATGAGTAGTTTCGATTTGGACGGTGACACGGGCGGACGCGAGGGACGACTTGGGGGATTTTTGCGGGCCGGTTTTCGAAAGAGGGAAGTGCGGAAAGGTTGCGAATTTCAGATTTATTGTCAAAAGAAGTAACGATGGTGAAAATCGCGAAAAACTAGTGAAAATTTCATGTTTTTCCGTGGGTGTAATATACGGTAAGGACTTCATAATTGGATGGGCGGGATTTGTGGAAGTGAAGAGACAAGTTGGAGAGGATTTAGAGTCAAGATTGCGCGCCAAAACATATCAACAGATAATTGACGTAAAACATAAATGAAAAATATTTCGAGCGTAACCTTCGGCAGTGAAAAGTGTATGTGGCCGTGTGAGAAGTGTTGAAATTCGCTGCGGTGCTAAAGATAAGAGAAAATTTAAGTAAAAACAACCACGTTATCAAAACAGCCACAAAATTTTTGAAAGATGTTCCCGTTATCAGAATCCAATAGTTAATTGATTTAATAATCGCCCTAGAAAGCATACAAAACATCAATTTACATTCTCCGCCCATTCTAAAGTTCACAATCGGTCGCTTGAAACCCCTAAAACCAGCCCCAAACCATCGTCGTCAAGTTCTCCAACTACATCCAAATAACCACCAAAAGTGATGAATGTATTGGAGTGTAACAGTGTTGCGACGAGAACCCATACGCAATTAGACCTGCCGGCGTGTATTGATTTCAACGGATATCAGGACAGAGCAAATTAACTTCCGAGCTTACTGAAAGTAATCCCGTTAAGAGGTCATCATCTGCCCCAATCAGCAAAACTGCAGCAGGTATCTGCCATGCATTGCTATTAACAGCTACTCAAAATGGGATTCTCAACTTGCTGATCGAACTAACAACAAATGCGTACTTGAAACGGGACACTCAGGTGAATCTATGTAGAAAAAGAGCCTATCCAAAAAACCATAAAGTGGAAACGCTGCAAAACATTCAACATTGTGACATCGATTAAAATCGATTAAAAAATTACAACTGCTATCATTTGACTGAGGAGTACCATTGAAGAAAATTATTTTACTTCTGTTATTACATACGTAAGTATTTAAATCGTTCCCCTTGTAAATTATATGTGCGCGTATGTTAAATTGATCACAATGTGGTACGTTATGGGAAATGGAGAAAATCGACAGGATTCCTGGGGGAAAGAAAATTGTTTTTCACTCTCACCGATGAAAAAGGAATAAACTACGCAATATTATAATTAATGCATGAATGAATGAGGAGCAAGAGAAAACAAATTTTTCCTCAAACAACTAGAATAATACATTGATTAATATTTTAAATATTATAATTTTTATCTTTATTTCAAAATTAATGCATGAATGAATGAGGAGAAAGAGAAAACACATTTTTTTCTCAAACAACTAGAATAATTCAAAACTTTACAAAAAAAATGAAGCTTCAATTTTAAATTTATCGATTTTAATATGAAAGTCCGAGTTACTAGATGAGGTTGCAGCTCGTTCGTGAATGATGAGTGAATCAATTAGTCTTTTGCATTGTGATCTAGTTTTTTTCGTTCATATTTATGTGATTATTTGATTTGGAAAAGAAAACTGTGTCTTGTACCAACTAGAATCATCGTACTCTTGAATATTTCTGTTGAATTGTTATTCGTTAGTTGATTACGAAAATAAAAAAAAAAAATGAAAAAAAACATGAATTGCTAGACTTTAAAAAAATCGGTCTTTCCATTCGTTCTATCTGACCGGGTATAAGACCCGCACCGGTGGTAGGCTTATTCACTCATATGGGCTAGCCATCGGGGCGCTCCACCGTTTTTGACGCTCAACAGGGGCTCTTGCCGGGTAGAGTGGCCTTCCGCTCGCGTGCCCTTTTATGATATAGGGTTATGTGATTCCATTGCATAACTCTATAGCATAAATTGGTTACGTTTGTGCTTCTCATTTGTAGGAAAGAGTCATACAAAGTGCTTTTGTACGAATTTTTCATTCAAATGGGAAACACATGGCCACGTCTACGTTTGGATCTTGATCCGGTTGGGAGGGTGCGAGGGGGCACCACATCCATCCGGATGTCCCACTCTTATTTGTGGGCCATAACGATCGTCGTAACGACGACGTTTTTGCTCGAATCCACTTGTTCTCTGAACAAGCAATTCCAACCCTTTGCGAGTTACCTCCTTTTTTCGACTTCGGTCGAATTTTTCGGTGACCCAAGAATTCTTGAATGCGAAATTTTTTTGTAGTGGGTCCTTGTGCTGGGGTAATGAACCTGCCCCACGACACCGCAACGCTAGCCTGCCAGCGCATTCATTCGTCCCCAGACAAGGCCAATCTCGGTGGATCTTACCATCCTCTTCCGCCGAGGCAGCAGTCCATCGCTGCAGTCCCCAACGGACATTTTTATACCTTCTTTCACTTAAATACATTTTTTTTGGCTTTCATTTATTCATTTTTTTATGCAAGGCCTTAATAAATTAGAAGAAGGAAATAAATCCAAGACGTTTGTATATACAGTGACTCCCAAAAAGATCCGCACAAGTAAGAAATGTTCCGTCTTTTTCAATTTATGCTTCGATCCATGACACAAAAAGAAAATATTATTAATTGAACAAAACTTCAGCTCGATAATTTTTGTCAAAAAAATAGAAAATCTACCGCAAAATGAGAAGTAAAACGAAGGATTAAAAAAGAAGCACAAAAATATGACGCCCCAAAAAGATCCGCACAGCAAGGAAACTTGGGCAAACATGTGCATTTTTATGTAAAAAGAACACATTTGAGTGACCTTTTTATAGCATATCGCCTTCAGTGGTAAAGTTGTAATAGATTTGGGCAGATCATATCTAATATTGATCACAAACCGCGTGTTGTTCGTAGCTTAAAAAAACGTTGTGCTTTTTAAATTAAAATGGGCAAATACACGTCTCCAGAGAAGATTCAGTTGGTGGTTTCTAACCATATGGAAGGTAAAAATGTGGCAGAAATATGTTCGAGCCTCAACATGAAACGTAGAACTATTTACGACATTCTCCGGAGGTATACAGAGGAAGGCAGAATAGACTTGAAGCATAGTCCTGGTCGCCCAACGGTTCTAACGACGCTTGAAGAACGCTCTATCGTCCGGAAAATAAAAAAACCCAAAACTGAGTGCTCCAAAAATTGTGAGTGAAGTGTTCGCAGAATTTAAGAAAAAAGTAGGATGTGAAACAGTTCGACGAGTTTTGAGAAATGCTCAATACAATGGACGTGTTGCACAAAAGAAACCATTCATCAGCGAAGTGAATAGAAAAAAGCGTTTAAATTTCGCTAGAGAATTTATTTTAAAGGAAGTCAATTATTGGGAGGATGTGATTTTTGCCGATGAAAGCAAATTCAATGTTTTTGGCTCGGATGGACGTGTTATGGTGTGGCGCAAGCCCAATGAAAAATTGAGTCCAATTAACCTCAGGCCTACTGTGAAACACGGAGGTGGCAGTTTGATGGTTTGGGGATGCGTATCTACTCGTGGTGTTGGCGAATTAGTATTTATAGATGGTATCATGGATTCCTGTCGATATTTAGACATTTTGAAGGAAAATTTGCGAAAAAGCGCTGCTAAAATGGGCATTTTGGATTCATTTAAATATTACGAAGACAATGATCCACTGGCGCCGGAACCGAGGGGCAAGGGGGCACTTGCCCCCCCCCCCACTTTTTTAGAAGGTGGGCAAAGTATGCTTTTTGTCCCCCCTGATTTTTGAGAAATAAAAAATATTTTCATAATTTAAAAATTTTTAACATTCTTAACTATTTTATATCCGATTATATACTTTGATGTCCATACGCAAATGAACTTCTACTATGCAAAGTAAAAGTTAAAAGTTCAAAATTTGGCGCTATTAGCTCAACTCTTTCAACTTAGTTTAGTTCAACGTAGATGGATTCTACACCATCGGACCTCTCTTTCTACACTGTGCATCCGTATATGTATTCATAGTGCAAGAGAACTAGAAAAGTGTCTAGCATCTTTGACTCGCAATTAGTGTGAATCAGTGATGTGATGTTTCGTGAAAATCGGGTGATTTATGTCACCAGTTGTGATCAGTTGTCTCTTGCCACTTGCTTATTAAATTAATAACGTGGGGTTAAGATCGAATCACTTAATATGGATAATTATACATTGTAAGGTGAGTAGTATTTTTCTTGTATTTATTTTACTTTTTATCGGTTCATGAGGTTCAGTAATCAGAAAAACTACTCATTTAATTATTTAGCGATTGCCTTTCACCAACCTATGTAATGTGACGCCTACGCCCAGGAATCGAAGTGATTCCGATCCCGAACCCTTGTAACCTGCCAGATGGATATGTCCTCGAAGTGCCAGCGGACTTCATCGGTTGTGCGGATATCGTTGTGCAGAAAATATTTTTTTTTCTGTCCAAATATTTAGATCCGTGGATATAAATATTCGAAATATAGAATTAATCCAACCCCGGCACATTTCGAGACATAGCCATCTGGAAATGCCCCTCCACCGTGGCCATCGAGAAAACTATGCCACTGGCGACATCTGGAGAAGCACATTTCCGCCATATGAAGTGCCATTCCACGCACAGATGTTTTGTCCGATGTGACAACCAGGGATTTGACAGCCACATGGAAGTGATGGCAGTCAGTATACTTTCATTTGGACAGATGTCAGTGAATTTGGCGCCTCTTGTAGGACGTAAAAGCCGAGAAGGTGTATGAAAAGAACGGGTCACGGGAATTGCCGCTGTTGTATGGACATTGATTAATCGTTTGGCTAAGTAACAGCAATAAGAAAGTTAGTGTTGTGTCTAAAAGTAAAGGCCGCTTTTGATTGGGAATAAAGAGTTCCTCGCCCCATGAATGGGATGCGCCGAAAAACACCGACTGGCGAAATTCGTTGCGACGAGTGTAACAAGGTATTTACAAAGATTTGCTATTTAACACAACACTATAAAACATTCCATAAGGGCGAGAAACCATTCCGTTGTAATCGATGTGGCAAACGTTTTCCCAACGAAGTCACTTTCGACACGCACTATGCGAAGCACAGTGCAGCACAAAAACCCCCTCAATGTCAATTTTGTCCGAAACAATTCCATCATAAAACTGATCTGAGAAGACATATCGATTCGCATACAGGCAGAAAAGCTTACGTGTGCGAAACCTGTTCAAAAGGCTTCACCAGACGCGATCATTTGCGCAAGCGGGGTGATACGCACAAACCAAAACCTCCAAAACCGTTGAAAATTCGAACGGTCAAAGTGGAGAGCTAGGAATTGTTTATTTAGATTAATTTCAATTGTTGAAAGCTCATACTGAAAAGTAAGACAAGTACCCCATTGCACATACACTTCTTTGCTTTAAGGGGACCGTTCTCGGAAATGAAAGTAAACACTCAGATCTGCAAACACATATTCACAGATGAGAGCAATGAAAGTGAATATTATCTCCTACCCTTGCCAGATAGTTCAGAGTGCAATCGGTTATTGGCAGCTAAGGCAATTAACTTTAGATTACTAATGTTTCTTCTAGCTAAGTAATAAGCTAAGTAGAGAATTAAAAATGAGAATAGTAATTAGATGATCTATAAATATATTTTTAAGGATTTTATTTAAACAAAAGAAGAAAAAGATTGACAAAATTCTATTTACATTTATTATTAGATTTATAAAATTTTAATATATCTGCTAGATATTTGTTTCGTACCATTGGAGGATAATTAATAGCTTGTCAAACTCAAGTTAATGATTTGTTGCACTATCTATGTGATACGTAGATGAACCAAACTAAATATTAATAATAACGATGAGATGTGCTATTGTTCGGAAAAAGTTTATTTGATGCAATATCTATTTTCTGCCCCGAGAAAGTTTAAATAATGTTGATGATTACTTTTTACTAAATGATTGACGGCCTTTTTTTTCGAAAATTAAACTTTCTCGCTGTTTCCTTTCTCATTGAAGCTTCCTTAACATCCTTCAAAATCATCCACGATAAATGCTCCTTCCAAATGTAACTTGAACGATTATTCTAAAAAAATCCTAAATAATTGGTAGTTCCTTCCAAAAACAGTTCCAATAATAATTAATATTGTATTTCTAATACAAGTCCACTAAACCATTCTAAGTTTTACTTAAACCAAGATCAAAATGACTTGTAGATTTTCAAAATAACTAAGGTGCGATACAACAAATATATATCAAACAGATAGAACATCCATGAATTAAGAAATAACTATAAAAAAATGAGTATTGTTAAGCTACAAAGCTAAATATCTACTAAATGGTATTTTAAATTAAGCGTAAAAAAAAAGAACAAGAAATGAAACAATACAAATATTATGTTTTGTTCAAAATTTTTACATTATTAAAAATGAATTGCTAAAAGATAAATAACGACTTTCCTTTTCAGTGACTCGTCCTTTTTTTCAGTGGGAACAGAGAGTGTAGGGTAAGTATGCCGTCGCGAGGGTAGGGTTTCGACAAATCCGCTGAAGTCGGTTTCACGTCGCGCGCGGTACGCGGTACCTTTGTTTGTTTCGCCATTTCTTTAGAGTAGTTTTCTTCGGTTTAAGTTCGAGTAGTATATTTTTCGGTACCGCGTCGGTGAATCGGTAACGCGCCTATGGGATTTTGTAGCGTTTTTGATTTGAGATCTGTGGATAGATCACATCCAGAACTAACGTAATGTAGGTTTCTCGTTCTGGATGAGTAATTGTTGACGCGTTTGAAAAACGGGCAAGTTCAGGTGACTGAAATATTGTGATTGAGCGTAATCCATTCGGAGACCCGCGACCGAAATCCTCTCCGAACTAGCTGGCCGACAAGCAGTCACCGCGTGAATGGATTACGGTGCACGGATTGGTTGACCTGTTGGTACCATCCGTTGGCACTACTCAGACTTAACGTCTAGAACCGATGAGAGGTCGGTTCCGCGTTCGATCTGAAAGTAGAAAATCATTACAAATGGCGCCCAACGTGGGGCCAAAAACATCCTAAGGGGGAAAGAACTTCGCGTCTTCTGACGAGTTGGTCCTTTACGGAGGATGTAAGGTACTTTGGTACTCGAGTCCCACTATCAGGAGCAGTGGAATTGTGTGATACACATTAGAGGTCGCTTCACGTGAGTTGTAGCTTCCGCTCTCCTTTGTTTGATTTTTTTTTTCTTTCGCGACAGAATCCTTCCGATGTGTTGTCCCAGGTTAACCCCTGTAAGGACCTTCTATTTTCTTGATGGAACTGCCAGTCTGATGGGATTACCTATCAGCATGGACTCTCAAGAAAATAGAAGGCTACCTTGCCTTTATGTCGCGGAAGGATTCTAACTATTTCTTATGCGTGTTAGACGAGTGGTATCGGTTCAACGTTCGGTGGCGTATGCTGGAGTTGCGAAGCCCGGAATGCTTCCACGCGTCGGGAATTTTGACCGCGTACTAAAATCGTTACGGTAGCTCTACCACTTGTCTCGTCGAGTCACTTTAACGTAGTTTAGAGACGGTTTTTTGTAATGTATGAGGGTTAGGGGATATAATTTCGTAAATCGACCGAAAGCACCCTTTCTTCGGCAGACTACCACACACTCTCTTTTCCCGTTGGAGGAGTCGACCACTGAAAAGGAAAGTGTATATCAAATAATTTTTTTTTCTTCCCACGTATCAATAGCTCGCCACTATCGGCCACTAATTAGTAGTAAGTTTTGTCCATTTATATATTAGGGTTATAATAGGAATAAGTCTAGTTTATATATTTTTTCTTTTTTTTTTAGAAGCAAAACGAAAATGGCCACGAAGCGGACCCCAGATAAGCGGTGGACCCGATCTAAAACGGTCCAACCAGCTAACTGTGGGATCTGCTTCGAAGACGTAGTGGAGGGCGTACACAGCGTGCGATTGGATTGTGGACATCTATTCCATCGTGCCTGTGTACAACAGCTCCTCCTCACGTCAGAGCTGTGTCCATTATGTCGGCGACCCATCGAGCGGACCGCCCTAGACGTCCCCATCGGAACGCCCCTACCGACGCGTGGAGCAGTGGCGAAAGGAGCTCCAGAAGCCGAACCGTCACAACCACTCTTAGACCTGCAAGGAGCAGTAGGCGGTGAAGTTCCGGCTGCAAGAGTCGTGTCCGAGGTGACAACCATGCCTTCCGCCCACTCCATTGACACCCTCGTGGCGTTGATGAGGGATATGTCGGAGAGGATTGGCAACCTGGAGGGAAAGATCCAGAATCTCCCGTTGAGCCAACCACCCAGCCGCGTGAGAACTCCGCTTGGCTGGGAGCCAAATCCCAGTGTGGCGATGCCCCACTCCCGACAATCCGAGCAATGGGTCCCACCTCCAAGGAACTCAGGAATGGATCCCAGAGCTCCCGAATACAGACCACGACACAGTACCGGACCTCCGTTGGTACCTCCAGCCCCCGAGGCAGTTCAGTACAACAGGTCAAACGAGGATGTGATTCCCCCCGGGAACGCACTGACACTTTTTCGAGACCCGACGCCTCGTATCATGGAGAGTTGGCGCCTGAACTTTACAGGGTTCAACGATATGATATCGGCGGACCGATTCCTTTTCCGGATTCAGGCGTTGGTATCCAGCACCCTGGGAGGTGATTCCTCGGCCTTCCTCCGGCATGCACATCTTTTGTTCAGCGGCGACGCTGCCGACTGGTACTGGAGCTTTAAAGAGTCAACGCCACGTCCTACTTGGCACTCTTTCAGTGCAGCCTTCCGCAATCGATTTGAGGATGGCTTCACTGAGAGAGAGCTAAGAGAGCAAATAAAGAAACGGAAACAAGGCGCTCACGAACCGTTCGACCAGTACTACACCAGTATAGTGAGATTGAGCACTCGCCTGCGAAATACCATGCCCGAGGACGAATTGGTAGAAATTATCAGAGAGAATATGCGCTGGGATCTCCAGAACAGCCTTCTGCATTTTCCCATCAACACCATACAGGGATTGCGCCTCCATGCCCGCAGACAAGAACACTTGGATGAGCGGCGTGGTACCTTCCGTCCACAACCTCGCATAACGGGACCAAATCCCCGAAATCATCACACCGCGGAGTTGATGGCAGCGGACCACCTGCTTGCGGATCCAGTACCAGTACCGAGGAGCGGAGCACCACCGGAGCTTGAGGACCCAGCATTGATTGATCGACCCTCCCTTGAAGCAATTACTAGCCCGACGGTCTGTTGGAACTGCCGACAACCGGGACATCGGTTCTATGCATGTCCAGCGGAGGCAACGCTTTTCTGCTACCGCTGCGGGAAGGCCGACACATACGCACCTGATTGTGCAAATTGCAAAGGGCGAAAAAACTTGCCACCGAGTGCCGCGACCACCCGTCGGCACTCCTAGACCCCGGACGAACCAATCCAGACCCCATCACCAGCTATGACCCAGCTCCCAACATGACTCCAATTCTGCTGACTCGCACCGCTAACCACAATTCTCCCGAAGTTCCACAACCGACGCCGTCCTTCGCCGATGCCAACGCGCAAGGGAATAATAGCGAGGCGAAAGTTCCTTGGCATGTAAAACCTTTTCATGTCAGGTTGCGGAATTATTTGGCTACTCGACAGCGCATCTTCCATGAGGAATTGGCCACAAATGTCCCACCGCGAAGCAAGCGAGCCACGCGTCGGATGCGGAGCTTCTGGAGAAAAGTCAGGCAGTCGAGGAAAGTGTTGAAGGGCATATACTTAGACGAATTATTGAGGGATGATGTTCGGCCATATGCGTCAGTACACCTCCTGCAAAAACGAGTATCAGGCTTAGTCGATACGGGAGCCAGTGTGAATTGCATCTCTGCCGAGTTTGCAGGGGAGGTACTGGCAAAGCACGCGGACCAAATCCGTCATTTCACCTCCTGGTTAAGCACGGCGGACGGAACTCGTCACTCTGTAGTGGGAAAAATTATGACGGATGTCACCTTTAAAGGGGTAACTAAACCTATGGAATTTTTCATCATACCTCAGTTAACCCAGAATCTTTATTTAGGAGTGGATTTCGTTCGAAAATTTAACTTGGCCCCGGCACTATTTTCCGGTTCGACCCTGGAGTCCGTCACCACCGTTCCTGACCAATCTCAACCCACTAACTTATTACGGCATACACTGGATGTAACTCAGCAACTGCGTCTTGACTCGGCTATATCGGCTTTTCCATCGCACGAGAAAGAAGGTCTCGGGCGGACTGCCCTGGTGTTCCACACTATAGATGTGGGGGATGCTAAACCCATAAAACAGAGACATTTCGCCATATCTCCGGCGAAGGAAAAATCGTTATATGCCGAAGTGGATCGAATGTTAGCATTAGGCGTAATCGAAGAATCACAGAGCGCGTGGGCTTCCCCAGTCACCTTAGTGGTCAAGCCGAACAAGGTCCGGTTATGCTTAGATGCCAGACGCTTGAACGCCGTCACAGTCAAGGACGCATATCCTCTACCGTTGATCGAAGGCATTTTGAGTCGATTGCCTAAAGCCCATTTCATCACGAGCTTAGACCTCAAGGACGCCTTCTGGCAAATTCCTTTGGACCCCGGTTCAAAGGAGAAAACAGCCTTCACAGTCCCAGGCCGGCCCCTATATCAATTCGTGACCATGCCATTCGGATTGTGTAATGCCCCCCCAAACGATGACGCGCCTTATGGATAAGGTGATACCACCTCATTTGCGGCACCAAGTTTTCGTTTACTTGGACGATCTGTTGCTTATAACCGAGACCTTTGACGAACACATCGACCTGCTTCAGGAGGTGGCTCTACACATCCGGAGGGCAAGATTAACCATCAACATAAGGAAGAGCCAGTTCGTGATGACGGAGGTGAAATATTTAGGTCACATCATTGGGCATGGCCATATCAAGACCGATCCGGAAAAGACTCAAGCGATTGACGTTTTTCCACTACCCAAGACCACCAAACAATTACGCCGATTCTTAGGTTTATGCGGATGGTACCAGCGTTTTGTACGTGACTATGCCACCATTACCACTCCTTTGACCGACATGCTGCGTAAGGGACGTAAATTCGTCTGGGAAGAGCCCAGCTTGCGAGCCTTTGAAGAGCTAAAGAAGAGTCTGACTACAGCCCCCGTACTGCACAGCCCGGACTTTGACAAACCGTTCTCAATCCATTGTGACGCGAGTCAACATGGGGTGGGAGCAGTCTTAGTCCAGGTTGCACAAGACGGCGAGGAGAGACCTATAGCCTTCATGTCTCACAAGCTGAACCCAGCCCAGCGAAATTACACGGTCTCCGAGCAGGAATGTCTAGCTGCGGTGTTGGCAGTGAAACGCTTCCGAGCCTATGTGGAGGGACACACCTTTGAAATCGTTACGGATCACGCTTCTCTGAAATGGCTAATGAGCCAAACTGATCTCAACGGCAGATTGGCCAGGTGGGCACTGAAACTACAGGCATTTGACTTCACAATTCGCCACCGAAAAGGAAGCCAGCATGTAGTCCCCGACACCCTATCCAGAATGTTTGCCCCTGAAGGAGCCGAGTTGGTCCAAGAGGACGACAGCCCCCAATTGATCGATTTGGACCATCCTGCCTTCAAGTCAGCCAGCTACACCCAACTGATTCACACGATCCAGAATCAACAGCCCCAGCTTCCTGAACTGCGGTTGACGGATGGATTTATTTACAAACGGATGGGACACGCATCCGGAGACCCCATACAAGAAGAAGAACAGTGGAAGTTGTGGGTGCCCGAAGAATTAACCACTGATCTTATCAGACGGGCCCATGACCACCCATCAAGTGCGCACGGCGGATACGGTCGTACACTTAGGCGGTTGAAAACCTGTTTCTTTTGGCCTAAGATGGCACAACAGATAAAAGCGTACGTAGCCTCTTGTGAGCTATGCAAGTGCACTAAAGCGCCCAACACCATTCTTCGGCCACCCATGGGTAAGGTTGAGGTCCCCGAACGCGTGTTCCAGCGCTTGTACATTGATCTTATCGGTCCTTACCCTCGATCTGCTTCTGGTCACACGGGAGCTGTCGTGGTCCTGGACCAGCTCTCTAAATTCCCTATCATAGAACCCCTACGTAACATGCACACTGGACCTATAATCAGCTTTTTGGAGAACCGAGTCTTTCACATGTTTGGAGTTCCGGAGAAACTTGTCTCCGACAATGGGGTCCAGTTCACCTCCAGCAAGTTCCGAGACCTAATGTCCAAATACGGCATCATCCACCAACGAACTGCCGTCTATTCACCACAAGCCAACGCATCCGAACGACTGAATCGTACGCTCATAGCGGCCATTCGCGCCTATGTCCACCCGAATCAGAGGGACTGGGATCGCAAATTGTCCGCCATCACTAGTGCGCTGCGCTCGTCGTACCACGCCACGACCGGCATTTCGCCGTATTTTGCAGTGTTCGGCCAGTACATGATCGGTCATGGGAGCGCTTACCGGCTATTGCGGCAGCTGAAATCGCTAGAGGACCCAATCGTGGTTCTAGAACCGCACGAAAAGCTCCAACTTCTGCGAGATCAACTGCGGGAGAAGATTGAAGAAAGTAGACGGATGGGAGAGGAGCGGTACAACTTGCGATCTCATCCTTCTGGCTTTAAGGCCGGCGACGAAATATATCGTCGAAACTTCCGACAGAGCGATGCCACCCGCCATTACAATGCCAAACTAGACAAGAAATTCGTGAAGTGTCGAGTCATACAAGTCATAAGCCCCACCCGATACCTCATCGCGGACATGACTGGTAAGACCCTGGGAATTTACCACGCAAAAGACCTTAGACGATGAAGTGCAACTAATTCCCACGAGAAACCTTGGCTTATCCCAAATCTCTGCCTAGACGAAGGCCTCCGAATAACACCTGACTTCCTACTATATAGTCACTGTCGAGTCTTCACGAACAGGGTTGTAGCCTATCCTTCGAAACCGATCTTCGACCCGTCACGTCCCTAACCAAGACCTTTTACAAAGGAGACGGGATCGTAATTACTTCGATTTTGGGGGGGGGGGGAATGTGTAATGTGACGCCTACGCCCAGGAATCGAAGTGATTCCGATCCCGAACCCTTGTAACCTGCCAGATGGATATGTCCTCGAAGTGCCAGCGGACTTCATCGGTTGTGCGGATATCGTTGTGCAGAAAATATTTTTTTTTCTGTCCAAATATTTAGATCCGTGGATATAAATATTCGAAATATAGAATTAATCCAACCCCGGCACATTTCGAGACATAGCCATCTGGAAATGCCCCTCCACCGTGGCCATCGAGAAAACTATGCCACTGGCGACATCTGGAGAAGCACATTTCCGCCATATGAAGTGCCATTCCACGCACAGATGTTTTGTCCGATGTGACAACCAGGGATTTGACAGCCACATGGAAGTGATGGCAGTCAGTATACTTTCATTTGGACAGATGTCAGTGAATTTGGCGCCTCTTGTAGGACGTAAAAGCCGAGAAGGTGTATGAAAAGAACGGGTCACGGGAATTGCCGCTGTTGTATGGACATTGATTAATCGTTTGGCTAAGTAACAGCAATAAGAAAGTTAGTGTTGTGTCTAAAAGTAAAGGCCGCTTTTGATTGGGAATAAAGAGTTCCTCGCCCCATGAATGGGATGCGCCGAAAAACACCGACTGGCGAAATTCGTTGCGACGAGTGTAACAAGGTATTTACAAAGATTTGCTATTTAACACAACACTATAAAACATTCCATAAGGGCGAGAAACCATTCCGTTGTAATCGATGTGGCAAACGTTTTCCCAACGAAGTCACTTTCGACACGCACTATGCGAAGCACAGTGCAGCACAAAAACCCCCTCAATGTCAATTTTGTCCGAAACAATTCCATCATAAAACTGATCTGAGAAGACATATCGATTCGCATACAGGCAGAAAAGCTTACGTGTGCGAAACCTGTTCAAAAGGCTTCACCAGACGCGATCATTTGCGCAAGCGGGGTGATACGCACAAACCAAAACCTCCAAAACCGTTGAAAATTCGAACGGTCAAAGTGGAGAGCTAGGAATTGTTTATTTAGATTAATTTCAATTGTTGAAAGCTCATACTGAAAAGTAAGACAAGTACCCCATTGCACATACACTTCTTTGCTTTAAGGGGACCGTTCTCGGAAATGAAAGTAAACACTCAGATCTGCAAACACATATTCACAGATGAGAGCAATGAAAGTGAATATTATCTCCTACCCTTGCCAGATAGTTCAGAGTGCAATCGGTTATTGGCAGCTAAGGCAATTAACTTTAGATTACTAATGTTTCTTCTAGCTAAGTAATAAGCTAAGTAGAGAATTAAAAATGAGAATAGTAATTAGATGATCTATAAATATATTTTTAAGGATTTTATTTAAACAAAAGAAGAAAAAGATTGACAAAATTCTATTTACATTTATTATTAGATTTATAAAATTTTAATATATCTGCTAGATATTTGTTTCGTACCATTGGAGGATAATTAATAGCTTGTCAAACTCAAGTTAATGATTTGTTGCACTATCTATGTGATACGTAGATGAACCAAACTAAATATTAATAATAACGATGAGATGTGCTATTGTTCGGAAAAAGTTTATTTGATGCAATATCTATTTTCTGCCCCGAGAAAGTTTAAATAATGTTGATGATTACTTTTTACTAAATGATTGACGGCCTTTTTTTTTCGAAAATTAAACTTTCTCGCTGTTTCCTTTCTCATTGAAGCTTCCTTAACATCCTTCAAAATCATCCACGATAAATGCTCCTTCCAAATGTAACTTGAACGATTATTCTAAAAAAATCCTAAATAATTGGTAGTTCCTTCCAAAAACAGTTCCAATAATAATTAATATTGTATTTCCAATACAAGTCCACTAAACCATTCTAAGTTTTACTTAAACCAAGATCAAAATGACTTGTAGATTTTCAAAATAACTAAGGTGCGATACAACAAATATATATCAAACAGATAGAACATCCATGAATTAAGAAATAACTATAAAAAAATGAGTATTGTTAAGCTACAAAGCTAAATATCTACTAAATGGTATTTTAAATTAAGCGTAAAAAAAAAGAACAAGAAATGAAACAATACAAATATTATGTTTTGTTCAAAATTTTTACATTATTAAAAATGAATTGCTAAAAGATAAATAACGACTTTCCTTTTCAGTGACTCGTCCTTTTTTTCAGTGGGAACAGAGAGTGTAGGGTAAGTATGCCGTCGCGAGGGTAGGGTTTCGACAAATCCGCTGAAGTCGGTTTCACGTCGCGCGCGGTACGCGGTACCTTTGTTTGTTTCGCCATTTCTTTAGAGTAGTTTTCTTCGGTTTAAGTTCGAGTAGTATATTTTTCGGTACCGCGTCGGTGAATCGGTAACGCGCCTATGGGATTTTGTAGCGTTTTTGATTTGAGATCTGTGGATAGATCACATCCAGAACTAACGTAATGTAGGTTTCTCGTTCTGGATGAGTAATTGTTGACGCGTTTGAAAAACGGGCAAGTTCAGGTGACTGAAATATTGTGATTGAGCGTAATCCATTCGGAGACCCGCGACCGAAATCCTCTCCGAACTAGCTGGCCGACAAGCAGTCACCGCGTGAATGGATTACGGTGCACGGATTGGTTGACCTGTTGGTACCATCCGTTGGCACTACTCAGACTTAACGTCTAGAACCGATGAGAGGTCGGTTCCGCGTTCGATCTGAAAGTAGAAAATCATTACACCTATTATCGAAGAAAAGTATGCAATCGTTTATTTTTGCCTAAATGCCTTAAATAAAATTTAGGTTCAAAAAATATGATCCTTCAGTATAATTCAGTGAAGATTCGCAGAAAACAAATCTGTTGTAATATATGAAATCCATATAAATCTTAGAAACATACTATGTAAATTTTATATTACTTGCAACTTTAGGTGTTCCTTGAATCTAGATCGGCATCAGAATGGCTCAAAAAAAGATATATGATTTTTTTGGTGCCAGTTCTTCTTCAGTAAAAAACCAAGTTAACAGCAGGCATGATGAAGTGATTTCAGATAATGAAGGTATGTATGTCAGAAAATATCAATTAATGTTGTGAAATGCATTTATTTGTATGCGATATTCTCAAAAAGTTTTCAATCAAAGATGTTGAACTTTTGTCATCGGAATTCATTTCTCAATACTGTGACTACGAACTAAAAATGTATCAAATAAAAATACACCAACATAAATATTGCGAAATTAAAAAATATGAATTGTTTTTTTATGTCGTAACTCGAATTTCTCTTTCCCAAAATTCTCTTTAATGCTTGGTTGTTTTAATTTTTCTATATGATGACCAAAAATTTATTGCATGTAGAATGCAGGCAATATTAAAAAAAAGATATCTTCATTAATTTCAGATGCATTAATGGATGAGAAAGAAGTTGGAGACATGGAAGGATTGCCAGCTCAGAAGAAATCGCAGGCTGTGACAAACAGCGTTCCTGTTCTTGGCGCAAAAAATCAACCTCCGGCAACTTTCGAACTTCCAGTCACCAATGGAAGAAAATGTGGTCATTCGTGGTTTTCAAGTTTCCCGTGGTTGCATTATAACGAAGAAAGAGATTGCGTTTTTTGTTTTTCTTGCATTGAAGCATTTCATATGGTCGCAAATTCTGAAAGCAGCTGGAAAAACGGCGCAAAAGAGGCATTTATATCGATCGGTTTCCGAAATTGGAAGAAAGCTACAACGAAATTTCTGACTCACCAAAAAAAGTGGATTCCATGTCAAAAACTTAAATATCATACTAAATCGAGAAAATACCCAAACAGCTCATAAGCTATTGTTATCTGCAAATCAAATTGAACAAGCGAATGCAAGAAAGTGCCTCCTTACAATTATTAGCACACTCAGATAATTGATGCGTTCGGGGCTGGCAGTTCGCGGGCATTTCCATAGCAGTGGCAACTTTGAAGACCTTCTTGAAGAGCGAAAGATGGACGTTCCAGAATTACACTCATGGCTTCAAAGATCTAATAATTACACAAGTTCAGATGTTCAAAATGAGATAATCGAAATAATGGCTTTCGAAGTCCTGCGCAAAATTGCTGATTTAGCAAGAAACTCAAACTTTTTCGCCATTATCGCAGATGGCACAACAGACATAGAGGGTCGTGAACAATTTTCAGTTTGCATTCGATTTGTAGATCAAGATTTTCATATTCACGAGTCGTTTCTTGGCATGTACAATCCAGAAGATACAAAAGGCAAAACAGTGGCTTCTGTTATCCGAGATGTTCTTTTGAGATTGAATCTTTCAATTTCCAAACTTAGTTCTCAATGTTATGATGGTGGTCGCAACATGTCAGGGCATGTAAAAGGAGTACAAAAGGAAATCACCGACGTGCAACCAAAGTGTTTGTATGTACACTGTTCCAACCATGCGGCAGATCTGGCCTTACAGGAAGTCGCCAAAAACATCCCAGAAATGTTTGACTTGCTTTCATTGGTGAAAGATTCAAGCAATATAATCCTTGAATCAGTGAAAAGGCAAAGTGTGTACGCCAACTTCGTAATACCACCTTGCCGAATAACTGAAGATAGTAATTTGGAACCAATGAAGAAACTCGTCCCATTGTGCCCGACAAGATGGTGCGTGAAGGAAAAATCATTTCGCTGGTAAAGTTTTCTAAATAATAACTGTCTTTTTCTTCTATGCAATGTAATGTATTATTCATTGTTATTATTGTTATTCTTCTTATATTCTTATAATAATATCATTAGAAAATCATATTATATTCGGAACTTTAATAATATTCTAATATTTTCAATTAATAATCATTTTCCTTCTATATAATAGCACCATTATTTTCTCAAATACATTATTTTTTACCATTGCTGCATTGATCTACACAGAAAATCCTATATTTTTATCCTTTCTTAAATTCTCAAAAAACGCAAGTTCAAGATCATAAAAAGAATTTCAAGTGTAGTTGAACTAAATGTGAAAGTTGATAAAACCTTTACCGACTTGGTCAGGTAAATTTAGTAAAAAATCGCTTATTTGTAGTGACTTACTTTTCCTTTTTTAACTAGTGATTTTTTATGAATAATCAGTAATTTTGTTTTCAGTCAGTAGTAATTTTTAACTTAAAATAAGTGATTTACATTCTGTTTCCGAACACCTTATTTGTATTTCAAATCCACACGTTTATCAAAAATTACCAATAAGACGTTAAAAATAATTTATTCAAAAAAAGTCAGGTACTAGAGATTGGTGCTTTTTCGATAAATCAACCTGAAAGTAGATATTGCTGATTGATCTCAAGAGCGGTTTGGCGAATACAATACCAATTTTCATGTTTTGGTGTGAATCTGAAATTTCGCAATAATTATTTTTCAATTATTTTAACATTTACTTCAGCGTTTATACTAAAATATTCACTTCCACCATAAATTTTCTCTCTGTATGATAAAGAAAATATGTGAATTAAATTTTTTTTCCGAAGCCTTCGGCCCACTACATCTTACCGTAACTGTTCTTTATAGGTACAAGGAAATGTTCCCAAGAGTACGAGAAACCCTCCGAGCAATCATGAATGAACCAGGTGCAGCAACGCCTTCTACGATTGGATTCTTTCGAAACCATGTTTTTCTTGACCGTCAGTATCGACATTTTCGGGCCATGCGAGCAACTGGCAAAATCTCTCCAAAGCTCCGTTCTAACTGCAAGTGGCGCGTTGGTTGGGGTGAGACTATTAACGAAAAGACTTGACGGCCTTCGATCCGAAGAGAGATTTGAAGATATTTATAAGGACGTTGAAGATCTTGCCGATAAGCTGGACTTGAAGTATACATCTGAATCAAGAAAAAGAAAACCACCACGAAGATTAGAGCAAACTGAAAATCCTGAACCTCCTGTTTATTTGACGATGAAAACGCGATTGAGAAAATTTTTTTTTGAGGCTTTAGATCTTTTGAAAAATGAACTTGAATCGAGATTTGACCAGAAAAGCTTGAAAGCTCTTGTCGTTGGAAAATATTTTGTTTGATGCTTGTGAAGGTAAGGTGCCAGCAATAGAAGATTTAAGAAGAGCTCTAGGAAAATATGATGGGGACTTTGACATTGATGACCTCCATACGCAGTTGAAAATGATGAAAAATTTGCCTGGAATATGCCGATTGAAATCTTGCGTCGAGTTGGCTGATCTTTTTCGAAGTGTATCGACTGTTATGAAGAATATTATCAACGAAGTCTTGAAATTGCTCACACTGTTGTTAACAGTCCCAGTTTCTGCGGCGACATCAGAGAGGTCATTCAGTGCTTTGAGGCGTCTAAAAACATACCTTCGGACAACAATGACCCAAAAACGATTGAACCACGTGACGCTGCTACACATTCATAAAGAAGAAACGGCGGCCATCGATTTACATGAAGTCATGAGAGAATTTGTTTCGCGCAATGATAGATTAGTTGTTTTTGGAAAAATATAGACTTGTTTGTTAACTACCTCGAAAATTGTTCAAAATGTAGGTTGGAAAAATAAATGTGAATAAATATGAATAAATGTTCGTTAAAAAAAAAATAAATGTGAACATATTTTTTAGATAATAGCAAACGCGCTCATAGTTTAAATAAACCTTATAAAATTGATCAACAAGACATACACAGTGATCATAATTTACAATGTTGCACATTCCCCTGACTACACTACAACTTTTACTACCAGTTTAAATCAATACTGACATTACTGACAAAAATAGTACTATTGGGTTAGGTACGAAAAAAAATTTTCACATTGGGTTTGCCCCCCCCAAAAAAATAACCTTCCGGCGCCTATGCAATGATCCCAAACATAAGGCACGCATAATAAAATGTTTAAAAAAATTTTACCGTTTTTAATTGCCTTATAAAATGAGAAAGGAGGAAAATTTCTTACTTATACGGATCTTTTTGGGAGTCATACAGTGAATATATTTTAGCCAATATTAACATTTGTCAGTCTGGTCTATCAGTAAATAATCATATAATGTTACCTTCATTTCATTCATATGTCGAAAGAGGATATGTGATGAAATGTGAAACTTAGAAAGTTTTTTTGAATATCTCATTTCCTTATTTTTGGCTCTGTTCCCTTCTTCCAATTGGTGGTTCAATTCAAGACTCGTGTCATCAGAAAAGCTGTTTTAAACTCTAGGGTAGTTACAAAGCCCTTCTGCTAGGAGCACTTTCCTGTCTACTCGGCATTTTTATTTTTCAAAATTCAAATTTTGCGGCAACAGTTATTTACCAAAAGAATGGAAAATCTTTTAAAAACAAATTAACCTAATGACCGAATCAGGAGGTGCTCACGATTAATCCTCGCATATATAGACACTTAGACAATGTTCCTTTCAGTTCACTAACTTATCCATACTAACAATTAGGAAGAAACAAAAGAGCGTCTCAGGTAGGTTTTTTCGAGAGTAGATCAAGTCTACTTTTCGGGATTACAATTCTACAAAACAAAGTGCATGATTACGTTAAAAATAACGGATTTATTAATTCATATAATGGAACCGCGCCAATGAAATTCAATACAAAATTGCAAGATCCAAAATAGTAGATCCTTCTAATTCAATTCTAGCGTGCTTTACCCGGGATCAATTCGTGTACCAAATACTGCTTTTGATTTATATGACGGACGCTTAACATTGATTCGCTTACCATCTTCTACATATAGAAAATAAAACATTAAACAATGGCACGCTGGCCATCGCTAAGCTTGAGTACAACAAAATCTCTTTTATTTAGATCCACCTGTGCTACGTAAAACCGACGGTAACATGATGCTCAAGTTCAGTATAGTGTGATCCATTGACTATAGTTGGTCAGCAGTTATAAAACATATAGATCCGCGCATTCCCATAGTTTAAACTTCTTTAGTGTTCAATAGTGAACTCAATATGAAGAACAGTTTCTTAATAATGTCGATTTGTCTGTTAAAAATTCTTTTTACTGCTCGAGCGTTGGTTCAATCCGCTTTCATAGATGTTAGTTACCGTAACGAACCTCCGGCCGGCGAAGGCATAATCGGAAAAATTTCTGCAATTGAGATAATGGTTGATATTACAAATGATTTATCCTATCAAGTGTTACAACAACATGCTGTTGCAAATCGTAATAATTTTGCTTTTTCACCAACATCATTAATGAGTGTTTTAATTGCGTTGTACGAAGGGTCGCAAGGTGTAAGTGCAAGAGAAATTTATAATGTGCTTAAATTACCATGGAATCGTGATCTTCTAAGGATTGGATATCGAGATGTTCATAGGAGACTTCGAGTAAGGATAATATTATTTAGTAGAATATTGGAAAATCATTTTAAAACTATTTCAAAAACGTAGAACGTTGTCTACATACACGCGATGATCTACTCATATTTTGAAAAGACTCAGTACATAATTTCTTATGGTAATAATTTGTTGGAAACGATTATGATTAAATGTTAAACACTGGGTCAAATGTACAATCATTTTTTTAATGTTTCAAGCAAATGTTACTTCTTTAACCAATTTTCTCATAGAATTTCTGATAGTTCGTCGTAGATCTCGTTAAATGGATAAGTTGACGACTTACATCCATCTGTCCATCCTTCTGTATTTTTCTCAGAAACTATAGAAGCTAAAGTCATAAAATTTTGTAAAAAGGTCAGAAATGATGACTTCTTGATGCTTTGGGGTAACAATTTTTTAGAAACAATTTTGATTTGAAAAATTTATTGAAAATCATTAACGTAGGTCTTTGCAGGTACAAATTTAAAATCAAAAACTTCGGAAGTCAAAATTTACTCGATTTAGTAACAGATGATTTGTCAGTTTTACACTTTCTCAAAGTCAAAGTCAAAAGCGGTACAAATTTTCAAAGAATATAAAGTAAATTCCAAAGAATAAACATACAAAATCTTAATGGCCCAAATGGCTCTCTAAATTTATACGTTATCATTAAACACATTTAAAAAAAAAACTATAGCAAATGCAAATTAATCAAGATTATTACATATTATGTAATTCAATTGGAAAAAGGAATAAAAACCAACCAACACTATTCTAAAATTATTTCTAATCTTAACACAACACTGAACTTTGATCCTACACCTAACATGTTTTAACTTAATTCTAATAAAATTCAATCAAAAACTTTATCTTATACTAAAAAATTCTATCACAATATTCCTAACCTACACGTTTAACCTTACCTCTAACCTAATAAAATAAACATAACATATGCCTAACCTGTCCCTAATTTTTAACACAAAATAAACAACAATACTAAATGTAGCAATCATGAGCTGAAACTCAAAAACTAAATAATGAAAAACACAAAAAAACTAGAAATAAACACGAATTTAGACATTGTCATTCAGCCACCAATACCTGGATTGCGCCGTCTCAATGCGATCAGCTTCAACGAATCTATCTCCATTGGAATCGTTGATATCGTGAACTCAAATTAGGAGGCTATTTTATCTTCTTATCGGTGGCCCGTCGATATATGTGATATATGACTGGGACGCCGTCCGAATCAAAAAAATATCCATTCATGTCCAAATACACGAATGCTTCTCGAGGAACGAAGCAAGTAGCGAGGCAAGTCGCTATATACCCGTCTGTAGGGTGGAACGGCTGTGAAATCCAAGGGTTTCCACTCACATCCACAGATCTTGCGATATGATTCCGAAGAAGTTTCAATATAAAGATATCGACTCTAGTCACTTCAGTAGTTTGATGAATTCTTCTATTCGATATATAATGTTTCCAATCCGTCTCAGGCTATCTGTTCAAGCTAGTATATGCACGAAGACATTTCCTTTCGAAGACTCTTAATTTTTCCATAGTACTAGCACTCTAGTTGTACCAGATCTGACATCCATATGTCAAAACTGGTCTAACCAGGGTCTTGTAACAGATCATTTTGACCTTTTGATCAATGTATTTGGAATGAAAGAGTCTTCGTATGACCATGACTACTTTCAGTGCCTTACTGAGCATGATTTTGACATGTTCAGTATAGTGCAGATACTGATCGAGAAAAACACCGAGATATCGAACACAGGATTTATGTGGAACTCGTTCTGAACTACCCTCGTCAGCCATAATGTGGAAATCTTTCCAATTACGTTTCAGGTCTTGACTGACCCCCCTGCAGCGTTGTCCGAAACAAGATTGTTTCACACTTCTGTGCATTGATTTTCATTCGCCAATTGTCAGTGTACAATTGTACATCATTGAACATTTTTTGGAGATTGCTCTGAACTATTGTAGCTTTTCGGTCTGCCGTATAGATGATCAGATCATCAGCAAACGCTACTAATGATCGCGTTGGTGAGATGTTAATAGCTTGCGAATGAAGATTGAGAAGAGCAGAGGCGCAGTGACTGTTCCCTGCTGTCGACCATTCAAGACCTTGAATTCGCGTATTTTTGTCAGATTTCCATCAGTTACAACAAATGATTTCCCATAAACATATTGCACATAATGGCGACAAGGTGTCTGGGGAATTTGTCCTGAAGGAGTTTAAAAATTGGTCCATCTAACCACACCGTATTGAAGGCTTTCTCCATATCAGTGAGACATGCTCCAACTCATCGTCTATCATTTAGTTTCCAACAGATGTCTGAGTTACTTTCTCGATTGCATGTGTGGTAGAATGCCTGGCACGAAAACCAAATTGGCAATTCGGCATCAACTCATATTCCTCAATGTGGGCGTTTAATGCTCTGTTGAGTATCACTTCAAACACTTTGCTGATGTTAGGCAGCAAGCTGATTGGGCGATAGCTTTTAAGCACGAAGATTCTTTTCCTTTCTTTAAGATCGGAAATACCTTAGCCTTTTTCCACTCATTTGGGAAATATCAATTGCTCAACATGTTGTTGAACAGTATGCAATAATTCCTAATAGCAACCTCAGGCAAATGTCGGAGAACTACATTTGGAATACCATCAGGACCACATGATTTCTTATTGTTTATTCTACGAAATATGAAACACAAGTCTTCATAGCTGACAAAATAATCAATAAGATTCAAGCTCGGTATTAGGTCAGATGTTAATGTTTCATTGAAATGAAGAATCGATTGACCGTTCAGGCTTGATGTGAAGTCGGAAACTTTTGCTTCAACGACCTCTGAAAATATTTCATTCCATCTCTCAGGGTTTGGTAGATGAACCAATTCCAAATGTGTTCCAATCAGGGCAAGTTTATGCAATCCCTCACATATAACCCTGTTTCCATTTCTATCCGGAGTCGTACTATCAATTTCGATACTAGCCCTATCGAGAAGATTTATCTCATCACTTTACACTTTCCTAGGATAAAGCCGTAAGATTACCATTAAAACGAATTCAATCAAATTCAAACAGATAGTCATATAAAAGATTATCCTATCCTGCAAGTTCCAGATGAATCTAATAATATTTAAATAAATTACAATGGCTTGAATTTTATTGTAATATATCAACAATACGTGAATTTGTAAGAATGTGAGATTCCTATCGACTTAGAAACTTCGGTTTTGTTGATATTTTCATGAAAATTTTAGAAAGGATGTGTATCATTAATATCTAGGAATTTGTTCAATAAATAAAATATGTGATTGAGCAATAAAAGGACGATTACTTTAATTGGGAATATAGACTAATTTCTCAAATTAATTATTTAGTGTACCTACTATCAACAGAAACTGTTGGTTGAATATAGTTACGAATGGCTTAAGATGAATTTCGACATTTTGGAGATTGAATACAAACTCTTTATGGTTGGGGAATACTCCTGACAACCAAATTTCATACCAAATGGAAGCGCCTAGTCTAACTTTAGTTTTTGGGCTTTCCATACACTTCCCAGCAAATCAACATATTAGGAATATACTTTTGAATTTTAATCTTTCCCATCGTTCTTCTTTATCTTTGTAGCACTACAGCCCCTCTCGGGCCTTCGCTTAGAGATAGTTAGAGTATCGCATTTTCTGACCGTATTGATTTTTTCGGAAGTTGCTCCCGTGTGCCTGCTCAGCTATGATATGATCTGATTAAATCAGTACATATCAGCACATCAGCACTCATAGTCTGTCCGAAAAATTCCCTGAACTAAATCACGTTGCTCCCAACGAGATTTGAACTTGGGACCTTTGGCTTATGCGTTCATGCTCTAACCACTAGACTACACAGACTACTCTTTCCCATCGTTAATGATCTATAAATTACTAATACAGTATGACCAACCTCGAAAGTTATTGAATGCTTATTTTGGATCGATAATTTGAACTTCTCCGTAAAAGTTTAACATGGTATCCTTTTCCAAAGAAAACTCACCTCAGCAAAAAGCTCAAATGCCTCCTTTTTTATGATAAAAGCGACGGTGATTATCATTTCTCCAGATTCTGAGGAAATTTAGTTCAGTTGTCAAAGTTTTACTTAAGCTAGGCATAAAGAAAATAAATAAATTTCTCTACCACTACAGTCACGAAAAAAGGCCGATAAAGCTAATTTTTCTTCTTCTTTGCAGCACCCAAGTCCCTCTCGGGCCTTCGTTTCCTGCAGAAAGCACCACCAGTTATCTCGGTCCATCGACCACATCCTTCAATTTCGGAATCTGAGCAGCGATGAACTATTTTCGTCCAAGTCAGACCAGTGTTTCCTCAGTCTCACTCAAATACCTTTTTGGGTATCCGTTGTTCATCCATACCATTTACGTGGCTAGCCCATTGAAGCTTCCGCAGTCTTACAATCGTTGAAACCTCCGGCTCGTCAAAAATTTCATACGGCTCATGGTTGTATTGAATTCCCGATTAGCCTCTGTCTAGCTTAGATCCAATTATTCGCCTCTTAAAGGCGTGTAATATGTTTGGGGATGCTTGGGTTAGGGTCCATGTTTCGCACATATAGTATAGCACAGGTGTTATCCCAGATTTGTATACTTGAATTTTTGTTTTCCTGTGTATGCAGCTGGTCTTCAAGATCGTCAAAACAGAATAAAATATTTTATTTGTGAGCTGTAGTCTTCGGCGTATGTCATCTCTTTAATTACCGCTTCTCGTGATTTTGGCGCTTAAATACACAAATATGCCCACAATTCAACGTTGCATACAACAAGTGTGATATTTTGGATATTTGAGGTATTTTTTCGCGACTGCGTCATGAGTTTTGATTTATATTCTTTGATTTATAGCCCTAGTAGTTTTGCTTCGCTGTCAAATTTCGAGGAAAGTGTTGATATCGTCCGCATAGGCTACCACTTGGCTTAAATTGTATACTAACGTACTTCTTGTATCGACAGGTAACTTTCTTATGACATATTACAGAGCCAAATTGACTAGCAATGTGGCCAGCCCATATCCCTGCTTAAGGCTGATATTTGTGTCAAAGGCATCGGCCAGTTGGTTTAAAGCCTACGAAAATTTGGTAAACGTCTATGTTGAACTCCCAGCATTTCTCAAGTACCTGCTTGACTATAAGCAAATGGTCTATCATCGATTTACCTGCTCTAAAGCCACCTTGATATTCCCCAATAATACTGTTTGCGTATGATCCGATTTCGTTTTCTAAGATTTTTGATAATATTGTGTACGCCGTACAAAGCAGTGATATGCCTCTATAATTTTCGCACTGTAGCTTGTCACTTTTTTTGGATAGGGAATTCAATTGATTGGCTCCAATCAGTCGGCATTTATTGTCTTCAAATGTGCTGAATAGCTTTCTGAACACCGGAACCACTATATTTAATGAGCTACACTGGAATCTCATCAGTACTTGGCGCTTTATTATTCTTTGGGGCTTTGATGGTAGAACAAACAGAATCCAGAGTTGGTGCGGCCAATAGAAGCTCCCCAGGAATATTTATAGGCTCCGATATTCCGGAGCTATGAGGAAAATTGGGAAGTTTCTTGAAATATGATGCCCATATTTCTTTAATTCTGTTTTCACCAACGATGATTTTGCCGATGCCATCCCTACAGAGCGAGGTCTTGGACTGATAACCACGTTTCAGGCTTTTCACTACCTTGCATGCTCAGTAGACTTACATCGATGCTTCTCCATCAGCGATCATAATATTTCCTTTTGTTGATTTGTATGATCTTATTTGCTACTCTTCTGAGATTTTCATATTGTTTTCTCTAGGTCCTGATTTTACTATCTAAATATCGTTTGTATGCCTGTTCCTTTTTTCCAACGCATTTTGGCAGTTATCATCAAATCAATCATCATGTCCGATCGTCTGTTTTGCCACGGTCTTTTTCAGTGAAATGACTGATAGGATTGGAGCCAGCTAGTTGTCAAGGGTCTCCGTGAAATTTTTCGCCAAAGACGCCATTTAAAGCATCTTGACATCGAGTTTCTGTAGAGGACTAATCTTCGCCGAATATCATACGACATCGATATGTTAATTTGTTTCCGATTTTTTCGCCTTTGGTTTAATCGGGTGGTTCTTCATGGGTGAAAATCTAAGTAAGGATGACGGGTCTTGGTAACAAAAATGATGAAACGATTTTTTTGCCTTCCGTACTGGTTGACCAGCGTTTTTGTATTTCTTTGTGTCTGATTTGCTTATGTGATTCTTAAATTTGTAAGAAAAAACCGGTTTGAACCGGGGAAAAAGCCTCCTGGAAAACCGGGGTTTCGAACCGAAAAAACGGGTTTCAGTTAAACGGGTGCGGTTATTCCGATCCGTATTGATCACTTCGAAAAGGATCTCCTGCGACTACCTGATGGAATTGTACAACATGGACATTCGCATTCGAAGACGGCAAATTCGGGGAAAATAACATCCAATAGACGTAAGACCCAATTTAAAATACTCATGGGCCCCCTAAAAAGGTACTTACGGCCGATCTTCAACCGTTCGGGCAATGGTAAAAACGTTACAAATACTTTTCCAATTTACACGGAAATCGATGTAGTGTTTTGCTTCTGTTTATGGTCAGTGAGGGAATTATTACTAACTAGAGTAGCACACCACCGTGCATAAAAGCTGCTGAAAGACTTCACATCATCCCATTTCTTTTCCTTTCTCACCGCTTGCCCGTTACTGACACTCTTCACTGCTGCCGAATGTAGCTGTCCGGTACAGGAGTGACGCTTGGATTTTACAGATTCACTGATATAATCACTGTCTTTCAGTGTATCGAGTTAATTTCAATTGCAATAAGAATTTGTATGCATGGTTCCCAATCTTTCTGTCCACCTCAGAAGATGTCTCTCACCGCACCTACACGATGGCAGTTGAGAACGGACTCCCCGTGCTGCTGTTGTCGTATCTCTTCCACATTCCACTCGGCAATTCCATGAATGTAGAGAACTGGTTACAGAAAAACTGGTTTCTCCAAATATTTTATGGATTCCGCGAGCTGCACATTTGGGACATTTGCAAATAATCAAATAATTTCCTCCCAAAATTTATTGCAGTGAATGTTCACATCAAATATGGTGGCAGTAGTGTTCATCAAGCTTTTCACAAAGTCATCGAGTACATTTAGTAAGAAGAACATATGCCGAAAGAGTGGAGCTAATCAATTATATTCCTTATCCACAAAAAAGGTAACAAGCTACAGTGCGAAAATTATAGAGGCATATCACTACTTTGTACGGCGTACCAAATATTTTCTAAAATAAAATCGGATCATACGCCAACAGTATTTTTTTGTGGTAGGGAGATGAATGCCATTTATGCACAGAGTGTGGGACTCCCATGCTCGCAAGAAGACGACTGGACTACCCACTAAACACCTCCCCTGTCAAACTGAGAACCCAGCCTGGAACCGACACATTACTCCGGGCCAGGTATCATTTTGTTACGCCGTGAGGCGCCTTCAAGCTGGGGGATCCCTCTTCTAGCGGGAGGAGAGACGCAAAGAGGAAGTGCCAGACAAGCGACCCCCAGCCCCAACGCCCCCGGCTGCTGTGGGTCCCTTTTATATTTTAGGGCTGCCCGAACATAATGTGCCACCTGGGTCTATATTTTCCGGGGTGAGCTCTCCCGTCTCCCTGAAGAGGTTCCCTCGCAGCCTGACCCATTTTTTACTCACAAAATGTGTAGCAGGCATTGTCCTTTCCTGGGAAATACCGATAATCGGCGGATCATGACTTACCAATCTTGTGCAGTTAAGACTGAAAACACCCATGCCCGCTCAAAAGCTGGGTCAGATAGAAGTCAGTCTCACCATGCCTTCGGTTTAGCCATTGTCTCACATCCGGGATGAGGCACGCAGTCCACCTTCCGTTCATGTAATTCACCCAAGACTGCTGCCAATCGTTGAGCGGGCGCTGTTTCTCCTCGTGGACAACCATCTCCCTCGCATCAGCGCAGGTAAATAGCGCGGCGCTCTCTAGCAAGGAGGGCGACAGATATCACACCTGCAATAACTCTCACCGCCGAGTCGGAGACTGTTGGATACGAAGATGATATCCTCAGCGCTCCTCTACTCTGTACCTGTGCCAAACGTTTTCGGTATACCTCTTTGCTGAAAAGGTCGCCCCCTACCTCGGCTCCATACAGTAGCACAGACCCTACAGCACTCATCAAGAGGCGTCTTCTTAATGGACTGGGTCCCCTACGTAAGTCGACTCAGAGCAGATACTCCTGAAGCAGCCTTTTCAGCCGTTGCCCTAATTTGCTCAGAGACACTCATCTTCGAGTCGATCAGTAACACCAGGTACTTTACCGATGGCTTCGATTCGATTCGTAAGTCGCCAATACTGATCATCCTTAGTCTAGAGACTCTCTTTTTTGTCAAGATGACCACTTTGGTTTTCTCCAGTGGTAAACTGATCCCGCGAGCAGTCATCCAGTCTCTCACTCGGCGCATTAGCATACCTAGCCTAAATTGCGCCTGTTCAATGATTCGTCCAGCCACCAGAGCCGCAGCATCATCCGCATAGCCGACCAAGCGCGACTCATCTGGCATCTCAAGTCTCAGTAGCCCGTCGTAAGACACGTTCCACAGGTCCGGACCAAGGATAGATCCTTGGGCAACACCCGATGTAATTTCCATCCTTCGTTGGCCTTGTGTCATATCGTAGAGCAGGCACCGATGGCTTCAATTCGATTCGTAAGTCGCCAATACTGATCATCCTTACTCTAGGGACTCTCTTTTTTTGTCAAGATGACCACTTTCGTTTTCTCCAGTGCTAAACTGATCCCGTGAGCAGTCATCCAGTCTCTCACTCGGCGCATTAGCATACCTAGCCTAAGTTGCGCCTGTTCAACGGTGCGCCCAGTGATCAGAGCCACAACATCATCCACATAGCCGACCAAGCGCGACTTATCTGACATCTCAAGTGTCAGTAGCCCGTCGTAAGATACGTTCCATAAGTCCGGACCAAGGATAGATCCTTGGGCAACACCCAATGTAATTTCCATCCTTCGTTGGCCTTGTGTCATATCGTAGAGCAGGCTTCGGTCCTTTAGGTAGTTCCTCAAAAGCCGCATTAGATATTCTGGAACTTGAAAAGGGCTTTCAGCGTTGAAGGCGCACCTGACGTTGAGTGTCACCAACAGAACGATCAGTCGCTTGGTGCGACTATATGCCTCTGCCTTTTGGAACGCGCTCACCACCTCTGCAATCGCATCAATGGTAGAGTGTCCTGCTCTAAAGCCGTTCGGATTTCGGAATTGGAAGACGCGGTCAATGGACCGAGACAGTTGGAGGCGCTGTTTGTAGGAAGGGAAGGCTAGAGAGGGGCTGTAGTGCTAAGAAGAAGAATGTCGACTTCTTTTAAGTTAGCAATCATTTAAATATGATATATATATATATATATATATATATATATATATATATATATATATATATATATGTATATATATATTTCTCCTCCAGGGTGCATATCCACTAACGTTTTTAATACAGCATCATTTGAGTAATGGAAACTTGATTAAGTATTTGGTATGCAGTTGTGATTGATTCTGCTTGGAAGTTCAAAAACAAAACATCACAATTCCAATATAAAAACAAAAGCTCAAAGGTATGGATTAACTTGAATTGTTGGAGGGTGTTTTTTAGGGGCGAAAAACTTAAAAATGGCAAAACTGTTTCTAGTGACAGCTGATGTCTAGGTTATCGGTTGTTTTGAGGTTAGTTTTGTTTGATAATTCATCATGAATAGACTCACGCTGCAAAACCGTTTTCAAATTCTGCAAAGGGAAGATTGCCATTGATCCACAGTTTCATTTGAAAATTTTGTCCAGTAATAAAGCACACTTTTGGTTGAATGGCTACGTCAAAAAACAGAGTTGCCGCATTTCGAACGACGATAATCTACAAGCAGTTGTCGAAACACCACTACTACCAGAAAAGGTCAACATATGATGTGCTTTATGGGTCGCTGCAATAATTGGTCCATTTTTCCTCCTCCAATTATCATGGCTCCGCGACCAAGAATAGCATCCTCCAATCATCACGGTTTCGTGACTTGTCCGACAGTTGTTTACTCTTAACTAGGGTCTGCTGTCAGCTTTTATTGTGTCTTCCCATTGATTCCTTGCTCTTCCCGCTGGACGTCTACCTTGTGCTCTGCCCGTTAATATTCTTTTGGGTAGCTAGTTTTCTTCAATTTTTTCTACATGGCCCGCCTATTGCAATTTACATAATTTTACGCAAGAGGAA
Organism: Odontomyia ornata; assembly: GCA_963969285.1. NCBI lineage: Eukaryota > Metazoa > Arthropoda > Insecta > Diptera > Stratiomyidae > Odontomyia > Odontomyia ornata. Next base: position 175,288,667 of record OZ017738.1, read on the forward strand.
ATAGGTGGTTCGTCAAATAGCTCATACAAATAATCTTTGCAAAGTAGTCTCCACTCTGTTCCTTGTTTCATTGGTCCGTAGATTTCCCGGAGTACTTTGCGCTCAATTACGTCCACTGCCTTTTCGGATCGCTTGTCAGGGTCCATGTTCCCCTTCCATATAACAGCGCAGATTTAACTAGTTTTTTATAAATGCCGAGCTTATTTGGCATGTGCACAACTCTGAACTTTATAACGTCCTTCTCGATGGCTCTTCTAATCAGGTTGGCTCCAATATAAACAAAACTGATGTTTGAAATAAAAAGAAAGCAATTTTGTGATGAACACACTAGTCTTTTAGTTAATTCACTGATACAACGTGTTTATTTTTAGAAGAGCAGAACGGAAGTGATACAAAGAAAATCTTATACCAACATGACATTTGAACAACATATAATATTTGTATTGTTGCTAACTTAAACATTATCAAATAAACATTGCCATATTAATAACAAAAACTATCCACACTTTCAAGGTTTTAGTCGCCTACATTCAGCTTTTGTCAGACTGGAGTGTTCTTCCTCGTTTGAGTCATAAATTTAAATTTAGTTTCATTGACTCGTAGACCAATTTGGCTTGCTTCAGATTTTAGATTCAGAAATGCTCCTCTGTCATCTAAGTTTCTACGTTGCATAATATTGACGTCATCAACATATGCTTCCAATTGTGTGGACTTTAACATTAGTGTACCCGAGGTTCGAGCTGAGGTATTCCAGCATTGGGGCAAGTCCATCTCCTTGTTTTAAGTCTGATTCCATTATGAGGCTGTTCGTTAGCTCACTGTTTACCTTGACCTGGGACTCTGTGTTTAGCATCGTGACTTCGACCATGCAGACTAGTTTTATTGGGATGCCAAAGCCAAGCATTATTTTGTACAGCGCATTTTCGTCGACACTGTGTATATAGAGTTGGTGCATATCGATATTATATTCCGAGCACTTTTCGAGCACATGTTTAACCGAGAATATTTGGTCTATTGTAGACTGTCCACTTTGACAGCATCCCGGATACTCTCGTATAATACTTTCATAGTAAGGTTTTAATTTTCTATGATTTTGGAGAGCACTTGGTAAGGCCTACACAGTAGAGCTATGCCTCTATAATTTTCACATCTTAATTTGTCCCCCTTTTTGTGCATAGGATATAAACGGTGGTCCAACCAAAACGCACGCTGTTAATTGTAAATAAAACAAAATTTTTTCAGAGAATTATGTCAATATTTTTTATTATAATTGAAAGATCGATGACAATGGTGTGTGGAACAAAATATCGGCCAGACGCTCACTACGGCTACGGTGGCATATTTCTATCCGATGGTCCATATTTTCAATGATCCTGAGACATAATTGAGGTTCAATGTCGTTAATGTGCTGAATTATCTCATCCTTTAACTCTTGAATAGTTCTTGGCTTATTGACATACACTTTTTTTTTTAAATATTCCCAGAGAAAGAAGTCCAACGGTGTCAATTCACATGCTCGTGGCGGCCAATTAACATCGCCACAACGTGAGATAACACGGCCATTGAATTTCTCGCGCAAAAGAGCCATTGCTTAATTGGCTGTGTGGCAAGTGGCACCATCCTGTTGGAACCACATATCGTCCAGGTCCATAACCTCAATTTCTGGCCACAAGAAGTCCGTTATTATTTCACAATAGTGAACACTATTCACGGTAACGCTTGGCCATCCTCATTTTTGAAGAGTACGGCCCGATGACGCCGCCAGCCCATAAACCACACCAAACAGTCACTCTTTGTGGATGCATCGGCTTATCAACAATCACTCGTGCATTCTCATTTGCCCAAATGCGGCAATTCTGCCTGTTAACAATTCCACTGAGGTGAAAGTGTGCCTCGTCGCTGAAGATGATTTTCTTTGTAAAGTTACCATTCCCTTCTGTCCGTTCAACCAACGATTTGATGGCGAATTGGTGACGCTTGTAATGGCCAATAGGCTTTAGCTCTTGAGGCAATTGAACCTTGTCAGCCTGTTAATTCAAATCTTTATTCAAAATTCGCATCAGTGTTCGTGAGATGTTCAATTTTTGGGCACGATGACGAGTTGAGGTTGATGGCTCTTCTGCCACACTATCGCAAACATAAGCAATGTTTTCCTCAAAACGAACTGGGCAATTATGCACAGGTGATTTCAAATTTCCTACAGACCCGGTTTGCTGAAATTTGGGCACAATTCTCCCGATTGTGGACACATTTGGTCGATTATGCTGACCAAAAAAATAACGAAGTACACGAAATGCATTTTGATTTGAACGCTCATTTTCGTAATAGGCTTCAACAACCTTAACGCGCTGCTCAATTGTGATTTTTTCAAACACTGACACAAATAAATGTCAAATTAAGTTGGGCGAAAAACTTGACGTTAAGGTGTAACCCACAATTAACATCGTGCATTATGGTTGGAACACCGTTTATTATGCTTTTTCGTCAGTCCTCTAATAACTGATCCTCTGACCATATTCTGGATATTAGTCGATGCAGAAAGTTATTTAATTGGAAACCCCCGCTTTGGAGCAGTCCTGCTGGTATTTCATTTATTCCAGGAGCCTTGTGTTTTTCTGAGATCTATCTATACTTTGTCTCTAGTTGGTGGTGGGACAGGGTCTTCTTGTTATCCTTCTGGAATGTTCACAGCTTCAGTCGTTGTTAGGGACGCTATGAATAGCTTCTGGAAATATTGCAGCCATATGTTTTTAATTCTGACTGGGTTGTCTATGATTACTCCTTCTGCAATTTTGCAAAGTCTTGTTTGTCATGTAGAGTCATGTTTTCGTTTATTTGTTGGATCGTTAATTTCTTCCCCATATTTTTTAGCTTGATGTCGAAGGCTTTTCTATCGTTCTTCTTTGACCGGAATTGGTCGCTGGATGTATACTTTGTGCACCTGGTTCCTTTTTTTTAATCGCTACCTTGCATTCTTCGTCGTAGCAGTCGTTCCTACTTTTCTTTGGCTGGTGCCCGAAGACCTCATAGGCTGCTCCTGTTATTGCATCTCTTACTTTTTTCCACAGAGTTTTGGTATCATCATTACTTTCTCCCATTTGCGTGGATATACTGATGCAATTTTCCAGTGCTGACATGTACATATGTGAACGTTACTGAGCTATCATTTTGCTTGTGTATCTGGTACCTCGGAGTAACTGAAATGCGACATCAGTACTTGACCCTAATGAGGTAATGGTCTGAATCTCAGACAGCGCCGTGGAAGGGGCTGGTTTCGAGAATGCTGATGGCCGCTCATTTTTGTATGAAAATTGACCGATTTGGTTGAACGTGCGACCGTCTGGGGATCCCCACGATCTCTTATGGACGTCTCGATGCGGGAAAAGTGTGGAGCTTCCTATAAAGCCTCTACTAGTAGCGAAGTCTATCAGGCGTTGTCCGTTGTCGCTGGACTCTGCATGGAGGCTGTGTCCTCCGGTAGGTACTCTATGTGCCGTGTCTTAGTAGATTTTTCCATTGAAGTCACCCAGAATAATTTTAATGTTATTTGATGACAATGCATCGACAGAGCGTTCCAGGGTGCTGTAAAATTCGTCAAATGTTTAGCAAATTTGGACTAAAGAGACATGATAGGTAACTCGTTTCCTGACACGACTCTGTTGCAAAGCAATAGGCAATAGAGCAAACATATTTTCTTGGATATTTTTAATTTTAATCAGAGCTATTGTCAGTAAATTTAGAAGTATTTGAAGTGAAAATTTCATCAGTTTAAAGTGTTTCCTAAGAGCCTGAAAAGTGGACTTGGCCTTAACTTATTGGAGTTCTCGGATTTTGTTGCCAGAGCGCAACGCTTTTGATACAGTCCCACATAATATACTACTAACTAAGCTGAAATACTATGGTTTCGCTGAAAGTTTGCTTTCCTTTCTTACATAACTTCCCGTTCTTGTTGCGTTCGTTTGCACAACTTAAACTCTTCTTACTTCTGCTCGATTTCTGGTATTCCTCAGGTTTCTATTCTTGGCCCACTTCTATTTGTTTATTCATAAATGACCCTCCGTCTAGTTTAAATTCTTCATCCTTGCTTTATGCTGACGATATGAAACCTTTCAGACAAATTGTAAATGTTGATGATTGCAGCATTCTCGAAGATGACTTACGTTTTCTCAATGATTAGTGTCGCTTAAATAACCTTGACTTAAGCATCTATAAATGTCTAGTTATGTCTTTTACATTGAAACGTTGTCCCCTTTTATTCAACTATTCTGTTAATGACTTATTCCTTTCTCGTGTTACTCAAACTAAAGACCTTGTAGTTATTTTTGACTCCAAACTCAAATTTGACATTCATATTCAGTACATCACAAACGAAGCATTGAAGATGTCTGGCTTCATTCTTCGACATGTACACATATTTTATGATATTCATTCTGCTACTATACTACACGTCCCTCTTGCTCGTAGTATCTTCCCAAGTCTGAATGTCTCATCAAGAATACATTATTTCTTCTCTTGAGACATTCCTGAGGAAATTTACGCGCCAGAAAAAGAGTAAGGAGACCAAAGTGTAGCTGGAGCATTGTATCCAGAAACCAATGCAGAAAGCCTATCTCCAAAGAGAAGGTTGAGAAATTCAATAGTCGTTGAGCGCTATCAGGAAGAAAGGTTAGTCCGAAAAACGGGAAGCATTCTGAGGGAATTAAATTTGAAAGTGATTTGCAAAAACATGAGCAAAGGTATAAGGAACGGGCTCCTCGAGCTAGAGGAGCTCCTAGACTGAATCGAGCATTACCGGTGGAGCTGGCTGAAGGCTGAAGAAGATCAAAAACTACGCTGAAAACCTCTTTTGAAGTTCCAGAATATCTTATGTGGCTTTTGAGGGACTACCTAAAAAAAAGACCGAAACCTGTTCTATGATACGATGCAGGGCCGGCGAAGGATGGAAGTTACATCGGGTGTTGCTCAAGAATCTATCCTTGGTCCAAATCTATGGAACATATCAGACGATGGGCTTTTGAGATTAGAGCTGCCGGATGAATCACGCCGAATCGACTATGCGGATGATGTTGTGGCACTAGTTGGTGGTCGCACCGTCAAACAGGTGCAACTTAGACTAAGTATGCTAATGCGCCGCGACTAAGTATGCTAATGCTCACGGGTTCACTCTAGCACTGGAGAAAACTGAAGTGGTCATCCTGACAAAGAAGAGAGTTCCCAGAGTAAGGACTACTAAACGTCCTTGGGGAAGTACTGGTTGAATCGAAAACATCACTAAAATACCTGGGGTCATTGATAAACTCGAAGATGAGCAAATCAGGGCAACGGTTGACAAGGCTTCTTCAGGCGTATCAGCTCTGAGTCAACTTATAGCCAATGCAGGGGCACCTAATTCATCAAGAAGGTGACTTCTGATGAGGTCCGTAGAGCCGGTGCTACTGTACGGAGCAAAAATATGGAGCGACGCTCTCAGCTAGGAGCTGTACCAAAAACGCTTGGCACACGTACAAAGAAGAGAAGCACTGAGGACTGCATCTTCATATCCGATAGTCTTTGATTCGGTGGTGTTAGTTATTGCAGTCGTGATACCTATCGCCCTCCTTGCTAGAGAGCGCCGTACTATTTACATGCGTTGAAACGAAGATAGAAGGGAGACAGACCCCCGCAATGAAAGGCAACGCTCACTTAATAATTGGCAGCAGTCCTCGGTGAACAATACGAAGAGAAGATGGACTGCATGCCTTATCCCTGATTTGAAACCGATTTCTACCTAACCCAGCTTTTGAACGGGCATGGGTTTTTCAGTCTTACTTGAACAAGATTGGTAAGTCGCGGTCTCTTGACTGTAGGTTTTACGCAGGAGAGGAAGACGATGCTTTCCACACATTTTTTTGCATGCCCCTCTCCCACCACCCTCGATATAGATTAGGTAGTTTAAAGACCTGTTTTGAAAAGATCTCACCCTATTCGAGTACCCTTGATAAAAATTTCTTTTAAGGGTCGTCCCCCTATATGGGAATATCTCCCTTACAAATTTCTTCGCCCCCAAGTTTCAGGAAATCATCACATTCCCTCAATTTTTGATCTTCTAAAGTTTCGGAGAAAAACTACTGTGCCATACAGAAGGATGGAGAAACGAACAAACAAACCCAGTTTCAATAGGGTTTTGGAAGTAGTACAAAATCCTAAAAATAATAAGCCTCAAAAATACGATTTTTGATTTTTTACCCCATATGCGTACTCGTGACATCCAGAAAGATGAAAATTTTCATATAAATCGAGAAATATACGAGGTGTGTTCAAAAAGTATCGCGAATTTTGAAGTTTCGCGGGTTACGTATATTCGAATTTCGATTTTTTTGTGGCGTTATGTTGGTACTCATGTCTGTCACTTATGCCGACAAGCTCGGCCATTTTGAATGTTCACTTAATTGGTGATAGCTGCTTTACTTGCACGTGTTTTCAATCGTCTTCGATTTTTACTTATTCAAAAAATGGATCAAAGAACGTGTATCAAATTTTGTGTGAAAAACGAAATTAAGTGCGCGGATGCATTCCGAATGTTGACTGTGGCATACGGAGAAGCTACCTTGGACCGAAGCAACGTTTATCGGTGGTACAAAATGTTTTTAGAAGGCCGAAAAGATGTGAACGACGAAGAGCGTGCCGGACGCCCGAGCACTTCAACAACAGACGAAAAAATTTATGAAGTGGAGAAAATGGTATTGGCCAATCGTCGAATCACCGTTAGAGAAGTTTCTGAGGACCTAAACATATCGATTGGCTCGTGCTATTCGATTTTTATCAACGATTTGGGCATGAGACGGGTCGCCGCGAAATTCGTACCAAAATTGCTCAATTGCGACCAAAAACAGCAACGCATGAACATTGCTAATGAGATGTTAAACTCTGTCCGCGACGAACCAAATTTGCTCCAGAGGGTCATAACTGGTGGCAAATCGTGGGTTTATGGTTATGACGTGGAAACCAAAGCTCAATCATCTCAATGGAAGCTGCCGCATGAACTAAGACCGAAAAAAGCGCGCCAAGTTCGGTCGAATGTGAAAGTTTTGCTGACAGTTTTCGTCGATTGCAGGGGTGTGGTGCATCAGGAGTTCTTGCCACAGGGAAGAACGGTCAATAAGGAATATTACCTGCAAGTTATGCGCAATTTGCGCGAAGCAATCCGCCAGAAACGCCCGGATTTGTGGGAGAACAAAAATTGGCTTTTGCACCACGATAACGCCCCTGCTCACACATCGTTGCTTGTGCGCGACTTTTTGGCCAAAAACAACACACTAATGATGCCGCAGCCACCGTATTCCCCAGATCTGGCCCCCTGTGACTTTTTCTTGTTTCTTAAACTGAAGAGGCCCATGAAAGGACGACGTTACGCTACGCTTGACGAGATAAAGACGGCATCGAAGGAGGAGCTGAACAAGATTAAGAAAAATGATTTTTTGAAGTGCTTCGAAGATTGGAAAAACCGTTGGCACAAGTGTATAATATCTCATGGGGATTACTTTGAAGGGGACAAAATATATATTTATGAATAAATAAATAATTTTTGAAAAAAAACAAAATTCGCGATATTTTTTGAACACACCTCGTACATATACAGGAAATTTCATGTTATGATACTTTAATTTTAACATGTTACTTATGAGTTTCTGTGCAGTTACGAAACCCTAAAGGTAAGTGTGAGATGATTATAATCAATCGCGTTTCATTTAAGTGTTTATATCAAAGGGGTTAAAAAATTATTCAATCTTTAAGAAATAATTTCTGCTTGCATGCGGTATAGTAACTTCTCTGATTATATGTAAATTTATTCGTACTACACATGTGATACATTTCAATGTTGTGTCTTATTCTCAATACTGAGACGTTTCCAATATATTTATACGATGATTTAACTTCTAATAATAATTAATTCCAAAAATATTATTTCCAGAAATATTTCTTCAATAATGAGAATCCTCTTACTGGGCTGAGTCTAAGCAAAGAGAACGTTACAATAACTTCATTCTACGAAGATATTTTGAAATTTTATGGATACGATTTAGGCCTAGATATGCATCCATTTACAGAAGTCACTGAAAAACCAGTTGAAGCCGCTTCAGTAGAATCACCAACTAGCGTACCGTCCTCTTCATCAACAGAACCAACGGAAGCTACTACTTCGCCCAACACTCAATCCATGAGTCCATCTACAGATAAATCCCAAGAGGCATCGACTGAATGCATGGAGATATCCACTATAGCATCTGTGAAACCTACGACTATTGTGCCCACAGAATCAGCGGCTGATTCGACAGTCACATCTATGCTACCGTCAACAACTGAAATAGTGTCAATGATAACAACAGAAGCTGCTAAGCCATCGACTGCAGGATATTCTACCACAACTTTGCCTGAAAATCTTTCTACAACGCCTCAGACTACAACCCAGACACAGAGCGTTCTTTCAACAACTATGGAAGCTCTATCAACAACAAATGTGCCATCTACTATACCAACAAATGAACCAGAAACAACGTCCTTAACCATGGACACAACAACTTTGGATTTTGTTACGTCAACCACTCCTCAGGATACAACAACTTTATTTCCATCGACCATCGTCACTACGAATTCCTACCCAGCAAGATTGCTGAGTACGATTAACCCGGCAAACGTGATATTCCCAGTGAAGCGTCTCAAGCGACCTTCTCCCAATAGGCCGGCAAACGCAGAAGGTCGAGTGAAACGCCACTTTCCAATTGCATTTGACGATCAAACATTCGCAATACCAGCTACACCCATTTACCCTCCAATTTCCAATTTTCATTTCGTCACGCTTGGCACCAATGATGATATGGAGGCCTTCTATCAACCCAAAGCCGCCGTCGTTACAAGTAAAAAGGAAATTTATCATGTGTTTTATCTGAACAACCAAGAAACGATACAAGCAAGGTACAAAGTATACAACTCCATCTTACGTTTCAATTACATCCAGAGTATCAGATCATCCGTTCTTGAACTTGAATTGGACAGTAAGGACTACGAACTTTTAATTATGGTCCCCGACTATGGCTACGGAATTGATTACTTGTTGCAAACTTTGAAATTGGCGCCGACTTTACGAGTGATTCGACAGGAAATGAAGCCACGCTGGGTGCAGGCGATTGTTCCGGACTTTAAATTAAAAGGAAATATATTCTTGACGAATGATCTTCAAAACGTAAGTAGTTGACCATTTGTTGATTTTTCGCAATATGATTACATAAAAGTATTGATGGAATGGATGCTTGGGTTGGTAATTTTTTCCGCCAAAACCTGCTCATGCAAGTGTACGTAGTATTATAAAAACTATTTATAACTGATTCTCATTAGAAGATACGTTTTTAATTGGTGTCGCAGATGCTTGCGTTTGAATGTATGTATTCATTGGCTATTTGGTGATTTGCCGAAATTTTTGTGATATATCAGTGCCGTTATGCAAACATTTAGAGTGAAGTGAGTTCTAATAGTTTTATGCAACTTTTAATACACGGTTTTATATTTGCTTAGAAAGTTATTTAAAAGTAGTTCTATCAATGAGAGATATTTGCTAAACCCAGGAAGATTAAATTACAGCAACGCCTGCTTACTCAGGCCCAGAAGGAAATCAATTAGCGAGCACGACGTCACAGCAGCGGCAACTGTCGAAAGCTGATCAATTGGTCTAAAAGAACAGGTCAATAGGTCTAAAAACTTGGTACGCGTTGTGACGTCATGCTTCCGCTTTTGGGCCTGTGTGAGGAGGCATTGATTACAGGCATTCGTAAGTTGTTATTTTGACCAGTCGCTATTTCCAAATTTGAAATTCGACCTAAAATAATTTTTAGTGTCTAGAAATATTTGTTGAGTACTTTATCAAAAAATTTGATTAAAATCCGTTGAAAAGTCAAAATGTTTGCTCGTTTTTGGCTTTTGCCCCTTCAATAAACCCTTATGCCTAATTTCATCTAAATCAGAGCTAAACTTTGGTCAGAAAAGAAAACACTGATTTTGGTCTAAAACAACCGCCATTCGCCAGATCCCCATAATAACCAACTTGAATAGGAGCAAAAATCCAAAACTCCTTGTTCCAATTGAATCATAAAATAAAATAATTTTAATTAATTTTAATTTGCTTTTGTTTTTTAGGGTTTTGTGCTAAAGTGCAAAACCATATTGCAAAATGTGTCCATCCGTCTGTATGTCACAGCACTTTTTCTCCAAAACTAGAAGTACAGCCATGAAGCCATGAGTTCTTGAAAGTTTTAGAGTGGACAAATTTTTCAAAGGGGATTAAGGGGGGTCTCCCCATATAGGGAAGTTGCCCTTCAAAATTTTTTTTCACCATTGATAGTCGAATAGGGTGTCATTAGAAAGGTCTCAATGAGATCTTTTCAAAACACGTCTTAAAATTACCTCATCAGTACCGTGGCTGGCAGGGGAAGGGGAAATGAACGAACTTTTCGCGTACCCCCCTGCCTCGCGAGTGGAAACCTTTCATCCGCAAAATCTGAAAAAAAATCATGAATTTAGGCCTTTATGAGTACAACAACAACAAATACGTGAGAAGTCGAAATTCACTCAACTTTGTTACTAATAGTCTGATATATCGATTTTACATTTTCTTGAATAAAATCTTGACGGTACCTTCACATTCAATGAAATTCAGTATACAAATGATTATCTATAAGATTGATCTGTCCTGCAGGTTTCACAAAGATCAAAAAGTATTTAACGAAATTATAGCGGTTTGAATTTTCCTGTGTTGCTATGGAACAATATGCGCTGTATTACTATGGAAACATATGCCTATGGAACAATATGCGCTTTTTACCGACTCAGACACTACGGGTTTGCTAGGATTTGCATGAAAGTTTCAGGAATGATAGGTATCATGAATATCTTTGAGAATTGGTTCAGCTAGTGGTATTAGTAGTCGTAAAACATAATAGTGGCTGTTTCAAATGCGAAGATTGAATAATTTTGAGTTATTTTTCCCCGACTTCTCGTTTAAAGGCATGCTTTTAACACTTGCTTCAATTTAATGAATGACTGAAGATGAGTACCTACGATTAGTACTCATAGGTGAAAAAAGCCACGGAGGCAGGAGAAAGCTCCTGACAGAAGGGCTTTGTAACCATTCTAGGATTTGGGAGGGAAAAACATGGAAAATCTGTTTCCCCCCTCGCTACTGGACACCTGTGATCAAAAAAATCTGAAAAAGTTATCAAGGGATTTACGACCCTTGTATCGGTCGCTTCGGCAACGATCGCAACAGTGACCATTATTCTCGATGTTCTTCTCATTTTCTTCCACCGATCGAACACTTGAAATGTCCTGCAGAGTTTCCCGCTTTTCCTTTATAGGATGCTCTGGCGTTCGCATAATTTTTTTGCTGCGCCCGAATGCCGCAGGAATCTCAGTCTAGACCAGACTGTCTGTTAATCTCCGTTTTTCGTCCGTCTTCACTGTCATTGAATTATTCATCGTTTTTGTCATCGTTAGTACCGCTCTCGATGTACATCGTGTACTAAACACCGGAAATACACAAATTTTCCGTCGTATTGGCCATGAGGGAACCATACCAGATGTGACATTCCCCTCGGAGTCCTTAGTACGGAGGATACACAACTGGAAAGTATTAGAGGACTACTCAGCCAGTGATCATCAGTGCATTCTGCTTGAGATAAGTGATGCTGTCTCCCAACGTCCGTGCTCTCGGCATTCTACAACTAGATGGAACATCGGAAGGATGGACGTCGAGAGGTTCGTCGAGGTGCTAACAGCAGGTGAGCCGCTGCAGGGAGCTTCGGAGGGGACGGAAGAACTGGCAGCTCAAGACGTGGTGAACTCTACTATGAGCATCATTACGACTGCTTGCTGCGCTTCTATGCCCCGTTGAAGACCCCGGCACGGCAAGCCCCCAGTGTACTGGTGGTCAACTGAAATCGCTGAAAAGCGAAGGGAGTGTCACAAGCTTCGACGGGCGCGGAACGGTGATAAGGCATGCAACTGGGTGGCAACATATAAGTCGACCTGGAAATGCCTTCGCAAATTGATTAACAATAGCAAGGCTCGTTGCTGGCAAGATCTAGTGGACAATGTGAACAAGGATCCGTGGGGCCTTGGCTACAAGCTAGTTATGGCAAAGCTTGGCCCTGCATACATGATGCGGAAAAAATGGATGAGATACTGCGGGCACTCTTCCCCGCCCATCCCGTCCGTGTTGACGCTGTCCATGGTGAAACAGCAGTCGACTGTCCACTCTTCACACAGCCGGAACTGAAGGAGGCAGTCCTTTCATTGAAAGTGGGGAAGGCTTCAGGTCCAGATGGTATTCCGGCTGAGGTGTTGCGGCTTGTTTATCACCATTGCCCTGACTTGCTGCTCAGCTTATTCAACGCTAGCCTACGGGATGGGGTTTTTCCGGTACGATAGAAGGTTGCGAGGCTCGTGCTGACCAGCAAGGGGAAGGGAAATCCCGAATCGCCGTCTGCATACCGACCGTTATGCATGCTAGACACGGCTGGGAAAGTGCTAGAGAAACTCATCAAGGAAAGACTCACTGACGCGATTCGTGCTGCTGTGGACCTATCTCCTCGGCGGTACGGCTTTAGAGCAGGACGTTCTACTATCGATGCGATTGCAGAGGTGGTGAGCGCGGTCCAAAGGGCAGAGGCACATTGTTGCACCAAGTGGCGGATCGTCCTGTTGGTGACATTCGACGTTAGGAACGTCTTCAACTCCGCTAGATGGCTGGAAAACTCTTTTCAAGTTCCGGAATATCTAATGCGGCTACCTAAAGGACCGAAGCCTTCTCTACGACACGACACAGGGCCAACGAAGGATGGAAATTACATTGGGTGTTGCCCAGGGATCTATCCTTGGTCCAGGCCTGTGGAACTTGTCTTACGACGGGCTACTGAAACGGCAGATGAGTCGCGCTTGATCGGCTATGCGGATGATGCTGTGGCTCAGGTCGCTGGACGCAACGTTGAACAGGCGCAACTTAGGCTAGGTATGCTAAAGCGCTAAGTGAGAGACTGGATGACTGCTCGTGGGCTCAGTTTAACACTGGAGAAAACCGAAGTGGTCATCTTGACAAAAAGAGAATCCCTAGAGTAAGGATGATCAGTATTGGAGACATACTAATCAAAGCCAGCGGTGAGAAGGCTGCTTCGGGAATATCGGCTCTGAGTCGACTTATCGCCAACGTAGGGGGACCCAGCCCATCAAGAAGACGCCTCTTGATGAGTGCTGTAGGGTCAGTGCTATTGTTTGGAGCAGGGGTATGGGGCAATGCTCTCAGTAAGGAGGTATACCGAAAACGCCTGGCACAGGTACAGAGAAGAGGAGCGCTGAGGAGTGTATCCGACAGTCTCTGATTCGGTGGTGAGAGTGATTGTAGGTGTGATACCTGTCGGCCTCTTTGCGTCGAAACGAGGACGCAAAGAAGATGATTGTCCGGAAAGAAAGACAGCGCTCACTCAACGATTGGCAGCAGTCTTGGGTGAATTGCACGAAGGAAAGGGGGATTGCATGCCTCATCCCGGATGTGAGACCCTGGCTAAATCGAAGGCATGGTGAGACTGACTTCTATCTGACCCAGCTTTTGAGCGGGCATGGGTGTTTTCAGTCTTAACTGCACAAGATTGGTAAGTCACGGTCCCCCGATTTTCGTTATTGCCCAGGAGAGGAACAAAATGCCTGCCACACATTTTTCGGGTGCATAAAATGGGACAGGCTGCAAAGGGCCCTCTACAGGGAGACGGGAGAGCTCACCCCGGATAATATAGTTGCGGTGATGCTCGAATCGGTTGACAAATGGAACCAGGTAGCACATTATGTCCGGGCAATCCTGTAAGATAAAAGGGACTCACAGCATCCGGGGGCGTTAGGACTGGGGATCTTCCTGGCACTTCCTCTTCGCTTCTCTCCTCCCGCTAGAAGAGGGAGCCCCCGACTTGAAGGCACCTGGCCCGAAGTAATGTGTCAAACGGTTCCAGGCGAGGTTCTCAGGTTGACAGGGGGGATGTTTAGTGGGTAGTCCAGTCACCTTCTTGCAAACATGGGAGTCCCACACCCTGTAAGTTTGGTGAAATTCCTATCATATTCACAGAAGTTATATCCATTTGAAATTTCTCCACTTACAACGACCATTACACACTTTTTCGGTATTTTATGGACTTTCCATCGAACCAGACACTGCAGTTTTGATTTGATCTTCTTAAAATTTTTAGATAAAATCGAGTTCAAAATGGAGAAACAATGGATTTTCTTTTAAACGAGCAGATCTCTTTGACATATTTCTATATTCGTTGTTGGTGATTGCATTTCGTTAGTTGAGTACAAAATCCTTCTGGCATGATAATAGGTCTGTCTACTCTACTTGTTTTTGGTTAGATGTGGTTCATTGATAACATATAAATTTAGAGAGCCATTTGGTCCATTAAATTTTTCTTGTTTGGGATTAGCTTTATATTATTATATTATATTGAAAATTTATAAAGATTAATATTGAATAAAGCGTTTTTGACTTTGAAATCCAAAACCTGATTTAGAAAAGCTAACTAAGTTGTATAGACAGACCTACGCTCCTGTCTGAAGGGTTTTGTAGTCAATCTATGATATGCATTAAAGAAAATGTGAAATTTGCAGACCGTAATATTAAAAAAAAGTTGAGTGAATATCGACTTCGAAAGTATTTGTTGTTTAAGCACTCATAAAGCCTTTTTTCGTAATTTTTTGAATCGCAAGTGCCTTATCGCAAGGAGCTACAAAAATTATCGTAAATTTTATTCCCTCGATAGAAATGGCGTAGATTTAAGATGTTTGGAAAGTTCTCGGCTAGACCTTTCATTTGACGCCAACACGATCACATATGGTAAAAAAAAATTGTTTAAATGCCCTCTCCGTATGTGGCGAGACCCCTTTAATATCCTTTGGAAAATAGTTTTTATACCCAAATTTTCAAGAGGCCATCACTATATGTACCTACTAGGTTTGGTGTGAATATCACTCCGAAATGGGAATGTTCCCGCAAGGAAATTTGCTGATGGATTTTCCGTTGATTGGTTCGGGCTCCCAGTTTCATAATTTGAGTTTTGTTTTCCTTAACGTAGTATGATTTGATCCTTCATTAACGTAGCGTAATTTTTGACACTGCAACGATACGGAATCCGGTGTTGCAGATGTATTCGACCTAATTAGGTTTTTTGGTGCTTTGAGTTTATTTTGGAAGAAGAGGAACATGCGCATAGAGTAGTATGCAATGAAAGAAAGGCTGAGAAATGTTCAAATTGTTAATATAAAGGGTGCGATTCATTGGTATTTCTTTATACTTAACGTCTTCATTTCGTTAAGAAGTCGATTTGGATTTCCTTCAGAAATCATGGACGAGAGCGGAAGGCAAAATCATTTTTTTGTGGTTAGGAGGTGAAGGCTATTTATGCCTCCCCAAGCCCCAAAACTGCCTGGACTACCTACTAAACATCTTCCGGGTTAAACTGTGAACCTAGCCTGGAATCGTTTAGCACATCACTTCGGGCAAATACGAGTATGTCAAGCGGCTTATGTTATCCCGAAGTACTAAGTATTCATTAATATTTTTTTTTTGGTTTAGCACTACAGCCCCTTTCGGGCCTTTGCTTAGAGATAGTTAGAGTATGTCTTTATCTTGATCAAATGTGTTGGCACTCCAGTAGGTGATATGGTCAGTACCACGCTTTGGCTGTGTGTCCGTCCACCTAGCATTGATGCATTCTGATTTTGAACCAGTACTTATCATAACTGAACGGGCTTATAATCCGAAGAATCACTCGAAACAAATCTCGTTATTGTCAACAGGATTCGAACCAAGGACCTTCGGCTTACGGGGTGAGTGCTTTAACCACTACACCATACGAACTACTATTGTTTAATATTTTCAATTAGTCTTAAACAGTGCTTAACATTGAATTATATAAGTTCTTCTGCTTTATAAAGCAACAAGAATTGTTTAAGGTGGATGATATCGCTTTTTCGTATGATACAGCTTGATTTTCTCACGCATAAATAAGGACTTCTCACTTTTGCTCAGACAACATCATGTAATCATCAGAATTATACCCATGTTATATTGCTTACATACTGCTCTATAATGTACTGTGCATAGTTTTTCTAAGGTACAAATTACCTTAAGATTCTCTACACAAACGAGAATCAAACTTACTTACGAGTATACTATAATCCACGTATCTATTTCAAAGCAAGAACAAAAAATTAGAAATATTTAATTGAAATGTACAAACAATACTTTCTATATAATTGAAATTGTCATTCTTTAATCTCATCAAACGTTGTAATTCATGAAATTTAAAATTTAAACTTACTCATATTTAATATTCTTGCAACACGTCCTGTCTAGCATTGTATTTATTAATTTCAAATAAGTGTCTGGTTCACTATCTTAACACACCGCTGGTCAAAAAAAAATAGCATTATGGCACTCTTAGTGTGACTTTGCAACACAATTCAACTTAGAAATCAAAAAGCATGAAATACGTCTTTAAAATATTGCTCAAAATTAAGAAGCCACTGACCAGGCTTAGATTTAAATGTGTAATTACTGAATTTAGATGGTCTTACGATTTGCTCTTGAACTATATAAAGTTCAACGAAGCGTATGAAAGGTTTCATCTTTTGTATCTTGACCTTAACGGTCAGATGATTATTTAATGTGAGTGTCTGGATAACACTTCATTATCATAACTTCTTTTTGATATATTAAAGAGAGAACAAGAATTAGGGGTCAAGATAATAAAATTGTGTTTATAAAACAACGGAAATGAGAACTCGAATCAGTTAACCATGGATGGATACTTTCAGTTGATTTCTGAAGAAATAATCAAAATTTTTATTTGCATACTCAGTTGCAAAAAAAAATTGTTTTCGTTCTAACACAATAAATAATCTTTTCCACAATATCCAATTGCTACTGTCCAAAGCAGAAATATTCATATGTTTCCTTATTAGTATATAAACCTCAATTGCGCAACTTGAAAATGGGCATATTATTTTTTATCGACTAATCGTGTCCGCTTCTAAAGGTAAAATCAAAAATAATAATTTGAAGAAACTAAGATACTTAGGTAATAATGGTTACCAATTGAATCGTGTCCATTGATATAGCAAATTAATAAGAAACAAATCGAAGTAGCAGGGGAGTGATCCTACCAGGAGGGTTTCTTAAACCAATTAGTACATCAAACAATGCCTTGCGATATATAAATTGAACTCGAAACACTAAAATATAGTTATTGTGCAATTTAATTCGTAGCCATTTTGTTTTCAGTAAGTTGACCTCAATGTTTGAATTGTCAAGATAACATATGAAAGTTATAAATTATTTCTGAAATTTTCATCGAAATTCCTGAATAGCTATAGTGCCTAGGTTTCTACAAACGTGTATCTGCACAGCATCACGTTTTGTTTTTGTTGTAATTGTTACATTTTCAATCGCCTGTAATTTAGTTGTTTATGGCTCGGTTGTTGTGAAATTTCCAGAGTATATGCATCTCTTAGTAAAAAATCTAGAAATTTGGAAATTTAAGGTTCCTCTTTTGATTTCATCGGCAAAAACGTATTTATTGGCCTTGTACTACTCGTACTGTTTTTATGATTTTTTTCAGATTTTTCGGGTCAAAGGTGTCCAATCCCCAGGAGGTAGGATACAAACTTTTCGTATATGTTCCCTCACGATTCACCCCCCGATGCAAGTAGTGCTTTTCAAGGCCTTTCACTTGATATGCATATTGGCTTTCTTTGATAAATATTTTTTCAAGAATCAAACCCCCTTATAAACTTTATAAAATTTTTGTACTGGAACTTTTAAAAAGGCACCCCTTTGCACCTACCTGCAAAATTTCATGTTTGTAGCTTATATGTTTTGCAAAAAATTGCTGGAACGCACAGACGGATGGATAGACGGGCAGACGAACGAACAGACATTAGGTACCGATTTTAGTAGGATTTTGTAAAATTATTTTATAATAATTTTCTTCCATTTTTCGTAGAACTTGAAAGCTATTAATCTGAAAAATATATCAAAAATAGATTTGAGACCTTCACAATAATACAATGCAAAACTTTTTCATCCCGCCTCTCCTTCCCTTAAAAAGTTACCCTCATTTTTAAGAATCGTTTATTTAACTTACAGATGCTTGTTTAGGTCAGAGGAATTAATATGCGTACCAAATTTGAACCTAATCGGTGCAGTAAGTTCGGAGCAAATTTGCTGTGATAGACAGAACATAAGTGATCCTATAAGAGTTCCATTTTCGCATTTGGATGTGTAGAACTCTAAAAAGCTTGCAAAAAATGGAAAAATGACTTAAAAATGAAAAGTTGAAAAAAATTTCTTAAATCAATTAATTTCCAGTTATAGGGAAATGGTAGTCTCTCAAAATTTCAGCTCTTATAAAACATTTTGCAAATTTTTAAAGAGGGTCCTCCCTAATGTTGACGTGGTCCTTCAAAATTTGTTTATCAAAGATAGTCGAGTGGGGTATTCATTAAAACTAAACAACAGAAATATATAGGAGCATGTCTCATTGAAATGGAGGGAGCCTTCAATACGGTGTGGTTAGATGGACTAATTTTTAAACTCCTTCCGGACAGATTCCCCAGACACCTTGTCACCATAGTGTACAATATGTTATACGGGAAATTGTAGTAATCGAGGAGTTAAGGGTTAAAGAAAACTCAAGCATAAAATGTCCCAGATCAACTAAAACGATCGAACTGGTACGATTGCAGATTGAACTGGAACAATTTCAGATTGAACTGGAACAATTTGCGATCGAACTGGTACGATTTGAGATTGATCTGGTACGATGGAATACTTTTGACAGCTGCAGTTGCCATTGGACGAAGGAGTGAGAAGAAAGATTTTTCAGGTAACCCACGTTTGGGAAGTTGTGCGCGATATTTGATTAGCAGTTTTATTTTCTTGCCTGTGTTCAATTTGTTTAGCGCATGTCCATCGAGAATTTGCAAAATTTTGCCCCCTTTACTGATGCAATGAATTGTGCTGAGGATACGGCACAGGACGGACTTGCGCACATGGGAGTTCAGCTCGCGACATACTAAGAGGTAGATCGGCCGGTCCGTTTCTTGGCGAAAGTATTTTCGAGACGATTCCAATTGAGGTTGGGTTTTCCACAGGTAAGCGGAAAATTCAAAATTTCAATTCGACTTACTGAACGAACGCGCAATTCGCACATATAGGACAGTTTGAAGGTTCGCATCGCGAACGGAAGTGCACGCATATAGTGTGGGAGCTAGCCAACACCCGCGCCCACAGCCCCAACGGTAGTTTGGCTGGTGGTGAAGTTACCCGCTGCTTTACGGTCTTCTACATTTCAGTTCTTCCCTGGCGGTCGACAGCTTTGAACCCTCACCGCGAGAGAGGTGATCTGACCTACGTGACTACACGCAATCCGCATATTCCGCGCTTCCGTGGTTCCATTGAAAGGCCAAAGGACTTGAACATCAACTCCGACCCACCCGACCATTTCGACCGGGTTCTTGGTTTCAATTTGGTTTATTTGTTTTGGCAGTGAACGATTCGCGGAGTTCCTCGCGAAACGCGACTTGGAGCTTCCTGTCTTGCAAGGCCAAAATTCTAATTAGTTGAAAGTGTGGATCAGTCCGCATACTAGATCCTTTATAAAGGGTTATCTGACAGCATTAGTGGCAAGACTTGCGAACAACTTGTGCATTATATGATTTCTGCATTGAGATCAGTGCGACCGTGGAGGGGTTATTTGGATCTCGGGGAAAAGCAGGCAAAAAGTCGAGCGAATAATTCACCAACTGCTGTGTCTGCACGCATAACCAGAGTTGACGTGGGAAAAAAAAGACGGGCGAGGAGAGCCCATTATATTTGCGGGCGATATATTCTAGCGTGTAACAACCATGTGTTGACGTAAACATAGGAGTTAAGTTAAAAGTCACTACGAGCTAATCTCGTTTTTAATCAAGTTTTCTTTTGTAAGTCCTGCCTTTTTATTATAAGGCGTGTTACACGTTAATTACAAAGCGAAACGTCGAAAGCAACATTTTACCAATATACCTATATTCTCGCCTATTCTATCAACGAATCTGATCCGCCAGTAACAGGAAGCTGTTATTCCGTTTTCAAGAAGTACAAAAAGTTTTGGGGTTAACCGCCAGGTAAACTCAGTGGACTTTCGACGAAAACAGGGATCGGTATATCGCGAAATAGTTAGTGGCAGTTGGTAAGAAGCCAAAATTCGAAGGGACTTTTTTTTGGCAAAACCATTGTTACATCTGCATTGATAAGGGAAAACATATGTGTGTTGTTAGTACGCTTATTACGATATCCCATAAGGTTTAGCGACACTTTCTTCACTCGTGTGTAATTGACATTAACCCCGTGCTACCGGGAAAGTGTGCACGCGGATACGAAGTATGATGTTCAGTTCGATCCAAGTCATAATCAAATCTGAATAAATGCAGACAACACAGTCACCATCGCCGCAAGCTTCATACATTCCATCCCAATCACCTCCAGACCAACAACCACAGCCATATCATATCTTACAACAACAAAATCCTTCAGCGGCTATCTTGCATCAGCAGCCTCCTCCGAGCTCGCAGTCACCCCAGGCAGGACAAGGCCAACCAGGTCCAACACCACTATATGTGCCACAACAGGCGGGATACGCCATACCAACAGGTCAATCCATTCGCATGAAAATGGCAACAACCTAATATTGTAATAAGGCTACCCAAATTAATTAGCTCGGTTCATTAAACCAAATTCGGACTAGTAAGAAAAAGTACACAAAATAATTTTCGAGCCAAATTTTCTACGTGTCTCTTCTGTTATGTTGAAATAAACCATCTAAAAAAGGAACAATATTATTGAATGGACATAAAATCAATCAACTCATGAAAACTAATCGAAAAGGGAGGAGTCAAAGTGTGCGCGTCAATTTGGATGTTCCCCTTCCTTGTTGAACTTGAAATTTAGAGCGTATATATCGTGGAGTTAAACAAAACCAAAATAACGGAAAGGTGTAGCTTTGAACTGAATTGTGTGGAGCTGTGAAAATCTATGACCATCCCAAGGATAAATTCCCTGAAGCAACTTGTAAATGCATGTTAACGTTAGAAGTAGATTTAACGGCAGTCAAGTTGCCTTACAGGACCACCCACATCGTCAGCGGGCGCCCGAAGAGGATGTTTGGGTGAGTACCCTTACATTTTATTATTTATATATATATTTTTAACTAAATATAATTTTTTTTTATAATCTTTTTTATATCTATATAAATTTTGCAAATTTTTATCAATTAGATTTTTAAATATAATTAAAATTATCATAATGTCAATGCTTATAAAGTAGGAAAAAAATGAAGCGCTAAATCTCTTGAAAATCGGTCTTTCTTTTCCCAACCTTCTGACCGGGTATAGGACCCGGTACGGTGGCAGGCTGCCCCCTAAAAACATGAGCCAGCCGCCGGGTACTTAATTAATCCTTTTTTCGTTTCAGGTGACATCGCGGGTTGAGTGGCCCAAGCCGAGTGCCTCTTTATGGCATAGCGTTATGCAATCAAATTGTATAATTCTATGGCATAAATGGGTCACCGGGGTACTCCCCTTCTGATGGGAAAGTTCATACAATTCAAGTTGTATGAGTTTTCCACTCAGAAGAGGAATACCTGGCCACTGCAACAAAATATGGATTTATTCCGGTTGGGTGGGTGCGAAGGGGCTCCATCACCACCCGGTTGCCCCTCTTTCATTTGCCGGCCATGAGCTTCGTCGGGTAATGACGAGGTTACCCAAAGTCCGCCTTTCTTCTCAGGTTCCTCTTGTTTTCGTAACAAGTACTATCTCCCTCGGTGTAGTTATCTACACTTTTTGCGACTTCGGTCGCCTCGTGAGCAACATCCGATTCGTGAGTGTGAAATTTTTTTGTAGTGGGTCCTCGTGCTGGGGAAACGAACCCGCCCCACGACACCGCAATGCTAGCCTGCCAGCGCATTCACGCGTCTCCAGACGAGGGCATTCTCGGCAGATATTGTCATCTTCTTCTGCCGAGGCAGCAGAACATCGCTGCAGTCCTTTACGGACTTATTGAAACTTTTTATTCACTACAAAATCATTTGTTGTAACTGATGGAAATTTGACGACAATGCGCGACTTCAAGGTCTTGAATGGTCTACAGCAGGGAACAGTTACTGCACGTCTGCTTTTCTCAATATTCATTCGCTAGCTATTGAACAGCTTTGGTTTTAACGTTTCGCCAACGCGATCATTGGTAACGTTTGCTGATGATCTGATTATCTATACGGCAGACCAAAAAGCTACAATACTTCAGAGCAATCTTCAAAAAATTATGTGCAGCTCTAAACTGACAATTGGCGAATGAAAATCAATGCACAGAAGTGCGAAACAATTTTGTTTTGGACAACGATGCAGGGGGCCAGTCAACATCTGAAACATGATTGGAAGGATTTCCACATTATGGCTAGTGAGGGTAATTCAGAACGGGTTCCACATAAATCCTTTGTTCAATGCCTCGGTGTTCATCTCGATCAGTATCTTTACTATACTGAACATGCCAAAATCATTCTCAGTAAAGCACAAAAAGTAGTCTTTCATTTCAGAAACATTGATCAAAAGGTCAAAATTATCTGTTACAAGACCCTGTTTAGACCTATTTTGACATATGGATGTCAGATCTCGTACAACCAGAGTGCTATTACTATGGATAGATTAAGAATTTTCAAAAGAAAATGTCTTTGTGCATGTACTGGTTTGTACAAAAAGCCTGAGATATGTACAATATATCCAATAAAAAAATTATCAAAGTGCAAAAGTGACAATAGTCGATTTCTTCATATTGAAACTTTTTCGGCAGATCTGTAACTGTTAGCTCAACCCCCTGGATTTCGCAGCCATTCAACCCCACAGACGGGTATAGTGAGACTTGTCTCGCTTGTGGCTCGGTTCCTCCCGAAGCATTCATGTATTTGGACATGAATCGATATGTTTTTGGTTCTGACGGTGTCCCAATTATATATCACATAAACTCGTATAGACGGGCCACCGATAAGAAGGCAAAATATCCTCCAAATTTGAGATTCTCGAGACCAACAATTCTAATGGAGACACTCATTTGCTAGATTTGTTGTGGCTGGTGAAGCTGCAACGGAGCAGTCTAGGTATTGCTGTCTGAATGAGAATGTCTAAATTATTTGTCGTTATTTTTTAATTTTGTGTTTTTAGTTTCTTGGTTTTGAGTTTCAGCTCATTATTGCCAGATGTCGTGTCGCTGTTGTTTGTTTATACTAAAAATTCTGGATAAGCTTCAATATTTATGCTAGATATATGTTATGTTTATTATATTACGTCCAGCACTACAGCCCCTCTCGGACCTTCACTAAGAGAAAGTTAGAGTATCTCATTTTCATGACCGTATTGATTTTTTCGGAAATTGGTTTGGTCAGTACCATGCCCCCGTGTGCTTGCTCAGCTATGATATGATCTGATTAAATCAGTACATATCACCACTGAGTGAACACTCGTAGTCTGTCCGAAAATTCCCTGAACTAAATCACGTTGCTCCCAACGAGATTTGAACCTAGGACCTTCGGCTTATGTGTTCATGCTCTAACCACTAGGCCACACAGACCACAGGTTAGTGATTTAGGTGAGGAATATTTTGATAGCATTTAATTAGTATAAGATAAAGTTTTTGATTGGATTTTATTACAATTAGGTTATCATATTCTTCTTCTTTGTAGCACTGCAGCCCCTTTCGGGCCTTCGATTCCTGCAAATAGCGCCTCCAACTGTCTCGGTCCATTGACCGCGTCCTCCAATTTCGAAATCCCAGCAGCGATGAACTGTCTTCTTCTACCGAGTCAGACCAGCGTTTCTTCAGTTTCCTCACTGGTCTCCGGCCTTCAGTTCTCCCAACGTATACCTTTTTGGGTATCCGTTGTTCGTCCATACGATTCATGTGTCCAGCCCATTGTAGCTTCCGCATTCTGACAATCGTTGAGACCTCCGGTGTAGTGAAAGGTAGGTATCAAAGTGCCCGCAAAGGACTGCAGCGATGGTCTGCTGCCTCGGCGAAGGAAGATGTTGATATCCGCCGAGAATGCCCTTGTCTGGGGACGCGTGAATGCGCTGGCAGGCTAGCATAATGGTGTCGTGGGGCGGGTTCATTCCCCCAGCACAAGGACCCACTACAAAAGAATTTCGCATTCACGAATTCTTGGGTCTCAAAAGAAAGGGCGACCGAAGTCGAAAAATTGTATGTAACTACAAAAAGGAAAGAATTGCTCGTTCAAAGAACAAGTTGAAACAAGCCAAAACAGACAAACATAGGGGAATCTCGTCGTTATCCCACGATTCTTATGGCCCACAAATAAGATTGGGGCAACCGGATGGTGGTGGTGCCCCCTTGCACCCGCCCAACCGGATCAAGATCCAAAATGTTGCAGTGGCCATATATTTCCCTTCTGAGTGGAAAACTCATACAACATGCCTTCCCATCAAAAAAGAAATATACCGGTGACGAATTTATGTCATAAAGTTATGTGATCGGATCACATAACCCTATGCTATAAAAAGGCACCTTGACTAGGGGCCACTCAACCCGCGAGAGTCCCTGAAACTAAAAGAAAGTTGGAGCACGCCCGATGGCTAGCTCATTTTTAGTGGGAAAAGCCTTCCACCGTACCGGGTCCTATACCCGGGCAGCCAGGACAAAATGAAAAGACCAATTTTTTTAAAAGTCAAACTATTACTAATTTTTTTATTTATTTCTAAAACAAAAGTTTCCTTTTTGTGTATAATAATTTGCTATGTCGTGAGGTATGTTCGCCGAGATATTGCTAGCACGAGATAATATTAAACGGAAGCTGATGTTCACTTTAAAACTCGCTTGGCTCCAACATATCACCTGCTGATACACCCATTCCGGATTGTTAAAATTTATTTTACGTTATTAAGAGAACCTCAGATAAGGGTTACAGTTTACGCTAACGTCAAGAATGGATTCGAATGCATTTATAGGTAATGCAACGTTGCCCTGCACTAAGTCAGGGGTTCCACATCCTAAATTGTAATGGGCAGATTCAACTTTTTTTTTTTAAAAACAAAATTTAACTGCAGTAGCGAAATTTTAACTGAACTAAAGAAATTAAGAATGAAGTAAAGAAATTTAAATAAATTGCAGAAAATTTACATGCAGTGAAGAAATTTACATGAAGGAAAGAAATGAAAATTTTAAATAGTAATGAAAAATTAAATTTTATGCAAAAGATAATTAGCGGAGAACATTTAAATTTTAATATAGAGGAAAATCGATATGAGGTTACATTTACTACTAATAATAAGAAGAGAAACTATTCTACAAATTACAATTACAGGGAAAAAAATTACATTTTTTTTTAAATCTGCCATTACAATTTGGATAGGAGATAGGAGGGTTTTCGAGCAGGTTGCTAGTATAACTGCTCGATTACTACACCGGCTCGTCAAACATTCCATACAGCTCATGGTTGTATCGAATTCGCCAGTGGCCCCCGTCTTGCTTCGCCCCGATTATTCGCCTCAGGACTTCAATATATTTGCGGATGCTTGGGTTAGGGTCCATGTTTCACACCCATAGCATAACACAGGTCTTATCACCGATTTGTACACTTAGAGCTTTGTTTTCCTGTGTATGCAGCTGGTTTTCAAGATCGTCGAAACTGAATAAAATATTTTATTTGCGAGCTGTATTCTTCGGCGTATTCCGTCTCTTTCATTGCCTGTTTTCTTTATTTTGGCGCCTAAATACACAAATTTGCTCACATTTCCGGTACCAAGTGTGATATTTTGTGTGCTTGAGGTATTTTTCCTCGACTGCGTCATGAGCTTTGTTTTATTTCCATTGATTTATATCCCTACTAGTTTTGCTTCGCTATCGAGTTTCAGGAAGAGTTCTTTGGCAGTTGTTAATGACCGTGACAAAATGTTGATGTCGTCTGCATAGGCTACTACTTGGCTCGACTTGTATAGTAATGCACCTCACGTATCGACAGGTAGCATCCTTATGACGAACTCCAGCGCCAAATTGAATAATCATATTAGATGTTGGATAAAAGATCTTATATTCTTTGGAAATTTATTACGATTAGTATTGGATAAAGCGCTTTTGACTTTGATTTTGAGTTCCCAACAAACCTCATGACAAGTTCTTATTTGAACCTTTGCATTGCCGAGGCAGACTTGAATTTATTTAACAATCTTCTACGGAAACTGCAGGTGCTTCCTTATGATAGTGATCATTTCGCCATTGTAATGGAAGTAAATGCCAGTTCAAAATAAAAGTCATCGACTTGATTGAAAAAAAAGAGATTGGGAAAGGTTGCACCGGAAATTTAATCGGGAACACAAGGAGCAATGTCCACTTTCTGATAAATCTAGCTGACGATGAAATATATATCTACTTGACTCGCGAACAAACATGATTAGACTACAAAATATACAGAATACCAACTACAACGGATCATATCATACACGTGACATCTAACCACCCCACACAACATTAACTAGCAGCGCACAGGTCAATGGCGCAGAGACTCCACTCCATCCCCATGACTTCTACAAACTACTACGATGAAATGAAAAATATTTACAGAATAGCTAGTAATAACGCATACGAACAACGTGACATTGCCAACCTTGTTACACAGTACAAACAAAAACAGGAACGCCAACTGACTGAAACTCATAAGAACGACCAACAATGGATTTCGTTAACATACGTAGGCAAAGAGACATACAAACTATCAAACTTCGTTAAACTGAAACCAAAATTGAATTAAAAATCAATATACGAGGACAGCGGCATATGCAAACTGAGATGCAAGGAATGTGGCATGGTATATATAGGAAGGACAACACGGAAACTAACAACAAGACACAAAGAGCACTTACGATCTTTCTTGCACAACAAGGTAAACTCCAATTATGCAACGGACCTACAGACCCACGCACACAAGCCTAATGTTATGACAAACTCTATGTCATTGCTACACAAACAACGCAAAGGACAGATACTTGACATCCTAGAAAGGCTACAAATATATAAACATAGAAAAACAGGCGTTAGCATTATCAACGAACAACTTGTTGTGAATTCCGACGCAATTTTCTCAGTACTAGAACACACTCTCCGACGAAAATGGAAACAAGATGAAACAGAACGAACGGACATCCAACAATACAAAAAAACAAAAACCTAACATCCCTCTACCTGACCTAATGTAGTACCTGATCTAATTAAGTACCTGAACTAATTTAGTACCTGACCTAATTTAATACTACCTGCTTAACCCATCCTGCGACTGTATAAAGTCATTCCTTTCAACAAATCCCTTAAACAGTGAAGATGACTTTAAGAAGCTGAAACGCGTCGGCCCAAGCAACAAAGCAAGGCCCGACGATTTTTCAAGAAAAGAAAATATATCTATTAGTCAAAGTTAGAGAAGCTGACATTGAAAACCATTGAGAAAGTAGCTCCCAAGATTAAACATCGAAACAAAATGGAAGGATATGAAACGCCAACTATTAAAAGGTTGAAAAGAATGAAAAGCCTTCTTCTTACACGCGTCAACAATATTTATCGGTGATTTTTAGATGATATCCATCCCGCATCAGCTTTGTTGAAATAACACTTTAAGAATGTGCTGAATTTAATCCGTTCGTGCTGAAGGAGTAAAGTCAGCAAACAATTGGCGGAGAAACTGAGGGGTATTAGTCCACGGAAACGAGATGGCGTGTTCACAAAAGCGAATTGTATATTTTGTAAGAAGCTTCGGGGGAATGTGTCGAATTTTAAACTCACTAGTAGTGAGATAACTCTTTTCGATAGGGCTGGTACCAAAATTAATAATATGACTCCGGATACAGATGGAAATTGGATTGTACGTGACGAATTATAGAAGCGTGCTCTGAATGGAACTTATTTTGAAGAAGGCCTATCAACCAGATCCTGAGAAAGGGAGCCAAATGCTTTCAGAAACTGTTTGAGTAGAACATTTCTGATTTCAAGTCAAGCCTGAACCGCAAATCCATTCCTCATTTAAATGAAACATTGACCTCAAAGTCAAAATCAAAAGTACTTTATTGAATACTAATCTTTATAAATTTTCTAAGAATATAAAGCAAATTCCAAAGAATAAAAATATTGAAACTTATTGGTCCAAATGCCTCTCTAAATTTACATTATCAATCAAAAACATTTAATCAAACAAACAATATCACATTTAAATTAATTCAAATTATTATCTATTTTATGATTCAATTGGAAAAAAAAACCAACCAACCCTATTCAAAAATTAATTATAATAGAAGCATTGACCTACGACCTCATACCGAGCGGAAATCTTCTTGATTATTTTGTCAGCTATGAAGACTTGTGTTTCATGTTTGGTGGAAATCTTGTGGTATTGATGGTATTCCCAATATAATACTATGACATTTGCCTGAGGTTCCTATTAGAAAGTATTGCATATTCTTCAACAACATGTTGAACGATTCATATTTCCCAAATCAGAGGAAAAAGGCCAAGGTATTTCCGATTTTGAATGAAGGAAAGGAACCTTCATGTCCTAAAAGCTGTCGCCCAATCAGCTTGCTTCCTAACATCAGCAAGGGTTTGAAGTGATACTGCAACAAGCATTAAACGCCCACATTGGAAAACATGAGCTCATGTCAACTCGCTAGTTTGGTTTCCGTGGAAGGCATTTGACTATACATGCGATAACGAAAGTAACCTTGGACATCAGTGGGAAATTAAACAATAGAGAATGTGTTTAATTAGATAGACTAATATTTAAGCTCCTTCAGAACAAGTTTCCAAGAAAACTTGTCGCCATGATGAGTAATATGTTGAAAATTGGTTCGTCTAACCGATAGAAATCTGACGACAATGCGTGGTATAAGGTCTTGAATGGACTACAGCAAAGAACATTTACTGTGCCTCTGCTCTTTTCCATTTTCATTCGCAAGCTATTGAACAACTTTGATTTTAACGTATCGCCAACATGATCATTAGTGGCGTTTGCTGATGACCTGATAATTTATACGGCAGACCGAGGGCATCAGTCATTCAAAGAAAATATTCAACGCTGTAAAGGCCTACAGGGATGATTTGCGAATGAAAGTGAATGCACAAAAATGCGAAACAATTTTTTTTCGGACAATGCTGCAGTTGGGCAGTCAAGACCTTAAACGTAATAGGAAATATGTCATATTTGAACAAGTTCCACATACATCCTGTGTTCAATACCATGGTGCTTATTTCAATTAGTATACATAGGTACTATCAAAAGTATGCACGGTAAAGCTCTTAAAGTGTTCATGTCCCTTCGTCTTCTTTTTCATTCCAGATACATTGATCCAAAGGTCAAAGTGGTTTGTTATAAAGCTCTGGTTAGACCAGTCTTGGCATATGGATGTCCGATTTGGTGTGATCAGAGTGCTAGTACAGTGGAAATGTTTTCAAAAGGAAATATCTTCGCGCCCGTACTGGTCGGTACAGAAAGCCTGGTACGGATTGGAAACACTCTCGAAGAATTTATCAAAATGCCAAAGTAATGAGAGTCGATACATTCATGTTGAAGCTTATTCGAAATCATATCTTGAAGTCTGTAACTATGAACGAAAATCCCTAGATTTCACAGCCGTTCCACCCTACTGACCGGATACTTTGAGACTTGTCTTGCCACTGTCTGATAGTACCCCCATTATATATCGTACAGATAGGTAGGTCACCAGTAAGAAGATAGCATATCCTCTGGATTTGAGCCCGTGGTATCATTGATTTCATTTTCCAGTTATATTGAGGCTGTTCGCACTGAGTCGGAGTAGCCTGAATTTTGGTGGCTTAATGGCAATTACTAGATTATTCGTGGTCATTTGTAGTTTTTCGTGGTTTTTTTTTTTTTGTTGCTTATTATTGCTTTTTTTGTGATTTGATAAGTTTAACACGTACGTTAGAAATATTGTGAGATTGTTCTGTTCGGATTAGTTAAATTTGTTGTTGATAACGTTAATTAGAATTAAAATGTTATATATTAGTTGTAAGATCAAAGAACAGTCTTTCGTTGGGTGTTTTAGTTATATGTAATTTCCTTTTTCCAACTGATTGATAATATTTAGTAATTTTCGTTGGTAACATTTGGTACTGTTCGACTTTATTTTGATTGAATCTTGTTTAAATTTAGAGTGCCATGTGGGCCTTTAGGTTTTTGAGCTCATTAATATTTTTAAAACTTGATCTGTGTTTTCATAAAATTATAACGATTAAATCAATAAAGCGCACTTAAATTTGAAAAAAATTATGATATAATATTTAGTAAGCTTGAATTATTATTCATTAGTTGTTCTCATAGAAAAGCACTAAAGATTATTTTCTTATTTTCCATCTTTGAATATTATGCCATGAAGTATAATATTCGAAAAACTATTTGCGTGATTTATATAATACGTAAGCATATCTAACTTTAACATATTGATTGCTAAGGCAATTTCCAGAAATCTGGCCTAAAATGACAATTTGATTTAATCATATCTAGTGCATAGTTACCATCAAAAAGCATAAAAAATGGGTTTTTTTTAACGTCATGAATTATCTCGTAGTTGGCATCTGTTACAGAAATCTCTTCGCGAAAGCCAATTACGAGTTAATCCGCACACAGTCACGCATAGACATGCTTCGACCTGTCGCTTCTCTAAAGCTGAATCATAGATACACGTCCACATGCGTCAGTAGTATCTCAAAAATTGTCGTGTGCATCACATTTACGACTTTCTTGACATTTTTGTTTTATGTCTTTAATTATTGTTATAATTAAATTATCAAGAACCCAACACGGATAAGCAAAGACCACTAACTCAAAATGAAATTGAGTAATACGCAAATCTAAGTGATTCAGAATTTGACGGGATTTTGGGCGAGGATGGTAGCGACAGTAGCGATTATGAGCCTTCTGAGAATTCAAGTGATCGTTAAGATGAAGTTTTGTCCGAACCTGAAGTTAGTCCCGAATCTGAAGATAACGACGATGATTCCCAAGCAACAACATCAAATGTGAATGATAATTTTTGGACAGGTATTCAACAAAGTCCTAAATTAATTACAGTATAAACTCTAGTGGACTTATTTTTCGGGTGAATTTCTTGCATTACTGGTGGAACAGACAATTTTATATGCTGCGCAAGAAACTGGAAAACGCAAAGCAATAAAAATCGAATAAGTTATCAAAGTGGCAAGACGTCAGTACTGCAGAGATGAAAGTTTTTATTGGACTTTTATTGCAAATATAGTTCGAGATTACAATAATGAAATATCTGGCGTTGACCGATCAGATCAAGTTTTTTCCAACTCCGTGTAGTAATTGAGCAGTTGCTTAAGCAAACTGCTCGAAAGTCGGCATAACACGGATCCGAATTTTAATTGCAGATTTGTAAAATTTAATTATTCCAATTTATACTCTTATAAATTATAAAATACTTTCTTATTATAAATATAAATTTTATATTATCTTTTTTCCCTATATTAAATTTAAATTTTTCTTTATAATTATATTCCCTATGATATTTATCTTTTTCTATTATTTAAATTTTTCTATATTATTATTTTTTTATTAATTTAATAATTCAAATCTCCAATTAACATTCGGACATGGCAACACCTTTTACCGCTGCACATACACATATGGCATTGGCGAAGGCAAGTTATGCAGCCGAATGAACGGTTGCTCGTCGAGTCCCGGTGCGACAGAGATACAACAAGGAACGACTGACAACAAAACGGGGAGTCGAGATTCACATGCACGAGGGAATAGTTAGGCTAGCACTCAATTAAAGATCGATTTTCGTTTTTAATAACTTTAAATTGTGCGCGATTGACTTTATTACTGTATGTTGGTGTTAGATCTAAAGAAAATCCTACAATCCATTTCTGACAAAATAATTGATTATGCCGGCTGTTTTGTGAATTACTCGAAATAAATATTGATCGGTGCAGAAAGTTATCTATAAAAACAGTGTTGTTTTTGATCGTTAATTATACGCAACTGCAATCGTGAACGCATTGAAAGAAACGTATTCTAAAAGCATCGGGAAAAGATAGGAAACTTTCTCCATAGTACTGCGGCCCACGAACCACAAGGAAATTCGTTTGCACGCGATATTGCTATCGTTGAACTTCTTAATGCCTTGTGTCCTCTTCACCTCGACAAGAGTCTTGGGATTTACCTGCATTTTCGCCTTTTACAACTTTCAAGCACGCAAATATCAAATGATGTACCAATAGCTGACCAATATTCGGCAATTTTTTGATCGTGTAAAGTATTGAAAGGAGAGATCAGTGAAGTAACCGCCCGGTTCTCGTCAGTGTTCGCAGTTTTAAAACAGACCTGACAACTGTTATCAAAGCGGATTGTCAGTTTACGTGCATTCAAGTTCACGGAGCTAATTCGGTTTGGCGTGTGAAAACATCATGAAACAACGCCCCTGGAAGTAATGCTCTGCAGTCAGATTGCACTAAAGTGTTCGTTGAGCGCAATTACCGTGAAGGAATATCTGTCAAATTTCATGCAAGACTTCCAAGTGAACTTGATGGTCATATTTAAAAGTACATCTTCGAACCAACAATAATGACACTTCATGATCATTTTGCTGAAGCAAAGTAAGGATTTGGTAGCACCTACTGCGAAGGAATTTTTGCCCTGTTGAACAGCTTCTTTGGTTTATAAGTGCACTGAAACTCGTCACGAAAAGACTTTTTGAAACAGTCGTATTTGAAATAAAAGGAAGCAGCCGGTGTAATTTTGCTGCTAAATAAAGAAACTGAAATTGCAGGCGTGCTGTATACATTCCCACCGTGCAATCTTTCGGCAGAGTTCTCAACCGGACGTGTCACAATATAACAGAAAAAGGATTGAAGGAAGATTATTTAGTAATAGTAGTTGTACGTGGAGGAACTGAATAAAGAGATTCAATAAGGGATCATTAAGGCATTATTTTAGCCCCGGGTTTGATCAATAATATGTCGTTTTCAGAACGCAGTGTAAGATAGCATTTTGTAGTAATCGAGCAGTCATATACGCAAACTGCTCGAAAACCTTCTTCTCTCCTATTCAAAATTTAAAGGCAGATTTAGAAAAATATTTAACTATTTACATTCATAATAGTAATTTGCAAAATAGTTTTCTTTCTTATTATTATTATTAAATGCAATTTTATATCAGTTTTCCTTTATATTAAATTTAAACGTTTCCCTTTAATTATATTATTCATGAGATTTAACTTTTATTACTATTTAGAATCTTTTTCATCTTTTCTTTACCTCAGTCAATTATTCTTGAAAAAAAAATTAAATCTGCCAATTAAAATTTAGAATATGGCAACACTGATTTAATGCAACCCAACGGTGCATTACATTACGGAATCCAATCGAGCTCGGCTGAGTGAGCAGCTGATGGGATTTTTTACCAGTAGCGACACGGAATAAGAGAAAGAGAAGATTTTGGACGGATCGGGGAGTCTGGGATGCACTTTCACGGCGGTCACGTCGTGACGCGAGAAGAAAAACGATTTGACGGGAGGTCTGGGAATCTGCAAGCACGGCGGCCGTACTTGTATCCATTGGAAATTTAAACTAACACTGGAGTGTACGAGTATAGATTATCTTATAAAGATATTGTGCAAATTGGTAAACACTTCGTTAGTAGTGTGGGTTAGTGAAAAGTGGAGTAAAATTTAAGTGCTCCATGAAAATGTACGGTCGAAGCGTTTTCGCTTGGGTGTGCAAAGGTTTCTCCCTCCCTTAAATCATCTGTCGAAAAGTTATTTTTTTGGTCCCAGATATAATCAAGTCCTCAAATGAGATACCATGAAATCGAAAAACAATTTGCAAAAGGCATCTTTGATTTACCCCCGAATCTAGTTACAATTATGCGCTCAATGCATTTAATATGTAAAGTCGTTGAAAATAACAATTAGAGCTTCGGTCGAATATTTGTCGAAATGCGGTGATGGTACTTCGTTTTTATTCAAGCATAGAAATCGTTTCGCGTGAAATTGTTGGTGGTAAAAGGACAGTGCATGCGTCTGGCTCGTTACGGAGAAGAGATACCACCACGAATGCGACAGATATTTGGGATGCGGAATTTAGCCTTTCCTCTTTGAGCCCTGCTATATTTTCATTTGGAAAGAAACATTTTTATCGATTTGCTTGCAAGCCTCATCGATGGAAACGAAGTAAAGCCACATTTAATCCTATGTAGTCGAATACAGTCAGTTGCAACACCTCCCCCCCAGGTGTGGAGCACCATTCAGTCGTCTATTAAAAAGTCCTAAGGTCAGTTTTAAAGCTAACACAAAGATAATTGCACCTGATCTGTTACGAGTGATACAGTGTATGCTTAGGAGAAATCGAAGAATGAAGCAGAAACTTGAGTTGAGCAAAAATGCCAAATTATCTTTAGTTCCAAGTATTTTGGAAAAATTGAAAATTATGACTCTTTAATTCACTCGTCAGCCATCGGCCTGTGCTCGCACAAGTAACCAAAGGTCATATCCTGAAAATTAGTGTGGATATATTTCTTTTATCCTGTATCAAGACGGATGGGTTCAAAGAGTCTATCTTTTTACTGCAAATAGTCTGCTATTCAGAAGCGGTGCGGGGTTTCGGAACCAGTATTTTTATCGTTAGTGATTGAACATCTCATAAAATTTTAATAAGTTTTCATATTCGGTTAATTGTTGTTTATCGTTTTCTTCGTACTTTTCCATTGATTGCATGATCAAGCATTTAGTCTGTAAGAGTGATTTATTTAGGCGAGAGTTTGAAATTTGTACGGACAATGAATTATGTTTACAAACTTCTTAACATTACTACGGTGACGGTCGAAACTGTCTTAGAGAGTTCATAACGAAACATAATTAACAAAAAAAAAATTTCGCCAAAGCGCACAAGGTGAAGTCGATTGCAGCTTGAGTCGTTTATGGTTTTACTTCGCGATTAAGCATTTCCTGCATAGGCGTACATATTAAAACTAATCAAAGATATTCATTAAAAGCCGTCGACATAGCGGTCTAGAATTAAATTATGTTCGGGTTGTTGCAACGAGGTAGGACGTGGTTTGAAGGAATTGTCGGTGTTAAAAATTTGTTATACTCATATGCCAGAATCCAATACTGTATAAAAAGCACGCTTTATACTTTTTAGTGCTTTTCAACATACTCCATTTTATTTCTAAATGTTGCTGCATGAAAATTTTTATTTACTTTGTTGAGTGCGCCGAAAACAAAAAAAATATTGTCTTAAAATGCCTTCAAACGGCACACGAAAAATTTCGGTTGGAATCTCGTAATTGGGTTATGCAGGTTTAAAGTTGTTATCATTAGATATTTGATTAGTCGAAATTCGTTTATAGCAGAGTTTAGTTATCCGTAATCGGAAGACAATAAAATAATATTCACTATCTACCTAAAGTTAATTAACCATCCTAAAAACAGTGACAAATATAAGCCTAACATACCAGGTGAATTGGGAGTCAGTCACCTATAAGTTTGAATGAAGTAATATGTACTCCGTATTTTATTTCTCTTCTTCTTTTCTTGATTGTTTTTTTTTAAATAATAAACCTTATTGGGTATTTATTAGTTGTGCACACCTCATATAAAAAAAAAAAAATATTGAATTTTGGAACTGAAAGAACCTTTACTCAAACTACATTGACATATCCAATTAGTCATGCACTTCATTTGGAGCACATGATAGTCTACGGGCTCTTGCCTCTTTAGAATATCTTGAAAATTACCAAAATATAAATAAGCAAAGCAAAATTAACAAAAATGAAAGTAAATAAATAAATGAATAACATTTTGGAGGCTTGCAATTGACCTTATAAGGCAAAATAATCTCACTATTCTAAATGGATTTGAGAGAAAAATTTCATTGCCCACCCTAACATGTGTGAATTTTACGATTTTGGCCGTGATTCCGAATATTTTATTTGTTTTGTTTCTCTTCTCGGATACTGTTGCTCGTTTATTTGTTGAATAATGAAACGACTTTTGAAATAAAAAGGATAGCATTTATTCTCACGACGAATTTGCTTCTCTTTGATCGCTTTTGTTTTCTCGTACCACTTATAAAATATGTTTGTAATTCAAATAATGAGTTTAAAATTGCAAATAATCTACCACAAAAAAAAACGATTAATCGAGATTTCAATACGTTTTCCCCCATACAATTTATAATCCAGATCAGATTTTTAAGTGGCAATTTTTCTGTGATATAAAATGAAACTTGCTTGTTCAAATTTTAATTCATCAAATATGTAATATGCAAATTGTTTCATTTTAAAATGGAATTGCCTCAACCAGAAAAAAAAACTAATTGAAAATATTTTTAGATTAATTCTTTCATAATTAATTTTGTATGTTCATAATTAATATTTGTCTAACAAATATTTGAAGTATTCTGGATTAATTTCGACGCTGCAATCTTAAATCATCATTTCAAATGATTTGTAGTATATTATTGTACTAAGATTTAAGGTTTAATTCGCGATATAATTCATTTGAAAACAACATTTAAGTTTATCAATCAAATTAATTAATGAATATTGTTAATTACAAAAGAAATATTTGAAAAACTGGTTGCCAATTTAGTAGATTGAAAAAAATAAATCAGTATGTTTTGGACAAGTTAAAAATTTATTTATTATAAGTCATTTATGTTATGTGGTAAAAGATTTAATGAAATAAGCTATATTGTAATCAGATTGTTAATATCGTGAGCACGAAAAATTGAACTATGCGCTCAAAAAAGAGCATTTGTAGAAGGGAAACGATTTGTTTTTTTTCTAAAACAAATAAATAACAACATGAATTACTAAACTCTAATAACGACTTTCCTTTCCAGTGGTTCTTCTTTTCAGCGGGAAATGAGGTGCAGGGTAGGTATGCCGTCGCGAGGGTAGGGTTTGAGAAAATCCGCTGAGGTCAGTTTCGTGTTGCGCGCGGTACGCGGTACCTTAGTTGATTTTGATTTTTCTTTAGCGTAGCTTTTTTTCGGCATTACGTTAACGTAGTGTATTTTTCGGTACCGCGTCGGAATTTCGGGAACGCGAAGTAAAGATTAGATCTTTGTCTTTTGACTGGTTATAGGAAGAAATACGGAGTAACGTAAAGTAGGTTTCCTCTTCGTATGGTTTTGTTTTGTAACGCGTTTGAAAACGGGCATGTATAGGTGGCTGAATATTGTAAATGAGCGTAACCCATTCGGAGACCCGCGACCGAAATCCTCTCCGATCTAGCTGGCCGACAAGCAGCCACCGCGTGAATGGGTTAAGGTGCACGGATTGGTTGACCGGTTGGTACCATCCGTTGGCACTACTCAGACTTAACGTCTAGAACTGATGAGAGGTCGGTTCCGCGTTCGCACGTAGACATAAAATCATTACAAGCCCCAAGAACGTCTTATCGCGCGTGATATTATCCGACGGTGGACTAGTGATTTCAAAAAAGCAGCGGCTCAGGTCAACCATTTTCATTTAACACTACTCCGAAACATGCGTCACGTCTAGGAGCATTTATCAACATTGAAGGAGATTGTCCAGTCTCTGGTTGGATAGGACGTAAATTTGTTCTTTTCTGTTTTTATTACCGCAAAGAGTAATTTAGTGCGGCTTCGTTGGATTGAAATATTTCTCATATGATGGCGATTTGGCGACCGAAAAAGGGAGGAAAACAAAAATAATATTTTTTCTTGAATGATTTCTGAATGTAGCGGTAATTCAGAAAATAGCTTAAATTGTAATACTAAACGATATTTACTAGTTTGCGTGGTTTTATTTAAAATAGATTTGAGATCTTTTGCAGATAGTCGTTAAATCAAGCTTAAAGATAATTTCCCACTCATTAACTTGTGCATACCCACCATTAAATGAGTGCAGCAAACATACAGTCGCATTAAAAGCTATATTTATTAGATTCATTTTCTCTCCCTCCTTTTCAATACACTCTTCTAACAGGGAATAATCGAATTAGGACATAAGAAAATAAATAAAATATTGAACATTATAAACTCATTTAAAATACGAGTATATTCGATATTTGACCTGATCCCTTCAAATTACGCTTAGGATGATAGGACACGAGTAAGAATAATATGGTTTTTAGATTTTTGAACTGTATCCTTTTTCATAGTAGTTAAAATATAAATGTCATTAGCTATTAGTGTAAAATTTGTAAACCGTTGGGAAAGTGTGTTTGAGTGGCGCGTGAAGATGATAAACGCCTACGAAAGGACATAATGAAAAATCTAAGGGTAATCTCACGAGGAGGGAAAATTTAGATTTAACTTACCAAAGTTCCATTATCTTTGAATTTATATTAGGTTAGACTACTTTAGTAGGGAGAATATGATATGTTGGTCGCAACTAGTTAAATAAAATAAATTGTTAAACATTAAAAACTCGGTCTTTCCATTTCGGTTCACCTGACGGGGTATAGGACCCACAACGATGGCAGCTTCCTCCGCTCATATAGGCTAGCCATCAGGCGCGTTCCTCCGTTTTTTGTCGCTTAGCAGGGTCTCTTGCCGGGTGAAGTGGCCTTCCGCTCGCGTGCCCTTATATGGTATAGAGTTATGTTATTCAATCACATAATTCTATAACATAAATTGGTCACGTCTATATTTCTCATTTGATGGGAAAGTTCATGCAAATTATGTTTGTATGAATTTTCCACTCACATGGGAAATATATGGCCACGTCTACGTTTGGATCTTGATCCGGTTGGGAGGGTGCGAGGGGGCACCACTTCCATCTGGATGCCTCGCTCTTATTTGTGGGCCATAAGAATCGTCGGTAACGACGAAGTTTCAACCAGTCCGTCCGTTTTTACTCGGCACATTTTGTTTTTCCAACAAACTTAGCAACCCTTAGTAGGTTACCTCGGCCTCGACACCAGTCGATATTTTTTGTAGTGGGTCCTTGTTCTAGGGGGGGAAAGAACCCGCCCCATGACATCGCAACGCTAGCCTGCCAACGCATTCACGCGATCCCAGACAAGGCCAATCTCGGCGGATCTTAGCATCCTCTTCCGCTGAGGCAGCAGAACATCGCTGCAGTCTTTTATGGACAGTTTATCTACCACTCATCATAATAGTCTCATCTCTAAGAAAGACTTTTAAATGGGTCAAAAAGGTTTCATTACATATTATAGAGATATATATACACATGCACACAAAATTTTTAAAAAAGTAACTTCTTTTAAAATAAAACTGATAAAGTTCAGAGAAGAATTCGTCGTCGCGTAGATTGGAGAAGAGATTCAATCGGTTTCGAAAAAAAATAAATTACAAGAGCTCCATTATTTAGAGAGTCTACCACATTCCGAAAAAAGCGCTCGACAAAGCCATCTCGTATATGTACCCAAGCAAAAAATCCGCGTTGGCAGCACCAGCCACAAGGGTAAATTTCTCGTATGTAGCGTAAGATTTCGGAAAACAATTTGGCTTGCGTACTACTAAACTTCTTACTGCAATTTTCGTAATACCACATGGGTATTTATTGACATGAAAAGATTCTGCTGACGTTTGTATTTAAAGACCCTTTATAGAGGTGCAAATATTTTGCTCATTCAATTGAGTTGTACATTTATGGATCACTTATTGAAATCGGCAGATAATAAATTGGTATAAACATATAAATACAGGCGTTGTCCTTCTCACATTTGCTGTTTATACATTTCACAGTAGTTAGCACACAAAGGTGATAACTTGTCGACATAAATAGCTCAAATAGATAATTTCAAAAGATTTCCATAAAAGTTTAAACAGCACTTACGTTGCTATTAATATAAATATTTTCAATCCTTTTCTGAACCATCAGGGGCCATCATTTTGAATTTTTATTTAAAACGGCTGTTAAAAATATTAAGCTGTAAATTTTCGACTTTTTCATTTGTCATCCGATTTGCAATTTTTTTTGTTAACTTGCTTTAATAACTTTTAATTTCAAATTTCATTGGAATCTGTTGAGAAACTTGGCTGCTAGAGGGCTACAGAAATAAAAAAAAATTTAAGTCGCCCCCTGTATGAGGAGGTCCCCCTTAAACACTTTAAAATATTTTCTTGCACTGCAAATTTCGAGAGGCACCACTTTTGACCTACGTAGAAAATTTCCTCATTCTAGCTCATCTGGTTTGCAACGAAACTTACTGTGATGAACGAACAAACGGATGGATGGACGGACAGACAGACAAGTCACGATTTCATAATTTTTTAGGGTTTTGTAAAAATATTTTAACAATATCCTAAAAATGGTTTGCTTTATAAATACTTTCAAGTTAAGTAATTTAAAACGTTTCCATGAAAATTATTCATTATTTCAGTTGCTATTAAAATAGCGAATTGCGCTTGCCTTCTGACTTTTGGGGGCCGCCATTTTGAATGCATGCATTTGATTTTGGATTATTTTAAATCTTTGTATGCTAGAACCTCATCAATCAATGCGGCAAATCTCGTTCAAATCAGAGTTTCACTCTAGACAGGGCAAAATTATTCAAATTTTAGTGAAAATGGCAGCTAAAAATATTCGGTTTTAAAATTTCGACTTGTTTATTTTTCTTTCGATTTAAAAAATTTTCTGCATAATACAAAAACTTAGTACAAAGATCCATAAACTCAAGTTTCATCAAAATCCGAAGATGTGACTGCTGATGGCAACGAAAATCTTGTAAAGTCGCATATTTAAACCACCGCCATTTTGAAAATTGCACATGCGTGATCACCAAAATGTCAAAGTTTCTAGATCTAATTGATTTTTATCTCAAAATCAAATTTCATATACATCGGATCAAAATTGCGACTTTTAGATGACTTTGAAATTTTAACTTTCACCTGACCGCCATTTTGTTTTTTGCGACCTGACCTCCAGTTTTTTTACATAACTCTTGAAATACTTATAGTTTCTATCAAACTACCGAATTTCATTGACATTGGTTGAAAGCTTTGGTCAAAACTATAACAACAAAATGCTGTACATTTTTCGACTTTCGAGCGGCCGCCATTTTGTTTCAGCCGTACCGACTTTGGATTTTTTATTGTGAGATTCTGTAGTGAAAGGTAATTATAATTGTCCGTAAAGGACTACAGCGATGGTCTGCTGCCTCGGCGAGAGAAGATGATAACGTCAGCTGAGATTGGCCTTGTCTGGGGACGCGTGAATGCGCTGGCAGGCTAGCGTTGCGGTGTCGTGGGGCGGGTTCGTTCCCCCAGCACAAGGACCGACTACAAAAGAATTTCGCATTCATTCATTCAGTCTCGAAAACAGAACTAATCGACCAAAGTCGAAAAAAATGTAGGTAACTACGAAGAAAAAAGAATTACTTGTTCAAAGAACAAGTCGAAGCAAGCCAAAACAGACGAACTTAGGGGAACCTCGTCGTTACCCGACGATTCTCATGACCCACAAATAAGAGTGGGGAAACCGGATGGTTGTGGTGCCCCCTCGCACCCTCGCAACCGCATCAAGATCCAAAATGTTGCAGTGGCCATATATTTCCCTTCTGAGTGGAAAACTCATACAACATACCTTGTATGCGCCTTCCCATCAGAAAAGAAATATACCGATGACCAATTTATCTCATAGAGTTATGCAATCCGATCACATAACCCTATGCTATAAAAAGGCACCTTGACTAAAGGCCACTCAACTCGCGAGAGTCCCTGAAACTAAATTACATTTGGAGCGCGCCCGATGGCTAGCTAATTTTTTTTTGACAAAGCCTTCCACCATACCGCGTCCTGTACCCGGTCAAAAGAACAAAAATGAAAGACCGATGCGTAACTTTAATTACTTCATTGTATTATCTCAGAACAATCATCATAATAAAGAAACAAGTGTGTGATTAACAATCTCTCATAATGTACGTTCATTTCCCATTCTACGGTATTTTGTTTTAAATTAACTACTGTATATGGTTTTTCGTTTTTTCTTTTCCTTCTTAATATTTGGAATAGTCAAGATGTTACATCGCAAAAAAGGACAATTTTGTGTAAACGAATTTTATTTTTATTATAAATTTAACTTATAAAGTTTTAAAAACAATTTCCAAAAGTTATTAATATAAAGCAGTTTAAATAAACAGTTAAATAAAAAAAATTGGTACTCACCGACATCCACGCCGGGCGCCCGCTGGTGATGTGGTGATATTGCGTGCTGGAACCAATTCGTTAGATCGTATTTTTAACACTTATAATTATAGGCAAATATAATTTCTATGTGAGCGTGATCGATTGTTTCCGGTGCTTGTTTTGTTGTTTTTATAGTAATCAACATCAAGGGAAAACACTTTGACGAATAGGCGAAATTTCTTGAACTAATCACGGAACTAGGAACCAAAAATGACGACCCGCAATATCCTAAACTCATCAACTAGCCGGGTGTTGCGATGAATGAGACGAATTTCCGTGATTTTTCCACATTTCCACTGAATGTAAGAACGTTCAAGAAAATTGATCAAAATCATCTTTAAATCCGAATTCAGAATTTCCAACGAATGTGCCGACTAGCGCAAATCTTTCATCAATCGCTCCGAATAGCCAGTCCACTCTCGACCCACTCCCGTTTTTCAGTTTGGATCCGTCCAAAAACTTATCTTTGCTTTCTCATCCCGTGCCTACGGTGAAAATCCTATCAGCTGTCCACCCAGCTGAATTCGAATGCATTCCATCATGTAATGCACAGTTGCTCTGCACTAAGTCATCGGTTCCACATCCTAAATTGTAATGGGCAGATTTAACTTTAAAAAAAACAAAATTTAACTGCAGTAGGGAAATTTTAACTGAACTAAAGAAATTAAGAATGAAGTAAAGAAATTTAAATAAATTGCAGAAAATTTACATGCAGTGAAGAAATTTACATGAAGGAAAGAAATGAAAATTTTAAATAGTAATGAAAAATTAAATTTTATGCAAAAGATAATTAGCGGAGAATATTTAAATTTTAATAAAGAGGAAAATTGATATGAGGTTACATTTACTAATAATTATAAGAAGAAAAACTATTCTCCAAATTACAATTACAGGGAAAAAAATTACATATATATATGATTTTTTTTTTTAAATCTGCCATTGCAATTTGGATAGGAGATAGGAGGGTTTTCGAGCAGTTTGCTAGTATAACTGCTCGATTACTACAATTCATCACATACAGTAGTGAACCTTCGTACCAAATTCCACCCAAATCGGAGCCATACTCACAAAATCACGATTTTTCGTCTAAAATTGCCGTCATTTTGTTTTCGCCTGGCCGATATAGATGCTTCACGAATTCAACCGAGATATTTACTCAATACACCTTTCCTGAAAATTTGGTTAAAATCGGAGCAAAATTGCAACCTCTAGCGTGGTCAGAAATTTCGTTATATCCCATAAATATATATATATATATATATATATATATATATATATATATATATATATATATATATATATATATATATGTATATATATATTTTTTTTTCTTTGAAAGCTGTCGGGCCTTGCTTAGTTCTGTGCGCAGACGCGTTTCGACTACTTTGAGTCATCTTCAGTGTCTAAAGGATGTGTTGAAGGGAGCGACTTTATATAGTTCTAGGATGGGTAATTAGCGAATGGGTAATTAGCGGATGGGTAATTAGCGGATGGGTAATTAGCGGATGGGTAATTAGTGGATGGGTAATAAGGTCAGGAAGTAAATTACTCAAGTGCTAAATTATACCATGTAGGGGGATATTATGTTTTTGTTTTTTTGCTTGTTGGCTGTCCATTTGTTCTGTTTCATCTCGTTTACGTTTTCGTTTAAGAGTGTGGTCTAGGACTGAGAAAATTGCGTCGGAATTGGTTACAAGTTGTTCGTTGATAATGTCACCGTCTGTCTTTCTATGTTTATAAATTTCAAGCCTTTCTAGGATGTCAAGCCTCGGTCCTTTGCTTTGTTTGTGTAGCAATTTCATAGAGTTTGTCATAGCGTCAGGCTCATGTGCGTGGTTTTGTAGGTGCGTCGCATAATTGGAGTCTGCCTTGTTGTATAAGAAAGATCGTAGGTGCTCTTTGTATCTTGTCGTTAGTTTTCGTTTTGTCCTTCCTATATATATCATGTCGCAGTCCTTGCATGTCAGTTTGTATATGCCGCTGCCTTCGTGTATCGATGTGTCATTCAGTTTTGGCTTCAGTTTGTTTCCAATGTTGTTGTTCGTTTTGA
Source organism: Odontomyia ornata (assembly GCA_963969285.1). Classification (NCBI taxonomy): domain Eukaryota; kingdom Metazoa; phylum Arthropoda; class Insecta; order Diptera; family Stratiomyidae; genus Odontomyia; species Odontomyia ornata. The sequence goes on from OZ017738.1 coordinate 175,333,033, forward strand.
ATGCAGTTTGCAATTTGTATTTCCTAAGGAAGTTTGATAGTTTGTATGTCTCTTTGCCTACGTATGTTAACGATACCCACTGTTGGTCGTTCTTATGAGTTTCAGTCGGTTGCCGTTCCTGTTTTTGTTTGTACTGTGTGACAAGTTTGTCAATTTCGTATTGTTTGTATCCGTTATTATTAGCTATTCTGTAAATGTTGTTTAGTTCGTTGGAGTAGTTAGTAGGAGTCATGGGGATGGAGCATAGAGGTATATACAGGAGACGGCGAAAGATCAAATTCATGAAGCCACGAGCTTTTGCCTTTGCTATTGTGATAACTCGCATAGGCTCGAAGCTAATTTAGAAATTGGGGTCGAAATTTCGATCATCATATGATAAGGTGTATCATACTCTTGACGATAAACTTTATGAGAATGCACCGGTTGAAAATTAATTGTTTACTACAAAAAGAAAGCCAAAAAATTATCATGTGTGCTGATATTATTATTCTGGTTGAATTTTCTTGCAAACGCTTGAGAGGGTACCACTTTTGACCTACGAAGAAAATTTCATCATTCAAGTATGTGGTTTGCGAGAAAACTTGCTGTGACGCACGGACGGATGGACAGGCGGACGAAAAGACAGATCGCGAGTTTAATAGGGGGTTGTAAAAATATTTTACAATCCCCTAAAATGGTCTGTTTTATAAATACTGTTTCCATGATAAACATTCATTACTACAGTTGCTACTAAAATAGCGCATTGCGCTTACCTTCTGACCTTTGTGGGCCGCCATTTTGAATGCATGCATTTGATTTTTGATTTTTAAAAATATTTCAATCTTAGAGTCTCATCAGTCAATTTGTCCAATCTCAGTCAAATCAGTTTCCCTCTAGACATGGCAAAAGTATTAAATTTTTAATGAAAATGGCAGCGAAAAATATTAGGTTTTATATTTTCGACTTCTTTATTTTTCATCCGATTTTGATGATTTTTTGTTTAGTACAAGGACTTTGTACAATTATCCATAGTCTCAAGTTTCATTAAAATCCATTGGAAAATTCGGCCACTAGAGGGCCACAAAAATCTGAAAAAATCGCATATTTGAATCGCCGCCATTTTGAAACTTGAGCATATCTGTGCACCAAAATAGCAAAATGTTTAGATCTAATTGTTTTCTATCTTGAAAATAAATTTCATTCACATCGAATCAAAATTGGGTCTTTCAGAAGCCTTTGAAATTTCTAGCTTCAACTAGCCGCCATTTTGTTTTTGGAGACCTGATCTCTAGTTTTTTAACATGATTCTTTAGGCATTTACAGTAATTACCAAAGAACCGAATTTCATTAACATCGATTGAAAAGTTTGGTCACAACTACAACATCCAATGCTTACACGCTTTTCGACGTCTGAGCGGCCACCATTTTGTTTTAAACGGTTCGACTTTGGATTTTTTATTGTGAAATTCATCGCACATCTCAATAAACCTCTGTACCAAATTTCATCCAAATAGGAGCCACGGTTTGGTCAGAAATGAAATCACGAATGTTTGTCTAAAATGGCCGCCATTATGTTTTCCCCCGACCGATTTGGCTGGTTAAACAACTTAACTGAGATATTCACCCAATACGCCTTTCCTAAAAATTTTGTGAAAATTGGAGCGAAATTGTGACCTCTAGCATAGTCACGATTTTCGTTATATTATATATAAATCATATGTATATATATATATATATATATATATATATATATATATATATATATATATATATATATATACGCAATAGGTAAATATCTCTTGAGAAATTCAGCTAAAAAAAAAACCGACTCCAAAGTAAGAAAGATGAATAAAATTTTTTAAAAGCGGTGCTATATTGCATGGTGTTTTAATATCACTTTCATAAAACTTATTTTATACTTTGTAGGGCACTTTGAAGTCGGTTTTCTTCGTTTTCCGGTAAAGAAACAAATATTTTAAAATTAAACCAACATGCATGCATTTCGGCATTAATTGGCTCGATTTTCAACAACAATTTCAGTCCCATCACCACAACTCCAGAAACCTAGAAAAACATTTTTAAATTCAACCGACCAGTTTTCGAAATTAATAAAACAGCTCCCATATTGTAGGTGCACTGCACTGGTACGAGATCACGTATCTTAGAAAACATTCAAAGTTTTTCAATTAAAATGTTTACTCCGATACATGAAACTTTTACAAGCACCTTCGCAATAACAAAACGAATTATTTTCAACAATTTAACCTTAACACCATTATGGACGGAGCCAACAAAACTTCAACATTTGCGCGCAACATCTATTTCACATGCAATTTGCTCTTTGATAATGACGAACTTTTACTTAAAAACACAATTAATTACTTCAACACGAAGCTTTAAGGATAACTTAGGCCCATTTAAATCCGTAGGAATAAAAATCAGAATGAAAAGCGCGTAAATTCTTAAAATGCAAGCGAGTTTCAGTTGCATGTTATCGGAATTCTATGACCGGCGTCAAATCTGTTTCAACCGAGAAAATCTTTAAACTCGCGTCTCCCATATACCGTTACTAGCAGGCACGATTCACACAACATTCGAAATTATGTTCTCATTCACGAATCGCACCGAAATCCTGGACGGACACAGAAAACATCACGTAAATTATACCTGGACACATAATTGTTTCCTTGACTGCACTTTACTTACCTGAATAATGAAAAATACTCGATAACGCGCTCACATTTTTGCTCACGTTTACACATTGAACACTTTATTTTCGAAACCACTCATAGAATCCACCCGAAACAAGCGTTTTCATTGAAAATTTTTAAAAATTACGATATTTGATGGAGTTTTCGCGGGAATTGTCAACTTCCTGTTTTCTATCAGCTGAAACATCATTTCCGAAATCAGGGGTGTCACAATTGTTGATTTCGATCGAAAACGATTTGAATGTGGCGCACTTCGTAGTTTGTTAGTATATTTCATGGAAAGGAAAGAAGTTTGTTGAACAATATTTGGAGGCATTGTTTACAATTGTAAATGCTGTATGATCATTAAAGAGAAAACTAAAAATAATGAACTTTTTTAGCTATTTCGAAATTAATTTCGAACAATGATAGAATTTGGACAATCATACGTAAGCTCATTCGTGAAAGTCCAAAAGCTTTCGAAAATTAGTGTATACGGACATGAAATGTTTGTTCGTATTGAGCATGTATTAAGAGACTTCAATATTTTATATGGGAAATGAAAGCTCGCCGTCTCCAGTGTATACCTCTATGGGATGGAGTGAAGCCTCTGCACCATTGATCTGTACGCTGCTAGCTTATGTTGTGCGGGGTGGGTAGATGTTTCATATATGGTATGATCAGTTGTGGTTGGTTTTCTGTATATTTTGTAGTCCAATCGTGTTTGTTCACGTGTCACAGTTAGGTCCATATAGTTGAGTTGTCCGTTTGTTTCTTTTTCCATAGTGAACTTTATATTCGGGTGAATTTCATTTATATAGGCAAGTAGTTCGTCTTGTTTATTTTCTTGTGAGTCAATAACAATGAAACAGTCATCCACATATCGTCTGTAAAATATTACATTGAATCTTTTGACAACTTTGGGTATAAAGACTTCTTCCAAAGATTGTAAGAATATTTCTGACATTATTGAGGACATTGGATGTCCCATACCCAGACCGTCTTTGGCAATGTATGTGTTGCTATTGAACTTAAAATAGTTCTGTTTGATTGTGGTCTTTATGAGATTGAGTATTTGATCTGTGAATCGTCGGCTGTTGTTGAATGAAAGTTTTTCTTTTAGTATGGCCAGTGTTTCATCGACAGGGATAGACGTATAGAGGTTGGTGATGTCTAATGATAAAAGTCGACAATTTTCAGTTAATTTTAAAGAAGTGGTAGAATTTGCTAGCTCGCGGCTGTTCTTTAATGCGTATTTATCGTCAAGGTGCATGACATCAGCCATTATCGTTGCCAAGTACCGTGCTAATTGGTATGCTTCAGCACAAAGGGCTGACATATATATATATATATATATATATATATATATATATATATATATATATATATATATATATATATATATATATATATATGTCAGCCCTTTGTGCGGAAGATTGGTTTAAGAAGTTCCACAAACAATAAAATATTATTTTATTCGTTGAATTTGAACTAATTTTTATAATTAATATTTTTGTCCGCTTTTTAATAAATTTTCTGAGCATGCAAGCCAGCATTGATTTTTTGTTCTTTTGTCAGAACCCATATTTGTGATAATATCACACTAATATATTTCGAGTTTAATCGTAGTTGCACAAAAATGGCAAGTCAACACAGGATAAGATAACTCGCAGTTGGCGTCCTAGAAAATACCGCAATCTACGAGTTATCTCGTAGTTGGCAGTCAACGTGTTTATTCTTAGTCAATCATATCCCATACAATACTATTGACATCGGTAGAATCCATCATCAGACTTCCATATCGCGCCTGTACATTTAGCGCAAAATTTTGCCTCTCATTATGCATGCTTAATTAATAGTAACAAATCTTTGATAAGTTCACTAAAAACTCTCTTCAGCGCCCTATGAAGGGTATAGAAATTGAACAAAGTAAACTCAATGGTATATTCGAACAAGACATGCCTCCCTGGCCTCTTTTAAAAGTTATGCGTGGGCATACATACGAGTACATTCATGAAGACGGCAAAAAGAACATCAACAAAAATGATACTCGTACCTTCTCCGCTATGGTAATTGGGCCCCAAAAAATATAGTTAAAACAAAAAACCAGGATGTGAATTTCGATAATTGAGTGACATTCTTAAAATTGACATCTATTTATGTATGTATGTATGTTCTTTGTAAAAAATCAGAATGCAATCTCAATGGAAAATTCAATGGTCATCAGAAATGAAGTAATTTTTACTTTTTATTACATAAGTCATTAATAGTCTCAAAAAATGCCTCTTGGCTTAGTTTTTCGATTGTCTCAATGTATTTTTCTTGTAATGAAGGTAATTTAAGCAAATTATCCGCATCAGTAGCTACTATTTGCGATTATCATGCAATTTCATTGTTTCTTACTTCTGAAGAACACATGTTTCAGTATAATTTAATTCATTATGTTTTTAGATGGGTATCTTAGAAGCATTCGAGCCATCGAGAGCCGATTTCAGCCCAATGACGAACGAAACTGATATCTACGTGAAGCACATTGAGCAATCAATAAACGTACATCTAAGAACACGACCACTGGATCAATTAAAAAGTAAAGTAGTAAAGTGAAATAAGGCAATTTCGATTTAATTTGTGTTTAATTCTTTTTCAGGGAATGTTGGCCCTTTCAACCGACCGATAGAAGTATCTGTAAATCATCCATTTATATTTTTCATCATTGATAAGGAAATTGATGTGGCCATAATGACGGGAAGAGTTTTAAATCCAATTAACGTCAGAATACAGTGAAGCGTATATTTCATGTATTACGTGAAGTCGTTAACTTTGCTTCAAAAAATTATCTTTTTATTATTTTTATGTAACTTTAAGAAGAGAACAAAAGCTTTATTAAGTGTGCTGAATATATAATTGAACTCATTAGTTTTTTTTTAATAGATTTCTTTTAATCCACATTTTTTGTTGAAAATTAGGAGCGATGGATGATGAAATTCATTATTTTACATAAATCAGGAGACAATTGAAAGGCGGTTGAAGAAAGCACGGCTCAGGTTGGAATTTATTTCTAAAGAGAAGCAAGGACAAAACCGGAAGCACTATCAACTATAGTCATGAACTTGCTGTTCAAGATTACCTAAAGATGGAACCAGCAACCACACCAATCCGGAGGACATGGTACTGTAGCGCCACAATCATTACCTTATGCACGACTCTTTACCAGGGGTACTGGTACAAAATAAAGTATTGTTGCTTTGGTTGGCAAACGTAGTTATTTCTACTCGATACTCATCAACCCGTACAACTGGTGACCCCACTAAAGGTGATCTTTTCGTTTTCCCAAAATGTTTGACAATGAATTCAGGATGAGGACAACGGCGTCAATGTTCACGATAACTCTAGGGCGAATCTATCCTTGGAAGTGCCCAGGGTCGAGGCGATCGCATGGAACTTATCCCCGTTTTGGCAAAATAATCCAGAATTGTGATTCGCACAGCTTGAAGCTAAGTTCCGAGCTTGCAAAATTTCGACAGACGCCATGCGTTTAGATAAAGTAGTATCCTAAATAGAAATGTAAGTGTTTGCCCAGATGGCCAGCACTTTGGAAACACCGCCGGTAACAAACAAGAACGACACGCTCAAAACGAAGCTCCTCTCAGACTACGAGTTACAGAACCACGAACGCTGGTCCTGCATGTGTTTGACTTGGAGAATCAGTTGTCAATGCTCCTACAGAAGATGCAGCCCATCGCGAGTATTAATATGCCGGAGGCGGTGATCAGATCGTTGTAGCTGCAGCACCTTCCCGCAAGTGTTCGCTCAATACATATCGCGGCGGAATCTAAAAGCCTAGAAAATATGGCTACTGCGGCGGCTCGAATTTTGTGCTTCGGCACAACGGACAGCGTCGCAGGCATCCAACGTAACGCATAAACGTACCCCCACTGAGACAACATGTCGGTGGGATTCTACGTCTAGCAATTAACTTTTCAAAACGTCAGTCCAAAGTTAAATTTTATTGGGAAAAGCTTATATTGTCGAAGCAATCGACTCAGGAATTTTCAATCGAATATAATTTTACTTCGATTAGTAAAGAAAAGTCAAGAACCCAAGAGAACTTCAGGACCGCTGATATGAAGGAGCCCGATGACTTAGGGAAATGACGAATATGAAATTGACGATAATCGAATCTCCTTCGGGACAGTTTCACCAGACACCTAGTTGCCATGATGTGCAATATTTTATACGGGAAATCATTTGTTGTAACTGATGAAAATCTGACGACAATGCGCGACTTCGAGATCTTGAATGGTCTACAGCACGGAACAGTTAATGAACCTCTGCTCTTCTACATATTCATTCGCAAACAATTGAACAGCTTTGATTTTAACGTCTCCCCAACGTTATCATTGGTAGCGTTTGCTGATGATCTGATTATCTATACGGTAGACCGAAAAGCTACAATAGCTCAGGGCAATCTTCAAAAAATTGTTAATGATGTGCAGTTCTACACCGTGGCGAATGAAAATCAATGCGGAGAAGTGCGAAACAATTTTGTTTCTGACAACGCTGCAGGGGGCCAGTCAAGACCTGAAACGTAATTGGAAGGATTTCCACATTATGGCTGGTAAGAGTAGTTCAAAACGGGTTCCACATAAATCCTGTGTTCGATACCTCGGTGTTCATCTCGATCACTATCTGTACTATACTTAACATATCAAAATCGTTGTAGTGAATTTTGTAGATTAATGTCCGTTCAGGACTGCAGCGATAGTCTGCTGCCTCGGCGAAAGAGGATGCTGAGATTCCACCGAGATTGCCCTTGTCAGGGGACACGTGAATGCGCTGGTAGGTTAGCGTTGCGATGTCGTGGAGCGGATTCTTTCCCTCTCGCACAAGGACCCAATACAAAAAAATTTCGCATTCACGAATTAAACAGGTAAAACTGCCGATCAACTGGTGTCGAGGCCGAGGTAAACTACTAAGGGTTGCAATGCTTGTTCGAAGAACATATTAGGTCGGGCAAAAACGGATGGACTGGTGGAGACTTCGTCGTTACCGACGAGACTTATAGTCCACAAATAAGAGTGCGGCATCCAGATGGTAGCGATGCCCCCTCGCACTCTCCCAACCGAATCAAGATTCAAACGTAGACGTGGCCATGTATTTCCCATTTGAGTGAAACACCATACAAATATAATTTGCATGACTTTTTCCCTCAAATGAGGAATACAAACGTAACCGATTTATGCCATGGCGTTATGCAATGAAATCACATAACCCTATATCATAAAAGGGCACGCGAGCGGAAGGCCACTCTATCCGGCAAGAGTTTATAAGAGAAATGGATGAGCGCGCTCGACGGCTAGCCCATTCTAGTGGAGGAGCCGGACATTGATGCGGGTCCTATACCCGGTCAGATTGAAAGAAATGAAAAGACAGAAGGTATGATTTTGCAATGCATTATATTAATGTTTTTTTCATCGCAATAAATATTAACAAGAAGATCTAGAATTTTGCATTATTGGACCAGACCTGACTTGACATTAAATTATGTGAATGTGAAATGTAAACACTTTTATGAAGGATAAGAAAAACGTTTTTCTTACTTAACAGACTTTGCTAATATTCAACAACAGCTATTCATTCACATATGAGTGCATTCGTTTTTAATTCTTTTATTCTTCTTACTCTTTTAGTATCTCGGCAATATATCTGCCAATGAGTCGAATATTTTATTTCTTTTAACCGTATTTTCTAATATATTTCAAACGAAACGGCTTAACATTATAGTATTATCATGATGTTTCTTTAGTACTGTAGACAACTAGTAGATTAAATAGAGTTTACTCTGGTTAAAAAATTTACATTTACAAATGAATAATTAAAACAGATGAAAGAAACATCGAACGATTTGTTAGAATGGCTCGACTCGTATCTCAAAAATAGGACGTGTAATATGACGCCTACGCCCGGGAATCGAAGTGATTCCGATCCCGAACCCTTGCACTCGGCCAGATGGGTATGACCTCGAAATGCAAGCGGACGTCATCTTTCGTGCGGATATCGTTGCGCAGAAGATATTTTTTTTTTCTTTTTCTCCAAATATTTAGATCTGTGGATTTAAATATATGAAACAGAATATTAATCAAAACCCCGACGCATTTCGAGACATATCCATTTGGGAATGCCCCCTCCACCGTGGCCATCGAAAAACTATGCCACTGGCGACAAATGGAGATGCACATTGCCGCCATGTGGTGTGCCATTCCACACACATCTGTTTTGTCGGTGGTTGTCGGATTGACAGTCCGGCGCCACGAGAAAAAGGAACGGCGGGAAATAACTGAGATTTTTAGTGGTCAACGAAAAAGTATATTTTTGTACGATTGACTGTTTTAAAAAAAAAAAAAAAAAAAAATTTAAAATTCCGAGGTGTTCTTGTGAATAGTTAGATCGTTTGGAGAAAATTGCAAATCCCGGAAAGTTGGCAAAGTTTTCTCGATCTGCGCTATCGCCGCGAGTTTCATAAGAATATCACGGCGACGATAAAATTTGAATGAGAAATTCTTTCTCGTTCGGTTTTGTGTTTGCCATCATCGGGTCTTGTGCATAAGAAGTTGGAGCGGTTCTCGATAATTTCGAGATTGAAATGCAAATTGGACGACCTAAAAAACGAAAGGAAATGGACATTCTGGACATCGCGAGGGTGTTAATAAATGTCGATAAATAAAACCCTGCGCCGGAAAGCGCTGAGTGCGCTTCGTGGCGAAACGTAAGTGCGAACACAAAATGACGGTACCGTTTGTTTTTAACAGTTGGAATCTTTGACAGGTGGCGTTGCGTTTGATCGCTCCGAGGATCTTTTTTACTGTTGCTCCGCATAAGCTTGCTCTCATATGTGCCTGATTGAAAGATGGATACATATAGGGTTCAAGAATGTAGAGAACGTTCTGTTGGATGGAAAGCAAGGTACCGCTGTTCTTAGAAAACAAGTGAAGTTGTCCAGAAAACATCGATGGATACCCATCAACCTGTGCAGTCATTAAAAAAATTGCTTACCAGCACCCCACATCCCAGTGAGCTCCTCAAAAAATTGGTGAGCCGAGTGGAAAACAAAAAAAAATTTTTCAATGAAACAACGGTATCATATTCGGTAATAAGACTAAAGTGTTGTAACCTGACAAGTATGTACGTATTTCTTGCTATTTATCTAACATAAAAATCAACGAATCAAGTCCCGGACTCCACGGGTTATAAAAAACTAAGATAACACAAAAAAATAAGTTTAAGCTATCCAAATTATTCGTAGTTAAGTCTCATAGTTGTTTCAATGACAGCAACAGCGCATACGTTGTTCTGATGCTTTGTAAAAACAAAGGACCTATGATAGGATTTCACACTCATAAGAAGATTCTAAGTGGCTACGAATGTCATTTTTGTATTTGGTTAGTTAAAAATCTTGATGACAATCAAATAATTCGCCGCGATCTGAAATTGGGAAATCTGTTCCTAAACGACTTTTGATCAATAAGAATAGAATGAAAATTAAAGGCAATAATTTTAAGCAAGTTTCTCGTCAATTGAGTAGTTGGATGTATAAATTGTCTGATGAAAACGTACCACAAGTGTTTTCACAAAGCAGTGTTCTGTATTCATTATAAAATTTACCTTCGGCTTATGTTTTGAGAAAACAACCTTTAATCAAGCATGATTTGTAATAGCTTGATCTACTTTGACTTTATTTTTAGGACCATCTCCCTATTTAAATGTGTAGTTGCTTCCCTTAGGATGCGTGACCCTTCTAATGAAATAAAATCAGTATAAAATTCTGGTGGAAGAAATGGTATCTCTCCAAAATAGTTCAAACGCGGAATATTATTTTTTTTGTTTCCTTTATAGCGAAAAACGTTTCGATTGCAAAGCAAAAAGGAGAAACGTGTATTTTACTATTGTGACAAGAGTATTTGTATAGAGAAAAGTGAAATTCTTTCAAGATAGATATATCTATCGCTATTTAAATCTCTTTTTAATTATTCACATTTTTTTTCTTCGAAGTAATCTTTGTAATGGTATTATTTTATTGTTGTCAAGAAAATATTAAAATTAACGAAATATTTTAAGGAAACCGTTTACGGCTATTCGATTTTCTTATATTGCTTTTGGTATATCGATCGATATTGGTAGAAATTTACTAAGAATAATACACCTGTAGCTTAAGTTAAGCCTTTTCTAATGAATCGATAAAGGAGTATTACTTACTCGTACAAAACAATTGTAGGCTCCGATATTCATATGACTTTTTCTTTAAGTGAAGACTTTATTTATTTTATCTGTCTTAACCAGATCAGCTATAACAGCACCAATTACAATAGATTCTGAATTTCGGATTTTTTATCTTAGCTTACTATTTTTCCAGTCGCATGGTTTCTTCGGTTGTTTTCTTTTTCAACATTAAAGTCGAAACTTAATTTTATATCCATATATGTCAAGAAGTAAGGCAGTTTTAAATGCATAGCAACAGATCAAATCATACTGTTAAATCCACTAGAATTATAGTAATATGAAATCATTTATAAATAAAACCATGAATTGCTAAAGATAACCACGACTTTCCTTTTCAGCGGTTTTTCTTTTTCAGTGGGAAGAGAGAGTGCAGGGTAGGTATGCCGTCACGAGGGTAGGGTTTCGACAAATCCGCGGAGGTCGGTTTCGCGTCGCGCGCGGTACGCGGTACCTTTGTTGTTTCGTCATTTTATTAGCGTAGTTTTCGTCGGGTTGAGTTAGAGTAGCATACTTTTCGGTACCGCGTCGAAACTTCGGGAACGCGAAATAAAAATTAGCTTTTGTATTCTTGACTGGTTATAAGAAGAAATACGGAGTAACGTAAAGTAGGTTTCTTCTCCGTATGGTTTTGTTTTGTAACGCGTTTGAAAAACGGTCATGTTCAGGTGGCTGAAAATATTGTAATTGAGCGTAACCCATTCGGAGACCCGCGACCGAAATCCTCTCCGAACTGGCCGACAAGCAGCCACCGCGTGAATGGGTTACGGTGCACGGATTGGTTGACCTGTTGGTACCATCCGTTGGCACTACTCAGACTTAACGTCTAGAACCGATGAGAGGTCGGTTCCGCGTTCGAACTTAAAAAGTTGAAAATCATTACAGACGCAAATCGTCAAATTTCAAGGATTTTTGTCCAAAGAAAGGAATGTCTTCTCCGGTGTACTTCAAGGCAGCAATCTTGGTCCCATACTTTTTAACATCTTCATTTCGCATCTCTCTGTTATCTTGTCGGACATTCCGCATCTATTTTATGCTAACGATCTCAAGCTATTCAAGGTTGTAACGTCTCCAAAGGATACGGAATTCCTTCAAAACAAGTTAAACTCTCTTTTAGAATGGCCAGAAAAAAACCTACTCTCTCTGAATTTCGAAAAATGTCAGATAATAAGTTTGTCCCGTAAAAACTCTGTCCTTGCCGTCAATTATTATCTTGACTACCACAAACTTAAAAGAGTGGACAGCGTTGTAGACCTCGGTGTTATTTTAGACAATTAATTACGTTTCAATCTGCATTATGATGAAGTCCTTGGCAGAGCAAATAAGCTCCCCGGCTTCATCAAGCATCGATCCAAAGAATTTCAAAATATTTGGGTATCGAAGACATTATATCTCTCCTTAGTACGCCCCATTCTTGAATACGCATGTCTTATTTGGGATCCTATTTTCAACGTTCACATTGACCGACTCGAGTCTGTTCAAAAACAGTTTATCTTATTTGCATTGAGATCGCTATATGATCCGAGGAATTTTGAAGTTCTACCCTCCTATGAGCTTAGGCTGCGAATTCTCAATATACCATCACTTGCTTCCCGTAGAACTATGACAACTTGTTGTTTCGCTTTTGATGTCCTCAGAGGCTCGATTAAAATACTATTTTTAACTGATAGAATAAAAGTGCATGAGCCATTGCGAGTCACTAGGTGTTCTCGTCAATTAGTTGAAGAGCGGCATAATACAATCTATGCTGCCAATTAACAGGTGTTGCAAAAAGTTTAACTCACTTAGTGCGCATTAATCCCCAAACATTTCTAGAACCCATTTTAAAGCTCTATTATCAAATGTCCTTTCATGTTAATTCAATCACGCACCTTACCCTCACAACATATTTTATTGTAATAGCACATTGCATTTGTCACAATTTTTATAGTGATAAATTAATTCTAAATTGTACTATTAAGAAATCATTGTGAATTTTTTATTATGAAGTTAATTTTATTTCTTGTACCAGTGCCTTGCTTGGCTAAATAAATAAATAGATTCAAAAAAAATCTCATGAGCAAGATAGTGACTTCATTGCGTAATACGAATTCATAAAACTAATCAAAAATGATCCTATTGACGTATTGGAAAGGTATTTGTATTTTAAAACTGTTTCTGGTATTTTACACTACACCGGAAGGAAAACTAAGTTCGCAATAACCAAACACTCATTTTTGTATGATCATATGCGACGTGTTTCAAAAGATTTAATTGAAGTTGTTTTTGAATTCGCTGCAGTGTGAGTCCCAACTTCTTCGCTTTTAGTTCTGCCAAATGAAATGTCGTTGGCAAGAAGTGATTGTAGCACAAGTTCGAGCAAGGATGATTTTCATAGGAAGAGTAGGAACTTAAGTCCCTATGGAAGCTTGAGCAAGAATTTCCCCACCGCGCAGGATGATTTTTAGTAATACCTTTGCGGGTTTCGTTTTGATTCCTATATAATTGAGCATTCATCTCCTTCGATCCTCTCATGCCGTGATAGACGAAAGAAAACACAAATACAATTTGAATGTATAATTAGCGATTCACTGCCTGAGAGTTAACTTTTACCAATTTGAAATATAAATGTTCGCAATCCGTGGTAACGCCACTAAGTTTCATTTAAAAATAAGTCTATTCGGGCACCGTTACCTATACACAGATACAAGCTTCCGGTATTTTTGTTATAAAATTGAAGGGTAGTTATAGTGATAAGCTCCAGCAAATGCTTCACTCTAATACATGTACTTGGCGATGTTATACAAGTATGGTTGACTACTCCCTTTTCACTAGTTGCGTTGCTGTGCCATAATTGATTTTGAGAAGTCCCTATCCTCAGCCAAAACTACAGTACGAACCATTCATCGCAATGCAAGAAACTGAAGCGAGTTTGGGGCTAAGGCCGTGAAAAATCCACGAGACGTTGATGTCAATCTATTTCATTAGTCAAGCGTGCCAATCCAATCAAGTGGACATCGCGTTTCGCTTCCGAATTGACGACTTCAAATATGAAAGTTTTCGCCTAAGGACTTCTCTCAACGATATCCGAATTTGAAGACTTATTTGTAAAGAAACTTTATATGGTTCCGTCCAAAGTTTCTAATGAATTTGCCCCGCAGTGCTGTATACTAGGGCACTTCAATTTCGGTACTCCTGCCTTAATCGCAGCAATCCCAGTGCAGCATTCCGTTCATTAAATTGAAAAGGTAACACTGGTATACGCTTCTACACGAAAGACGACACATGCAACATTCGTGCGAAATGGAAAACTGGAGACCGCACATAGAGTTTGGTGAAATTTCGGTAACTTTTGCACACTTTTTGCACGACTCCAACACGCCCGAAAGTAAATACTTGCTTTGTCATTGAATTATTATTACGACGGCGACAATGAAGATGGATAATGACGAGGAATGCGACTATTTGCACATCTTCAAGTGTTCGCAGGTTTAGCTCTCGATCGCACTTTCCATTTTCATACTTTTACTATTCCCAGTTGCTCCCTTAAAGCCGCGTTGAGAATTCGATATTAAACAAAATTTTTTTCGCGATTCTTTACTTACAGAGTTTAGTTGCTGCTGCAGATTTGTTGATTGCCCAAATTCGAACCACGACAAGCGGATTTTTACAATATCTTCCGATCAAGTGCGAGCACTCTTGACGGCAGTGGCGGCTTCGGGTAGCCACTCACGTCCTAGCAACCCCACACAAACTATTCCCACTACGGTCAATTGCATAAATTGTATTTGTACAATTAATCGTCGCCAAAAACTATAGTGATCACTTGTAGCTGAATTTTTAAGCAAACACCGCAGGTACAAGAACCCTATCTTGTATCCGAATATTAGATCATACATAATACGAGAAATCAAAACATTCATGCCGGGGATTTTTTCTTGTTTCATGCACAATTCCTTCCAAATGTAAATCGATGGAGGGAGAAGTCAATCTGTAACCATGAACTAGATATGTATGCTTTTGCAAATGTTATTCTTTTTTGGTTGTTTATGGAACTTACAAGAGGTTTTCTTCTAGGCGTACGAGATGAAAATCCAGCTTCTACGACAGCTCTACGCACAGTTTCTGCGCTAACCTCCTTCTTATCATTAATTCCAAGAGCATCGCAGATTTTTCTACAGCTTAGAAATGGATCTTGTTTTACCATTCGCGAAATTTTTCTCTTGTCCTTTGCACTTAGTTTAGATGGACGACCTGTTCGGGGCACATTTTCCACTCTATTTTCCTTCTTAAATCGATTTATCACTTTTTGAATGGTTGACCGACTTCGCAACACTAGTTCAGCTGTTTCAGAATATGATTTGCTCTGATTTGAATGCAGATTAATAATTATTTCATGCTCCTTAATACTCAACTCCTTTCGACTCATTTTTTAAAAATTTTATTAAATAAAAGATACACCACGAATACGGACGCGATATTAAAGACAGCGGCCTACGGTTGTTAACTCACTCTGATAATATGTACTTGGGGGATTCCCCTTTTTACAAATAACAGGGCATTTTCTGCAACTGTACCAAGACTTTTGTGGAGTAGAAAAGAGACATTGCCAACAAAAAATTATTGTATTCAATGATCATTATTGCCGAATCCCTTTAAATTTATGAAAACTTAAATTTAACAGAACTCGTATTATTATCATTTCATAACTTTTGGTTTTCAAATAAAAATATTGATTCAGTAAAACAATTTTCAGTTACCGATTCTCTGTACCTTGACTTTTGTGGAAGACTGTATGAGCTGTTGCTGAAAAATCTAGGTCAGATACATGTTGTGAATATAATTCACTCAATTACTAAGTGGCCGGTTTCATTTCCATCATGCCAAAATATACCCATGAGCAATACTGTTCAAGCTCCCTCTTAGCTCTCGATTGAAAGCCATCCATACATAAGTTTGTGTGCGTCGGAACGAGACGTCAAATGCAATTATTTATTGTAGGCCAAGGGGAGACAGCATCAAGTTGTTTGGTGGGGCAATTCAAGGTTCTCCTTCTCGCAGCAGTTTAACGATAAATTTATTTTCCACGATCAGACTGGACAACTTCGAGAAAGCAAATGTTTTAAAACAAGAAAAAAAAGCGACATACGAGTATATGCCCATCCACTACTAAAACTGAGAACGGCTACTATAACTGAATCACGCCCTCATGATTGGGAGGTGGACGACGACTCTTGGAACTTGAATTCCTCGTTGTCTTCAGGGCCCCGGTTGTGATTTGCAACAACTTGAGTTGGTTAGGTTAGGTTTTTTGATCCGGCGTCGATTTTTCGAAAGGGTCACGTCCCACGGACAGTATGGAGGGTAGTCGCGGATTTGCGTATAGGGCGACGATATTAACCACAGTCGTAGGATTCCCTGCGCTGGCTTTTCACGTTTTCCGAACAAGGGAAATGTGAATGGGTGGTCCGGTGTCGAGCTGGGACCATCTCGTTGGGTTGGAGACAAACTCGAGCTCGATTAACGCAGAACGCGGTTTTCGATCTTGCAATTCGCGATCCCCCCGGGTTTAACTGTTTTCGCTTGCGGGGTTAGAATAGAAGGGTAACGAGGTAACGAAAACAATTTTGCACAATTTCCGTACGTGCCATTTAACCCAAATGCCTGCTAGAATTTTTAACTCTAAACACTTTAGCGAAAACCTCAGGGGACTCACTCCACCCAGTTGAGAAAAACGCGCCACGATCAGCCCAACCGCCTCGCTCGGTTGTTCTTCTCTGACACCTCGTTTGTTGTTCGTCGTCGCCATACGGGACCTCGAAAACAGCTGCTCGTATAGCCGCGTTAGATTGCATTCGGCAATGCCATACACGGACGGGATGTACCAAATCAGTGTTCCCATGTTTGAAATTTTTAATTGGCAGAATAAAAATTTTTCACAAAAATTAACTGAAGAAAAATGAAAAAGATTTTAACTATTTAAAATCTTTTTAATTTTTCTTCATGAGATTTAACTTTTATTACCATTAGAAAAATTAAATCTCATGAAGAATATAAGTAAAGAGCAACATTTAAATTTAATATAAAGGAATATTGATATAAAATTACATAAAATAATAATAATAAGAAAGAAAACTATTTTATAAACTAGGATTATGAATGCAAGTTACTAAATTTTTTTTCTAAATCTGCCATTAAAATTTCGGATAGGAGTTAGGAAGGTTTTCGAGCAGTTTGCTTGTGTGACTGCTCGATTACTACACATCCTGGCTGAAAGCCACCAATAATCCAAGAAGTGTATTCTTGAAATCGTGGATAACAGAAAACCAAATTGAATACAGGTGCAATCTATATGGGTCGGAGTTCACAACATACCCTAGGACAAATTCATATTTGGACTTCTGCATTGCTGACGCAAGACTTGAATTCAGCTTTAATAGTCCTCAACGGAAACTGCAGGTGCTTCCTTATGATAGCGGCCATAATGCAATCGTATTGGAAATCAATCATCAAAGGGATGATTTCTTCCTCTTACCAGTTCAACATGAAAATCATCGGTTGAACTTCAAAAAAACAGACTGGGGAAAGTTTCAAAAGAAGTTTAATCGGGTGTACCAGAAGCAATGTCTTCCTTCTGATGATGGCAACTCTTGCTCAATGGTTCCTAATGACAGGAATCTAACTAATGATGAAATAGATGTTTATTTGTCGAAGTTGGAGAAGCTGACGTTGGAAACGATTGAGAAAGTAGTTCCCAAGATTAAACATCGAAACAATATGGAAGGATATGAAACACCAACCACCGCAAAGTTGAAAAGATTGAAAAGCCTTCTTCTCACACGCGTCAACAATATTTATCGACTATTTTTGGACTACAATCATCCCTCGTTGGCTTTGTTGATACTTCAGAAGTGAGGCCTTCATACTTTAGAAGTGAGGCCAGCAATTAACGGGCGGAAAAATTGAGGGGTATTAGCCCACAGGACCCAGACGGCGTTTTTGCGCAAGTGAATAGCATATTCCGCAGAGTCTCGAGTGAAGGCATCGAATCTTGAAGTCGCCAGTGATGAGATATATATGATAGTACGAAACAGGATTTTATGTGAGGGATTGCATAAACTTGCCCTGATTGCAACACATTTTGAATTGGATCATCTACCAAATCTGAGAGAGGGAATGAAATATTTTCAGAGATCGTTGAAGCAAAAGTTTCCGAGTTCAAATCAAGCCTGAACGGTCAACCAATTCTTCATTTCAATGAAACATTAACATCTTACCTCATACCGAGCTTGAATCTTATTGATTATTTTGTCAGCTATGAAGACTTGTGTTTCATATTTCACAGGATAAACACATATTTCACAGGATAACAACAATGCGCGAGTTCAAGGTCTTGGATGGTCTACAGCAGGGAACAGTTACTGCGCCTCTGCTCTTCTCAATCTTCATTCATAAGCTATTGAACGGCTTTTTTTTCATTGCTAGCGTTTGCTGATGATCTGATGATCGATATGTTTTTGATTCTGACGGCGTCCCAGTCATATTTCACATATATCGACGGGCCACCGATAAGAAGATAAAATATCCTCCGAATTTGAGCTCACGAAACCAACAATTCCAATAGATACTCATTTGCTAGATTCGTTGAAGCTGATCGAATTGAGACGGCGCAATCCAGGTATTGGTGGCTGAATGACAATGTCTAAGTTATTCGTGTTTATTTCCAGTTTTGGTGTTTTTCGTTATTTAGTTTTTGAGTTTCAGCTAATTATTGCTAGTATTGTTGTTTATTTTTGTTAAAAATTAGGTATAGGTTAGGTATATGTCATGTTTATTATACTAGGTTAGAGATAAGGTTAAACGCTTAGGTTAGGAACATTGTTATAGAATTTTTTAGTATAAGATAAAGTTTTTGATTGCATTTTATTAGAATTAAGTTAAAACATTTTAGGTGTAGGATCAAAGTTCACTGTTGCGTTTAAATTATAAATAGTTTTAGGATAGTGCTTGTTAGTTTTTTCTCCTCTTTCCAATTGAATTTCAAAATATGTAATAATCTTAATTAATTGAATTTGCTATAGTTTTTTTTGAAGAAATATGTTTAATGATAACGTATAAATTTAGAGAGCTATATGGGCCATTAGGTTTTTGTATGTTTATTGTTTGGAATTGGCTTTACATTCTTTGAAAGTTTATACCGATTAGTATTGAATAAAGCGCTTTTGACTTGACTTGAACCTAATTCTAATGATACTACAAGTCAAGTCAAAAGCTCTGTATTCAATACTAATCGTAATAAATTTTAAAAGAATATAAAGCTAACAATACAAAAACTTAATGGCCCAAATAGCTCTCTAAATTTATACGTTATCAGTTAAACACATTTTATCAAAAAAACAATAGCAAATTCAAATTAATTAAGATTATTAAATATTTTATGATTCGATTGGAAAAAGGAGAAAAAACCAGCCACCACTATTCAAAAATTATTTGTAATTTAAACACAACAGTGAACTTTAATCCTACACCTAATATGATATGATCTAATCCTAATAAAATTCAATCAAAAACTTTATCTTATACTAATAAATTCTATAACAATGTTCCTAACCTAAGCGTTTAACCTTATCTCTAAACCTAATAAAATAAACAACATATCCCTAACCTATACCTAATTTTTAACACAAATAAACAACAAAACTAAATGTAGTAATAATGAGCTGAAACTAAAAAACTGAAAATAAACACGAGTAATTTAGACATTGTCATTCAACCACTAATACCTAGATTGCTCCGTCTCAGCTCGACCAGCTACAACGAATCTAGCAAATGAGTATCTCCATTGGAATTGTTGGTCTCGTGGACTCAAACTCGGAGAATATTTGATCCTCTTATTGGTGGCCCGTCTATATATGTGAAATATGATTGGGACACCGTCAGAATCAAAAACGTCGATTCATGTCCAAATACACGAATGCTTCTGGAGGAACGAAGCCAGTAGCGAGACAAGTCGCAATATGCCCGTCTGTAGGATGGAACGGCTGTGAAATCCAAGGGTTTTCACTCACAGTCACAGATCTTGAGATATGATTCCGAAGAAGTTTCAATATGAAGATATCGACTCTCGTCACTTCAGCAGTTTGATAAGTTCTTCTATTCGATATATAATGTTTCAAATTCGTCTCAGGCTTTCTGTACAAACCAGTACATGCACGATCACATTTCCTTTCGAAAACTCTTAATTTTTCCATAGTACTAGCACTCTGGTTGTACCAGATCTGACATCCATATGTCAAAACTGGTCTAACCAGGGTCTTGTAACAGATAATTTTGACCTTTTGATCAATGTATCTGGAATGAAAGAGTATTCGTAGGGCCATGACTACTTTTAGTGCCTTACTGAGCATTGTTTTGACATGTTCAGTACAGTACAGATACTGATCGAGATGAACACCGAGGTATCGAACACAGGATTTATGTGGAACCCGTTCTGAACTACCCTCGCCAGCCATGATGTAGAAATCTTTCCAATTACGTTTCAGGTCTTGACTGACCCCCTGCAGCGTTGTCCGAAACAAGATTGTTTCACACTTTTGCGCATTGATTTTCATTCGCCAATTGTCAGTGTACAGCTGCATATCATTGAACATTTCTTGAACATATTGTTCTGAACCGTTGCCTTCTTACTCAGGCCCGAAAACGGAAACACTGCGTCACACCGCGAACTGGCTTCGTCGAGTAGCCTCATCAGCGCCATCTAGTGCTGTTCAAATCAAACAAATTTTCTAAAGATTTTTGACAGTACATATGGTAGTAGGTTTGAAATTTTTTCGGTACTATGTCAAAGATTTTTTTAGATTTAAGGCGTCGAAGACATCAGCGCGCAAATATGTGTAATTCCTTCTCGTTTCTATCATTTCGGCTAAATGTTATCTGAGAAATTTCATACTTGACAATCTCAAAAGTCTGCTTTCGGCCTACTTCTGGACAGCTGTTTTCGGAAATTTAAGGCTACTGAGCAGCTGCTTCCGGTACACGAAGTGACGTCAGGTTCGTTAATTGATTTCCTTATGGGTCTGAGTAAGAAGGCAACGTCTGAACTAATGTAGCTTTTCGGTCTGCCGTATAGATGATCAGATCATTAGCAAACGCTACCAATGATCGCGTTTGCGAGACGTTAAAATCAAAGCCGTTCAATAGCTTGTGAATGAATATTGAGAAAAGCAGAGGCGCAGTAACTGTTCCCTGCTATAGACGATTCAAGACCTTGAATTCGCACATTGTTGTCAGGTTTCCATCAGTTACAATAAATGATTTCCCATATAAAATATTGCACATCATGGCGACAAGGTATCTGGGCAACCTGTCCTGAATGAGTTTAAAAACTATTGCATCTAACCACACCGTATCGAAGGCTTTCTCCATATCAATGAGACACGCTTCAACACATTGTCTATCATTTAGTTTCCAACAGATGTCCGAGGTTACTTTTGTTATCGCATGTATGGTCGAATGCCTGGCACGAAAACCAAATTAGCAATTCGGCATCAACTCACATTTCTCAATGTGGGCGTTTAATGATTTGTTTAGTATCACTTCAAACACCTTGCTGATGTAAGGCAGCAAGCTGATTGGGCGATAGCTTTTAGAGCTCGAAGATTCAGTTCCTTTCTCGGATCGGATCGGAAATACCTTAGCCTTTTGCCACTCATTTGGGAAATATGAATTGCTCAACATGTTGTTGAACAATAGCAATAATTCCAATTAGCAGCCTCACGCAAATGTCGGAGAACTACATTTGGAATAGCATCAGTACCACATGATTTCTTGTTGTTTATCCTGTGAAATATGAAACACAAGTCTTCATAGCTGACAAAATAATCAATAAGATGTTAATGTTTCATTGAAATGAAGAATTGATTGGTCGTTCAGGCTTGATTTGAAGTCAGAAGCTTTCGATTCAACGAACTCTGAAAATATTTCATTCCCTCTCTCAGATTTGGTAGATGATCCAATTCAAAATGTGTTGCAATCAGGGCAAGTTTATGCAATCCCTCACATAAAATCCTGTTTCGTACTATCATATATATCTCATCACTGGCGACTTCAAGATTCGATGCCTTCACTCGAGACTCTGCGGAATATGCTATTCACTTGCGCAAAAACGCCATCTGGGTCCTGTGGGCTAATACCCCTCAATTTTTCCGCCCATTGATTGCTGGCCTCACTTCTGAAGTATGAAGGCCTCACTTCTGAAGTATCAACAAAGCCAACGAGGGATGATTGTAGTCCAAAAATCGTCGATAAATATTGTTGACGCGTGTGAGAAGAAGGCTTTTCAATCTTTTCAACTTTGCGGTGGTTGGTGTTTCATATCCTTCCATATTGTTTCGATGTTTAATCTTGGGAACTACTTTCTCAATCGTTTCCAACGTCAGCTTCTCCAACTTCGACAAATAAACATCTATTTCATCGTTAGTTAGATTCCTGTCATTAGGAACCATTGAGCAAGAGTTGCCATCATCAGAAGGAAGACATTGCTTCTGGTACACCCGATTAAACTTTTTTTTGAAGTTCAACCGATGATTTTCGTGTTGAACTGGAAAGAGGAAGAAATCATCCCTTTGATGATTGATTTCCAATACGATTGCGTTATGGTCGCTATCATAAGGAAGCACCTGCAGTTTCCGTTGAGGACTATTAAAGCTGAATTCAAGTCTTGCGTCAGCAATGCAGAGGTCCAAATATGAATTTGTCCTAGGGTATGTTGGGAACTCCGACCCATATAGATTGCACCTGTATTCAATTTGGTTCTCTGTTACCCACGATTTCAAGAAAACACCTCTTGGATTATTGGGGGCGTTCAGGTCACCAGCAAGAATATAATAATTATGCAGCCTGTTCAATTCGATTATTTCAAACAAGGAATTGAGTTCCTCCTTGAGCTTGAGAACAATTCCACCAGTTGCATAGGCAGAGATAACGAAGAGGTTATCCCCACCTGGTAGTGACATTTTGATAACGGACACTTCAAAAGATTCAAAGCTTTTGAATTCGACTTTTTCAATATTTTGGAAACAATAGGGTCTTCGAACCAATATCCTGGTACCACCTCCCCATCACCTATTACCCTATCGTTTCTTACGAATTGAAAATCCTTGAATGTCATGGAGTGCCATGAATTGAGGTGAATTTCAGTGAGAAGCATGATGTCAGGCTTTTGCTTAACAATGAATTCAAGGAGATAATCACGCTGATGAATAGTAACAATGGAGTTGACGTTGATCGAGATTAGACGAATGCTATCCATGGGAATGTGACTGGATGACAACCTATTTTGAAGCATGTTGGCCTAAACGTTGAAAAACGAAATTGATTTTTTGGTCTTGTTTATTTATTCTATCTGAAAGAGATTCAAGCTGTTGGTGGATTTTGAGTAGCAGCTCATTATTGCCACTTACATTATTATTTTATTTACATTGTCAGCTGGTCCTCTAGCAGCAAGCGCAAATGATACCCCGGGTTTGACGAAGTTGGGAGGCAATAAATTGTGATTTACTTTGGTTTGTTTTGGGGAAAATTCACCTCTTGCATCTTGATACCGAGGGCATCCTCGATATGATGCTGGATGGCCAAATATACCGCAATTAACAAAGTATGATTTTTCTTTTGGCTTCATCTGAGCCAATTTGCATTCACCAGGGGAGTGAATATCTTTACATTTAACACAGCGATAGTGCATGGCACAATTGGCAGCCGAATGACCGAATCTTTGGCACCTGTAACACTGGTTGACCTCAGTTTTTTGAAGGTGTTCCCACCTCACAACTCTAAAGTTTAAGTACCTTACCTGTTGGAGGGCACTCGGACTGCTATCGTTAGAAATTTGGACCAAATAAAATGGTAATATGTTACCTTCAACAGTTGATCTCCTTGTAGCAAAATTTTTCACTGATGAAGTTAACAACTGGTGCTGCTTCCTGCAACTTTTCAAGGATGCATTCTCCCCATAGTGAAATCAGCCAGTGTTTTTGTCTTGATTGTGAGTTTATCAGCGGCCACTCTCTTCACTTCAAAGTTATCGATTTTATGTTCGGCTGCCAATAACCGAACCATATCTCCTCCACGCTGCACAAAAACGTTAATTGGAGGAAGTTTCTCATCTACCTTATTAATTTTATTAGGAGAACCAGCAGACACACCGGTTAGCTTCTTCTCCTTATTTTTTGATTTTAAATATTGAATGAAATTATTACTATCAATATTACCTGCGCTATCATTGCACTCCATCTCGATGTCCATTTCGCCGTTCATTGCAGACAGCACCGCATAGTAATTGGCGCTGTCGTTCGCTCCTCCTGCGCTCAGGATCAGCATCATGGATTCATGTCTTGCGAGTTTGCTTTATATATTTGAGTCTTCTGCGTTGGTCCTGCTTGTTGTTGTTTCCTTTTTCTCATTCTTCTTAGTTGTTATCGGTTTTTCTTTGCCGGACGTATTCTGTGGCTTCATCACTTTTGGTTTGTTCGCATTTGATGTCTGGACCATATCCTCCAAACTTTGTATGCGCAGTTTCAACTCATCGTTTTGTTTCGTAACCTTTGCGTTTTCCCTGGTTACTTTTTCGTACTCTTCACTTGAAAGCGTAATACGCTTGCCATGTTCACAGCTGTCTTCTTCGTTTTTCCGCTTTATGATTTTATCATTTGTCATTTTAGAAATGCCTGGCTCTTGGTCCCCCAACGGTGGGAAGCCGTCGGGCTCCTCCATCCCCCGGTTAAAGTTTTTTCTTCTTTTTTAAAACTTTCTCGCAGGTAAAATCCAGATACTCGATAAATTGATCGAATAGATCGACGATGTAGTTTTTTTTTTTTAAATTACATTCTAATTGACTTATTTATAAAAATTCTTGACAGGAGTGAATTAAAAACACGTCTACACGCAACGAGTGCTAGACGTAGAATATTAGAATTAGGTTATAACATATTAGATGTAGGTTAAAAGTCCACTGTTGTGTTAGTATTATAATAAATTTTTGAACACTGTTGGTTGGTTATTTCTCCTTATTCCAATCGAATCATAAAATATGCAATAACTTTAATGAATTTAGACAGTTTTTTGATTAAATAATTAATGTATACATTTAGAGCCATTTAGGACACTATGTTTTAGTATTTTTATTATTTGGAATTTGCTTTATATTTTTTGAAAATTTATAACGATTAGTATTGAACAAAGCGCTTTTGAATTTGAGAAGTGGGCTCCATCCCCAGGCTTATAAGTTCAAGTCAGCACTGTCACTTTAAAGATTTGAGGCACCCTCAAGTACTCACCAATTATTCAAATCGATGAAGGTTTGAAGAATCCGGGGGTGACATCCTTCATTGACTGGACTACATGTATGTTTATAAAATTTGCCTTTTAAAGTGTAACCCTTAGCATCTAAAACCAACCTTACCCTGTTGACGTATTTGGCGTACACAGCAAATTGTGGCCAATGATTTCTATAGGATAAAAGGGATCCAATGAAAGTACAAATAATACTCAAGATAAAAATTATCGTAACTAAATTTATTAGTTACATCATAACTTATTTTGTTTTCTTAGACTTGATTTTCCTCATATAGAATTCCAGTTCCTTTCCTTCAAGTATGTAACCGTCAGCACGGCCACATTGTCCTGGGCGGGAAGACACGCATGCTGCAAAAAGGTGGATTTAGTACGCGAAGGCATTATTGTTCAATGATTCATGACAATAGATACAAAATCAGTGTAACTATGACAAGCAAATTCATATCAACCAAACGGAGTCCGCTTAGAACAAGCTTCATCCAAAAGTAGGAAGATCGCTAACAGTTTTATCATCCCATGAAATAATGAATTAGTTATTAGAAGACTCGACTTACCTAGCAGCCGACCAGACGAGAATTGTTCCTCCAGCGCTGGTTCTACTTTAGCGTACTTCTGACGAGCGATGTATTTCTTCATGACTCGTTCACTGCGCTTCTTGTTCAAAACATCATTTTCATCTTCTTTTTGCTGATGTTTGGGGTCACGTTTACGTCCAAGGGGTAAAACATAATGGCTTTCATACCATTGCCGGAATGGTGTCGCGTCAATTACGACAATAGCGTTCTTAACCAAAGTCTTTGTACGAACCAATTCGTTATTGGAGGCATTGTAGACGACATCGATAACACGAGTCTTACGAGCGCAACCTACGGTCAACGTAATAACACACAATATTTTCATGTCAGGTATTCTCACCTTCAGACGCCCAGGCAAAATTGCCAGAATCCAAACGCAGGGCGCGGTATTTGACGTTCCCTCCACGAGTCCTTACATTATGAATACGAGGAGCTCCAAGCTGGAAAGATAAAGGTTAGTCTCTTTCGTATCTTTCGATATCAGGACGAAGGCAACATTCTCAGTCGCCACCGCAAGTTATTTTCATCACAGATTTTTCTGATGACACGCAAATGCTTGCCTCATCCCCAAAGTAAATTTCGCAAGGAGATTATGAAACCTGGGCGGAATTTTCTTCAGATAATACAACTTGGTAAGAGGAAAGTATGTTTTGGTCATTTGTGCGGAATGTTCTTAGTTTGCGAGAAAATCAAGGATGAAGATAATAGGAAACTATCCTTCATATGAGATTACTGGCGTCACCAGTTGATTTGAAGACGGAAGCGGTGATGGCGACCTAATATTTTGCTGTCACCGCCCTCAAATCATGTAGTGACACAAGGAACGACATTTTAAATGCAAATTTACATTGAATATTATTTCGGCGCCTCATTTTCACGAAAATAAACACATTTCTTTAGTAAACTTCAAAAATATCTTCCAAATCACATTTCCTCCAGATTATCATAATTGTCCCGAATTGTCTACACAGCAAATAGTATACTTACTTTTGTATTTGCTGCCGGCCGTCCTAATTCGAACTTCCTCTTCTTACGAAGAGGCTTCCTTTTACCACCGGTAGCGCGCCTCTTATGAAAGTTATCACGGCTGATACCTGGTAAACAAAAACAATGAGGTAAATATCACAAGTTGCGAGTATATCATTTGGTTTATCAGCAGCCGCATTGCCAGAAAATCGCCGTTCACGTCTTATTAATCCATTTTAAGGACAACCAAACAACATGAAAACAAGGCGATCAAACGTCAAACACATGAAAGACGAGCACTTATGAAGTCCGAATCTCTCGATGTGCGTAAAATTCACCACGGAGAAAATAGTTATGATTTCCGACAACGATTTACAGTCGATTGCTGAGGGTTTTACTCAAGAATTTATCACGATGAACGGCGATTTTGAAGGAGATACTTTGACATAGCACTCACCCATCTTGGAGTACAATTAGAGAAAGAACTGTCGGAAGTTTCGTTGAGTAGCACGAAAACTTGACGAAAAACTGAACGAAAAGAATCTCTTGTGACTGCGTTCGGTTAGGTATAGTGAAATATTTCTACTTGTGGCATTTGGTTTTATTTATTTTTACCTCTCCTCTTAAGGATAAAGAAACTAGTTGAATTCATAATAAAATCAAGTATGGATAAATAGCTGCAGATAAGGTGGTAAGTGGAAATTGTTCCGGGCCTCCAACAGAATGATATTAATTAAGTTTAATCAAAACCGACATAAGATAGGAAGCCATATGGCAGCAACTCGCATATGCAGTAGTCGGCCTCCTTAGGAAAAGTCCCGAGAGCTGTCAGACAACTGTGGCAGAGATAATGCTTACATGGCGTAATATTTACTATGTTCCGCATGAAAAAAGTCCAAAACGTATTCCTTGTATGCTTAAAATTCAGCTTGCACTATCTACTGCACTCCTACACTTTTCAAGACGAGTAAATGAAGCACATTTGTAGTGATTTTAGAAATTTCCAATGTCCGTGACTAAAGATGGTCTACTGCCTCGGCGAGTGAAGATACTAGTGCTCGGCGGAATCGGCCTTGCCTGACGACGCGTGAATGCGCTGGCCGGCTAGCATTGTAGTGTCGTGGGCGTGTTCTCTTGCCCAATACAAAGGCCCACTACAAAAAAAAATTCGTTTTCACAAATTAAACCATCGACTCGCTGTTTGACGGTGTCGAGGCCGTGATAACCTACCGAAGGAATGTAATACCAAAGTACGACAGACTGAGCCTGATTAACATGCGCGGGACTCGAGAGGATCTTGTCTTTACCACGTGATACTTACGCCTCAAAATAAGCAGAGCCCCCACGCACCCCCATCTGGGTCAAGATCCATTATAGACCTAGCCGTATATTTCCCACTTAAACGAAAACTCATACAAACATAATTTGCATGCATTATTTCTTTGAATGAAAAATAAGAATATTTCAGATTTATGTTAAAGTTTTATATGATGCAATCACATAATACTTTAACATCACTGGGAAACCCAAGCGGAAGGCCACTCCACCCTGGCAGAGCACCTGTAACGACAAACAAAAGGGGGTGGCTGGTTCAGCCAACGTGGTGGGTCCCGTACCTATTCAAGGTTCCATGTGAATGGAAAGACCGCAGGTTATCTTCAATTCATCTATTCATCATATTTATTTTTTTACATATGGAAACTGCTTTCATCAATCAAGAAGCACGCGATACGGCGTCCTATCTTACGTCAGTTTTAAACATACCCAAAGTTAACGTAAGATAGGAAGCCATATGGCAGCAGCACTGACTACTGACTACTAGTCAATGAAAATTCGAGGTTTTGTACGATTGCGAGATGGATTTCTACAGTGAAATCTAGAAGGACCGCGGAAAACACAATAGCCCTCCGAATGAAGTAAAAATTATTTCAGTTCTTATGCCCGTTTAGTTTTTATTGCCTTCTAAAGTGAATGAATAGGAGTTTGTTTACATCTCAAAGCTTAGCTATCAATGGAATGTGCAATAAAGGTGCTTCATTTACTCGTCTTGAAGTGTAGGAGTACAGCGGACAGTGCAAGATGAATTTTAAGCATACAAAGAATGCGTTTTGTACTTTTTTCATTCAGAACATGGTACATATTACGCCATGTAAGCATTGTCTCTGCAGCAGTTGGCCGACAGCTCTCACCACTTCCCTTTGAAAAAGAACGGGATTGCTGAAAAGGAAAGACTATATTAAATTAGCAATTCATAACTCTATTGATTTAATTTCATAACAATGTTTTTTATACCGTCTACGTAAACGGATCTTAGTTTTTTGGTACACCGTATCATACGGTTATATATTGCAAAGGATAAGTATAGCTGAAGTATCTCTTATACATAACAATTTATTTTTTTAATTATAACCAAGACAATAAGAAAAATACCTTGAAAATAAAGGAAAAGAAATTGTTGACTTCTGTTCTGCTTTCTCGAATTCTTCCTTTGGTTTCTTTGTAATTCTTTGAAAAAAATCGAGAAAAAGTGTATTTTATTGGAAAATTTGCTTGAATTAAGTGAGATCTAATCAATATTAATTGAATCATCGGTTATCAGAAATGATGCAAATTTTGTTATCATACACTGTAAACTATTAAAACAATTTACAAAAAGAAATTGAGCAATACTATCGCAGGATCAGAAAAGTCCTAAAATTTCTTTTGGAAGGGTCATTTAAAATGTTGATAAAAGCAAAATATTAGTTACAAAGTCGAAAATTAGAGCATACTGCTATTTTCTAAATTTTAATTTTTTGTGGCACAAATTAAGTAAGTTTCGCGATTTTTCTCGTTTATTGATAATTTTGATTACTTGAAATCAATATAATTTTTAAATGAAATGATTAGAATTTTTATTGTAATTAATAAGAAATTTTCTTTCATTTAAAATTACAAAAAAAAAACAAATAATATTTCATCAATCAATGAATTATCTTCCATTATCATTCAAATTAATCTCAGCATCAAATCAACATTATAAAGATGTTAATAACAATATGTATGACCTTAACTCTTGCCCAAAAACTTTTGAATTTTCTTTTTAAAAAGATTGAGAGGGATAAACAAATCAAACATAGCCCTCGTCTATAAGAGGCGGGTCGTTATATCGATATCACTTTATTAACAGGTTAAGCTCTCGCTCTCTTATCGA
Organism: Odontomyia ornata; assembly: GCA_963969285.1. Classification (NCBI taxonomy): domain Eukaryota; kingdom Metazoa; phylum Arthropoda; class Insecta; order Diptera; family Stratiomyidae; genus Odontomyia; species Odontomyia ornata. The sequence goes on from OZ017738.1 coordinate 175,363,041, forward strand.
TTCATCCCTTTTGAGAAGAAAAAAAAAAATATCTTCGATAATCACATGTATGCACATAAACGTACACAATCAAGATTCCAACTTGCGGGTTGTACCCCTTGTATCCATTCTCGTAAACGATACACATCAATGCATATATCGTGACAAATATACAGTATGAAAGTTTAGCATGTACTTTTAATGTAACAGCTAACAAGAGTCATCGAGAGATAATGTAATCGAATAAAGTAAAAAAAATTAACACGAAATATGTAGTCACAGCGAAATATTACTGTCATCGAATGTACGTATGAAAAAGGTAAAATTGAATATGAATGTAAAATAATCTTAAAGACTAAGTCAATTACGATGCGTATATGAAATCTGCGTATTTAAAGCATTTCAGCTTTTTGTTTTGTACTTTTAGCGATTACGCACAATTGTTTTTTATCGTAAGTTTTAGCAAACTTCTGATTTGTTCTTTTTTCCTTTTGTTCCTTATATTTCGCGTCGTTTTACCAAATTTGAAAACTATTCTTGCGCTGCTTATTAGTTCTGTTTTCATTTCGAAAAACCTTTTTTTCTGTCATTCTATTATGATCATTATAACAAAAATATTTGTATCATAGATGGGTTGTTATATTATATAGCTATAGTTGTATTGTTAAATTATATTATAAAGCTCACTTTTAAGGTTTATATTTTTTTGTAGCATTCACAATTTAAGATGAAAATGGATAATTACCTTTTATTTCTATTATTTTACGAAAAACTTTAAAAATGCAACTGAAGTCATGTAAATGAGTTAATAATTGATGTATTGTACATTTCCAAATTTCTTTTGTTTTGTTTCAAAGGGATTAAATTTATTTTTTATTGTGTATTCAAATGCTTTTTTTTAGAGTTAAATATCAACGCAAATTTTTCAAAAATCTCATGATCATTTTTTCTTCTAACGGATTTTCTTGCAAAAATTAAAATAAAATGCCACACATTCAAATTCGATTTGTAATAAATATAAGCAGTCGAGCAGCCCCGTGGTGATCAGGAGTGGCTGCTCCTGAAGAGATAAGGTGGTCACCCCGTCGAAACTGCTTAGTTTGTTGTTTTACTAGTGTAATGTAAACTACATATTTCAAGTTTCCATCCTTTAGGCAGAGATGAGTGGTTCACTTCAGCCACTTTAACATCTTTAGGTTTGACATTCCCCTTGTAATGCAACGACCTTCTTCTGTGAAAGTAACGGTTGCTTTTTATGTAATGTTTGCGTTTGTCTCAAGCCTCCGTGTCCGCTAACTTTAACGACGCAAAACAATATTGAATTTCTGTAGAGTAGATTAATTGACACCTAATAGAACTTTTCTAAAGACAATAAAAATTGATCGGTGCGTCTTGTAGAGTAGAGTACGCGTGATAAGTATTTTGTAGTGTAGCTTCGTGGCTCGACAAGAACCCGCCTCATATGATCCCGCAAATGCTAGTCGTCAAGCACGCGTACGCGGTCGTTAAACGAAGCTAGTTAGCTGAGCTCGGTGTTGTTTTAGCTCGCTGACACTTGTGCCAGACCATCGGCACCCGTGTCCTACACGGACATTTCGAAATTCATTACAATGGCGCCCAACGTGGGGCCCGAAGGGGAAACAACACCACTCTCCTTCGAGTTCTCACATTTTTAATTTTGCTGTCGGCAGATGAACCGATTCAATTTTTATTGTCGCCCTCACCATTTGATATTAACGTAGCATACTTTGGAGGGTTCCATAAAGTAAAGCTAGAATAACCGATAAACTATCTTTTGGTGTTGTTTGTCTTGTCTTCGGTATAATAAGGTCTATAGCATCTTCTGGAGTTCTTCGTTCGTGGTGGCTCAGTCGCCTGAACATGCCGATGATGTTATAGAGTAGTGCGTCCCTTAATGTTACCAAAAGAAAGGTTTGCACATTTTTATACAGTTTGAAGTCGGACAGTTCTAATTTTGAACAAACTGATGGTGCCAGGGGTTTTCAAATACATTGCTTGGAATTGCGTCAGTTTTTGCTGGGAGCTAATCTGATGACCGGCAGTGATAAAATCCGCATCATCAGTTAGTCCTGACCGACACCCGATTTGTTTTTATGATTGGTTAGCTGTTTTTATTAGCATACTTTCGTAGAAGACAGGGACTTGTATTCAAGAAGAGGGGCCTAAAATTATAACAACCATCTCTCCACTGCGGAAACAATTGTTTCTTCACTAGTGTAGAGCGAAATCCTTCAGTCTCTCCATGCCTGGGTCGGCATCGAAAAGACTGCCCTGTAATAAACATAAGCAGTCGAGCAGCCCCGTGGTGATCAGGAGCGGCTGCTCCTGAAGAGATAAGGTGGTTACCCCGTCGAAACTGCTTAGTTTGTTGTTTTACTAGTGTTAAGTAAACTGCATCCGTCAAGTTTCCATCCTTTAGGCAGAGATGAGTGGTTCACTTCAGCCACTTTAACATCTTTAGGTTTGACATTCCCCTTGTAATGCAACGACCTTCTTCTGTGAAAGTAACGGTTGCTTTTTATGTAATGTTTGCGTTTGTCTCAAGCCTCCGTGTCGGCTAACTTTAACGAGGCAAAACAATATTGAATTTCTGTAGAGTAGATTAATTGACACCTAATAGAACTTTTCTAAAGACAATAAAAATTGATCGGTGCGTCTTGTAGAGTAGAGTACGCGTGATAAGTATTTTGTAGTGTAGCTTCGTGGCTCGACAAGAACCCGCCTCATATGATCCCGCAAATGCTAGTCGTCAAGCACGCGTACGCGGTCGTTAAGCGAAGCTAGTTAGCTGAGCTCGGTGTTGTTTTAGCTCGCTGACACTTGTGCCAGACCATCGGCACCCGTGTCCTACACGGACATTTCGAAATTCATTACAGATTCTTTATAATCACTTCTATCCTTTTTTCATTTTGCTCACCTTTAAAAGACTTTCTTTTCATCCGATTGTTTTTCCTCATGCGTAAATTAATTTTTATTGTGTATTCAAATGCTTTTTTTTCAGAGTTAAATATCACCCCAAATTTTTCAAATATCTCATGATCATTTTTGCTTCTAACGGATTTTCTTGCAAAAATTAGAATAAAATTCCACACATTCAAATTCGATCCTTTATAACCACTTCTATCCTTTTTTCATTTTGCTCACCTTTAAACGTCTTTTTTTCATCCAAATATTTTTCCTCATGCAAAACGACTGTCATCAAACTTTCTTACAACATCTGTGACATGTTTTATGAGTAAAATCACACCTGGTCGTCGGAAAGCGTTCTATTTAGCACAGCTAGCAGCTCTTTCAATTCACCTATATAATCAGTTTGAGGTAAACGAATTTTATCTCAAAACCAATTTAAAATGATTAAACACCGGATAAGAACAATCCTACATAGAATTTTACTGAGGCGGTGTAGTAAATGACTTCAAACGAGAGCCCCAAACTCCTAAGTTGGCGTTTTTTGTAGCTCTACGTTGTGCTATACATGTTGATTTGGCGCGATTATCGAGAGGTTTCGCAGGCGGTGTCTTTTCCATTAGTTCACTCTTTCTAGCAGATATCAGCTCAGAAAGTAGTAAATCTGAATCGTCGTCAGAGGATATTGATGCTGGTTCAACTGCATATAGATTATCGGTGAGTTGGGGTTCTTCCTCGTGATCATCTGGGGGTTAGTAAATGCTCCACGAATCCTCACTTCAGAGTCACGGAAGACACATGGTCGAAGCAACCGTTGAACCTCTACCATCTAACAACCGAACCAACAAAACTAAACAAAAATATGCAAACTGCAATTTAAAATGCACTTCTACTTTGGCGTCCCAACACTGTAAAACTACAAACGTATCCAATCTAACGGTAATATCGTGCGGTTATAAAATTGTAACACCAGAACAACTATTGGAAGCAGTTGCAGAGATGCAAGCTTTAATTCACTCACCACTTGTCGATGTCATTGGTGATTCAGTTGCAGATATCTGTCATCTAATTATATCAGCTGTTTGTGGAATTTTGCATAGTGGTGACAAATCTCTGCGGAATATCGCTCCACAGGATCGGGGGTTATTACAAAGTCATTCCCTTCAACACATCCTTTAGACACTGAAGATGACTCAAAGGGGTCGAAACGGGTCTGCACACACAAAAAAGCAGGGTCCGACGGCTTTTAAAGAAAAAAGAGAATTAGCTTGCAGATATCAAACAAAATAATAGAATTGGAGTTAGTTTACTTCTCAAAGCTTAGCTACCAGTGGAAGATGCAAAACATGTGCTCCATTCACTTGTCTTGAAAAGTGCAGGAGTACAGTGGACAGCGCAAGGTCAATTTTAAACATGCACAAAATCCATTTCGTACGTTTTCATTCGAAAAATAGTATATATTACGCGATATGAGCATTTACTTATGCTACAATTGTCTGACAGCCCACGGAAACTTGTCCAATCTTTGGCCGACTAATCCAAATGCAAATTGCTACCACATGGCTTCCTATTCTACGTGAGCTTTGACTATACCACAATTTATTCAACAATATTCATTAGGCAGCCCTCTTAGAAACTGTTATACGCTTCAAGCTGTCATCTGTCACATCGTGGTTGTTTCTTGGCAAGCTGTCGGCCTTAATCCACGAAATTTAACTTTTCTATTCGCTAAATCATGGCAGACGACACTAATGAGGATAGTTGGCTGTACGGTACATCCAACCCTGATTCTACAACCAATGAAGAAGACAAAAAAGACCCAGATGCTCAATTAGAAAACTTGGGCAAAAGTGGTGAACGCGCTCTTCAGAACAGTCAAAATGGAAATGAGGCAGAAGCAGAAGCCGACGAGGGTCGTCAATCTCCAGATACAAATGAACAAGAGCACAAAGTAATTTTTTGCATTTTTTACGAAAAATGTTATGGCACTTTTTTTTGTCTAGGACAATCTTGAGGATCCTGCCAATGAAATGGAGGAACAGGAAGACAATGACAACAATGAGAAGGATGCTGCTGACTCCGATCTGGACGACAGTGATGATGATATTAACGTTGTGATAGGCGACATTAAGTCGGGCCCAACCACCACCACGTACAACATAAAACAACGTACAAATTTATTAGCACCAGCCGCGGCAATTTCCCAAGAAAAACCAAAGCAGTCAGCCGGAAAGTTCAGTATCGAAGAATTTGAAAGTGTTGGTACGATCAATGGAGTTCCAGCACATGAATTCAGCATTGATTCCCTCGATGAAAAACCCTGGAGAAAGCCTGGAGCAGACATAACCGATTATTTCAATTACGGATTCAATGAGGACACTTGGCGCGCGTACTGCGAGCGACAAAAAAGATTCCGCATCAACGAAAGTGGTGTGGGCTTGCAAGGGCTTGCTGCTGGCGGTCCAAATATAATTGCTCAAGCAGCGGCAAACAATAGGACACTTACTCCGTTAATAAATAATGAAAATAGCAAATATGCAGGTCAAATGGGTCCACCGAGGAGATCTGGCCCACCAATTGGTAAGTATGGTATTTTAGGTTAGAAAATTCAGCCAGTATAGAAAAGTGTTTCTATCATATTTGTTTTTAACTACATAGTTCCAGCCAAAGAAAACGTTATCCAAGTTATGACGGCCGAGAGGCGCGAGTATAGTCGTCCGGGTGGCCCTCCATTTGGAGAACAGTACTTTGAACCTGATGCATATAACTATGGTTACGAGCCCACTCAAGACTCACAATGGATGAATGATAATGCTGGTTGGGCTCCAACTGGAATAAAAGAACTCACACCAGGCCCACAAATGGTACCACCACCAATGGGCAGTATGGGGCCACCGCCTCATATGGCAATGCGTGGTCCAATGCCTCCACCTCCGATGGTTGGAATGCCTCCGCCGCATATGGGGCCAATAAACATGATGCCTCCAAATCGTATGATGCCCAATGTTCCAATGGAACGTGACCGTGAGCGGCACGGCGAGCGTGATCGTAATGAGCGGGAAAGAGAGCGAGAACGCGAACGAGAAAGAGAGCGGGAACGAGAGCGAGAAGATGATTGGGATAGGGAGGAAAAAGAACGTGATCGGGAACGTGAACGAGAGCGTGAGCGTGACCGTGATAGAGATCGGGAACGTGATCGACGCGAAAGAGATCACGATCGACATCGCGACAGAGGAAAGTCGGAGGTAAGTTTCGTTACATATAATTTTATTATGAATTTTGGTTTCATTTATTGATTCCAGGAATCTGAGCGTCCAGGAGGTAATGATTCGCCTTCTAGGGAAAGAGAGCGACGTCGCCGAGACAGGGACCGTGACCGTGATAAGGAGAGGTAACTATATATATACTTCCGCTTGGAAAAATATTTTCTTGAACATTTTTCATTTTGTAGCCGGTCCAAACGTGAAAGGTCTCGGAGTCGGGAAAGATCACGACGTCGATCGAGAAGTCGTGAAAAGGATCGTGATCGTAAGAGTAGAGACAAGAAAAAGCACCGTAAGGATAAAGAAGATAGCGAATAGGATGATTCTATGCCTAGTTGTAAAATGTATGAATAGAAAAAGATATTCTTCTTTGAATATAGTTCATTTTGTACATGTTTAAATATGTAATCCGATGCGTCGTTTGTAAGTCGAGTCTTGTTCTAATGACTCTAATTTGTAATCATAAATGAAAAAATATCGTTTGAATCTAAAATTTAAAAGAATGTCAATAAAGTAAATATCTGAATGAGAAAGTGTATTTGCTTCAACCACCATCGTTCGCAGCGCGACATCCCAGATCCGACATTGGGTACTTGAAGTAGCCACTCCCAATCGTACCGATTCTGGAACGTCGTTCTCATACGGTATCATATATGTCTGTTGCCATACACGCCGTTTATTACTTGTCATAAATTTCTGTGGGGGATCAATTTCTGTTTTACAACCACATGCTAAGAAACTACTCGGCGCAAGTGCCCATTTCTGCACGGAAAAAAACTACAACCCAAAATTCATGCTGTGGTTTTTACAAAATAATGGAAGTATTGTGATGATGAAGCATCAATGTGCTTTATCGGAAAACGAAGGTTAATCAGCTCCTAGAGTAGCTGCTACTGAGAATATGAATAAGAAGTCTTTCCACTCCTCTAGTTCCCTGAATAAAAACCATATACTCGGATACATTTAAGGAAATCTGAGGGAACAGATGATGAATATTGAATCAATAATATCCATCGTTGTTTGTTTAGGGAAGCTAGTACATGATTTTGGCAATTCCATAGACAATCCTCGCGTTACTTGGAATAATTTTTATTCAGCGATAAAATCTCGTTTTAGTCAACTCTTATTCCGAGATATTACATGCAACTGAGTGTAGACATCAAGACTCACATGAAAGTTTTGATGATTTTTTATTGGCGATAATAGATTTTAATTTAAAAAGAATACAACCTATTCCTGATATTAAACTAATTCGCATTTTTTTACCAAATTTAATTCCTTCTATGATGCAATTACTTTTCTTTTCAAATTGGTTTACTTTAGATAATTTACCCAAGAAGCGTAAAGAGGCTGAATTAATGTTAATAAAGTTTCTTCAAGGTAATAAACATAATAATCTAAACCAACATTTTAACAATTCGGAAATTGAAAATAGAGTCCTTGATAATGATTTTAACAGAGATATAGATACCTTAAATATTATTATTATATTAGTTATGTTCAAACCGAAATGTTGGAACCGTGGTCTATTAGGTCATAAGTTCCAGAATTGACCAACCATTAGACGATTATTTAGTAATCTCTGTGGATTTGTGGGAGTTGTATGTAAATGTAAGGGAAACAAACAGAAAGGCCAGTTGAAACCTCGAACTGGTCTTCTCTGAATAATTTCTCCATTGTTCAACCATCCGCTTCCGATATAGATTCTTCAAATTCTGAAATTCCTATGAAAGAAACCGTACCTTTATTTCGCCAATCTTTTAACGACCGTCAAATTAACTATGAGAAAGTAATAGTTAAAATATTTGGATCGAGTTCTAATAAAATGTTTCTCGCTCTACAAGACATTTGAGAGCATGGCCGTATGAATAAAAAACATAAATGTCGATAGTTTTGTTCGTAAAATTAATGATAGACCTTTCGCAAAAGTTTATTTTGGTACTGTTCCTGTTGAAGGCTTATTGGACGCAGGAGCTTCAGTCAGCTATCCTGAGATATGTTTAGATAAAATTTTATCTAAATTGAGTATTCTTTTACAAACAGATGATAGCATTTTATAATCAGCTGGTGGTTCTAATCATGCTTCCATGGATTACTTCTTTACTAATGTAAATTTTAATAATAGTTACGTAACGATTCAAAATTTATATCGTACCTTTCCTTTGCCAGAAATTTTATGTGGGTATCGATTTTTGGAAAGCTTTTCATACAGCTTCAAAAATCATTGAATCAGTAAGCACAGTTCCTGAACAATCTAAACCAGATTCTAAGCTTAATTTATTATCTCTCGATGAAATTAATGAGTTAAACAAGATTAAGGAATCTTTGGGTTTAGGACGAACTTCATTGGAGATGCATGTAATTGATGTTGGTGATGCTATACCTATTAAGCAACGGCACTACCCGATTCTTCAAGTCATCTTTAAACTGATGTGTGGAGAGCTAGACAGAATATTATCCATGGATGTGGTAGAGCAATGCAACAGCGCATGGAAGTCCCCTGGCAGGAAGCCAGGTAAATATCGACATTGTTTGGGTAAATCAGGTTGTCATTAAATATGCTTATCCTCTTCTTCATACCGATGGATTACTCAGTCAGTTGCATGATACTAAATACATTTCCGCGATTGATTTAAAGGATGCCTTCTGGCAGATTCCATTGGAAGAAAAGTTTTGCGCGAAAACGGCTTCCACGGCCCCTGGTCGTCCCTTATATCAATTTAAAGTGATGCCGTTTGGACTGTGTAACGTCCCTTAGCGCATGTGTCTGTCGACTGATGGACGAAGTAATGAAAACTCTCTTACCACTGGATAGAGAAAGAGTTTATTACAAATTTTAGTCGCAAGAAGGAAAGTTTTCAAGCTTCATGCACGTATGTATTGGTGTAATATTTCTATCCATACCAATATACGAGTATACAAGCATGAAGCTTGAGACCTTTCCATTTTGTTACTTGAAATCTGGAATCGTTTCAACTATATAGTAAGTTTCTTGACCAATTGATTATTTCACGGCTTTTCTGGGATTTTGTATAGGGTTTAGCAAATGCAATAGTTACATAAACTTTCTTGTTAATTCCATAACAAAATAATAATGTGCGTAACATATTGTTACATGTACAAATAATTACATGTACAAATAATTCTGCGAGCTACTGTCGCAATTGTTTTCACAACAATGAAGAACACGAATTCACTCGAAACTACGAGAACCCAACAAACATGATCAACATCTGCAAGTGACGTCACTCCATTGATGAATTTGCTCGAATCTACCAGGTACCTCTCGGTAGAACGTTCGCCAATGTGCGAGAAATGGGTGAATAGGTAGAGACCCTATATAAAGGCGAGCTGGATGAATGGGGGAAATCATTCATTCGACCGCGATAAGAACTGCGTTTGTGTGTGGGAAGCGAAATTATTCGAGTAGTAGAAAAGTGATTTTTGTAATAGTGAAGTGATTTAGAAGACAATTGCGATAATAAATTTATGGACAAGTGTTAGATAATTTTAATAGTGACAATTAAAATTAGTGAAAGTGTTAACTGATTATTGTGCATTTTATTTAATTAAATAAACACTTTTAACTTAAATTAAAAGACATTGCGTTTTCACTTTCCCGGAACATTAAAATTATTGGCCGCGAACCAAATAACACGCGACAGTGGTGTCAAGAAGTGCGAAAGAAAAATTTTGAAAGTGAAAATTTGAACATTTTTATAGTACACAATAGTAAAATTTAAAGAAACGTTAAAAATGCCACGAAGCTTAAACTTAAAAATAAATGAATTGACCATATCGGAGCTCAAGGAGGAGTTGGAACAGCGGAATCTGGCCACACAAGGTACAAAGGCCATACTGATTGCACGCTTGCGTGACGCGATCGAGTCGGAAGGCGTGAATCTGGATTCGGGTGAGCTCTCAGATGCGGAAAAAGGCGCAGAAGGTGGAGAAGTGGACACACCAAAATCAAAGGAGTCAGAAAATGCGCTGATGCAAATGTTGATGCTAATGTCATCCAGTCTGACTGCGAAGCTTGATGAACAATCAGCGAAGTTAAATGAACAATCATCGAAGTTAAATGAACAATCATCGAAGTTAAATGAACAATCAGCGAAGTTAAATGAACAATCAGTGAAGCTGGACCAACAAGCGATCGAAATCAAGGCAGACATCACACAGAAGCTGGAGAAACAGTCAACCGAAATAAAAGCGGAGCTCGGCCATCTGAACAAACAAATAAAAGGCGTCGAGGAAAAGGTTGACCAGGTCGAGGAAAAGGTTTACCAGGTCGAGGAAAAGGTCAGCCAGGTCGAGGGAAAGGTCAGCCAGGTCGAAGAGAGAATAAACCATGAGATGGAAAAAGTGAAAAAAGAATTAGAAGCAGCGAAGGCAGTAGTAACCGCCTCACCAGCCCCAATTATAACCGCAGCGCAAAGCTCATCCAGAAATGTGCAAGCACCAATATTCGATGGGCAAACGGTCTGGACTATTTACAAAACCCAGTTCGAAGCAGCCGCTCGCATAAATCACTGGAATGAGCAGGAACGAGCAACTGCATTGATTCTTGCTCTAAGAGGCCCAGCTCCCGAGCTGTTGCAGACGATCTCCGTTGAATTGCACTCAAACCCGAATGCTATAATGAATGCGCTCGACATGCGTTATGGAGACGATCATCTAAAGCAGATTTACCGGTCACAGCTAAGGCATCGAATGCAGAAGTCTGGTGAAACCCTACAGCAGCTAGCCCAAGACATTGAGCGACTGGCACTTTTGGCTTACCCAGCCTACGACCCAGAACATCGAGATGATGCAGCGACAGAAGCATTCATCAGCGCACTAAAGGACCCGGAATTGCAACAAGCCGTGCGTTTAGCTCAAAAGCAAACGGTTAAGGACGCATTGGCTTATAGTCTGAACTTTGAGGCAGCGAAAAATGTGACTCGTACCACTGCCCGGGTTCGTGAGGTAGTGACAGACGAGTGCAGGTGCGAGCGCGTGCAAATTGAGCGAGATCCGCATGTAAATGGTGCGCCTAGATGCTGGAATTGTGGAGAGAAGGGGCACCTGCAAAGAGACTGCAAGAAGCGAAGAAAACCGAGCTATTGTCCAGGGTGTGCAGCTAGGAGGAGATCCAGACCGAGTCAGGAGCCCAGAATGGAAGCCCTTCAAACAGAGGGGTCGGGAAACATGTAAGAGCCAACTTCGTGGGGCAGAGGTTGGCTAGGAGGATCGACGTCCCCAGCACCACCATCACCGTGTCAAGACTACATCGTGGAGAAGCGGACTTATGCCTTCCGGGTCAAATTGACGGAGAACACTGCACCATAACAATCGACACTGGTGCAACCCGATCGATTATCCGACCAGACCTAGTTAGACAGCAACAACTTCACAAGGGCAGAATTTTCTCACTACGGACAGCTACGGGAGAAACTGCACCTGTTCATGGAGAGGTCAACCTCCAGATACAGTTGGGAGACCTTGTGTTCCGACATAATTTTCTGGTCGCGAACATTATGGATGACTGCATTCTCGGAATGGATTTTCTGCGACCACATGGAATCACGTTGGACTTGGGCCAACGTGTATTGAAATGGCAGAATGTCGAAGTACTGATGGAGGATCCCAGCGTCCAAGTCCCCAAGATGAATGTAGTGGTATGTACTTACACTGATGTACCGAATTCTTCCGAAAGCATTGTATGGGCCAAGCTTCATGGTGATTCTGGAGACCACCGATCTTATCTGATAGAGCCAACGAAGACATCTGCATTGCGCAGTTTGATTGTAGGACGAAGCCTTGTAAGATCTTTAAGGAACGGATATGTGCCGGTTAGAGTCCTTAACACCGCAGACTCAACCACGAGCATCAAAGCGGGAGAAGTCATCGGCAGCTGCCAGCTTGTTTCCACCATCACCTCTTTGGAAGCTACTCACGGCCATCATTGGAAAAGGAGGCAAGACACAGACAAAGCCCGGGAATCCACGTCTGCAATATTGAAGCAAGCCAAATTGCCGGTGCAGCTATTCAAGCGAGCCTCTGATCTGGTCACCAAGTACAGTGACATCTTCTCAACAAGCCCGGATGACCAAGGCCGAACGAGTTTGGTAACTCACGTCATAGATACACAGGGAGCCAAGCCGATTCGACAAGCACCAAGACGTCTCCCTATAGCCAAACAAGGAGAAGTGAGCGCGCTGATCTCGGACATGGAAAAGCAAGGCATTATCGAACCTTCTGTAAGTCCATGGGCCGCGCCTGTAGTTCTAGTAAAGAAAAAGGATGGTAGCACTCGCTTTTGTGTCGACTATAGGCAGCTTAACGACGTCACTAAGAAAGATAGTTACCCGCTCCCACGCATCGATGACATCATGGACACTTTAGCCGACGCAAAATGGTTTTCTACACTCGATCTCAAGAGTGGCTACTGGCAGGTAGAAATTGACAAGAAGGACCGAGAGAAGACCGCGTTTTCAGTTGGGACCGGATTGTGGCAATTCGTGGTGATGCCGTTTGGGCTTTGCAATGCTCCAGCCACTTTCGAACGCTTGATGGAATACGTGCTACGTGGTCTAACCTGGAAAACCTGCTTGGTGTACCTAGATGACATCATCGTCATCGGGAGAACGTTCGAAGAGCATGTGCGGAACTTAGAAGAGGTTTTCTCCCGACTGCGACTGGCAAATTTGAAACTTAGTCCCGACAAGTGTACCCTTTTCGCAGCTGAAGTAAAATACCTGGGACATGTCGTATCAGCTGAAGGGGTCAAAACAGACCCTGAGAAAATTGAAGCCGTGAAAAGCTGGCCAACACCAAACAATAAGCGCCAACTACGAAGTTTCCTGGGTCTGGCAACCTACTATCGAAGATTCGTCAAAGACTTTGCCAAAATAGCTAAGTGTCTCCATCAGCTAACCGAGAAAAATCGTCCGTATGTCTGGAACGAACAATGCCAGACAGCCTTTGAGACCCTGAAGGAAAAGCTGTGTAAATCACCCGTGCTGGCTTATCCGAAACCCGGGAAAATGTTTGTAGTTGACACTGATGCAAGCAACGGCGGTATTGGAGCTGTACTCTCCCAGCAGATCAATGGCGAAGAAAGAGTCCTCTCGTATTACAGTCGAGTTCTTTCAAAAAGTGAGAGGAACTACTGTGTGACCAGGAAGGAGCTATTGGCTATAATAGAGGCCACCAAGCAGTTCCACAAGTACCTATATGGCCAGAAATTTGTTCTTCGAACGGACCATGCATCGCTGAGATGGCTACTTAACTTCAAAAACCCCGAGGGACAAGTTGCGAGATGGATCGAAAGATTGCAGTCGTACGACTACGAAATTGTTCATCGAAAGGGCGGAGTTCATGGAAATGCTGACGCCCTATCTCGTCGCCCATGTCCAGCTAACTGCAAGCATTGCCGACGGATTGAGGAAAAGGAACCGCCCGTTGATCTGCGACTGATAACGGCCGAATTCGATGAAGGTTGGTCATCGGAGGAGATTCGAAATGCCCAGCTAGCCGATGAAGACATCGGACCATTGCTCGTATGGAAGGAGACGACTGGGCGACCGGAGTGGAAGGACGTTTCGATGCATGGCGCAACCCTGAAAAGCTATTGGGCACAATGGAACTCCCTTCAGGTAGAGGGTGGCATACTCAAGCGGAAATGGGAAACGGCGGATGGCAGCTCCTATAGGATGCAAACTATACTACCCAAAAGCCGAATCCACGATGTGGTAAAGGAAATGCATGAAGGATCCTCGGGAGGCCACCTTGGTGTTAACAAGACCTTAGCGAAATTGCGGGAAAGGTTCTACTGGCTCCACGCTCGAGAAGACGTAGAGGACTGGTGTCGCAGATGCACAATTTGCGCTTCCGTCAAAGGCCCAAAGCGACGACTGAGAGGACAAATGCAAACCTATAACGTGGGGGTACCGTTTGAGAGGATTGCTGTTGACATCGCAGGACCCTTTCCTGAAACCGATTGGGGAAATCGATATACGCTGGTTGTAGCCGATTATTTCAGCAAGTGGCCCGAGGTCTACCCCATTCCCAACCAGGAAGCAACTACCGTAGCTGAACAGCTAGTGTTAAATTGGGTCAGTAGGTACGGCGTGCCTTGCGAATTACATTCGGATCAAGGCCGAAACTTTGAGTCACTAGTTTTTGGCGAAATGTGCGAGCTGCTCGGAATACGGAAAACGAGGACAACACCGCTGCATCCCCAATCCGATGGAATGGTCGAACGTTTCAACGGCACGCTCAATAAACACCTTGCCAAGATGGTTGACGAGAACCAAAGGGACTGGGACCGACATATCCCATTATTTTTGATGGCGTACAGAGCTGCCGAACATGCATCGACGGGCCAAGCCCCAGCCAAAGTCATTTTTGGAAAGACTATTCGTCTGCCAGCCGATATAAAGTTCGGAACACCCCCTGAGAAACCCCAAACGGTCTCGGAGTACGCAAGTGATCTAAGACAACGGTTGAACCAGATACATCGGACAGTGCGAAAACACCTCGAATCGGCTGCTGACCGCATGAAGACCAGGTATGATCTAAAGGCTAATTCTACTGGCTTCCAGCAAGATGACTTGGTGTGGCTTTATAACCCGCAACGGCGAAAGGGTAGGTCTCCAAAGTTGCAACATAATTGGGAGGGACCATACCGAGTTACAAAGCGAATCAACGACGTCGTATACCGAATACAGGAACATCGTAAGCCGAGAGCTAAAATGAAAATCGTGCATCTGGACCGTCTTGCCCCATATTACACCCAGGGAGAATTGACTACAAATAGCGACACATCTTTTCGGGGCGAAAAGAACTGAGGTGGGGGCAGTGTTACATGTACAAATAATTACATGTACAAATAATTCTGCGAGCTACTGTCGCAATTGTTTTCACAACAATGAAGAACACGAATTCACTCGAAACTACGAGAACCCAACAAACATGATCAACATCTGCAAGTGACGTCACTCCATTGATGAATTTGCTCGAATCTACCAGGTACCTCTCGGTAGAACGTTCGCCAATGTGCGAGAAATGGGTGAATAGGTAGAGACCCTATATAAAGGCGAGCTGGATGAATGGGGGAAATCATTCATTCGACCGCGATAAGAACTGCGTTTGTGTGTGGGAAGCGAAATTATTCGAGTAGTAGAAAAGTGATTTTTGTAATAGTGAAGTGATTTAGAAGACAATTGCGATAATAAATTTATGGACAAGTGTTAGATAATTTTAATAGTGACAATTAAAATTAGTGAAAGTGTTAACTGATTATTGTGCATTTTATTTAATTAAATAAACACTTTTAACTTAAATTAAAAGACATTGCGTTTTCACTTTCCCGGAACATTAAAATTATTGGCCGCGAACCAAATAACACGCGACAATATAAATATGTAATGACCAATTTAAGATTTCGCCTAATCAAACGAAATTAGTTGAAACCTCGAAATTGTTTAACAAGTTTTTATATGTTACGAAGTTAATTATTTTTGTGTGATGAATGAACCCAACAATAAGAAAATTAATACAACTTTCGCTTTTAATAAGTCCTAAGCAAAATCCAAACACTGAAATGATCCAGTTTGAGCATTAATTTGACCGTTGGAGTCATTCCTCACTGTAAGAATTTTGAAGGAAAATATTTAACAAACTTTTAAATATTTAGCCTTACTTTTAGCCCAATTTTAATCAATTAATTAATAATATGCTTTATCAATCCATTCTTAATAGTTTACAAACATAAACGAAATTTAAAAATAATAATTATTTAAACTTAATGGCCTCCAGGGCACTTTAAATTTAAACATATCTATTCATCATCATATTTTTCATTATCGTTATTTACATAAATATTAAAATGATTATTTATAATAAAATTAGTGGTAAAGGACTAGGGAAAAAACCAACCAACCATATTACAAAATTAGGAATGATATAAAAACAAAATTTTATTTTTACTGATACTTAAATCTTCTACCTTAAATCTATAAATTTAAATTACTGATCTTATAATACTATAAATACTAATAACTATATCCCTAAACTAATATAATTACACAACAATATTCTTAATCTATTCGCTAATATCTTACAATCTAAAGTGTTTAAACTGTAATGATTTTCGTTTCAAATCGCTGGAACGAAATCGGAGCCGACCTCTCATCGGTTCTAGACGTGAAGTCTTGAGACGTGACAAGGGACTGTACCATACAGGTCAACAAGTCCGGACACACTTAGTCTACTCCGAGGTGGCTGCTGGCTACCTAGTTAGTTTGGAGAGGAGTCCGGAATACAAAAATTCAGCCACCGGTTCACATGCCTGTTTTTGCAAAAACACGTAGAAAATACAACCATACGGAAACGAAACCTATCTCTACTTTATTCCGTATTTCTCCTATTCATCCAGCCAACAACAAATACTGTATCTAATTCCGCGTTCCCGAATATCACCGACGCGGTACCGAAAAACATCCTACTCTAACGCGAACTTCGAAACAACCTACTCTAATAAAAAAAAAAAACGCAAAGCAAATTATGATACCCCGTACCGAACGCGACGCGAAACCGGCCATCCGCGGATTTCTACAACCCTACCCTTGCAACGGCATACTTACCGTTCGCTCTCAGTCCTGCTGGAAGAGAAGGGCATGCTCGAAAGGAAACTCTTGTTCTCTTTAGCAATTCATAATTTTTTTTTTTTATAGAAACTTTCAGTCAATATAGAAGCATTAAATATTGTTACATCTACGTTGTTTCTTTTTTATTCCTAAAAATACGTTGGGTATAATTAATCTTTTTAAAGATTTTTTGTCATAACTTTACCATAAATATACTATAGTAATACAAGTAAACGACGTTGAGTTTCGATGAATATTTTTAAGTACTATATAAATTGTATATATGTAGGCAATCATTAAAAAAAAGGCTTACTAAATTGCTTAATGTGTATACTTTTAAAAGTAAAGAACATAACCTGGACTATAGTACTTAAATCAGAAAACGGTAATCTAAGGTCATGTAAGCTTTATAGCTAAACTCTAGCAAAGGCAAGTAAAAAAAGTTCCCTATATAGTGCTCAATCATACCTCATTTACATCGAAAACGAATTCGAACCTATAAAATTTTCCCGGTAACCTATGAAATCTGAATAAGAGTACAATGGTTCTAAACTGAAGGCTAGCCCCCCGAATTCCTTTTTCTCTCCTAATTCAAGATATTGCAATATCTTTTGCTCAATTTCTTGTGCTAGATCATATTTAAGTTTTTAATTTTATTTAATATTAATTTACGTTATTTATAAATGTTAAATTAAATTATGTATACAAGCTACAAGACTAGTTAATATTATTGCATATCTTTGCATTTTTTTTTGATTTCGTGTTATTGAATATAAATCGACAGTTAAGCAGTTAGAGAATTTTTTTATGTCTCCAATCTGACTCTGACTTAGGGTCTTTTCTTCAATTTTAAAATTCTTTATAGGTTTCCATTTTACAATTTAATCTAATATTCTTTATTGTTTCTGTAGATTGTCTTATTTTCGTTTTAGTTTATTATGAATTTGCAATGTCTGTTTTTTATCTTATTATTCTGTTCCATTTATAAAGATTGTTCCGTTCTAATCAAGGAAATAGTACGAGCAATATCTAATGGTCCCTGTTTAACGCTTTTGCGTATTTTCCACAGAATCAAAAAAAACTACATAGTAAAAAAATAATAGGAAACTATTCGTCTATACAGAAAGTAATAAGTGTAAAATTAAATGACAACAAATGACGTTTTAAAACTGTTTTTCGAGATCGTTCTTCTTTGGACCAGTCCAAGGAATTAATTATTTCATCGAATAAATCGTATTGCATACTCACTTCACTTCGAAAACACTACGAAGACGTTGAGACTGTTGTGCGACCGACGGTGATTTTTTGCTAAGGGCTGACTGATCACGTTACTTTGCTGAGATGAATTCGGGGCAACAAACGCAGGATTTACACTGCTGTTTTGTCATGGAGATTGTTGCATGGACTGAGTAGGTGAATCAGGTTTTTCTGATGGTGATATGATTCCGCTGGCCATACGACTGAAATCACTTACTACTGAGCTTTTATCATCAGCCGTAGTTGCTCTACACTTGTTGGTGAGTCCATTGAGCTTCGTCGACTAAAACATCAATGGAGTTGCTTGAGCAGAACTTACAACAACTGAATTTGGTGCAGAGGATGCCACTGTCTCCAGACAGTTGTCGCTGCATTGAACGAAAAGCAGCGCCACAACGCAAAAGCGAAAAATGGGTCGTTCCTTCCTCTACCAGTTACCAGCAATCGCCTGTTCGGAAGTACAGTAATTTAAAAATATAATCAAATAGGGTTGCACTTACTGTACACGTGACTAAACCGGGAAAAGATATAAGAAACATACAAGTCTTGGCCACATGGAACTACATACAATAGATTCACCGAACCAATTTATCGAAGAGCACAAATGAAGCTGGTAAACTTTCGTCGGAAAGCGGTGGCGCATTCAAAACCAGGGCAGAGGCACTTCAATAAAGCTAAATTAAAGATGGGAAACTCGAAAGCAACTTCTCTAATCTTTAATTGCAACACCATGAGCAAACTCCTTCGCTTGCTATAAAAATGAAAATCGTGTAACTGTAACACCGCCTAATATATTCAATGCATTTCCAATAGTGAAATTTCAACAGAATTCGGGAAGGCGCTAACTGTTCTGCGTCGTGAAACGAATTTCATGACACTCCCAGATGAAACTGACGTAGGATGGGAAGTCATACGGTGGCACATTGCATATGTATTAGTCGCCGACTAATGGTCATGTGTGGCAGTGAAGTCTACTGCCACACGTCCAACGTCAAGTTCCACACACATGATCACCTACCTCTAAGCTAACCAAAAGCGGTTCAGGAACAGCGAGAGGTTAGAGGGCGCGTTCCGGTCTCGTCGACGTCGATAACGACTGACAAATAATCGCCAGTGGCATAGGGCCGATTCATTGCAAAACTTAAATCTATAAATTTGTCAACAACATTAATCGTATAATGTTTAAAGAATAATAATATAACAAATTTATAGTCTGAACCTTATTCCTAATCAAAATTATACACATTAAATAAATTCACTTAAACTCAACCTAACAAAGCCTAACAAAAACCATAAACAAAAACAATAAGCAACATGAAATTTCGATTGTATTTATAAGTCACCATTTAGCCACCAATATCGAGATAAATGAGTCTCAGTTCCATCAAATTCAACAAACCATGCAATAGAATATATCCATAATGAATGTTAAAGTCTTGTGTTCAAATTCGATGGATATTCTATCTCTGATTTTTTTCCATATGGATGTGAAACTTTTCGTTGAGACTTATCTCCTTTTAACCGTTTAATTGATTTAGAAAATTTCAATTTTTTTTTTATTTTTCATGTACATACATAAATATCTGAGACACATAAATGACTTCAGAAAACGCCAGTTTTAAAGAAAGTTCCAACAAAAACCCCTTCTCCCCACATACTCAAAAATCTTGGTGGCAAAAAAAATGTAGGCATAAAGGGAAAGATAGCTTGGCATGTTATTGCATTAAAACCATTCATTCTAGGGCCTGACCTTCGTCGATTTAAATTATTAACGTTTCTAATAATCGGATTTTTAATCTCCCGTTCTAGGAAAAACTTTACTCTAAATTATTAGTTTGCATGATGTATTTTGGTCGGGGACTCAAGAAGGTCATCTTTTTCATCGGACGTGATATATGAATAACATTAAATTTTCACTATGTCTGTTTGAAACTTTTACTAAATTATAATAATTATTGATTGAATTTTTTTGGAGAATGTTCAGATTATTTAAGTGAATGAGATTATCTGTTTCCGCCGTCAAGATAAACCCCCCGCAGTTGTCTATTTCTTAAAATTAATCAGTAAACAAATTTAAAATGGTCGTTGTTGGAGCTTCATTATATTGTAAAACATGGCTTTGATCCAACACCAACGAAGTGTAACAAGCCTTCCAGTAGAAATTTGCATTTGTAGTAGTCAGCTTACATGTGGCCAGATGGAGTGAGCTGTTAGCCTACTTGGGCAGAATGTAAATGTTTGTACAGCGTAATATATTCTATGTTTCACATGAAAAAGATACAAAACATATTCCTAGCATGCTAAAAATTCACCTTCCACTGTCATCTACACTTTTCAGAACAGCTAAATGAAAGACACGTTGAATTCTTACCATTGACAGCTACCTTGAGGAAGTAAACAAATTCCTAATCTTTTAACTTTGAATCTCAATAAAACACGAACGGATGTATGAACTGAAACGAAATTTACTTTATAAGGAGCGCTACGATATTCTTCGTGGACCGTTTGGATTTCACAATTGAAATCCGTCCATACAAAACCTCGAATTTTCATCCGCACTTTCACATTTCTCCATATACCGCCATATAAACTAGCCAGCAAAGTCAGCCTACATGTGGTCATGTATGTGGTAGTATGGCTTTTTGTACATGGCTTGTTAAGCTGTGGCAGAGCATATCTACTAAATAGCAGTTGTAATTCGAACAAATTTTATTTCTTACGGTACTTATAGAGTAGAGAGAATTGGATTAAAAGTGCATATGTACGGTAAACAAAAACTTGAATTTGCAAGCAACTGAACCAACATATGGTAAATTTTAATCCATCTTCCGTTTTTATTTTGATAGCTCCTCGATGGCAGGGTAGTTTGTATATATGCTCTGGCTGCAGTAAGGCTTTGCTCCCATACATATGGCCCAACGCAATTGCATTTTTTCATACTGACGTCATTTTCATGTACCAAAAAACATAATCTGTGTAAAACGTTGTCACTGTATTTGTGTGTACGTTGCATCAGCTAACTGGATGGATATAAAAACCATGCGCTCATTTCACAAATCTGTAATGATTTTCTTAATGTCCGTGTAGGACACGGGTGCCGATGGCCTGGCACAAGTGTCAGCGAGCTAAAACAACACCGAGCTGAGCTAACTAGCTTCGTTTAACGACCGCGTACGCGTGCTTGACGGCTAGCATTTGCGGGATCATATGAGGCGGGTTCTTGTCGAGCCACGAAGCTACACTACAAAATACTTATCACGCGTACTCTACTCTACAAGACATACGGATCAATTTTTATTATCTTTAGAAATGATCTATTAGGTGTCAATTAAGCTACTCTACAGTAATTCAATATATTTTTTTTGCGTCGTTAAAGTTAGCGGACACGGAGGCTTGAGACAAACGCAAACATTACACAAAACGCAACCGTGACTTTCTCCGAAGAAGGTCGTTACATTACAAGCGGAATATCAAACCTAAAGATGTTAAAGTGGCTGAAGTGAACCACTCATCTCTGCCTAAAGGATGGAAAGTTGACGGATGTAGTTTACTTTACACTAGTAAAACAACAAACTAAGCAGTTTCGATGGGGTGACCACCTTATCTCTTCAGGAGCAGCCACTCCTGATCACCACGGGGCTGCTCGAGTGCTTATGTTTATTACAAATCACTTGATTACCTTATAACTACTCCTAGTTTTCTTTTGAGAACCAAGAAAAATGATTTTAAAGGAAAAAGCTAACGCATGATGTCATTTCTATTAACATTTTTACTGACTTTTTAAGTGCAATATACAAAACTTCTTTTTGTCCACAATTATCACCGCGTCTATATTAAGTCGTATGTTTCCCAATATTGGGATTTCGTTTATCAGACTTTCTTTAGCTTGATTTAACTTTTCGTTGGTGTGATAACGAAGTAACACAGGACCAAAAACGGAAGCATTACGTCACAATGTGTAGTTAAAATAGGTATAAGTAAATGTCCGTAAAGGACTGCAGCGATGATCTGCTGCCTCGGCTCAAATGGGCTAGCCATCGAGCGCGCTCCTCCATTTTTTATCGTTTAACAGGGGATCTTGCCCAGTAGAGTGGCCTTCCGCTCGCATGCCCTATGATGGTATAGGGTTATGTGATTTAATCACATAATTCTATAATATGAATTGGTCACGTCTATATTTCTCATTTGATGGGAAAGTTCATGCAAATTATGTTTGTATGAGTTTTCCACTTAAATGGGAAATATATGGCCTCGTCTACGTTTGAATCTTGATCCGGTTGGGAGGGTGCGAGGGGGCACCACTTCCATCTGGATGCCCCACTCTTATTTGTGGGCCATAAGAATCATCGGGTAATGACGAAGTCCCCTTAAGTCCGTCTGTCTTTCCCAAGTCCAGTTTGTCCCTTTCGTCAGCAATTCCCAACTCTTAGTCGGTTAACTCCTTTTTCGACTTCGGTCGACCCCGGAATTCGTGGAAGCGAAATTCTTTGGTAGTGGGTCCTTGTGCTCGGGGAAAGAACCCGCCCTACGACACTGGAACCTAGCCTGCCAGCGCATTCACGCGTCCCCAGACAAGGCCAACCTCGGCGAATACTACCATCCTCTTCCACCGAGGCAGCAGATCATCGATGCAGTCCTTTACGGACATTTCATCTACCTATTTCACTATAAATGTGTACCATTCTATTACACCTACTGACCTGTTTTTTTAGACCAATTGAACAGCTTTTGACAGTTTCTGTAGTGACATCGTGCTCGTTAATTGCTTTCCTCCTGGGCCTGAGTAAGCACGCGTTGACAATTTTGAGATTAATTCAAATAAATTCATAGTGGCGAACCGATTGTTATGTTCTAAGCTAACTGTCAACGAGAAGTAATTGCGGATCGTTGTGGCACTCTTCGTTTTTATGGTCAGCATAGTGACGTCACGGCTAATGTGACGGGCCATATATATTAAGGCATCGCCTTCGTTATATAATCGCCGGATTCGTAAAACGATGACGTATTAAATATGCTGTGTACTTTTGCTCTTGTCAATAAGTGACATTTGTGTGATTTAGTACAGGAATTTTAAAAATAGTTTTCAAAGTGAAAATTGTGTGATTTGAATTGTTAAATTTTAAAGAATTGTTGTAGTGAAAACAATTGTGTTCACTAACCTACATGCATTAAAACATCCGAAATGATTCGCTAAAGCTGGTTTTATTAGTTGAAAAGTTGAAAAATGTAGTGCTGCGAAATGTAGGTTTGTGAAACCAATTGCTATCACTAACGAAACACTTAGAACTTTGCTTTCCGATATTTCGATACATAAAACATGCAACTCGCACTGCGAAAAGAAGGTGAAAAATCTGTAAGATAAAAATATTTAAATCTCAATGATTTGGTGCAAGTGAAACACCAAACCAATCGCTGAAGAAGACCAAACGATAACGGTCGAAAGTCGATTACGACAAATAAAAACTCACTACGAAAACTTGGAAGGAAGGATTTCTGCTTGAATGGCAACACCGGTTGTGGCAGAAGAGGACTTGTCACTTGTCATCGAGGAGTCGTAGAGTCAAGTCTAAGCTCACGGAGCTTATGTTGTAATAGCAAAGGATAATAAACTATTCTATATATATTTCAACTAGTCTTGTATCATTATCTGCTGAAAAGACAGGACTACATCAGTGGCGACGAGATCCGAATTCACATATGAATTAAAGGCAAGCACCATAACCTAGAAAGTGAATTGCAACTTTCACGTGTGCATCTTACTGAAAGATATCGATATGGACGCAGATGCAGTTCAGGCATTAATTACAGCAATGGCTGAGCAGCAAAACAAATTTGCCCAGCAAATGGCTAAGCAGCCATCAAGACGGATACTACAATTACGTTGTTGATCCAACAATTGACTCAGCATCAGCCATCGGCAGTCCCAGCGGGAACATCGTTGCACAACAATCTGGCGTATCGTATGGACAAATTTTCGTACAGTGCGGAAGACGACCAGACGTTTGAGTTGTGGTACGCGCGTTTGAGTCAAGCCGAAAGGACAATTTCAGCAAGAGCTGACCTACTTACAGAGAAATTATCAACATCAGATTACCAGAGGTTCACAAACACTATTCTCCCACAGACGAAAGCAACGATCCCCTTTGATGACGCTGTCAAGGAGCTTAAGCGGATTTTCGGTCGTCGGGAGTCACAATTTCCGTTAAGATACAAACATCTGAAGACTGAGAAAGATTTAAATGAAAGTTTTTCAGAATATGCTTCACGACTCAACGTAAGGTGTGAAAAATGCAACATCGCAAAGTGCAGTCCTGACGTCTTCAAAGATCTTATATTCGTAAAGAGATTGAATAAAACACAAAACTCATTGGCCTTGGAGAAATTATTGACAAAATTAGAGCAGCTGGAGTTGGGGGGAGAATGTGCCGGCGTAGAATCGAGGACATCTTCAAGAAATACCAATCCATTTTTGAAGAAAAGATTGGGTGTGTTCTGAACATAGAAGTTAAGCTTCAACTCAAAGAAGGCGTGAAACCAGTTTTCATCCGTGAACGTGATATTCCCTTTGCATTGTGAGAGAGAGAGTTTTTTTTGTGGTAGGGAGGTGAAGGCATTTACGCCCGCCGAGTCTGGCAGTGTGGGACTCCCATGGAGGATACCCTTGGACTACCTACTAAACACCTCCCCTGTCAACCTGAGAACCCAGCTTGGAACCGTTTGACACATTACTTCGGGCCAGGTCTCGTTTTGTTACGCCGTGGGGCGCCTTCAAGCTGGGGAGTCCCTTTCCTAGCGGGAGGGGAGAGGGGAAGAGGAAATGCCAGAAGAGCGATCCCCCAGCCCCAGCGCCTCCGGCTGCTGTGAGTCCCTTTTATATTTAAGGACTGCCCGAGCATAATGTGCCACCTGGTTCCATTTGTCAACCGATTCAAGCATCACCGCGACTACATTATCCGCGGTGAGCTCTCCCGTCTCCCTGTAGAGTTCCCTTCGCAGCCTCACCCACTTTGTACACGCAAAAAATGTGTGACAGGCATTGTCCTCCTCTCCTGGGCAAAACCGACAATCGGGAGACCGTGACTTACCGATCTTGTGCAGGTAAGACTGAAAACACCCGTGCCCGCTCAAAAGCTGAGTCAGATAGAAATCAGTCTCACCATGCCTTCGATTTAGCCACGGTCTCACATCCGGGATGAGGCGCGCAGTCCACCTTCCCTTCGTGCAATTCCCCCAAGACTGCTGCCAATCGTTGAGCGAGCGCTGTCTCTCCTCGCGGACAACCATCTTCCTCGCATCCTCGTTTCGGCGCAGGTAAATAGCGCGGCGCTCTCTAGCAAGGAGGGCGACAGGTATCACGCCTGCAATCACTCTCACCGCCGAGTCGGAGACTGTTGGATACGAAGATGCAATTCTCAGTGCTCCTCTTCTCTGTACCTGTGCCAATCTTTTTCGGTATACCTCCTTGCTGAGAGCGTTGCCCCATACCTCTGCTCCGTAAAGTAGCACTGACCCTACAGCACTCATCAAGAGGCGTCTTCTTGATGGGCTGGGTCCCCCTATGTTGGCCAGAAGTCGACTCAGGGCCGATATTCCCGAAGCAGCCTTCTCAGCCGTTGCCCTGATTTGCTCAGAGAAACTCATCTTTGAGTCGATCAGTAGCCCCAGGTACTTCACCGCTGGCTTCGATTCGATTTGTATGTCTCCAATACTGATCATCCTTACTCCAGGGATTCTCTTTTTTTGTCAAGATGACCACTTCGGTTTTCTCCAGTGCTAAACTGAACCCGCGAGCAGTCATCCAGTCCCTCACTCGGCGCATTAGCATACCTAGCCTAAGTTGCGCTTGTTCAACGGTGCGTCCGGCGACCAGAGCCGCAACATCATCCGCATAGCCGACCAAGCGCGACTCATCTGGCATCTTGGTCGGCTATGCGTGTTAAATGCTCATTCTTCAAGGAAAGCATAAACTACCTCGGTCATGTAGTGTCGCACAATCAGATTCAGAAATGGCCAGCTAAAGTTTAAGCAGTTTCTCGGATGCTGCGACCGAAGAATGTGGATAAATTGAGGAGATTCCTTGACCTAGTCACATATTATGCCAAATTCATTCCAGACTTTTCTTCAAAGATCTACCCACTACGCTGCTTGCTCAGGACGTGTGAACGTTTCTCTGCCGAAGCTTCCTTTGTGAATCTCAAGACAGAACTATACTCAGACAGAGTGCTCATTCCGTTTGATCCTTGCCCACCGTAATGGCCGCAGTACTCAGCCATGAAATTGATGGTCACGAGCATCCAATCGGCTACGCCTTGCGACCTCTGACGCAGGCTGAGCCCAATTATAGTCAGCTTGACAGAGAAGCAAATTAATATTCGGCAAATGTTTCGTTCTCGTCAGAGACAATAAGCCACTTTCAAGGATTTTTCATCCAGACCGTGCATTGTCGCAGATAACCTCTTCGTGGTTGCTGAGGTACGCCTCTTTCCGCAGTGGCCTCGACTACACACTACAATGCCTAGCTAGTTCGAAGAGGAATTTCAGTCGCAGGTCTTACGCAAGTAGTCTAAGCGCAGTTAAAATCCTTCAGCCACCAATTCAAATATCCGTTTGAAACGCTTCCAAAATTTCCGAAGAAAAATTTTGCCATTGCTTCAACGCTGTCCTTGTGAGATTTCCAACCAATCAGCAACAACAAAATCAAATTCGCGTGTCCGATCTAATTGCCGATGAGGTGCCAGACATAAGCTACTCTAATTTTAGCTGGAATACTCTGCACTAATTAAAAACGCCAAACACAAGTTATGGAGCCGCGTATCCGAACCGAAAAACCGAACCAATCAGTCGTGGATTGTAAAAAACCCTACCCTCTAGGCAGCGTACTTATTTCCCGCTTCCATTTTCCGTCTAAAAGAACGTAAATATTTCTTTTTTATATTTAAATCTAATACTCATAAAACCCATTATATTGCTAAATTTATTCCTACTTCGGTTTTCTCCAGTGTTAGACTGAACCCACGAGCAGTCATCCAGTTTCGCGCTCGCCGCATCAGCATACCCAGCATAAGTTGTGCATGTTCAATGGTGCGTTCAGCGGCTAGAGCCGCAACATCATCTGCATAGCCAATCAACGGCGACTCATCTGGCATCTCCAGTCTCAGTAGGCCGTCGCAAGACACGTTCCACAGGTTTGCACTAAGGATTGATCCCTGAGCATCATCGGATGTATCTTCCATCCTTCGTTGGCCCTGTGTGGTGTCGTAAAGCATGCTTGTCCTTCAGGTAGTCATTCAGAAGCTTCGTCAGATATTCTGGACCTTGAAAAGGGTTTTCCAGCGTATCCAGAATATCCACCCATCTAGCGGAGTTGAAGGCGTTCCTAATGTCGAGAACGATCCCTCACTTGGTGCGGCTATATGCCTCTGCCTTTTGGACCGCACTCACTATCTCTACAATCGCAACAATGGTTGAACGTCCTGCTCTAAGGCCGTACTGCCGAGGGGATTGGTCCACAGCAGCACGAATCGTACAAGTGAGTCTTCTCTTGAAGAGTTTCTGTAGTACATTTCCAGCAGTGTCTAGCATGCATAACGGGCGATGTGCAGATGGCGATCCGGCATTTCCCTTCCCCTTGCTGATCAGCACGAGCCTCACCACCTTACATTGTACCGGGAAAGCCTGGTCCCGTAAGCAAGCGTTAAATGTGCTGAGCAGCAAATCAGGCAATTGGTGATAGACAAGTTGCAACACCGCAGTTGGAACATCATCTAGACCTGGAGCCTTCCTCGCTTTCAATGAAAGGAATGTTTCTTCAAGTTTCTGTTGTGTGAAGAGTGGATACTCGATTGCTTTTTCACCGTGGACAGCGTCAACAGGGACGAGTTGTATTCAAGGTTTCCGTAGGGCATCAAGCTTCCGCATAACTAGCTTGTAGCCAAGGCCCGCTAAATCTTGCCAGCAGCGAGCCTTGCTGTTGTTAATCGATTTGCGAAGGTGCTTCCTGGCCGAATTATATGCTGCTACCCGGTTACATGCCTCCTTACGGGTCCGTGCCCGTTGAGCCTCATACCGAAGCTTGTGACACTCCCTTTGCTATTCAGCGATTTAAGTCGACCACCAGTACATACCCAGATGGTTCCTGATGGGGCATAGAAGCATCGTAAGTAGTCATGATGATACTCATAGTTGATTTCGCCACATCTTGAGCTGCCAGTTCTTCTATCCCCTGCGAATCACCCTGCAGCGGAGCACCTGCCCTGAGCACCTCGACGTACATCCTTCCGATGTTCCATCCAATTGTAGAAGGTTCAGAGCACGGGTGTCGGGAGACAACATCACTGATCTCAAGCAGAATGCACTGATGATCACTGGCTGAGTAGTCCTCTAATACTCCCCAATTGTGTATCCTCCATACTAAGGACTCCAAGACGAATGTCAGTTCCGGTATGATTGCTTCGCAGCCAATACGACGGAAAGTTGGCATATTTCGGGTATTTAGTACGATCGCCTGCCCTTTCTAGGATTCATTTTCTTCGCGGATCTGTTTGAGGCAACGCCCCCAACGAGCACGTTGCCGTCTGCTTTCGAGACAGCGCCCTTCATAGCATTAAGCTGGTCTTGGAAAGATGATATCGATTCGTTTGACGTTAGGTATACACTAAAAGTGGTCCCTGAACACCGAACCCACACGAAACCACCCCGCGTTCGACGCTCTCCACCTAGAAACCATTGTTCCGAGCTCAGATGGCGGTAGTACTAGCTTGATCCCCATGATGCAGAACTTTTATCGTGGTGTTGCTCACTCAGCAGCAAAATATCGGCTTTAAAGTCCCTCACGAATTGCTCAGGCAGGTTTTCGGCGGTTGAACTGCGATGTACGTTTAGCTGCAGGATGCGGGTCACCGAAGTTCTGATTTTGCCTTGGCTAGGGCTGCCCAGAAAACCCGACATTTCCCTGATCCCAAGACGTGCCTAATATCCGGTCTTGGTTCAACATCCTTTTAGAGGATACAGTGTGCTTTCTTTGTACAGTCTTTTCTTTTCACCTCATTTGTAAAATAGGGAACTCCTTTTAAGTTTAAATAAACATATATTCCGGGAGTAATAGTGCTCCCTTCTTCAGTATCTAAAAACACTATTACTCCTAAAATACAGATTTGCGTTTTTTTGGGAAAAATATCAACTATATAACGAAGTTGTAAAGGCGCAAAAACACCGAGGAAATAAAGATATTGAAGAGACGCTACTCTTCATCGTATCCTGCAGACAACCCACCCTATGCTTACTTTGCCCTTATTCAGAAATTGTTCGGCGTTTTTTTCGGTCGTCAGTGATGGCCATGCGCTGTCCCTTATGGCTTTCTGGTATCAGCTTCGCTTTGATCCTTTCCACACTAGGGAACTCCCCTTTGATGGTCTCTTCTACCTCGTCCAGGTCCTTGACATAGTCAATGTCTCTAATTCGATTGTTGCCATCGGCTTAAGCAAGGCTATGGTTGCGCTTTTGCCGAGGACTTTCTTTACTGCGTGGTAGACTACTTCTTTATTCTGGGCCTCTGCTCTGAATTCAATCAGTATGTGTCCCGACCGCGTTGGTCGTACTGCTTTATTGTCAGTTTTGGTGTTTTCGGGCCTTACCCGTTTTACGAGTATTGCCTGGTACCAGGGTCTTTGTTGGGGCTTCTTTCTCTCCTGTTTTGCATCAGGTCTTTCTCGCTCATTTTGTCAGCACTATCTGGAGCCAATGAACTGGCATTCTATGCCAGTCAAGCGCCTCTTTCCTTTAGGCTCATTCCTTCGCGTTTTTTTTTACCCTTTTTTGGCCTTTAACCAGCTCCTCCGATAATACCCTATGCGGTCTAGGAGCTCTTCTAGTTCAAGGAGCCCATTCTTTACTCCTTTGCTGATTTTTGGTGAGTCCCGTGCAGATTTTTTTTTTTACAACATCTCCCACATTTCGGATTAGTCAATCTTCTTCATGTCACGCTCTCTAAAGAATTCTAGCCTCCAAGAGAACTTGTGTCGCCCGGGATTCCCCCTGCCTTAGTGTTGGCGCTGTTTCTACAGTCTGGGAAAAAAGTTAATGTTATTCCTATCCTTAAAAATCTTCAGCCATCAACTATGTACTTTTAACTTTCGTCCGTTATTCCTATTTCCATATTTACAAAAACAGCTTGAACTCTTTGTATCTAATAATCTTTCAGAGCCACTAAGCTCAAATCTCGTGGCGGAGCAACACGGATTCTTAGCAGGACAATCCGCTGCATTTAATTTTTAGTTTAGAGTTTACAAAGATTCTGAGCAACCTGCTTCAATTTGATGTTTTTGTATAGATTTCTCTGAAGCCTTTGCATTTGCAATTCACTATCTTCTCTGCCAGACCTTAGAGTCGATTAGCATCTCCAGGTCTGTACGCTTTTGTATGTCATCGTATTCTTCGTTCATGTGTAGTTCTCAGTTGAGCTGCTGCTTCTCCATTTCACCCTTGATCTGACTCTCCTCAATGGTCAATCTTTGGATCTTTCCTTTTTAATTGTAATTCAATATTCTTCTCCCAGGTGTTTTCTCCCTTTGCTTCTTGCATGGTGATTATTTCAAAGTGTTAAAATGATAAGCCTCTTCAAGTACGTAACATCCCCAAAATGACCTAATTGGTAACTTGTGTATCTCAAATTTTCTCAGTCTCAACCTTACATACATAATGTACTTTGCCCTTCAGACCATTTAGCTCATATTCGAATATACTCTGTGTAATATTCTTTTCTGCCCTGTGGACTCATCCAAAGGACTTTTTACCCAAAGATAAAATTCTTGGCATAATACCTAAAAGAGCTTTCAGTCTCTGAATTCCTCTTCTGCGTACACGGGCTTATCGATACTGATACCACTTCATTTATGTGCTTGCATCGTCAATTCGCATTTCGAATACTGTTCTGTTCTGGCCTCAATCTTTATGAATATTGTCAATAAAGGAAATTAAACATCAATCACAATAAATCTTATTTGTGTAAAATCGTTATAACTTTACCGACCATTTCTGCAATGAAAAGCAGCTGATTAGTGAAAGTTGGCTCCTCTCCTGAGGCGTCTAGCAGTTTTCCAAGAACTCTGTCAATTCTGCCTTATCACACTCAAGAGAGAAAACCAGAGAACCATCAAACAAAATACCAAACACCACCGATTTGACGTACGAGAAGACTTGTGACGTCTGCTTACATTTGCGCGATCACCTTGTGATTGTCGTGTTGGGTCAGTCATAATTGGCAATTTATCCTCCTAAAAACCTAAAACTGTTTTATACATCTAATTCCTATTGAAGGGTATCAAAACAATTTGCATTGGTAATAATAATGGCGTTGGTTCGCAACACTTTAAAAATCCTGCGTGAGATCTCGCTACGATCAAGTTCAAGGGTTAGTTTTTTCTACTTGCAATGCCTGCTCACCTTGCAGTTTTTTTTTTCATTTTAGCTGGTCTCCACAAATTTTGATCCTGAAAATCAAGGTGAGAACTTGGGCGTTTCAACTTTCCCAGGAGCATGTGCTCCATTCGTTACGAAACCCAGTCTACTGAAACCGAACAACGTTTCTGCCATTCCAATTTATCGCGTAATGGATCGGAATGGCGCGATTGAAGACCAGACACAGGATCCCAACCTGAGCCAGGCGACCGTTGAAAAAATGTTTGAAGACATGGTCCTGTTGAACACCATGGATAAGATTTTATATGAATCCCAAAGGCAAGGACGCATTTCGTTCTATATGACAAATTTTGGTGAAGAGGCTTCTCATATTGGAAGTGCTGCTGCCTTGGATCCAACAGATATTGCATATGGACAATATAGGGAGGCTGGTGTACTTGTTTGGAGAGGTTTCACTATTTCGGATTTTATTGATCAATGCTATGGAAATGATGAAGATGCCGGACGCGGCAAGCAAATGCCTGTCCATTATGGTTCGAAAAAGCTGAATTTTGTGACAATTTCAAGTCCATTGGGTAAGTGTGATCTGATCAGATATTTGAGCGCTAAATGTTTGCGAGAGGAACAAATTTCATTTGCCTGGTTTCGTAAGATTTTCTGGCTTGCTGTAAAAAACATGTTTATGTTGGGTGTGTTTGCAGAGTTCTTAGTTATCGAGAAAACTGAAGGATAAAGATCAGCACTTTTACCATTCAATCTGACTGATGTGAGCTTCTTTGTGTAGTTGCTGGAATCATGACTACGTGAAGGGGGTGGCCATTTAATATTTACAGTTTATTTACCAGACATTAACAAGAGATAAAATCAAAGATTGTGCGAAAATGCGTGACACCCCTTGGGAAAAATACTTATTTTTACCCTTCGTTATCTCGAAAACTAAGGAATTTTTGCAGAAACATCCAGAACAAATATGCGTCTTTACATCAAACTCGATTAAATGGCATTAAAACCTTGCGAAACCAGGGAAAGGGAAGTCGTGCCTAAAGAAGATTGCTTAACTTTATTTTTCAAGATTCTGGGTCATTTTTTGTTTTGGAATAACAATATTTACAATTTACTTGGTCTAGCATTTAATTATTACGGGTTATACCGAATGGGTTTGCTATATCAATTAATTGGAACAAGGGGAAAAATCAACCAACTCTATTGAAAAATTACATATAATACAAAGAACACAACAAAATATTGAACTTTTAGCATATATCTAATATGTTCTAACATAATTTTAGTAAATTCTAATCAAAAACTTTATTCTATTCTAATATATTTACATCACAATATTCCTAACTTACATATTAGAATCTAGCACTAATTTTTCAAATATCTGTTGAAATAGGCAACAATAACGTTTAATATAGCAATAATGAGCTGAAAATCAATAAAGCGAAAAAAACACAAACCACGAATAATTTAGCCAATGTCGTTCAGCCTCCCCTGTATCTATGTGTTTTCAATGTACTCGTCTGTATCTATGTGTTTTCGTTCAAAGTTACAGACGGCGATATGATTTCAAAGTAGTCGACTCTCGTCATTTTAGCAGTTGGATAAATTCGATTCGATGTATAGTGTTTCCAATCCATCTCGGGCTATCTGTACAGACCAGGACATCACGAAGACATTTCCTTTCGAAAACATAGTCTTACTTTGGAATTATCGCTGTGATTACGGCAGATTTGACATCCATGTATCAAGACTGGTCTAACCAGAGTCTTGCAACAAATCACCTTGACCATTTGATCAATTTATCTGGAATGAAATAGTCGTCGAAAGGATATGACTACTTTTTGTGCATTCTACTCCATTGCACTGTCGCCCCTCTCGGACTTTCGCTTCCTGCAACAAGTGCCTCCAACTGTCTAGGTCCATTGACCACATCCTTCAATTTCGAAATCCGAGCGATGATGAACTGTCTTCGTCGACCGAGTCAAACCAGCGTTTCCTTGGTTTGCCTTTTATCTCTGCCCTTCAGTTCTCCGAATGAAGATCTTTTTCGGTAACGATTCACTTGGCCAGCCCATTGTATCTTCCGCAGTCATGCAATATTTGAGACCTCCGGCTCGCTAAAAATTTCATACAGCTCATGGTTATATCGAATTCGCCATTGGTCCCCGTCTAGCTTCGCTCCGATTATTTGCCTCAGGACCTGTCTTTCGAAGGCGTTCAGTATATTTGCGGACGCTTGGCTTAGGGACCATGTTTCACACTCATACCATAGCACAGGGCTTATCACAGATTTGTATACTTGGAGCTTTATTTTCCTGTGTATGCAGCCAGTCTTCAAGATCGTCAAAACTGAATCAAATATTTTATTTGCGAGCTGTATTCTTCGGCGTAATTCGTCTCTTTCATTACTGGTTCTCGTTATTTTGACGCCTTATATACAAATTCGCCCACATTTCGTCAAGCAGGCATTTGAGAGATTTTTCCTCGACTGTGTCATGAGCTTTGTTTTATTCTCATTGATTTGTAGCCCTAGTAGTTTTGCTTTGCAGTCGAGTTTCAGGAAAAGTTCTTTGGCGGTTGTTAACGACCGTGACAAAATATTGATGTCGTCCGCATAGGCTATCACCTGGCTCGACTTGTATAGTAACGAACCTCTTGTATCGACAGGTAGCTTTCTTCCAGAGCCAAATTGAATAGCAATGGGGCCAGCCCACCTCCCTGCTTTAGGCTGATATTTGTGTTAAACCCGTCAGTGAGTTGGTTATTGATGTGGACTTGGGAGGTTGTCGACGTCATTGTCATTTTGGTAAGATACCAAAGCAAAGCATTATTTGGTACAGTACGTTACGATCAATACTGTTGCTTAAAGTCAACGAAAATTTTGTGTACGTCCATGATGAACAATTAGTCTGTTGTCGATCTACCTGCTGAAAAGCCACCTTGATACTCTGATTTTATTTTCTAAGATCTTGGAAAATATTTTGTACACCGTACCTCTATATGCCTCTATAGTTTTTCCACTCTAGCTTGTCACCTGTTTTGTGGATAGGGAATATAATTGATTGGCTCCACTCGTTCGGCATGTGTTGTTATTGCCAAATGTGCTGGATCATTTTATGGATGGCTTTCTGAACACTGATGCCACCATATTTAATGAGCTCCACTCGAATCACATCGATGCTCGGGGCTTTATTATGCTTTTGGGCTTTGATGGTGGAACAAACTTCATCCAGGTGGGGTCAATGAAAGCTCTGCGGGAATATCTATACTCTCCGATGTTCTGGAGCTGTGCGGAGGATTTAGCAGGTTCTTGAAATATGATGCCCATCTTTCCTTAATCCTGTTTTCATCAGTGATGATGTTACTGATGTCACCACGCGAGAGCGTGGTCTTGGGTTGATAACCGCGTTTCAGGCTTTTCACTACTCTGTATGTTTGTCTTGTGTTGTTGCTCGCTAGAATTGATGGTCGTGATAGTATTTTGTTTTCTTAATTCTAATTATCTTATTCGCTACCCTTCTGAGATTTCCATAATGTTCTCTCTTCGTCCTGGTTTTCCTACCTATATATTCTTTGTTCTTTGTACTGAGGAGGATTTTGACATGTTCATGATAGTACAAATACTGACCAAGATAAATACTGAGGTATCACACACAGGATTTATGTGGAACGCGTTTTTAACTGGCCTCACCAGCCATAATGTGGAAATCCTTCCAATTACGTATTAGGTCTTGATGACCAATCGCAAGGTTGTACGAAACAAAGTTATATCGCATTTCTGCGCATTGACTTTCATTCGCCAACTCTCCGTATAGAACTGTATTTAAATTATATCATTAAACTTTTTTTAGGTTGCTCTGAAGCTAATAAGATCATCAGTAAATGCTTTTAATGATCGCGTTGGCGACACCTTAAATTCAAATCTGGTTAATAGTTTACGAATGAATATGGAGAACAGTAACTGTTGAATATGGAGAACAGTAAATGTTCCTGGCTATAAACTTGAAATCGCGCATTTGCATTTGATTTCGATTAGTTAAATGAAACAATTTCCCGTACAACATATTGCATATAATGACGTGAAGGTGCCTGGGGAACTTGTCCTGAAGGAGTTTAAAAATATGTCCATCAAACCATACCTTATCAAAGGCTTTCTCTATATCAAGGAGGCACGCTCTAACTCACTCTCTATTGTTGCATTTCCAACAGATATCAGAAGTTACTTTCGTTATCGCAGTCCACCTTCCCTTCGTGAGTGAGCGCTGTCTCTCCTCGCGGACAAACATCTCCCTCTCATCGTCGTTTCGACGCAGGTAAAGAGCGCGGCGCTCTCTATCAAGGAGGCCGACTGGTATCTAGCCTGCAATGACTTTCACCGCCGAATCAGAGACTGTCGGATACGAAGATGCAATCCTCAGCGCTCCTCTTCTCTGTATCTTTGCCAGGCGTTTTCGTTATACCTCCTTACTGAGAGCGTCGCCCCGTACTTCTGCTCCGTACAGTCGCACTGACCCTACACCACTCATCAAGAGGCGTCTTCTTAATGGGCTGAGTCCCCCTAAGTTGGCCATAAGTCGACTCAGAGCCGATACTTCCGCCGTTGCCCTGATTTGCTCAGAGAAACGCATCTTCAAGTCGATCAGTAGCCCCACGTACTTCAACGCTGATTTCGATTCGACTTGTATGTCTCCAATACTGATCATTCTTACTCTAGGGACTCTCTTTTTTGTCAAGATGACCACTTCGGTTTTCTCCAGTGCTAAACTGAACCCGCGAGCAGTCATCCAGTCTCTCACTCGGCGCATTAGCATACCAAGCCTAAGTTGCGCTTGTTCAACAGCAACATCATCCGCATTCTCGATCAAGCGTGACTCATCTGGCATCTCCAGTCTCAGTAGGCCGCCGTAAGACAGGTTCCACATGTCCGGACCAAGGATGGATCCCTGGGCAACACCCGATGTAATTTCCATCCTTCGTTGGCCCTGTGTCGTGTCGTAGAGCAGCCTTCGGTCCCTTAGGTACTAACAGGATGATCCGTCGCTTGGTGTGACTATGTGCCTCTGCCTTTTGGACCCGCTCATCACCTCTGCAATCGCATCAATAGCAGAACGTCCTGCTCTAAAGCTGTTCTGCCGAGGAGATATGTATCCAGCACCACGAATCGCGTCAGTGAGTCTTCCTTTGATGAGTTTCTCTAGCACTTTCCCAGCCGTGTCTAGCATGCATAACGGGCGGTATGCAGACGGCGATTCGGGATTTCCCTTCCCCTTGGTGATCAGCATGAGCCTCGCCACTTTCCATCGTACCGGAAAAACCCCATCCCGTAGGCAAGCGTTGAATGTGCTGAGCAGCAAGTCAGGACAATGACGATAGACAAGCCGCAATACCTCAGCCGGAACACCATCTGAACTTGGAGCCTTCCTCGTTTTCAGTCAAAGGACTACCTCCTCCAGTTCCGGATGTGTGAAGAGTAGACACTGCTGTTTCATCCTGGATAGCGTCAACACGGACGTGATGGAAGAGTGCCCGCACTATCTCATCCATCTTTTCCACACCATGTATGCAAGGCTTCCATAGGGCGCCACGCTTCCGCATAACTAGCTTGTACCCAAGGCCCCACGGATCCTTGTTCACATTGTCCATTAGGTCTTGCCAGCAGTGAACCTTGCTATTGTTAATCAATTAGCGAAGGTATTTCCTAGCCGACTTATATAATGCCACCCGGTTGCATGCCTTCGTTTTTCAGCGATTTCGGTTGACCACCAGTACACTGGGAGTTTGCCGTGCCGGGGTTTTCGACGGGGCATAGAAACGCAGCAAGCAGTCGTAATGATGCTCATAGTTGAGTTCACCACGTCTTGAGCTGTCAGTTCTTCCATCCCCTTCGAAGCTCCCTGCAGCGGCTCGCCTTCTGTGAGCACCTCGACGAACCTCTCGACGTCCATCCTTCCGATGTTTCGTCTAGTTGTAGAAAGCCGAGAGCACGGACGTCGGCAGACTGCCCTGATGATCACTGGCTGAATAGTCCTATAATACTTTACAATTGTGTATCCTCCGTACTAAGGACTCTGAGACGAATGTCACGTCCGGTATGGTTCCTTCACAGCCAATACGGCGGTAAGTCGGCGTATTTCCGGTGTTCAGTACGACGAGTGCCATCCTGGCCACCATTTCCAGGATTCTTTTTCGTTTGAGGCATGCCCCATTTGATTGCTTTAGCGTTGAAATCTCCCCCAACGAGCACGCTGCCCTCTGCGTTCGAGACAGCGCTCCAGAGCATTAAGCTTGTCTTGGAAAGATGATATCGATTCGTTCGGCGTTAGGTACACACTAAAGAAGGTGGTCCCTGAGCACCGAACCCACGCGAAACCATTCCCCCGTCCACAACTCTCCGCATGAAAATCACTGATCCGAACTCAGCTGGCGGCAGTACCAGTTTCGTCAGGATACCATGATGCTGAACTTTTATTCTGGTGTTGCTGACTCAGCAGCAAGAAGTCGGCTTGTATGTCCCTCGCAAACTGCTCAAGCAGATTTTGGGCGGTTGAGCTGCGATGTACGTTTAGCTGCAGGATGTGGATCATCGAAGTTCTAATTTTGCTTTGGCTAGGGCTTACCGGAAAACCCAACATATTCCTGATCCCAAGACGTGTCCAAAATCAGGTCTTGGATCAGCATCCTTGCAAAGAATACAGTGTGCCCTCTTCGTATACTCTTTTCTTTTATGTCCCATTTCACCGCATTTGTAACATAGGGAACTCCTATCGGGTCCTTTGCATACTTGTGTGGTGTGACCATAGCCAAGGCATTTGAAACATTGAAGAGGCGTTGCTCTTCGCCGTATCCTACAGACAACCCACCCTATTCTTACTTTGCCCATGTTCAGAAATTGTTCGGCGTCC
Organism: Odontomyia ornata; assembly: GCA_963969285.1. Taxonomy (NCBI): domain Eukaryota; kingdom Metazoa; phylum Arthropoda; class Insecta; order Diptera; family Stratiomyidae; genus Odontomyia; species Odontomyia ornata. The sequence goes on from OZ017738.1 coordinate 175,401,423, forward strand.
TTTTCGGTCGTCAATTATGGCCATCGTTGTCCCCTATGGTTTTCTGCTGCCAGGCTAGCGAACTCCCTTTTGATGGCCTCTTCTACCTCGGCCAGATCCGTGACGCAGTCAATGTCTTATTTCGATCGTTGCCATCGGCTCGAGCGAGGCTATAGTTGCGCTTTTGCCCAGGACTTTCTTTACTGCGTCGCAGAATGCTTCCTTATTGTCGGCCTTTGACCAGTATTTGCCCTGACCGCGTTGGTCGTAATGCTTTAATGGCAGTGTTGGTGTCTTCGAGCCTTCCGTTTCACCTGATGTCCCTAAGCACCACCGCATAGAATCGGCCATCTTGGGGTTTTACGAGCAGTGCCTGCTGCCGGATCCTTCGTCGGGGCTTCTTTCTCTCCCGTTTTCCATCAGGTCTTTTTTCTTGTTGGGCGTCCTTGCGAACTTTACTTTCTGACACTTTGTGAACGACTTTCTTTGCGCCTTTCTTCGCTCCTTTTGTAAGCACTGTCTGGAAACCCTGATCAGCTGCTCCACGCCCATCAAGTACCTCTTCCTTCCTTCTTTTGTCCCGATCTCGATTGAGCTAGATGGTGGAGCTATCTGCACGTGGCCTTTAAATTTCGTCCCCAGCGCTTCTTTAGCTCTCTGCTCTTCTTCGGCCTTTTGGTCCGCTTCGGGCTTAAACCAGCTCCTCCGATAATGCCATACGCAGTCTAAGAGCTCCTCTAGTTCAAGCATCCCAATTTTAACTGCTTTGTTGATTTTTGGGGAATCGCATGCAGATTGTATTCTTTTCAGAACATCTCCCGTTTCTCGGAATAGCCATCCTTGGGAGAGGTTATCGCTTTCCGTTCCCGAATACAGTACTTCCGCCACATTTTCGACGTTGGCGATGCAATCACACAACGTCGCTTTATTTGCCTGGTCACTCGTTTCTTTTCCTGCCTTAATCTCCTCGTTGACTTCAGGATGGTTCTTTATTATGTCGGGATTTACGACCCCTGCATCGGTCGCGTCGATAACGATCGTAGCAGTGACCATCGAATTCTCGATGTTCATTATATTTTCCTCCACTGCTCGAACACCTGAACCGTCTGTAGAGTTTTAGGGCGCTCTGGCGTTTGCATCATTTTTTGCTGCGCCCGAACGCCGCAGGAATCTCATTCTGGACCAAAATGTCTGTTAATCTCCATTTTTCATCCGTCTTTACTGTCATTGTATTAATCATCGTTTTTTCATCGTTAGTACCGCGCTCGATGTACTGTTAACGTCGTGGCTGCCACCGCTGATTGCGTCGTCGTAGTTATTATTTTTGATTTCTTTTTTGGTTAATTTTTTTATCTTTTTTAACTGTTTTTGGTTGCCCTAGATTTATTGGGCCCCCATCTGAGCCGCTATCTCCGTTCGGGTGTGGTTATCTTAACAGAGCAGGGAGGCCATGCGAGGGTTGGCACAAGCCCTTATGGGGACAAGTGCTCAGAGCCAGACCAGCGCTAATCGGGAGTCCCGTCTCAACCGAACCTACACCACCAACCCAATGATGTGAACTTCGAACGTACTCCGAGGCCTGCCAAGTTTTTACCGGGACGGAGACGGTTAGATAGTTGAATTGGAGCCATTCACACACGAGTGTCACCTCGGCGCTACTATGCAAAGCAACTAGGTTCAAACCATAGTCTACTCAACTAGTACCCACACCTTTCATTTAACCTGTGTTGCACACTTTTTGAATTTTCCCAGGGGCACGTCAGCTGATCCGGGGCATGACAGCTGATCCCATGTTTGGCGCGCTCAAGAAACAAAGCAAAATGCAAATAAAATTGCCGACGCACGTGTTCTTTTACGCATTTCAGAACATAGGAGTGCTGCCAGATCCAAATAAAAAACTAAAAGATTGCATGGAACGAATTTGTTTTTCTGCAAAGTTATTGACTTTTTGAAATATGGTAATCCTGAATATGTTTATATTCGCGCCAATCCTCGCCTCAGTATTTACCTGCTTGTGTTCGGATTTTTCCGGGGGGTTGATGGAGTGTGGTTACTAGTTGAGTATACCATGGTCCAAACAATCATATTCGCCAGCCCAAAGCATCAATTCCAGCTCGTTGTCCAAAGCGAAGTCCAGATCTAATCAGGGTCGTTACCTGTCATCCAAGGAGGGAACCTCACGGTGCCCCCCATATCCTCGGATTCGTGGGGGCGGCGCTCCCCAAAGAATGCTAGCCTCCAAGAGTGCTCTTGTCGACCGGCATTCCCCCTGCGGGAATTTCCTCGGGTACGTGAGGGCGGAACTCCCCAAAGAATGCTAGCCTCCAAGAGTATTCCTGTCGCCCAGCATCTGAAACCACGCAGTCGAGCTGCGCCTAGGTGACTGGTGTGGCAGCTCCTGATGAGTAGTGGTTACCTCGTACAAAACTGCGAACTTTTTTATGCTACCAGCTATATGCTGGAATCAGCCGGTGAACATCGAGCTCAATGTGCTATTACGTTGATAGCCGAAATGCTCGGGTGAAAGAACAATGTAGTTCTTTCACTTAGGACATCACCATTCCCTAAACGAAATTCATTAAGGAATAAAAGTTTGTTTAGCTCGTTTCATAACGGTGAGATGTTATCTGCAAGAAGAGTATCGTATCAATTAGGACTTGAAAAAAAAATAATATCAATGCAGAAATGTTATAGCACGTGACAATGCTCAGACGTGATAATAAATACATAAAATGTGATGCTTTCTACAAATTACGGTTAAGGCTTTTCATAACGATAAATTTTTCATACTCATTGGAGTTACCGTTGTTACGAGTACATGACGAATTGGCCAGTCAGAGCTTAAAGCTTCGTTGTCATCAGTACTGCAATTCCTATATGAATAAATGATCGGTTTAGTGTTCTTATAAATTATTGTTATGAGTAAAAAACGAAAAATTACGTGATCCTTTTAAAATTAATTTTTTTTTTTGAAATCGGCATTATTTCCGTATTTTTAGCAACGCAGATGCCACAAGCAGTGGGTGCAGCATATGCTCTAAAAAGGCAGCCAAATAATCATCGCATTGTGATATGCTATTTCGGCGAAGGTGCAGCTTCAGAAGGTGATGCCCATGCTGCATTTAATTTTGCCGCCACTCTCGATTGTCCAGTTATACTGTTTTGGTATTATTATATTCGAAAAAAATATGATAAAATTACTATAAACTCTTCTTTGCAGTCGTAACAACGGTTTTGCCATTTCTACACCATCGAAAGAACAATATAAAGGCGACGGAATAGCTGGTCGAGGTCCAGCATATGGGATTGCTACTATTCGTGTAGATGGTACGGATATCTTTGCTGTGTACAATGCAACCAAAATTGCACGCGATTACGCCTTGAAAAATAATAAACCTGTCATATTAGAAGCCATGGCCTATCGGTAAGAAATTATTCTTCATTCATTATTTCCCAGTATGACGTTTGATTTTAGTGTTGGTCATCATTCAACTTCAGACGATAGTACCGCGTATCGTTCAGCACAGGAAGTGGAAATTTGGAATAGTGTCGAGCATCCAATATCGAAATTGAAGAATTACATGAACAAGAAAGGATGGTGGAGTGAGGAGAGAGAAACTACCTATGTGAAAAATATCCGCAAACAAATTCTTTCTCAAATATCTTTATCAGAGAAGAAACCAAAGCCTGATTGGCGGGAAATGTTCCATGATGTTTATCATGATATGCCAGCACATTTGAAGTGAGTAAAAAGATACTAAAACCAACATTGGGATCAACATTGGATAATTATTTATTTTAGAGAACAACAAGCAGAAATGGAAAAACATATTGAAAAATACAAGAAAAATTACCCACTCGAAAACTTTAAAGTATGAAAAGAACTTCAAACGACGAAGGAATACGACTTGCCAAAATTATGGACTTAAACCGGAAAAATGTGCATTTAATTGATTATATAGAAACTTTTTTATTGTTATACAAATTCTATAGAAATATTTACCTTGAAATTTAATTATAGTCCTATTTGATATTTGGTGGTCTTAAATTCATTAATGAGATAAACGAAAAGGAGGCACTGCAACTTTGTGTGAAGAAAACTGTAAAAACTTTTTAATTTTGTGTGAAGAAAACTGTAATTATCTTGTTGGGAAGTTGACCCTCACGTCTATTGCATCATTATTATTGAAATTAAGCCAGTCAATAATACTCATGTTTCAACCTTTTATAATATATTTTTATTATTCCTACAATACTTTGATTCGTCAGGAAAAAAATAAATTTGCCAAATTTCTACCGACCAAAGAAGAAGAGACTAGTGATAACCTAAATTTGAACCATCCTGTCGTGTTAAACAGTAAACACCCCACTTGAATTGCTTCCAACACACGTAGTTCGTTCTTTCACTCTATGGTCTATATAATACTGAACTGAATGATGTAGTTTAAATCAAAAGTAAATCAACTGCTTCCGACATGAGATAGTATACGAGTAAATTACAAAACTTAGTGGCCATGAGAGCACTCAACTTAAACATACCGTATATAAAACAAAAGAATAACAAAACAATTATTGTACATCATAATAGTTATTCTACCTGTATCATTCGGAGCATTTAGACGTATTTTTAAATCACTACTGTTATGTTTCACTTTTACGTTTAATGTAATCTGGCAAAACTGTCTTCTTTTGCCTTCCAGCATCGATAGATCTCCGAAACACGCCAAAAATAGCCTAGGCTATAGTGTGCATTGACCAATGCTCGACGGTCTTATTTCGACTGTGTGTTAGAGCTCTTGCTCGCGTTGTGCTCTTTACAAGTTCATATTAAAGGTAGGTGGACTGAAAAGCTTGTTGGTAGATTGTTCATAAGTGTGTGCGAGTTTGAGATAGTTGTGTGTGTCAAGTGAGATAGTTTTAATGTTTCGGTCAGTTTTTCTTGTATAAATTAAAGTAAGTATGAGATATGGGTAGGAATTTGGAGAAGTTAGTAGGCGGGTACGGATGTAATCGTTTAAGATGTGCGGAGAGCCAGAGGCTTTAGACAGTGTCTATAGAATGATTCAAAAACTTCAAATTCTGCGAGCAGATTGTTGTTGTTATTTTTTTAAATAATATTATTTCTTAAGATAAATTCGTAACATTTATTGAAGAGTTTAAAGCCAACCCGGTTGTTTCCGTATTTGGTACAATGAAAAGTCCTGTGGTTAATACCGTCTAGTTGCTTGTAGAACTCATAGAGGTTCGAGGAGACTTTCTTAACCCTGACTAGTCTACATTTGTTGTAGGATCTGTTCAGCATTAGCTTGTTGATGAAATTTATGGTTCTTCCAAGAATTTTGCTACTGTTGAACCAAAGTCAGTTTCCTTCCAGATAAGGTTTGCATAGCTGGAAGATACTTCCGTAATGCTTGATTTCTAATTTTGCCTAATTCTCAAGTATTTCGTGAAGTCTTCGGTGTTTAAGCTACTATTCTTAAGGATACCGTCTTTAGCCAGTTAATCGAGTTCTTTCATAAACTTTAAACCTGTACGAGGTAAGACAAGTAATGAGACTGATTTTATTGCCTCGCTTGTGGTAAACCTGTAACCTTGAAATTCCCTTCCCCTTCCCCGCCATCCTTCCCCTCCCTATTGATATATTTACCATCGCTCTAGCTTGTTTAGTTCGCCTGCTGTGTCGTGTTGAGTAGACGTGTGTTGGTGGTGCTCGTCACGAAAATGGAGAAACGAAATCAAGAGCAACGCGTCGCGATAAAAGTTTGCGCCGGATTGGGCGAAATAGCTTCGGAAACATACGCTAAAATTGTAAAAGTGCATGGTGATAGTTCTCTTAGTTATGCCCAGGTGTTTCGATGGCATAAAGAGTTTAAGGAGGGGCGTGTAAGCGTGGAAGACGAGGCGCGGAGCGGGAGACCAGTCGAGGTGCGGACTGACGCGAATGCGCAGCGTGTGCGCGTCCTAGTCCGTGAAGATCGGCGTTTAACAGTTCGAATGTTGGGCTCGGAACTGGGTATGAAACGTGAAACAGTCAGACAAATTTTAACCGACGATTTTGGGATTAAAAAGTTGTGCGCGAAGACGGTTCCTAAGAACCTTTCTGATCGTGTCCCAGTATTTGGCCTCTAAAGGGATCGCGGGGTTGCAACAGCCGCCTTTTTCGCCCGATATGTCTTCTGTGACTTTTTTTGTTCCCTAGAACAAAATCGGTGGTCAAAGGAATCCATTTTGAGTTGATTACGGACATTCAGGCGGTCGTGACGAGGGTACTTGCGGACATCCCAGTCGAAGCGTTCCAGAAATGTTACGAAGCATGTAAAACGCGCTGGAATCGTTGTGTAGCTGCCCAAGGGGACTACCTTGAAGGGGATGGCAGAGTTGTAGAATAATTTTTAAATATACGGTTTTCATGGAATCAGTCTCATTACTTAATTGTCACACTTCGTATGCCGTGGTGCCCAAAATAAAACGTAAGGCTATATGAGAGCTGTTGGTGATTATATAGTGAAATAGGTATATGAATATATTCGTGAAGGACTGCAGCGATGGTCTGCTGCCTCAGCGGAAGAGGATGTTGGAATCCGCTGAGATTGGCCTTGTGGGGGGAGAGCGTTGCTCTGTCGTAGGGCGGGTTCTTTCCCCCATCACAAGGACCCACTACAAAAGAATTCCGCATCCATGAATTTGTGGGGTCAAATAAATGACCGAAGTCGAAAAGGAGGTAATCAACTAAGGGTCAGAAATTGCTGACGCAAAGGACAAACTGGACCTGGGGAAGACAGACGGACTTATGACGACGATTTTAATGGAGGTGGTGTCCCCTCGCACTCTCCCAACCGGATCAAGATCGAAACATAGACGTGGCCATATATTCCCCGTTTGAATGAAAAACTCATACAAACATAATTTGCATGAATTTCCCCATCAAATGAGAAATATAGATGTGGCCAATTTATGTTATAGAATTATGTGATGGAATCACATAACTCCATACCATAAAAGGGCACGCGAGCGAAAGGCCACTCAACCCGGCAAGAGCCCCTGTTAAACAGCAAAAAACAACGGAGTCATTGCGGTGGGTCCTATACCCGGTCAGGTAGAACGAAATGGAAAGACCGCCGGTTACGGATTCACAATTCATTTTATTCATTTCATTTTTTTATTAGTTGCTCATGATCAGGAATTAAATGAAAAAGTCTATAAATAGCAAAAATGAACAAATACAGCAAATTGCAATATATGACATGAATTTAATAGCAATAGGCGAATAATCGGAGTGAAGCTAGACGGGGACCAATGGCGAATGCGATACAACTATGAGCTGTATGAAATTTTTGACGAACCGGAGGTTTCAACGATCGTAAGACTGCGGAAGCTGCGATGGGCTGGACACATGAATTGTATGGACGAACAACGGATACCCAAGCAGGTATTCGTTGGGAGAACTGAAGGCCGGCGGCCAGTGAGGAAACCGAAGAAACGCTGGTCTGACTCGGTCGACGAAGACAGTTCATCGCTGCTTGGATTTCGCTGTTTGCAGGAAACGAAGGCCCGAAGGGCGCTGTAGTGCTAAAAAGAAGAAGATAATAGCATCAACAATAAAATAGATTTAAAAACTCTAAAGAAATAAACTTGTTATTAACATGCATGTCTTCTTATCATGGTTATATTTCATAAAGATAGCAGAATATAAATGAAAGAGGGAAAAAATCAGATTCTATTTACGTGTGTACAAGTAGTACAATTGTATTTATTTTGTCAGTAACTCATGCTATAAAAAGATATACTTGTACAACATTGAATATTGTCAGAGTTATTTTATCAAATGCACATTGGAGAGAGAAATCAACATTAATAAATGATGAACCTTAGTTTTTTTCTTTTCAAATTAACATATATATATAAAAATTAGATACTTAATTATTTTTAAGCTGTGAAAAAACCCTTGGAGGTCTCTATTTTCTTGAAATTGTTCCTTATACAGAGAGAAATTCATGCATAAATTTGAATTGTTGGAACAGTAAACAAACCATAACCAATTTTAGTTTTAATTTAATGTCTGGAGGCATGAGAGGAAAATTGTCACTCTCAATTTAGTAACTGGGTCTGGGTCTAATTATGGGGTTTCTCCCTGCCTCTGTGGTTCATGAAAATTAATTTAAAGGGTAATATTTATTATAATGAGTAATGCCTTTTTTCATATTGCTAATTAAATAAGTTCAAGATGTTTCATTCCGTTACAATAATTTTACTGAGCTTTCTTACTTGTTTCTCCGTTTTCCAACAAATGAAGTTTAATTTTAGTTCAAATAAGTTGTTGTCACAAAATCTTGTTACCAGGCAAAGTTCGTTGCCTCGTTGATAGATTTTTTAGCCGAATTTAGATCAAGTTGGCTGGTTCAATGGTCTTGCCACTTTTGCAGATTCCATCTCGACCATGCAATTTTCAACGCCAATACACATAGTTTAAATAGTTAGTTGTCATCGCTTGAATAATTTTCCCAGTAAAGATGAAAGACTCTAGGCTCCTAGTACACAAGGCCGTTCCATTTCATTAAAGGTTCACCACTACTGTTGTTTATGTTGAGATCACCAGGATCATAGACTATTAAATACCACAAGCTTGTAAAAACAAACCAGGTGTTGGAACTATTTTTCTTGTTTGGCAGTAAGATTTGGACCAGCTAAACATCGATTCAAGCCGGCTATTAGTTATTTATGGTTGCTTTCTTCTCCTTGCAAATCTGATGTTTAAGACTCCCATTATTGATTACTTTCAACATCATGAACTACTAGCACATTTCCCGTACGATATTCTATTTTGATATTCCAAATCTCCAACAGCAATTATGGGGAATTTACTTGATTTGAATAACGGGTTTAAGATAGATGAAAGACAACAATCTGATTTTCTTTCAGCACTAAGTGGTGGGTAATTAAGGCTATCTTCAAACACTAACTGAAAATTCTGTTTGCAACTACATTTACACTTGCGATTATTTTCGCACAAAGTTAATATCAATATCACCTAATCACCATCTACGTATCTTCATATAAGCAAGGTAATGGGAACTCAGCTCTTTCGCATAATCCTAAATTCACCTACAATTGAGCCCGCTCTCTGGTTTTGCATCCGGGTCTTAATTAAATCCTCGGTTATAAACGTTAGGCGATGATGAAAGCATTGAAACGTTATTTGATCACCGCTATTTGCGCGAGCTTGTGCAGCCATTATTCATAGACATTCTGTTTATGAGAAAAATATTTTCTGCATCATCTACCATGCGCACATCACCATTAGCAATCATCGCCGTTTGCACAGATTAATTACTATGCTTGAAAGCTTCTGTTTCAATAGGCTCACGGAGCTCGACCTTGCACAGCTATAAAGGAGGTGCCACACATTTCTACGGTTCGACACAAATCCACTCATGATTTGTAACCAACGTCGTTGGAATCAAATCTAGAGGAGTTCAGCTCGTTTTAAAACTGCACAATCATAGCCTGCAGTGATTGCAGCCGCGATAAGAATCTATTCCATCCTCATACGGATAAATCAGCGCCGCAACTGTTAAAAGTTCAAGTTAATCTTTAGCGGTAAATTGTGCTATTGACAGCGAATCCTATCCGTTGTCGCAAGCTCATTTCCTCGCGCCAAATCACTTTGACAAAATGAATCCGCTATAATCATACGGTTAGAACGCAAGTCGACATCAAAGTATCTCCTTTGGGGTCCTGATTAATTCTGGGAGGGTGGAGTTTTTTCTGAAATTGTAGCAAAGGAAACTTTTTCCTTTTTAGGCTATGGCTCTTTCCCTGTGAATACTAGTTAATTTCACTGTCCAAATTTCCACTTCTTTCTCCTACACAATTTCCATGCTTCCTATCTTACGATGTTCGTATTTCCGGCACATTTCGTGCGACTTTTCTTTTTCTTTTTTTCACTTTCCACAATCTTTTCGGTCTATTTCCCGGGATTTACCACATATTTCACGAAAAAATCAATAAAAAAACACAGCGAATGACGAACTGCCCGCGTACGCACTGTGTGTCGATCTCAACCAGACTCCCTGATCCGTCCAAATCTCTTGTTGTTCTTTTCTTTTTCCCGTGAACCGCTAAATCGCATGAGCTGCTAGCTCAGCCGGGTTCGCTTGCATTCCGTGATGTAATACACCGTTGGGATGCACTAAATCAGTGTTCCCATATCCTAAATTTTAATGAACAGATTTAAATTTTTTCAAGAAAAATTGACTAAGTAAAGAAAAATGAAAAAGATTTTAAATAGTAATAAAAGCTCACTCCATGAATAATTAAATAATTAAAGGGAGACGTTTAAATTTAATATAAAGGAAAATTGATATAAAATTACATTTAATAATAATAAGAAAGAAAACTATTTTAAAAATTACGTTTATGAATGGAAATAATTAAATATTTTTCTAAATCTGCCATTAAAATTTTGAATAGGAGATTGGAAGGTTTTCGAGCAGTTTGCTTGTGTGACTGTTTGATTACTACAATCAGTCTTCATACCTCGAAAATAGTTTTTTTCCTTATTTGGTTGATGTTTGATAGAGCGTGTTTGGAGTCGTTAAAGATATTGGCGGGAACATTCCCCTCGCTATCTGTCTTTTAATGCTGCAAGTATGACCTGAGCATTTCAGCACTTGAACAGAATCTCTTAAATTGAATGTACTGAAAGTGCTGATTGTAATGGTTTTCTGTTAGATAAGTGAGGTGATTATTCTTTTGTACGTCACTAAACTAGAGAGTTCCTGTTCATACTTTTCGTGTGCATGGGTATAACTGCATGGAGTATTGTATCTTATGCTCTCGAGGTTTTGAATCGAGCCATTATATAGGGCCTTGCTCAGTTCTTTGATAATAAGGCATTCTGTTCTATGCTTTGTTTATAGCTTCACCGCTAGATCGAAAGTATACATATTCGGTGTGCTGCAAGCCCGAGGCCATTGTTTGAGGACTTTTGCTTTAATTTTATCTATTTTCCTGAACGCATATTCTGGCATATATACTATCGTTGGTATGCCATACTGAAGTTTAGGTCTAATAAGTGATTTATACAAGTTCAGCCCGAGTGTACGCCTAAAAGTATTGGTCGCCCTGCAAAGCATGTAAATGGAGCTTTTGAAATAACCATCTTTGCTGATGGTGTAGTTCGATTGTTCTTTGTAGGAGCGAGACGTGTTATTCAACGTACCAAGGTATTTATACTGCAATGGTGCGGTATAAGATTCTACTCTTTTGTGAAATGTATGGCTTGGACTTTGTCTGGGTTTACTGGTAGTTTTCGTTCGTGGTATATCTTCAGAAACTTAATCACTTTTGTTTTTAGTGTCGCAACACTGTCATTTCATGGCAAAATCAGAGCTTCGATGAACAAGGATTCGTGGAGCTTTGGCTAAAAGCTAGTTATGCGGAAGCTTAGTGCCCTACAGCCGCCTTGCATACATGAAGCGGAAAAGATGGACGAGATAGTGTGGGCACTTTTCCCCGCCCATTCCTTTCATATTGACGCTATTTACGGTGAAACAGTAATCGAGTGTCCACTCTTCACACAGCCCGAACTGGAAGCAACAGTCCTATCATTAACAATAAAGAAGGCTCCAGGCCCAGATGGTGTGTAGTGTTGCAACTTGTCTATCACCATTGCCCTGATTTACTGCTTACGCTTACCTACGGAACGTAGCTTTCCCGGTACGATGTAAGGTGACGAGGCTCGTGCTGATCAGTAAGGGGAAGGGAAATTCCGGATCACCGTTGGTATACCGTCCGTTATGCATGCTCGACACGGCTGGCAAAGTGCTAGGGAAACTCATTAAGGAAAGACTCACTGATGCTGGCCTACGGGACGGGGTTTCTATCGGTATGATGGAAGGTGACGAGGCTCTTGTTGATCAGTAAAGGAATAGGAAATTTCTGGTCGCCTTCTGTATACCGCCCGTTATGCATGCTAGATACAGCTGCGAAAGTGCTTGAGAAACTCATAAAAGAGAGACTTCCTGACAGAATCCGTGCTGCTGAGGATGTATCTTCTTGACAGTACGGCTTTAGAGCAGGCCCCTCCACCATTGATGCAATTACAATGGTGGTGAGCGCGTACCAAAAGGCAGAGACATATAGCCGCTCCAAGCAACGAATCGTCCTTTTGTTGACACTCACCGTTAGGAACGCTTCATAATGTAGATATTAAATAAAGGATGGTGCAACCATAATGTACGATGTTAACTGTGAGCCACACCTTATCGTCAAGTTGTTTTGCGCCCAGCTTATTTTGACATTTCTTTGTTTCAGTGTTTGACAAATTCAACCATGGGGACACACACAATTGAGCAGCGCGTTAAGGTTGTTGAAGCCTTTTACGAAAATGGATGTTCAAATCAAAATGCATTTCGTGCACTTCGTGATTTTTTGGTCAGTATAATCGACCAAATGTGTCCACAATCGGGAGAATCGTGCGCGAATTCCAGCAAATCGGGTCTGTAGGAAATGTGAAATCACCTGTGCATGCTTGCCCGGGTCGTTCTGCGGAAAATATTGCTGTTGCTCGCGATAGTGTAGCAGAAGAGCCGTGAACCGTCGTGCCCAACAATTTAACATCTGACGAACATCAGTGATGCGAAATTTGAATAAAGATTGACTCAAGAGCAGAAGCCTATTGACCATTTTAAGCACCGGCAATACGCCGAATGGTTAGTTGAACAGACAGAAGGGAATGGTGACTTAACAAAGAAAATCATCTTCAGCGACGAGGCACACTTTCACCTCAGTGGATTCGTTAACAAGCAGAATTGCCGCATTTGGGCAAATGATAAACCACGAGTGATTGTTGAAAAGCCAATGTATCCACAAAGAGTGACTGCTTGGTGTCTGGCGGCGTCATTGGACCGTACTTCTTCGAAAATGAGGACGGCCAAGCAGTTACCGTGAATGGTGTTCGTTATTGCAAGATGATAATGGACTTCTTGTGGCCAGAAATTGAGGTTATGGACGTGGACGATATGTGGTTCCAACAGGATGGTGCCACTTGCCACACAGCCAATGAAACAGTGGCTCTTTTGCGCGAGAAATTCAATGGCCGTGTTATCTCGTGTTGTGACGATCTTAATTGGCCGTCACGATCATGTGATTTGACACCGTTGGACTTCTTTCTCTGGGGATATTTAAGAGAAAAAGTGTACGTCAATAAGCCAAGAACAATTCAAGAGCTAAAGGATGAGATAATTCAGCACATTAACGACATTGAACCTCAATTATATCTCAGAGTCATTAAACATATGGACCATCGGATAGAAATATGTCACAGTAGCCGTGGCGAGCATTTGGGTGATATTTTGTTTTACACATACACATACTCAAAAAAGTCTGCGTACATCTCATAAGTACAAACTGAATTATGTTGGAATCGTATGAATCAATAATGTGATCTTGATTTAATCATTTCGATAAAAGAGCCTAAACTGCAAGAAATGTATTAAAGCAGGTTTGTTTAAAAAATTCCCAAAATTATCGAACATATAGTAATTTCAATACTTGGAAGTCTGTGAGCAGCCCCAAAAAGTCTGCGTACACATCACAAAATTTGGGGATTCCCCGAAACGTGCAATGTTGATGCCTTCATTTTTTCATTGTTCTGCGTGACAGTACTTCATTGGAAAATTGTCTGTGTGTTTTGCGTGAATAAAAGACTATTCTCTAATATGGAAGTAAAAAATAAGGAAATCCGTGTTAGTGAGTGTAAAGTCATAGTAAAATTGCGTGAAAACGGGAAAAGTTTTCGTGAAATCGCAAAATTAGTTGGGAGAACCCATTCCTCGGTCCAAAGGGTTGTTGCTAATTACAAAGAAAGCGGTTTGATTATTTCACGGCATCGGTCAGGACGTCCTCCCAAACTTACAGCACGTGAACGTAGGAGTATTATTAATGCTGTGAAACAAAATCCCCGATTAACCGCGTTCCAAATTGCGCAGGATATAACCAAGAAATACAATAAAACAATAAGCGATGAAACAGTGCACATAATTCTCAGAAAAGGCGGTTACCATGGTCGAGTCGCACGTAAAAAGCCGGTCATATTGGAACGGAATCGCCGAAAGAGAGTGAAATTCGCCAAAAATTATGTAAATATGCGAAAAGAATTTCGGGAAAGCGTTCTTTTTTCGGACGAAAGTAAGTTTTGTATATTTGGGATAAAAGGACGCAAATTAGTATGGAGAAAACGCTCGACAGAATTCAATAAAGAAAATTTGATTCCCACTGTAAAGCATGGTGGCGGCGGTGTGATGGTTTGGGGGTGTATGGCAGCCAGTGGAGTGGGGCAACTCGTTTTCATAGAATCTACAATGGATAAATACGGGTACCTTAATATTTAAAAAATAATATGAAGCAAAGTGCCGAGAAATTGCGGCTGGGGAACGCGTTTTTCTTTCAGCACGATAATGACCCCAAACATACAGCTGAAATAAATAGGCTTTGGTTGGCCTACAACGTCCCAAAACTCTTAGGTACACCTCCTCAATCACCAGATTTAAGCCCAATTGAGCATTTGTGGGATTTACTTGAAAGAAAAATTCGAGAGCATGACACAAGTAGCAAAGAGTCATTAAAAAATGTTATTTTGAACGAGTGGAACAAAATAACGGCCGAAGAAACATCAAAACTTGTTCAATCCATGCAAAATAGGCTAAAGGAAGTCATTTATAGGAAAGGCTATGCTACTAGATATTAAGGTTCAAAATCTGAAAGATAATATAGTGGTTTTCAAATAAAATGAATAAATTTTTTCAGGTGTACGCAGACTTTTTTGGATGGATTTTCATGACTTTTTGGAAGAAACTTTTTTATTTTGGTTATTCTAAACAGCGAACGAGTGATCAGTTACATATTTATGTACCATATAGTTTAATGAATATAATAAAGAAAAGATTTTAAGTTATAAACAAATGGCAAAGGTTTTTATATTGATATATTTGCTACGACCAGCAAGTGTACGCAGACTTTTTTGAGTATGTGTAATTGTCATAGATCCTGCTATATATTATATTAACATAATTCCCTGAAAACTTTTTGTTTTATTTACAATAAGCATCGTGCGTTTTGGTTGGACCACCCTTTATAAACACTTAGACTAATACAAAATGTGAATAGATTGTACAAAAATATTATTCAAACAAACTCAAATTACTTCTAAATTATATCACCCTGCAAATAATTTATTTATTTGTAAACGAAGTGAATTTTTCTTATTGTGAAGGTAAAAAATAGAAAAAATAGAAAGTTTTGTGGCAAAGTACTTGCAAGAAAATGATGTAGAAAGGAAAGGATAAAGAATGATGTAATGTGTGTATGATGATGATTGTGTGATTATTTGAGTGCAAAGGTATAAATACAATTTGAAAATCGAATTCTTTGGGATAATCCTATACACTGTGTTCTATGGGTCTATAACATAAGTTACTATTGTAAGTTGTTAAACGATTTTTATTTTTTTTTGCCAGCTACTTACTAAATATCAAAAATGCAACCAATAATACATATTAAGCACTTACGTAACATCATTGAGTAGAGCTAATTCTCATCAGATTCGCTATTATGATAACATGTAAAACTTAAAAATTGTCTTCGCATAAAAATTGTAAAGAAGTGCCTATAAAAGAGAATAACATTTTATTTATTTTTTCTCTCTCTCAAATTCTCGTCAAATTGCAAAAAAAGCAAAGCACAAACTTTTACAAAGAGGAAATATTCTGAATCAATCCGGTGGCTAAACGGATTTATTTCGTCACTTTGTATTTTTAACCGACTTCCAAAAGAAAGAAGGTTATCAACTCATCGCGTATATTTTTTTTTGCTTTTTTTTTGTATGTTCACGCATAACTTTTAAACGGAGATAGATAGAAGAGTCCTGTTTTTGGCAAATGATATGTCTTTCTTCCAGTTAGGTCCCGTTTAAAGGATAAGAAATTCAAGTAACGGCAAAGGACTTTTATCCTTAAAACTAAAAAATTTCCGACTTTCACCCGGATTTTTCAGCATAACTGATTGACGGGTGTAGGGATTTTGACTGTAGTGGTTTCAAATGAAGGATAACATATTGATCTAAAATGTATCGGAACAGAATTGTAATCCTTCCAAGGACTCTGTAGATACTAACAGTTCAATATGATACATTGGTGTCAAGAAATTGAGTTTAAATAATTTTTCGCACGAAAAGTGCCAAATAGTTGGCACTGTTCAAGGATTTGTTGAAGACACCGAGTCCTTTGGTGAAGGACGATAAAAATATCAGTATCCTTAATTTTCTGCATAAACGGTACATTTTATTCAATCATTTCTACCGGAAATAACCGACAAATTACTTCTAAATGTGTAAAATAGGTAGAGGGAACATTTCAGGATGCTTTTCTCTTCCGAAGTCATCCTTTGCTTACCGATGAGCTTAGTAAAGGATCCTTCTTACATCCTTTGATGTAAACATTACATAAAGAATTTATAAAACTCCCCGAAGAAATAATAAGGACTCAGTGATTTCAAATTATAGAGTTGATTCGTTACTTTCCATATGCCCAGAAATCTAAAATTAGTAATTTCCATACTAAAGACCGGCGAGAATTGCAACCTAAAAAGAGATACTTTTCCTTCTATAACTGATCATAACTTTACATATGGAGATGAAAATGCATAGCCGATTTTTCATTGAACTATAGGGTATAATTTCATGTAAATTAGGTGCCATAGTTAAATGAAAACGAAGGCGAGTGGTTTCGAATAAAAGTGAACGAGTGATACGGTTAAGAAGGATCTTTTTAAGTAAATTTCTTGAGATTAATTCCGGAGCATACTTTATGTTATTTATAAATAGATATGTCGATGCATATATAATATATATTTATATATATATATATATATACATTTATATATATATATATATATATATATATATATATATATATATATATATATATATGTATATATATATATATATATATACATACATATATATAATGTATATAGTGTATACACATATATATACGAGTATATATATATAAAGATGTGTCTGTGTATGTGGTTGGTTATATGTAGATAGGATATAAAAAAATTTTCAGAAATATTTCTGTTCTGACCATAGTATAGCTCCGGATTGTACCAAAATTGGTCCAAGAATTTATTCAATTGTGTGATAAAGCTCACAATAAAAAATCCAAAGTGAAACAATTTGAAACGAAATGGCGACCGCTCAAAGGTCGAAAAAAGTTGAACGATAAAAAAGCACTTCAGAGTCAAGTCAGAATATAAAAATGGCGTCTGGGCAAATTTCGAAATTCAAAAATTTTTCAAAGCTACAAACCATATTGGATTTTTATGAAGTCTAAAATCAAGGTAGACGTTGATGAGATCATGTATTAAATGTACCAGAACTAAATTCGATTCCAATGAACGCTGCAGATTGAAAGATTGATCGTAGTAGTCTTTGCGTATAGACGTCTTTTAAATCGCTCCTGTCAAAAGTTTTCAAAAATTAAATTAATTTTTTAAAAACGTTAGTCCAAAGTTAATTTTTATCGGAAAAAATCTTATATTGTCGAAGTAATCGACTCAGGAAATTTCTATCGAATATTTTTACTTCGATTAGTAACGAAAAACAAATTCACAAAGAAAATTTCGCCGCTGGTATGGAGGAGTCCGACGGCTTCCCACCGTTGGGGCAACCTGGGGAAACGACGAATACGAAACTGGCGATAATCACCAAAAGAAAGCATAACGAAGAAAACTCCTCAGATGGAGGGTGCAAGCTGCAAATAATAGCGGACAATCAACAAATGGCCAAATTGCAGAAAGAAAATGATGAACTAAGGCAAGAGATACAGTCTCTCAAGGATCTTTTCAAGAAAGGGATGAAGCCTCAAAAGACGCAGCCACAAAATCAATGGCAACAGGTAACAAAGCCGAAGAAAAGTACCAAGCAAGCAATTCCAGAGGAAGTTCTAAGTGCTGGTGGCGCCAACGAGAGCCAAAATTATTTTGCAGCGCTGGAGGGATTAACCGAAGATATGGAAATCGAAGAAAACATCGGAGGTAATTTTAATCAAGATAATGTCGTTAATTTTATCCAATATTTAAAGAACAAAAATAAGGAGAAAAAACCAGCCCGCAGTTCTGCTGGTTCCTCTGAAAAAGCTTCCAACAAGACAGAAAAAGTTCCGCCAATCAACGTGTTCGGACAAACCGGGAAAGATATGGTTCGGCTATTGGCAGCCGAAAATAAACTGGCCAATTTCGAAATCAAAAGAGTTAATGCCGAAAAATTAACTATAAGGACGAAATCACTGGTTGATTTCTAGTCAGCCAAAGATGCGCTGATTTCTGGGGAGGTTCCACACTTCACCTATACCCCAAAAAGTGAAAAGATCAGACCTTCTTGATGAAGGGTTTGGACAGCGGAGAGGATACGGTCGATCTTCTTCAGGTGCTCAAGGAGGCTGCACCAGATATTGATTTTGTTTCAGTCAAAGCCTTTGTGACAAGAAGGTCGACCATAGAAAGGAAGAATTTACCACTTTACCTGGTACAAATTGCAAATAAGAGCAGTCCAAGTGCCCTTCAACAAATAAGGTACTTGAATTTCAGAGTGGTGAGGTGGGAACGTCTCCAGAAAAGAGAAGTCAACCAGTGTTACCGGTGTCAACGATTTGGACATTCGGCTGCCAATTGTGCCATGCACTATCGTTGCGTTAAATGCAAAGACGTTCATGCTCACGGTGAGTGCAAGTTGGCTCAGACAGAGCCTAAAGAAAAATTATACTGCGTTAACTGCGGTGTTTTTGGTCACCCAGCATCATATCGAGGATGCTCCCGATATCAAGATGCAAAAGTTAAATTTGCTCCAAAGGAAACACAAGTACACCGTAATATAATACCTTCCAACTTCGTCAAGCCCGGAGTATCATTTGCACTCGCCGCTAGAGGACCAGCAGAAAATGCTGGAAATAATGTAAATAATGTAAGTGGCAATAATGAGCTGCTTCTCAAAATTTACCAGCAACTTAATTCTTTATCGGAGAGAATCGACAAACAAGATTCAAAAATTAACTTTGCTTTTCAGCGTTTAGGTCTTTCAAATGCCTAATAATAACTTGCCATCCAGTCATATTCCCATGGATAGGCTTCGCCTCATATCGATCAACGTCAACTCTATCATTGCTATACATCGACGTGATTATCTCCTTGAATTCATTGTCAAGCAAAAGCCTGACATCATACTTCTCACTGAAACCCACCTCAATTCATGGCATTCCATGGAATTCAAAGATTTTGCATTCGTAAGAAACGATAGGGTAATAGGTGATGGGGGAGGTGGCACCGGGATATTGGTTAGAAGACCCTATTGTTTCCAAAATATTGAAAAAGTCGAATTCAAAAACTTTGAATTTCTTGAAGTGTCCGTCATCAAAATTTCACTGCCAGGTGGGGATAACCTCTTCGTTATCTCTGCCTATGCAACTGGTCAAAATGTTCTCAAGTTCAAGGAAGAACTCAATTCCTTGTTTGAAATACTCGAATTGAACAGGCTGCATAGTTATTATATTTTTGCCGGTGACCTGAATGCTGGTGACCTGAACGCCAAGCATACATCATGGCTAAACGCCACCAAAAATCCAAGAGGTGTATTCCTGAAATCATGGATAACAGAGAACCAAATTGAATACAGGTGCAACCTATATGGGTCGGAGTTCCCAACATACCCTAGGACAAATTCATATTTGGACCTCTGCATTGCTGACGCAAGACTTGATTTCAGCTTTAATAGTCCTCAACGGGAACTGCAGGTGACGCAATCGTAATGGAAATCAATCATCAAAGGGATGATTTCTTCCTCATTCCAGTTCAACATGAAAACCATCGGTTGAATTTAAAAAAAATAGACTGGGGAAAGTTTCAAAAGAAGTTTAATCGGGAGAACCAGAAGCAATGTCCCTCTTCTGATGATGGCAACACTTGCTCAATGGTTCCTAATAACAGAAATCTAACTGACGATGAAATAGATCTCTATTTGTCGAAGTTAGAGAAGCTGACGTTGGAAACGATTGAGAAAGTTGTTCCCAAGATTAAACATCGAAATAATATGGAAGGATATGAAACACCAACCATCGCAAGGTTGAAAAGATTGGAAAGCCTTCTTCTCACACGCGTCAACAATATTTATCGACGATTTTTGGACTACAACCATCCCTCGTTGGCTTTGTTGAAATTACTGTAGTGAATAGGAAGTTGTTCAATAAGTCCGTAAAGGACTGCAGCGATGGTCTGCTGCCTCGGCAGAAGAAGGTGTTGGTATCTGCCGAGAATGCCCTCGTCTGGAGACGCGTGAATGCGCTGGCAGGCTAGCATTGCGGTGTCGTGGGGCGGGTTCATTTCCCCAGCACGAGGACCCACTACAAAAATATTTCGCATTCACGAATTGGACTGCTGGAAATCAAGAGGCGACCGAAGTCGCAAAAAGAGTAGATAACTACATCGAGGGAATTAGAGCTTGTCATGAGAACAAGGGGAACCTGAAAAGAAGGGCGAACTTGGGGTGACCTCGTCATTACCCGACGAAGTTCATGGCCCACAAATGAAAGAGGGGCAAACGGGTGGTGGTGGAGCCCCTTCGCACCCACCCAACCGGAATAAATCCATATATATCTTGTTGAAGTGGCCAGGTATTCCTCTTCTGAGTGGAAAACTCATACAAATTGAATTGCATGAACTTTCCCATCAGAAGGGGAGTACCCCGGTGACCAATTTATACCATAGAATTACACAATTTGATTGCATAACTCTATGCCATAAAGAGGCACTCTGCTGGGGCCACTCAACCCACGAAGTCACCTGAAACAGAAGAAGGATTAATAAGTACCCGGTGGCTGGCTCATGGTTTTAGGGGGCAGCCTGCCACCGTACCGAGTCCTATACCCGGTCAGAGTGATCCGTTCTATAGAACCTGGCGGTTAGCGTTTGACGATCGCACTGCGATTCGTATAAGCACTACTGAAATTGGGGAATAAAGTCCGTATACCAGCCATGGGATTCGGTTCCCCGCGGTGTCATCATTTTTCAAAACTTCCCTAAAGGTATTGCGAATTTTCCGCAAACATTGAGCAGGCGGTTGAAGGGAAACGTTTAACTTTGGGTTAAGATAGATATCAACCGCAGTGGCACACTGTTATATTAAACTGTCACAAGAAATCTCGATGACAACGGTCAACACTTGTTTTATTTAGAAACATTCAAAATTGAACTCAAATCAGACCGCAATAAAATTTCATATCACTCGGATAGAATTCAAAAAAGATCTTGCACTTAATATTTTATTCTCAAAACACTTTTTATTATTCCAATCACCAGTTTTGCACTCGGGCTGTTATTCAAAATAATTTCCACGTCGCTTGCCAATATATCATTCCACGTACCAAAAATTTTACAACCCACATTAAAGCACTTCCTATGGGATAAGCTTAAATGATTTCCCGTTACTTGGCGGCTACTCCGACGGATATCAAATGCAAAGTTATGCACAATCTTAGGCGGAACCGAAACCCGACCGACTTCAACAACTGCTCAATTAGCACTCCCCGCGTCCACGCGCGTTCGCAGTTGCAACTCGTCTCCCTCGCACGTCCACTTGACACCCATCCCAATCTATGCACAATAGATAGCGCGTGAAACTCTCATTTTACCGCTTAGCCAGTTTCCCGAACGATTCATCTGTTGCATTTGTTGTGCCTGAAGCATTTCTGTTGCTCTACCGTTTGCAATTGTTTCTCCGGGAATATGCTGGCTAAAGCTATGCGAGTTACACTCTGATGTAACATTATTTTTATGTACAGTAAGTGTTGTGGATTTTAGTTGTATCGTTTATACGAAATGTAAATTCTATGACGAGTCTATAGAAAACAACGATCATTTATCTGGCTTTGGCAGGGATATCTTGCATTTGATATTGGTTACATGTGTATTGTTTTTTCCATTTTCTCTGAGAGAAATCGGAAAGAGGTAATTGTATTATAAATTTAGTTATCTTCTACCTTAGTCGTCATCAATGGTTTTTATATCGTAATCTTATTTCAGCTTAACGTTCCCATCATTGTATTTACAAATGCCATGGCACAATTCCCATCAAATATCTACATTGGCTTGATTTTCATTCGTCAAATTTGATTTGCCACCGCATCTGTTTTTTTTTTGTCACAAGCAACATGCATTGGAGATATATATTACAACTATGCGTTCCTCTGATTTATTTGACTAAGTTTTTCGTTTTCACATTTTATTAAAATTACCTTTTATAATTTAACGATATTTCTTCAGCTTTTAATTAAATCTTCCGTTTTGAAAGAAATATTAGAAATACATTTATAACACGATTTTTGATATATTTCACGTTTTAAATTTTCTCATGTAATTTATAATAAAATATGTAGATAGAATAATTCAAATTTTTATTGTTAATAATAATAATAACAATCACAAATAATCACATCAATATTTCTTTCACAGCTCCATGGTTATGTTTATTTATTTATTTTTTTTTTTTTAATTCACGACGTCGGAACTTAGCGAACTCGGACAGAAAGTTTTCTCCCGTCTTCTCCGTTTCTGCGCTCGACTTTTCGCACAATTTTCTTACGGTTACGGCAAAAAAATAATCACAACTTTTTCCAGTTTATTTCACAGTAATGACGCTCGCGTTGATAAATTTGGTCCTTGCGGAATTTTTCAATCGGTCGCGTATATTTTATTTGTTATCCAAAGCCCGATGACATCTGAAAATCCTTATGACAGTGCAGCCATTTTGTACGGAGTGTCGCTGTGCCTGTTCTTGTGGTTGCTGCGCTGGCATTTTGAGCCATAACTCCTCGATTACTACATTACACCTGAAGAATGTCCGGAATTTAATCCGTTCATACTTCAGGAACGAGGTCAGCAATCAATGGGCGGAAAAACTGAGGGGTATTAGCCCACAGGACCCAGATGGCGTTTTCGTGAAAGTGAACAGCTTATTCCGCAGGAAATCTCGAGTGAAGGTATCGAATCTTGAAGTCGCTAGTGATGAGATAAATCTTCTCGATAGAGCTGGTATCGAAATTGATAGTACGACTCCGGATAGAAATGGAAACTGGATTATATGTGATGGATTGCAGAAACTTGCCCTGATTCGAACACATTTTGAATTGGTTCATCTGCCAAACCCAGAGAGAAGGAATGAAAATTTTCGGAGGTCGTTGAAGCAAAAGTTTCCGACTTCAAATCAAGCCTGAACGGCCAATCAATTCTTCATTTCGATGAAACATTAACATCTGAACTCATACCGACCTTTAATCTTATTGATTATTTTGTCAGCTATGAAGACTTGTGTTTCATATTTCGCAGAATAAACAACAAAAAATCATGTGGTACTGACGGTATTCCAAATATAGTTCTCCGACATTTGCCTGAGGTTGCTATTAGGAATTATTGCATATTGTTCAACAACATGTTGAGCAATTCATATTTCCCAAATGAGTGGAAAAAGGCTAAGGTATTTCCGATCTTGAAGAAAGGAAAAGAATCTTCATGCCCGAAAAGCTATCGCCCAATCAGCTTGCTGCCTAACATCAGCAAGGTGTTTGAAGTGATACTCAACAGAGCATTAAGCGCCCACATTGAGGAATATGAGTTGATGCCGAATTGCCAATTTAGTTTTCGTGCCAGGCATTCGACCATACATGCAATAACGAAAGTAACCTCAGACATCTGTTGGAAACTAAATGATAGAAAATGCGTTGGAGCATATTTGATTGATATGGAGAAAGCCTTCGATACGGTGTGGCTAGATAGACTAGTTTTTAAACTCCTTCAGGACAACTTCCCCAGACACCTTGTCGCCAGGATGTGTAATATGTTGTACGGGAAATCGTTTGTTGTAACTGATGGAAATCTGACAACAATGCGCGAGTTCAAGGTCTTGAATGGTCTACAGCAGGGAACAGTTACTGCGCCCCTGCTTTTCTCAATATTCATTCGCAAGCTATTGAACAGCTTTGATTTTAATGTCTCGCCAACGTGATCATTGGTAGCATTTGCTGATGATCTGATCATCTATACGGCAGACCGAAAAGCTACAATAGTTCAGAGCAATCTTCAAAAAATGTTCAATGATGTGCAGCTCTACACCGACAATTGGTGAATGAAAATCAATGCGCAGAAGTGCGAAACAATTTTGTTTCGGACAACGCTGCAGGGGGCCAGTCAAGACCTGAAACGTAATTGGAAGGATTTCCACATTATGGCTGGTGAGTGTACTTCAGAACGGGTTCCACATAAATCCTGTGTTCGATACCTCGGTGTTCATCTCGATCAGTATCTGTACTATACTGATCATGTCAAAATCATGCTCAGTAAGGCACTAAAAGTAGTCATGGCCCTTCGGCGACTCTTTCATTCCAGATACATTGATCAAAAAGTCAAAGTTATTTGTTACAAGACCCTGGTTAGGCCAGTTTTGACATACGGATGCCAGATCTGGTACAACCAGAGTGCTAGTACAATGGAAAGATTAAGAGTTTTCGAAAGGAAATGTCTTCGTGCATGTACTGGTTTGTAGAGAAAGCCTGAGACGGATTGGAAGCACTATATATCGAATAGAAAAATTTATCAAACCGCTCAAGTGACAAGAGTCGATATCTTCATATTGAAACTTCTTCGGAATCATATCGCAAGATCTGTAACTGTGAGTGAAAACCCTTGGATTTCACAGCCGTTCCACTCTACAGACGGGTATATTGTGACTTGCCTCACTACTGGCTTCGTTCCTTCAGAAACATTCGTGTATTTGGACATGAATCGATATGTTTTTGATTCTGACGGCGTCCCAATCATATATCACATATATCGACGGGCCACAGATAAGAAGATAAAATATCCTCCGAATCTGAGTTCACGAGACCAACAACTCCAATGGAGATACTCATTTGCTAGATTCGTTGAGGCTGGTCGAGCTGAGATGGAACAATCTAGGTATTGGTGGCTGAATGACAATGTCTAAATTATTCGTGTTTATTTTCTGTTTTTGTGCTTTTTCTCGTTACTTAGTTTTTTAGATTCATCTCATTATTGCTACATCTAGTATCGTCGTTTATTTGTATTATAAATTAGGTATAGGTTTCAATATAAGGTAACGTTTTTTTTTTTTTTTTTGATTGAACTTATTTAGAATTAGGGTGTAACATATTAGGTATAGGATATAAGTTCATTGTTGTGTTAGTAGTATAAGTAATTTTTGAATAATGCTGGTTGGTTTTTTCTCCTTTTTCCAATTGAATCAAAAAATATCTAATAATCTTAATTAATTTAAATTTGCAAGTGTATTTTTTTCATTAAATGTGTTTAACTGATTAGAGAGCCATTCGGACCATTAAGTTTTTTTTATAGTTTTATTGTTTGGAATTTGCTTTATGTTCTTTTAAAAATTTATAACGATTGGTATTAAATAAAGCGCTTTTGAAATTGAAATTGAAAACGCTGCAGATTTTAGCCGTAGTGGTTTTTGCATTGCAGTAAAAAATTATATTTTAATATACGAGTAGATGATGCAATGTATTCAAGAAACTGAGTTTTGAAAGGTTTGAAATGAAAAAAATTGCCACTAAAAAGGGTGAAATAAAAAACTTTTAGGAAAAAAAGAAAACCGACTTCAAAATGCCCTAAAAAGGATGAAATAAATTTTAAATTTTTAAATCAATTTCCCCATTTCAACATAAATACTTCTAACATCTTCACCATCACAAAAGAATGGGGAAAATATGATATGGCACCGCTTCCATAAAATTTATTTCATCCTTTTAAGGGCATTTTGAAGTCGGTTTTCTTTTTTTTCTAAAAGTTTTTTTTTATGAAATGATAGTTATTTAAGGGTGGTTAATTTAATACTGCTAGGAATTTTTTTTTGGTATGATTTAAAGTAAAAAAAAGCGAACTGTTAAGCATGTAAACAATTGAAAAAGAAAACAATCAAAAGCCTCTATAAAAGGTCTTGATTTAATCATTAAATTTTAAGAATACGACATTTTCGAAAAAACTAATTTTCTAAATTAAGAACTGTCTTATTTTTTAACACGGATAAGCTTTGCTGCCATGTACGACATAGTTTATTTAACATTTAATTAATTGCTATATGATATGATATGAAACGATTTTTATAAACAAAAATTTTTAAGTAAAAATATTTGTTTTGAAAATTTATGTAATAAAATCACGTCTTTCCTTTCTAGCTAAGCACTTCTCTTCCAGCAGGAATGTCAGTGAACGGTGAGTATGCCGCTATGAGGGTTCTTGTAATCCGTGAATGGCCGGATTCGCGTTGCGTCCGGTATGCGGTACCATAATTTGCTTTGAGGGTTTTTGTTAGAGTAGATTGTTTCGAAGTTCGCGTTAGAGTAGGATATTTTTTGGTACCGCGTTGCGAAAAAGAAAAATTAATTTCAGGGACCCAGAATTAGATCCAGTTTTTGTTGTTGTCTGACTGAATGGAAGTTAATTACGGAATAAAGTAAAGATTGGTTTCGTTTCCGTATGGTGGTATTTTTGACGCGTTAGTAAATCGGGCATGGACCCGCGACCGAACTCCCCTCCGAACTAGCTGGCTAGCCAGCCGCCAGCTTGGAGTAGACTAAGAGTGTCCGGACTTATTGACCTGAAGGGTACAGTCTGTTATCACTTTCCAAGACTTCACGTCTAGAACCGATGAGAGGTCTCTTCAGATTTTCTATTTTTTAAATAAAATAATTACAAGGTTATGTAATGTTAAAAAATTTTATAAGCACTCCAGATGTTTGCAAGAAGTTGGTACCCAAATAGAAAGGACCTTATTCAGTGATGAAGGTTCTGCCGAATGATAGATATGTTGTAGCAGATACAGAGAATTTGGAATTCAATTAGATACCTTACAGGGGGGTATGGAAAGTGGCGAATATGAAACCTTGGCTAAGCAATAGTAATAGTTATTTAAACAATTGGGGTAAATGAATGTGTAAATATAGCATTAGGAAATATAAATAAGAATATGTAAACCTGGCATTAAGAAAAAAAGAAAGAGACTGCCTGATAGAGATAAGAAAGACTGCGTACAGGACACAGTCTTCTGGTGTCAGTCATATCGTGTGTAGCCGAAAAGTTGTGTGCGTAATAAAATAAACATTCGAAAGTGAATATCGTTTTTCTGTTTTTAATTTAAAACTGCTGCTTACATTAATAATTTCATCATTATATTTGACAAACAAAAACACGTCTTTTAGTTGTGACTACTAGCCGAGGATCTTTTCCGTCTAGGCGAGTGAAATTCACTCGTTTTTGTGAGGGATACTGCTTTAAATGATGGAATTTCCACGAATTGTTTTAGAGCATAGTTGCCTTAGCTAATTAAAATTTAATTGTCTAATTTACGTCAAATTCAGTTTCGGTTAGAGTAAATTGAAGGTATCTCCAATAGGTTTTTATTTTATGTTTTTCTATAAAAATGGCATCTGAAGAGCTGGTGTGCTGTGACTTCGAAGTGCTTGATGCTTCAGGAGGTGAGTATCAATAATAAAATTTTTCCGTGTCTAAATTCAAAAAAATTGAATTTCAGTGTCACTTTTTCGACGGGTAAGTTTATTTCGCTAAAATTATAGAAAAACCCTCAACGCTACTTCTAATTAGGCCGCCCATGAACAAGCGAATTTGTTAGGGGTCACTGGATGGATTAAACGACATAGCCGTACTCTTATGCTTACGGGACATTTAGAAGGGCCAGCTTCAAAAATAGAGGAAATGTAAGTTGTTTACAAGTTTTTCTCACGTCCTTGGTAATATAATGAAAATTTACACAACATTTTTTTATTATCTCCATTCCCTACCACCCTCTCCATCACTCTTTCATCGTCGCATAACGCTGATACAATTTGCACCACACCTCGTCGGCTCACTGAATCTTAGACATTTGAACATAAATTTAACTTTCTGCAAAGTAATGACTGCAGGTGAATGAATTGGTCCGTTGATACACTAGTCTTGTTGAAGTGTAAACTTTAAAATTTAGACTGTTTTTATAGGATTTAGTTAGCATCCTGGATATAATATTAAGGTTTTCCTTTGATAATTGTCTCCAAATGACCATCGCGTAATCTGTTTGTAAGTACAAATACATTTAGTACGATTCTTTATATGCATTGGAAAATTTCCATATCTCAACATTCCTATCATTAGTGCTATTTGTCTCCTCAAAGTATTTAAACGTGGCCAGGTCAAAGGATGATCCCTGGTAAGACCGAGATATTCAATTTCTAGCACTCTGCACTTTCTATATCTTCCTTATCCTTTTGTTTTAAGCGTATTTTGTAGTCAATCACAGTACAACCCGGATAGTACAGTAAATATAGCACGAAAAAATAGGTTTGGTCTAAGAAATGACCTATTGGGATTTGACTTGATAAATCGATAGGGGGGCATAAAAAAAACTTAACTTCAGATTTCCGAAGTGATCCCCCCCCCCTGCTTTTGAGAAAATCCAAAAACATTTTGAAACGCGTTTTTCTCGGAATCTTTGGGTTTTAGAGAAAAGTTTGTTTAACAAAAAATGTTCAGGACACTGTTATCTACATTTTATCTCATTGGAGAAAAGTCGTCCGACTTCAAATACAAAAAGTAGGTGGCGATAAAGTATCAAAAAAGTGGTTTTTTGGCATTTACAATAAAAAAAAATATTTTTTTATAATAATGTAAATGGGAAAGTTGTTCGTCATAAAATTATCTACAATTTTTGTTCAAACATTTTTTTTGTAAAACACCGTTAACGAGCTGGAGCTTGCCAAAGTGTAAAAGTCGTACATTTATGTGCCGCGCCGATACGTGTATTCCATTCATTTTATCGAAACATTATTTTTCGATTAATAGACTGTAATGTTTACTTAATATTCTCATTTTTAACAATAATTTGATAAACAATTAATAATAGTAACCTTTTAGTACTGTGAGGGTTTAGGCAGATGCTAGAAACCGGTCCTTTGTCCAAACTATGCCGACCGGCCCGGCGAAAGTGAAAGGAACCGTTAACTATGCTGCACTGCATCTTTACGCCTACAGCTCGTTAACGGTAAGCTTTACAAAAAAATTGTTTGAACAAGAATTGTAGATAATTTTATGACGAACAACTTTCCCATTTACATTATTATAAAAAAATAATTTTTTTTTATTGAAAATGCCAAAAAACCACTTTTTTGATACTTTAGCGCCACCTACTTTTTGTACTTTAAGTCGGACGACTTTGCTCCAATGAGATAAAATGTAGATAACAGTGTCCTGAACATTTTTTGTTAAACAAACTTTTCTCTAAAACCCATAGATTCCGAGAAAAACGCGTTTCAAAATGTTTTTGGATTTTCTCAAAAGCAGGGGGGGGGGATCACTTCGGTAATCTGAAGTTGTTTTTTTTATGCCCCCTATCGATTTATCAAGTCAAATCCCAGTAGGTAATTTCTTAGACCGTAAATACTATATTTACTGTACTAGGATAAATGTACATTGGAAATCCAGAAAATGTTTATGCACAACCGGGTTGTGCACTTATGTGGATCGCGCGGTAATTTTGTTTCTTTCGATAAATATTAAGGGTTTTTTGTTCGTAAAATATTTGAAAATAAAAGTTTTTATAAAATAAATGTACTTTCATTCGTAACAAAATTCGAACTTTCTAGATGCAAATTCTATAGAAACACATACTACAAAGAACACTGTTATGATTTGATGTGTTATATTTAAGAGTATTTTTTATTTATTGTATAATTGTAAAAAAAAATCGGATATTTTCTTTTGGATTACATTTCTCCCTGTATATTTCATCAGACTTTCTTCTACTTTATCTAGATATGCTGTCTTCTCCCATTATGGTTAGGTATTGCTTAATTTTAGAGAGGGAATTGAATGCAGTAAAGTTATAGCAGCTGAAGATTCTTCAGCGTCCTCTTCAATCAGCTCCATCATCGGAGTGATGTTCATTTTTTGAATCGAATTTCTTTGACGATTTCATCTTCATCCAGTTCTCCATAACAATCTATGTTGCCATTGCACTGTGCGGAGCAGAGGTATGGGGTGACGCTCTCAGTAAGGAGGTATACCGAAAACGTTTGGCACAGGTACTGAGAAGAGGAGCACTGAGAATTGCATCTTCGTATCCGACAGTCTCTGATTCGGCGATGAGTTATTGCAGGCGTGATACCTGTTGCCCTCCTTGCTAGAGAGCACCACGCTATTTACCTACGTCGAAACGAGGATGCGATTGGAGGACAATGCCTGCCACACATTTTTTGCGTGCACAAAATGAGTTAGGCTGCGAAGGGACCTCTACAGGGAGACAGGAGAGCTCACCCCGGATAATATAGTCGCGATGATGCTCGAATCGATTGACAAATGGAACCAGGTGGTACATTATGCTCGGGCAGCCCTAAAATATAAAAGGAACTCACAGCAGCCGGGGGCGTTGGGGCTAAGGGATCGCTTTTCAGGCACTTCCTCTTCCCCTTCCGCTAGGAAAGGGATCCCCCAGTTTGGAGGCATCTCATGGCATAACAAAACGAAACCTGGCCCGAAGTAATGCTTTAAACGTCCGTATAATTCCCTGATCTAAAGGTTGAATAATGGTAGTCGTATTCGCTGGCAGCTAAACAATCTTGACGCTTTTTAGTACAGTTTCTTTCGTCAACATGTAGCGTTGCCTATAAAAAGGACAACTTTTCTATGTTGTTGGTAGTCTTCACATCAAATGCTTTTCGGTTGGAACAGTAGGGTAAAGGAATGTTTTTCCCGAAAGCAACGAGGTTGTTTAGAACGCCCAATGACATGAATATATTTTTTTGTTCCATTCATATTTGTTATGAATAATAACGTTAAATGAACTTTCCCGCCAGTTACAGAATCTTTTCCACAATGTAGAGTGCCATGGGGAAGGGCCTTGTAAAAATCCTCTGATTCGTCTACGTTGAAAATGTCTTCAGGGTCGTAGTCCTTGATAATATCTAGCAGTATATTCTTTGTCCAATAGTTGGCTATTATTTCATCAGAAGCTGATATTTCTCCATGGAACTAAGAATATTTAATATTGTTTTTACGTTTCCAATGCCGTAACCAACCATTGCTTGGCTCAAAATCCATTATCCCCATTTTAATTGTCATTTTTAATGCTTGTTTCAGTAGCATTGGCCCAGAAATAACCCCATTCTTTAATCCTAATTGTTGAAACCATATCAACATTGCTTTGTCTATATCCTCATGAATCCCACTACAAATCCTCTTCTTTTCAATGTTTTATTTTCCATTGCAATATGCCGAATTTTTTGAGCATTTTTTGTGCATCTGGAGATTGTAGATTCATCAGATCCGTACTCGATAGAGAGTTTCTTCTCCGATTTGCTACTTAATTTGTCCAGAATTTCGTTTTTTGTTTAATAGTAAGATTCACCAGTTTTCTTTTTGATGACCTATTAAAGGATATTGGTCTAAACTTTTAGTTGCATCATGCTCAGGAAAACTAAGATATTTTAATATTCAAGCACTCGGAAAATAAGTAAGCACACACCCAGTATAGCGATTGAAACAATTTCATTTTCACGAATTTCACTTTAGCTACCCGTTTTTCCTGAAAAAACATTTTAAACAACAACTTAAACTAAAGTGGCTGCGGCAGCACTGTGCAGCAGATATGATTGTTTGTCAACTTGTATACTCTTCCAGAAATATTGTGCTGCAGTGGAAATTGCGATGGGAACTACTTTGAGTTAGGAAAATAGAAACCACTGTTGACCCTGAAAAATGATTTTTGAATGCATGCATTTAACCGGGCAAAATTGAATGAGTGAAATACAATTGACTCGCAAAAGAAAATGCACTAATGCGTTTGTTGCACTTATCCGTGTTGCACTTATTTGAGCGCAAATATATGTATGAAAAATAGCCGAGAAAAATCAGTGCACGCGTAACCTGTGTATTTATGCGTTATTTGTACTTAAGTGAGTTGCACTCATCCGGGTTTTACTGTATTTTGTTTGTTTGATATCCGCAGGCCAATTCTCTTTTTCCTTGAAAAGCCATCGGGCCTTGTTTCTCTGAGTGTAGAATGGGTTAAGCAGGTAGGTACTGTTAGGTCAAGTAGAGGGATACAAGGGTTTGTCTTTTGCGTTGTTATATGTCCGTTTGTTCCGGTTCGTGTCGCTTCAGTTTTCGTCAGAGGATGTGATCTACTACTGAAAAAATCACACCGAAATTGGAAATATGTTGTTCATTGATAATGCTACCATCTGTCTTTCTGTATTCATATATTTCAAGCCTTTCTAGGATGTCATTTGGTCCTTTGCTTTGTTTGTCTAGTAATTTCGTAATGTCAGGCTTATGCGCGTAGTTTTATAGGTGCACCCCATAATTCAAATCTGTCTTGTCGTGTAAGAAAGATCTTAGGTGCTTTTTGTACGAGGGCGGTCCAGTGAATACTCGGCCTAGAAAAGAAAAATGAAAATTTTGCAAAAGTGGGCATTTATTTCTCAACATTATCTCTTCTTAGCTCGAAATGTGATCCAGCGATACTCCAATTTCTTTAACCCATCTGAAAAATACGTTCTCTCGAGGTCTACCAAGTAGGCCTCCGTGCGGTGATGACCTCTTCAGTTGATTCAAATTTCTACCCCACGAGTGACTTTCTCAAGTTTGAAAACAAAAAGAAGTCGCACGAGGCACCATCTGAGAATACGGTGGATGGGGTAACGATCAATGTGGTCGCAGCGACGGTGGAGTTGTGAACCGGCGCATTGTCATGGTGGAAGCCAATTTTCTGCAATCCAGCGTCGAATCGGTCCAATAATTTGGCAAAGTAGAGCCCTGTGATCGTTTTGCTCTTCTTCAGGTAGTCGATTCAGGTCACACCTTGTAAATACCAAAAATCAGTGGCCAATACCTTTCCAGCCGATAGGACAGTCTTTACCTTCTTCGGTGCACGTTCGCCGGGTAAAATCCACTGTTTCAACTGCTCCTTGGTCTCTGGTGTGTACCAATAGAGCCGTGTTTTGTCAACGGTCCAGAAACTCCTTCCGATTGCGCTTAAGCAGCGTCAAACACTACTCTGAAGTGGTCTCATGGTTGCGTTTGTGGTGTAAGCAACGTGGCAGTCTACTGGTTTTCCTATTAAAAATAATAATATAACTGGGAAAGTTTCTCCGGTTAATGTTTTAGGGTAGCGCGAAGTGGATATAGTTCAGCTATTGGCAGTCGAACATAAGATAGATAATTTCGAAGTGAAGGGAGTGACCGCTGATAAACTCACAATACAAACAAAAACACTGGCTGATTTCAAGCTAGCAAAAGATGCTCTAAATAGTGTGAGAGCTCCCCACTTCACATACACACCAAAAGCGGAGAAATGTTAGACCTTCCCGTTGAAGGGTTTGGAGTATGGGGAGAATACAGTTGATCTCCTTGAAATGTTACATGAAAGAGCACCAGCTGTC
Source organism: Odontomyia ornata (assembly GCA_963969285.1). Taxonomy (NCBI): domain Eukaryota; kingdom Metazoa; phylum Arthropoda; class Insecta; order Diptera; family Stratiomyidae; genus Odontomyia; species Odontomyia ornata. The sequence goes on from OZ017738.1 coordinate 175,434,968, forward strand.
AAATTCATAAGTATGAAAAATTTTGCGCCAAGGAGATCAACTGTTGAAGGAAAAATATTACCATTTTAATTAGTACAAATTTCAAACGATAGCAATCCAAGTGCCCTCCAAAAGGTAAGGTTCTCGAACTTTAGTGTTGTGAGGTGGAAGCGTCTCCAAAAAACTGAGGTCAACCAGTGTTACAGGTGTCAAAGATTCTGTCATTCGGCTACCAATTGTGCTATCGGTGCGCTAGATGTAAAGACATTCATGCTCCCGGTGAATGCGAATTGGCTCAGATGGAGCCAAGAGAAAAACTATACTGTATTAACTGCGGTATACGATTATTTGGTCATCCAGCATCATATTGAGGATGCCCTTGATATCGAAACAAAAGTTAAATTTTCCCCAAAAATCGAAGTACATCGCATTGTGCTACCTTCCAATTTCGTCAAGCCCGGTGTATCATTTGCACTTGCTGTTAGAGAACCAGCAGACAGTAATGTAAATAAAATAAATAATGTAAGTGACAATAATGAGCTGCTTCTCAAAATTTACCAACAGTTTGAATCTCCTTCAGAAGGAATAAATAAGCAAAATCAAAACGAAACTGATCGTTTTTCAACGTTTAGGTGAACATGCTTCAAAATAGTTTGTCATCCAGTCACATTCCCATGGATAGGATTTGTCTTATCTCGATCAACGTCAACTCCATTGTTACTATGCATCTGCGTGATTATCTCCTTGAATTCATTGTGAAGCCAAAGCCTGACATCATGCTTCTCACTGAAACCCACCTCAATTCATGGCACTCTATGACATTCAAAGATTTTGAATTCGTAAGAAACGGTGGGGTGAACGGTAATGGGGGAGGTGGCACCGGTATATTGATTAATAAGACCCTATTGTTTCCAAAATACAAAAACTTTGAATTTCTTGGTGTTGCTTATCAAAATTTCACTGGTAGGTGGGAATAACCTCTTCGTTATCTCTGCCTATACAACTGGTCGAAATGTTCTAAAGTTCAAGGAGGAGCTCAATTCCTTGTTTGAAATACTTGAATTGAACAGGCTGCATTATTATTATATTTTTGCTTGTGACCTGAATGCCAAGCATACATCATAGCTAAGTGCCAACAATCATTCAAGAGGTGTATTCCTGAAATCGTGGATAGCAGAAAACCAAATTGAATACAGGTGCAACCTATATGGGTTAGAGCTCCCAGCATACCGTAGGACAAATTCATCTTTGGACCTCTGCTTTGCTGACGCAAGACTTGAATTCAATTTTTATAGTCAACGGAAATCGCTGGTGCTTTCTTACGATAGCGAAAAAATAGGGGAGAGTTTCAAAAGAACTTTAGTCGGGACTACCAGAAGCAATGTGCTCCTTCTGATGATGGCAACTCTTGCTCAATGGTTCTTAATGACAGGAATCTGACTAACAATGAAATAGATGTCTTTTTTTAAGTCAGAGAAGCTGACATTGAAAACAATTGAGAAAGTTGTTCCCAAGATTAAACATCGAACAGTATGGGAGGATATGGAACACTAACTAAGGTCAAAATGATTGAAAAGCCTTCTTCACATACGCGTCAACAATATTTATCGGTGATTTTTGGATTACAATCATCCCTCGTTGGCTTTTTTCAAATTACATCAGAGGAATATCCGGAACTTTATGCCTTTATACAGCGGTGGCCTTACCCATTGCGAGGCCCTTTGTGCTTCGTGAAAAGTATGTGGTGCAAAAGTAGGTCTGGTTGTTTGGTTTAGGTATTTGTCATGTTTGACGAGAAATGCTGAAATTATACTAATAAATAAAATTTGAGTTTTAAAAAATTATACATTGATAGATTTACAAAATTAACAAATACAGAGATGATAAATTTTAAAATTGATGTTTGCCGTTTTTCCTAAGACTAAAATCTTTCATTAAAGCACAATAATCCAACGAATGAGCTACGTCATTTTTGATTGAAAGAATAGCGAGTGCAGAAAGCCGATCTTGTGTCATTGAGTACTTAAAATATGTTTTAATAATTTTACTCCTCGAAAAACTCCTTTCAGCAGGTGTGGTGGTAATAATTCTCAGGACTTTTTCAATAGTGGGGTTCATTTTTTTCTATTTTGTATTTCAGCACCGAGATAATGTCATCGTTTCCTTCATACACACAAATGAACATGTTGAGTTCTTGGTACAATTCATGTCCATCAATATGACATGATTCTCCTACTGTCATAGATATTTGCAAATCACTGCATTGCTTCAAAAGTTCACTATCACTAATTTCCTTTAATTTATTTATATTATACATGAATATGCTCTCATGATGTTTAAGTGCCTCAAACCTAGGATGGCAGCTTGCGCGCACGTTGTCGACAATAACCTAAAAAATGTTTATTTTGAAAACTTTTCCACATTCAATTTATGAGCATCATCTTCCCCTTCATAACCAAAATACCTTTTTTTACGTCGTCTTCTGACTTCTTTAACTGCCTGTCAATATCATTTTCCTCGGCTATTTCTCTCGTTGTTACAAGGGATGACTGAAAACCATTTTCTCGATAATTATTGAGCCAATTTGCGAATGCGTCTAGGTATTGTATAGCCACATCTTAGTGCATGTTCTCACTTTGCCAGATTGTACTTATAACATTTATCTTTGTAAGAATGTCATACCATATGGTAAGTGAAACTACAAATTCGTAGGTAATTTCCTTTTCTATAGAATGCGTCGTTGCTTGTATCTCTTATTACTAGCTATTCTGTAAGTATTATTCAGTTCGTTGGAGTAGTTAGTAGGAGTGATGGGGATGGAGTGGAATCACAGCACCATTGATTTGTGCGTTGTTAGTTGATGTTGTGCGAGGTGGTTAGATGTTACGTGTATAGTATGATCAGTTGTGGTTGGTTTTCTGTATATTTTGTAGTCTAATCATGATTCTTCTCGTGTCACGATAAGGTTCATATAGTTGAGTTGTCCGTTGGTTTCTTTTTATATAGTGAAATTTATATCGAAAGTCAAGTCAAAAGTAAATTTTGATTTTATTGGAAAAGCATTTATCGTCGAAGGCATCGACCCACGGAATCAATAAATTGACAAAAGCAAATAATCCGAAGACTAACCCGGGCCTGCTGTATGGAGGAGCCCGACGGCTTCCCTCCATTGGGGGGCCCCGGGGAGAATAGCAATGCGAAATCGGCGGCAAGGGTCAATAAACGAAGATTCACGAGTTCTTAGGAATCCAAAGATAGTGGGCGTAAGACTCAAGTAGTCGAAGATAAGCAAGAAGTGAGTTGACTTAAAGCTGAAATTCAAGAATTGAAACTAAGACTGAAATCGGTCGAAGATATGTTCGAGAGAGCGAAGAAAGTTCAAGATGCAGAACCGGTACGACAAACAAAAATGGAAGCTAAGCAGAAGAAAGCTGTCAAACAACTCATCCCAGAAGAAGTACTTAGTGCTGGAGGCGCTAACGACAGCCAGAACTACTATGCAGTGCTGGACGGACTCCAACAAGAACTGGACATTGACGAATGTACTGAAGGTAATGTTAAAAATGAGGAGAAGAAACCACCCCGTAGTTCTGCTGGTCCTCCTCAAAAAGTAGCCAAGAATACAGAGAAAGTTCCGCTAATTAATGTCAAAGCGGAAAGGCCATGGTTCGGCTATTGGCAGCCGAAAACAAATCAACAATTTTCGAGCAGCATCAATGCCGAAAAGTTAACTTTTACAACGAAATCACTGGTTGATTTCAAATCAGCAAAAAATGCTCTAAATTCTGGGGAGGTTCCACACCACATATACCCCGAAAAGTGAGAAGAACCAGACTTTTTGTTGAAGGGCTTGGACTGCGGAGAAGGTACCGTCGATCTTCTTCAGGTACTCAAGGAAGCAGCACCAGAAATTGAGTTTATATCCGTTAAAACGTTCGCGACAAGGTCGACGGTAGAAAAAAAAAATTACCACTTTATTTAGTGCAGATATCAAACAAGAGCAGCCCAAGTGCTCTTCAACAAATAAGATACTTGAACTTCCGAGTGGTGAAGTGGGAACGCCTCCAAAAAAGAGAAGTCAACCAGTGTTATCGCTATCAACGTTTTGGCCATTCGGCTGCAAACTGCGTCATGCATTATCGATGCGTCAAATGGAAGTACGTGCATGCTCCCGGTGAGTGTAAATTGGCTCAGACGGAGCTAAAAGAGAAATTATATTGTGTTAACTGCGGTGTTTTTGGTCACCCGATATCAAGATGCGAGATTAAAATTTGTCCCAAAGCAAACAACTACACCGCAGTGTCTTAGCTCCAACCTTCGTCAAGCTCGGAGTATCATTTGCATTCGCCGCTAGAGAACCAGCAGAAAATGCTGGAAATAATGTTAATAATGTAAGTGGCAATAATGAGCTGCCTCTCAAAATTTACCAGCAACTAAATTCTTTATCTAGTAGTCTAGTAGTCTGTGTAGTCTAGTGGTTAGAGCATGAACGCATAAGCCGAAGGTCCCAGGTTCAAATCTCGTTTGGAGCAACGTGATTTAGTTCAGGGGATTTTTCGGACAGATTATGAGTGTTCACTTAGTGGTGATATGTACTGATTTAATCAGATCATATCATAGCTAAGCAAGCATACGGGGAGCATGGTACTGACCAAACCAACTTCCGAAAAAATTCAATACGGTCATGAAAATGAGATACTCTAACTATCTCTAAGCGAAGGCTCGAGAGGGGCTGTAGTGCGACAAAGAAGAAGAAGAAATTCTTTATCGGAGAGAACCGATAAACAAGATACGAAAATTAATCTTATTTTTCATCGTTTAGGGGTTTCAAATGCCTCAAAATAAGTTGTCATCCAGTCACATTCCCACGGATAGGATTCATGTTATCTCGATCAACGTCAACTCCGTTGTTACTATACATAACGTGATTAGCTCCTTGAATACATTGTTAAGCAAAAGCCTGACATCATGTTTCTGACTGAAGCCCACCTCAATTCATGGCACTCCATGACATTCAAGGATTTTGGAATCGTAAGAAACAATAGGGTAATAGGTGATGGGGAAGGTGGCACCGGGATATTGGTTTCGAAGACCCTATTGTTTCCAAAATGCTGAAAAAGTCGAATTCAAAAGCTTTGAATCATTTGAAGTGTCCGTTATCAAAATCTCACTGCCAGGTGGGGATAACCTCTTCGTTATCTCTGCCTATGCAACTGGTGGAACTGTTCTCAAGCTCAAGGAGGAGCTCGATTCCTTGTTTGAAATACTCGAATTGAACAGGCTGCATAATTATTATATTCTTGCTGGTGACCTGAATGCCAAGCATATATCATGGCTGAACGCCACCAATAATCCAAGAGGTGTATTCCTGAAATCGTGGATAACAGAGAACCGAATTGAATACAAGTTCAATTTATATGGGTCGGAGTTCCCAACATACCCTAGGAAAAATTCATCTTTGGACCTGTGCATTGCTGACGCAAGACTTGAATTCAGCTTTGATAGCCAACAGAAATTACAGGTACTTCCTTATGATAGCGACCATAACGCAATGGTAATGGAAATCAATCATCACAGGGATGATTTCTTCCTCATTCCAGTTCAACATGAAAATCATCGGTTGAATTTAAAAAAAAACAGAGTGGAGAAAGTTTCAAAAGAAGTTTAATCGGGAGTACCAGAAGCAATGTCCTCCTTCTGATGGTGGCAACGCTTGCTCAATGGTTCCTAATGACAGGAATCTAACTAACAATGAAATATATCTCTATTTGTCAAAGTTAGAGAAGCTGACGTTGGAAACGATTGAGAAAGTAGTTCCCAAGATTAAACATCGAAACAATATGGAGGGATATGAAACACCAATCATTGCAAGGTTGAAAAGATTGAAAAGCCTCACAGGCGTCTACAATATTTATCGGCGATTTTTGGACTACAACCATCCCTCGTGGGCTTTGTTAATTACACCTGAAGAATGTCCGGAACTTAACCCTGGGAAAAAGTTCAATAAATTTAATTTTGTTTATAATTCAAATTGCATAGTCCATCATAATTAGGCCAATAAATCTAATTTTGCGGACATTACTTCCAAGGTTATCAAAATCAATTTTGCTGACACTATTTCAATTGCACATTCCATAATTATTAAAATCAATTTTGCTGAAAATGCTTTCCATTGCATTTTAAGTTCAAAAACAACCCTGGTTTTGATATATTCTTCAAATGAATATATAAAAAATACCTTCCCAATCCTCAATAATAGCTGGTGTGGCTAGCATTTGACGAGTCTCCCTAGTCAAAGTTAAAGTCAAAAGCACTTCATTCAATACTAATCAATATAAATTTTAAAAGAATATAAAGCAAATTCCAAACAATAAAAATATAAAACTTGATGGCCCAAATGGCTTTCTAAATTTATACGTTATCAGTTAAACACATTTGATCAATAAAGCCATAGTGAATTCAAATTAATTAAGATTATATCATATTTTATGATTCGATTGGAAAAAGGAGAAAAAACCAACCAACACTATTCCAAAATTATTTATAATTATAACACAACAGTGAACTTTGATACTACTACACCTAATATGTTACAACCTAATTCTAATAAAGTATAATTAAAAAACTATCACAATATTCTTGACCTAATCGTTATATCTTATCTCTAAAACTAATATAATAAACATAACATATACGTAACCTATCCTTAATTTTTAACACAAATAAACAACACTAAATGTAGCTATGTATAATGAGCTGAAGCTCAAAAAACTAGGTAATGAAAAACACAACAGAAAATAAACACGGATAATTTAGACATTTTCATTCAGCCAACCAATACCTAGACTGCTCTGTGTCAGCTCGACCACCCTCAACGAATCTAGCAAACGAGTATCCATTGGAATTGTTGGTCTCGTGAATTCAAATTCGGAGAATATTTTATCTTCTTATCAGTGACCCGTCACATATCGGTTCATGTTCAAATACACAAATGCTTCTGAAGGAACAAAACCAATAGCGAGACAAGTCTCAATACACCCATCAGTAGGGTGAACCGCTCACAGCTAGAGATCTTGCGATATGATTCCGAAGAGATTTCAGTGTGAAGATATTAATTCTCGGCGCTTTAGCAGTTTGATAATTCTTCTATTCGATATATAGTGCTTTCAATCCATCTCAAGCTTTTTGTACAAACCAGTATATGCACGAATACATTTCCTTTCGCAAACTCTTCATTTTTCCATAGTTCTAGCACTCAGGCTGTACCAGATCTGACATCCATATGTCAAAACTTGTCTAACCAGGGTCTTGTAACAGATAACTTTGACCTTTTGATCAATTTATTTGGAATAAAAGTGTCATCGAAAGCACATTACTACTTTTTGCGCCTTACTGAGCATGATTTTGACATATTTAGTACAGTACAGATACTGACTGAGATGAACACCAATGTATCGAACACAGGATTTATGTAGAGCCCGTTCTCAACTACCTTCATCAGCCATGATGTGGAAATTCTTCCAATTACGTTTCAGGCCTTGTCTGACCCCCTGCAGTATTGTCCGAAATGAAATTGTTTTACACTTCTGCGCATTGATTTTCATTCCCCAATTGTTGGTGTAAAGCTGCACATCATTAAACATTTTTTTTGATATTGCTCTGAACTATTGTAGCTTTTCGGTCTGCGGTATAGATGATCAGATCATCAGCAAACGCTAAAATAATCACGCTGGCGAGCCGTTCAATGGATTGCCAACGAATATTGAGAAGAGCAGAGGCGCAGTAACTGTTCCCTGCTGTAGACCATTCAAGATCTTGAATTCACGCATTATTGTCAGATTTCCATCAGTTACAACAAATGATTTCCCGAATAACATATTGCACATCATGGCGACAAGGTGTCTTGGGAACCTGTCCCGAAGGAGTTTAAAAGTTAGTCCATCAAATCACAGCGTATCGAAGGCTTTCTCCATATCAATGAGACACGCTCCAACACATTCTCTATCATTTAGTTTTTCAACAGATGTCTTTCGCTATTGCATGGATGGTCCAATGCCTGGCATGAAAATCAAATTGGCATGGATGGTCCAATGCCTGGCATGAAAATCAAATTGGCATGGATGGTCCAATGCCTGGCATGAAAATCAAATTGGCAATTCGACATCAGCTCATATTTTTCAATGTGGCCGTTCAATGCTTTGTTTAGTATCACTTCAAATACCTTGCTGATGTTAGACAGCAAGCTGATTGGGCGATAGCTTCTTGAGCTCGAAGATTTTTTTCTTTTTTCAAGATCCACTGATTTGGAAAATATGAATTGCTCAACATGTTGTTGAACGGTATGTTATAATAGCAACCTCAGGCAAATGTCGCAGAACTACATTTGGAATACCATCAGTACCACATGATCTCTTGTTGTTTATTCTGCGAAATATGAAACACATCTTCGCAGCTGACAAAATAATCAATGTTATTCAAGCTCGGTATGAGGTCAGATGTTAAAGTTTCATTGAAATGAAGAATTGATTGGCCGTTCAGGCTTGATTTGAAATCGAAAACGTTTGCTTCAACGACCTCTGAAAATATTTCATTCCCTCTCTCAGGGTTTGGTAGATGAACCAATTCAAAATGAGTTATAATCAGGGCAAGTTTTTTCCGTCCACCACATATAATCCTATTTCCATTTCTATCCGGAGTCGTACTATCAATTTCAATACCAGCCCTATCGAGAAGATTTATCTCATCACTAGTGACTTCAAGATTCGATACGTTCACTCGAGACCTCTTCCGGAATATGCTATTCACTTTCGCGAACACGCTATCTGGGTCCTGTCGGCTAATACCCCTTAATTTTTCCGCCCATTGATTGCTGACCTCACTCCTGAAGTATGAATTGGTTAAGTTCCGGACATTCTTCAGTTGTTATTTCGACAAAGCCAACGACGGATGGTTGTAGTCCAAAAATCGTCGATAAATGTTCTTGACGCGTGTGAAAAGAAGGCTTTTCAACCTTGCAATGGTTGGTGTTTCATATCCGTCCATATTGTTTCGATGTTTAATCTTGGGAGCAATTTTCTGAATCGGTTCCAATGTCAGCTTCTCTAACTTCGACAAACAGACATCGATGTTATTTCATTGTTAGTTATATTCCTGTCATTAGGAACTATTGAACAAGCGATGCGATCATCAGAAGGGGGACATTGCCTCTGGTTATTCCACCTTTCAGTGATAAATCATGGTCTGAAAAATGCATTTTGTGTGTATAGTTGTGTATGTCTACCATAAAACGTTCACGGTCATCTGGAACCCACGCCGTCGAGCTGCCCCGAGGTGACTGATGTGGCAACTCCTGAGGAGTATATCGGTCAATTCGTACGAAACTGCGAGAACAATTCTTAGCTAAACGCTTCAGGAGGAATGAAGCCAGTTGCGAGGAATTATTGCATACAGTTCTAAAACTTGCAAAAAGGTTTAAAGTAATGGATATTTTAAAAAGTGTGGAGTCTTTTTGTCACTAGATGGTGTTTGTTGTCATATATCGGGCAATACTAATCAGATTGAGTCAAACTGACATGCATTTGAAAGGTGACATTCCAGTCTACAATTTTCATATGGACAGTTTTATATTTCGTCATTTGTGTCAATTGTTGTATTCATTTAAAAATGAGTTTAATTTCTGAAAGTATTCGTTATATTTTACAATATCACTACGATCAAGGTGAAAGTGCATCGCAGGCTCGTGAAAAAATTTGTGGTGTCTACGGTCAAGATACTTTATTAAAAGCCACTGCCAAGAGATGGTTCGCTCGCTTTTGTTCTGGAAATTTTGATGTCAAAGATGCTATTCACTCAGAGCGACCAATCACTGAAAAAGTCGATGAAATCTTACAAAAATTGAAGACCGATACATAAGCAGCCATGACATTGCTAAGGAACTGAATATCCATCACCAAACGGTTTTGAACCATTTGCGTACGGCTGGATACACAAAGAAGCTCGACGTTTGGGTACCGAATGAATTAACACAAAAAAATTTGATCGACTGAATTTGCATTTGTGAAATGCTAATAAAACGCAACAAAATCGAGTCATTTTTTAAGAAAATCATTACTGGCGATGATAAATGGGTAAGATACGAGAATGTCGTTTGAAAAAGATCATGGTCAAAAAAAGGTGAATCATCACAAACGACTTCAAAGCCAGGATTGATACCAAATAAGGTTATGCTGTGTGTATGGTGGGATTGGAAGGAAATTGTTTATCATGAGGTGCTAGAACCTGACCAAACACTCAATTTGGGTCTATACTGTCAGCAATTAACCAGATTGCAACAAGGAATTCAATAAACCGGCCACAATTGATCAATAGAAACGGCGTTGTCTTTCATCATGACAACGCCAGACCACACACATCTTTGATGACCTGGCAAAAATTGACAGAGCTCGGCTGGGAAGTTTTGATGCATCCACCGTATAGTTCAGACCTTGCACCATCAGACGACTATTTGTTTCGGTCTCTGCAAAACGTCTTTAATGAAAAGAAATTCACCTTAAAAAGGGACTGTGAAAATCATGGCCAAATTTTTCGCCAATAAGCCACAGAAGTTCTACACATTTGGAATAATGGCTCTACCCACCAAATAGCAAAAGGTCATAGATAATAATGGACAATATGTACTTAAATAAAATCCATTGTAAATAAAAGAAATATTCAACCAAAAATGACAAAAAAGGGCTCGATACTTTTTAGAATATCCAATATTTCCAATTTGCTTCAGTCTGTCTATACAAATCAGTATATGCGCGATTACGTTCCCTTTTGAAAGCTTTCAATATTTTCATTATACCAGCCATTAGATTAAACCACGTCTGACACTCATATGTCAAAGCTTGTGTAAACAAAGTCTTATAACAGCTAACCCACATTTTGGTAAATTTATCTGGGATAGAAGAGTCCTTGAAGGGATATGAAAACTTTATGTGATTTACTGAGCTTGAACACCTACTTATTAAATACAGGATTTTTGAGCCAGCTTCAATTTGGAAATCCTTCCAATTCCGTTCCAAGCTTCGACTGACCAACCACAGCTTCTTTCGAAACAAAATTTTTTCGCATTTCTGCGCATTGACTTCCATTCGCCAATTGTTCATTTAGAACTAAATGTCATTAAATATACCTCGAAGATTCTTTTGAACTGATGCTTTCCTATAGGCTGTATGGATAATTAGATCATCCGCGAATGTCACTAATCATCTTGATTGTAACACACTAAATATACGTTATATTCCTTCTCCCTTACTCGTTAAAATCTATATTTTCTCGCCGAATTTTTGAAATTAAATCTGCCACTTTTGATTCACTGTCCAGGGTGAGCCATTCGCGTTTATGATCAAGTGATAATCTAGCCATCTTAGTATCAAGATGTCTGAAAATACGGAACAAATAGAGCTGCTGTTTTTGGACCTTTTACACCATAAATCTGGTGATAAGAGAGCAGAGGGATAAGGTTTGCGGCTTTATTGCCAATTCGGTATAACACAAACCCTTACTACAGCTTAACAAGCCATGAACTGGAAATCCTTACTACCAAATACATGATCACATATAGGCTGACTTTGTTTCCTACTTTATATGTATATGGAGAAATGTGAACATGCCGATGAAATTTTGAAGTTTTGTACGGTTTTGAGATGGATTTCAACTTTGAAATCCAGATGTTCTGCGGAGAACATAGTAGTGCTCCTTATGAAGTAAATTTAGTTTCAGTTCATATATCCGTTCATGTTTTATTGATGTTCAGAGTTAAAAGAATATGACTTTGTTTACTTCCTGAAGCTAGCTGTCAGTTGAAGGAGTTGAACATGTGTTTCATTTGGTTGTTCTAAATGGTGTAGGTGTACAATGGACAGTGCAAGGTGAGTTTTTAGCATGTAAGGAATGTGATTTGTACTTTTTTCATGATAAACGTCGAATATATTACGTGACTGACAGCTCACGCCAGCTGGCCACATGAAGGCTGACTACTACAAATGCAAATTTCTACCGAAAGCCTTATCAAACTTACGTTGGTGTTGGTATAACAGGAATATTATAACTTTATATTCTTCTTTCTTATATAATGATCAAAGTATTAAAAAACCGGTCATCCTCATTTATTTGTTTAAATTCTTTCAGGAAGAAGTGGTTGGAGTTTACTGGCAGTCCAGGATCCCAAATAGAAAAGGCAACTTTTACTGAAAATCAACCAGTAGCAAGTCCAGAATATGAGACTTTTCAAATATTATAACAAAATAAGAATACATTGGTAATTTCAGAATAAGTTCAAAATTATTAAATAAAATTGAAACCGATGCATTTCGATAGTTTTATTTTATTTTTTGTGGATTTTCTATTTCTTAGGAAAAAGTTGAAGTAGTAGGACAGTGCCCCTGCCAGAGGGATTTTTAAATCAATTCGTAAATCACACGTTTTCTGAATACGGTCAACTTGACTTTAATTCGAATTTGCTTTATTTGAGTCATCATAAATTCTATAAAAACATAAAGCAAGTTTCATAATATTAACATAATCCAAAAAATTATAAGATTTAAAAAAATTAATTCAAGAACAATATCGAATATGAACCAAATTACAATTATTAAATAGACATTACTTGGACAAATGGGAGAAAAACAAGCCAACTCTATTAAAAATTACATATAATTAAAAGAACACAACAAAGAAGGAAAGATCAAACTTACGTCTAATATGCTTAAACTTAATTCTAATAAATTATGATTAAAAACTTTTATTTCAATATATTGTAATATACTGACTATAATGATTTAAACATCTCGTTAGCATGCTTCAGATTTCCCGAGAAAATCTAAGCAGACCTCTCCCCGGTTTTAGACGTGGTCTTGGAATGTGTCAACAGACTGTGTCCAATCGGTGATAAGATCCAGACACCCTCAGTCTACTCCGAGGTGGCTGCTGACAGGCTAGCTTGCTTGGAGAGGAATGTCGGTCGCAGGTCTTCCGCGAGTAGACTAAGTCCGATATAAGAATCTTCATTGATTTGAATTTGCTATAGTTTTTTTTTAATGTGTTTAATGATAACGTATAAGTTTAGAGAGCCATTTGGGCCATTAAGTTTTTTATTGTTAGTTTGGAATTTGCTTTATATTCTTTTAAAATTTATAACGATTAGTATTAAATAAAGCGCTTTTGACTTTGACTTTGACTTTAGACTAAGTCCGAATATCACATCAGCCATCGATTCAAATGCCCGATTTAAAACACGTCTAAACGACTTCCATCTAAATAATTCTACTCTATATTAAACAGGGGACATAATCAATCAAAATCCGCGCGTTAACGATTATTCATCGACGTGGTGCCAAAAACAAACTACTCGAATCCGAAACCGAATCAGACTACTCAGCGAAAAACGGAAAGCCAAGCTACGGCACCGCGTACCGAACCGATCAGTCACGAATTTTTTTAAAACCCTACCCCCTCGGTGGTACCTTCACCCCCCGTCTTCATCACCTCCTGAAAAAAGTACACATACTGCAAAGAAACGATTTTGGCCTGAACTAGCAATTCATGTTTTACTTAATTAGCTTTTGAATTTCATCATGATAAGTTTTCATTTAAACTTTTATGAATTATTTATTCATTTTTCTTCTTTTTAAATATTACTTTTTTGTAAATTGAATTGTTTTGTGGTTAGAGATTAATTTAAAGAATATGGAAACAAACAAATATGCGTGCTTGGTATCTGATTTAAGCGGGTCCGGAAGAGAAAAGAGCAAGCATTTGTTATTGGCTTTATACCCATACCACTTAAAAGAGGAACGCAAATTATGGGAAAGGAATTTTTCAGAACCCTGTTATCAACTTTAACTATTATTTGTTTTTATTTTATTAATAATTCTTGCGATCGACATGCATAGCTCTTTTCGTTATTCTTTATATTTCACATCTATTGGATTCTTATGAATGACATTTTATTCCTTTTATTCTTACAATTCACAAAAAGTTGTGCTTTTTTTCTTTTTTAGGGGTTTCTTTTGGTTATGTGTGTTTTGTTTTAATGTTTCCAACTCATATAAAATAAGAATGTTTAAAAAATATAAAAAGGAAGTGCTTATATAAAATTAAATTAAAAGTTTAATTAAAAGTGAAGATATTTAAATGATTTTGAATAATTCAATTAAAAGTATTTTTCTCTTTCAATTAATTCCATATCTCTCAAGTATAATTTTGCTTTTTTATTTATCTCTGTTAGGTAAGTACAGGTTAAATTTCTTTTATATTTTGATGATTTGATTTATCTATTTTATTTATTTCATCCGTGTTGTTTGGATTACTCTTTTACTGTTTTGTTACATGCGAGGGATCAGAATCTGGTTGCCGAAAACTCCTCTTATTGCACATGCTATACACAGTTTCGATGCTCTGATGCAGTTATCTTGCATATTGTCTTCGGGTGAATCTATTTAGCTTGATTTTATTATTGAGTTGAAAATGAATTTGTACTTTTTCTTTGTTAGATTTCACATTGAAGGTGTGATGCTTTTTATTTATTAGATTTTGATGCTTATTTTTATATTCGTAGCTGATATATAAATTTTGCATTTAAGAAATTAAGTCGTTGCTGCAGCTCATATGATATGTTTCAATTTATGTCGAAGCAAAGTCAGAGACAAAAGCGCTTTATTCAATACTAATCGTTATAAATTTTAAAAGAATATAAAGCAAATTCCAAACAATAAAAATACTAAAACTTTATATTCTTTTAAAATTTATAACGATTTGTAGTAATCGAGCAACTAGTTAAATTTAATATCTTTTTTTTTCCTTTCTTTTTTCTTTAAATTATTTGATAAATTCACATCGAATTCAAATTTTATTTATGTCAATTAATAAATTTTTTTTTTCTATTTTATCTTTCCGCACAACTAAAACTGCTCGATTATTCAGCGCCGGCAAAGGGTTAAAAGAAATTTCTAATAATATGTCCCAGATCAACGAACCAAACTGAAAACCAGTTGCTTTGTACCTTTGAGGAACGGAACAAATGGAGTGGCTATGCTCATATAAGCTCCATAGAAAATGATGCGACCACCTTCTGAGCATGATTGTCATTTCATTTCCAATAATTTCCACAATTTCTCCTCTCGAGAGCCAGATTGTCAGTTTGACGACTAAACATGGACGCGAAATTTACCTGGCGCGTGAGATACGATTCGGAATTTAGTCGTTTTTTCAGTTCGAGAACGTGTCCGGAGGTACATATTGACTGTAATGAAAGTAATTTTACACCTGGTTTAGGGATAACAACATTTTACGGAGTGACATTGTAAATCGGAGCGAGGAACTCAATTAAAAGTGTAATGTGCGTTATTGCTAGAAAACGATGGGTTATCGATACGACAGTGTTTTCTATCCTAAGTGGCCGTAATGCTTTATTTGTATTCAATGCTATTTTCTTGTTCTGTGAAGTGTTATTTGCAATAAAACCATATTTACGAGTGCATAAGCGTTTGTTTACTTTCTTGTGACAACCCATTGGGTTCCCCTTAACTAGCTTTAGAATCACGGTCGCAGGGGTAGGTGCAAAAAGGCACGTAGTTAGGCAGGCGGTCGCAGGGGTAGTTGCGACAACGTGTACACATGGTTGTCCACTCCGGTTTTATCTTGTTCCTCAAAGCTTTGTACAAATTGCATGGGACATCAATTTCACTCCAATTTCATGAGAACGAACGCAGCCCATGGAGATTGAGCTGGTATCAAAACTGACAGATAGATACAAGCCATATGATAGCAATTTGCATATGTATTAGTCGGCCTACTATGGACAAGCTTCCGTTAGCTGTCACCCAAGCGCGGCATTAGCAAATGCTTATATTTCGTCATATATACTATTTTCCGAATAAAAAACGTGTGCAACGCATTCCGTGCATGCTACAAGTTCACCTTGTATAGCCCACTATACTCCTAAACTTTTCAAGACGAGCAAATGAAGCACACGTTTTGCACCTTCGACTGATAGCTCAGCGTTGAGATGTAAACAAACTCCTATAAATTCACTTTGGAAGGCGATAAAAGCTAAACAGGTATAAGAACTGAAATAATTTTCACATCACTAGGAGCGCTAATGTGTTCTCCGCGGACCATCTGGATTTCACTGTAGAAATCCGTCTCTAAACTGTACAAAACCTTGAATTTTCGTTGGCACCTCCACAATTCTTCATATAACGCCATGTAAGTTAGCCAGCAAAGTCGGCCTACTAATGGTCATGTGTGTGGTAGTAAGCGCTGCTGCCATATGGCTTGTATCTATCGTCAGTTTTGGCTGGTATGATTCGAGAATTTGACAGGGCGGGCGCATGTGGGGGTATCCGAGGAGAATGGACTTGGCCGGTCTGAAAAACAACCGTAACGTTTTAAAAAGGGAATGAAAGTGTGAATTTTGGATAGTGGCGCGTAGAATTTGGGTTTCCTTGGTAATTTGCATGCTTGCAAGGATGGATAGTTTATAGCGACGCGAACGGAGCGAGAGCGGTTCTTGTGTGGGTGAATCCAAAACTGACGATAGATACAAGCCATATGGCAGCAGCGCTTACTACCACACTCATGACCATTAGTAGGCCGACTTTGCTGGCTAACTTACATGGCGTTATATGAAGAATTGTGGAGGTGCCAACAAAAATTCGAGGTTTTGTACGGTTTAGAGACGGATTTCTACAGTGAAATCCAGATGATCCGCGGAGAACCCAATAGCGCTCCTAGTAAAGTGAAAATTATTTCAGTTCTTATACCCGTTTAATTTTTATCGCCTTTCAAAGTGAATTTATAGGAGTTTGTTTACATCTCAACGCTGAGCTATCAATCGAAGGTGCAAAACGTGTGATTCATTTACTCGTCTTGGAAAGTTTAGGAGCACAATGGGCTATACAAGGTGAATTTATAGCATGCACGGAATGCGTTCGGCACGTTTTTTATTCGGAAAATAGTATATATGACGAAATATAAGCATTTGCTAATGCCGCAGTTGGGTGACAGCTACCGGAAGCTTGTCCATAGTAGGCCGACTAATACGTATGCAAATTGCTACCATATGGCTTGTATCTATCGTCAGTTTTGGGTGAATCACGTGCATGGTGAGGAGAAGGGATAGGGACTCGATCACGTAAGGCGGATTAAGCAGCGCGGGAGTACGGAATTTACGTACATGAGGAATTGCATCGCTCTTCGTTGTCTCACAATTGGGAGAAGGAACTAAAGGGGGAAACCATTCGGATCGTACGTGTAACTGCGTGGAGGTTAAAATCTTTCGGAAAACAACAAAACGGCAGTGCTGCGACTCGTGAGTCACGTGTTCACATACATGATCTTCGGCTGCGAGTTTACATACCCTGCGCAACATACACACGGCGATTCGTTTTTGCGACTCAATTTGCGCCTTTTTAACAATACCTTGGTCGAGGTATGAGTGAAAGTGTATGCAGACGATATGTGGCAAATTATTTTTCGTTTGGAACTCGCTTGACCTAACGAGCCTATTAAAATTTTCAATCGATCAAATGCGTGATGTATTCTATTGCCGTTTGTCATATATGTATATGTTGCGATGTTACGTAAATACCAGTATGTGGTGCAAAATGCATAATATGTAAACACCTCGTATCGTTCGTCCCCTATTCTTTGGATGGAAGTTAAATAGATTATGATTGCGGTGGCGACTGCTATCACAAGTGCAAGATAGTCCACATAAGTGAGTGTTTGTGTGACATCTAAAGGAACGCTTAGATAGCCAGGAGTGAAAATTAAATAGTCCATAGTTTTGGAAAAATTAATGAAAGTATTGCATACAAAATTTCAATGTGAGGCTTCTATAAATGAATAGAAAAATTACCGTTCTCTTGGTCCTATCGCACAAGTAAAATCATTACGGTTTCACTGGGTTCTTCCAAAAATCAAATTCTGAATCTCATGCTTCTCCAAAACAAGTCTAAGGTGAGCTTGCAAAAATCGCAGAGCAAGTTGTGTAAGCCATGGACTGAACTGAATTTCGATAAAGACGGTAATCTACGTGTGATTTTATACTATGAAAATATTTTTCGATAAAGTTCATTAAAGTAAGATTAAATTATGTGAGATATTAATAGATTTATAATTTCAAGTTAGTTCTACAATGAATTTTCATTTAGTGTAAATGATAAATTAAAGGCCAATGCAAACAAGTTAACGAGAAAAATATCGAGAAGTGCATTTGAAAGCCAACTACAACGACGTGTACTCTAAAGAGTTTTGCCAAGTAATATGCGGCGCGATTCGCAATAAATTGATTTCGGATAGACTAAAAAGAGTGCAGATTCTGGCCCCTAGAAGCCATTTATTGCAAAGAGCAGCTCCTTTGCAAAGAAATTTGTTTGAACCCATAGTAGTTCGGGAAAGTAATTGTCTTGGGACCGTGTTTAAATGGGGGAAGATACTGCGAAAATTTTAATAGCCTTCTTCTACTCGGCTCGGGATTGTGCATCAGCGCGGAAGCTGTGGTAGTGTGAAATTCGCATGGGAAGGCAGAAGAACAAGAAATCCGGGAACATCAGCAACGACATCTCCAGGTTAAAGCTTCTTGGTTATCTGATGGGCTTAATTCTAATAGGAGTTGCCAGCATCGCAATATTTGGTTTACGTTGCTTGGAGTAGGAAGTTGATACTATATTATCTACATGGATTGTATTCGAAAAGTAGCTATAACGGAAGTTGAACAAATTTTATATAAGCGCTCGTAACGAACTTAAAAGGAAAAAATTCGAATTTCAGGACCACCCATATCATCAGCGGGCGCCCGACGAGGATGTTTGGGTGAGTACCCTTTTATTTTGTTATATATATATATTTTTGCATATCTTTTTTATATATATATATATATTTTTGCATGTCTTTCTTATATATATTTTTGCATATAATTGTTATATATATATTTTTTTTTTGCGATCATTTTTATATATATATTTTTGCGTATCAGATTTTGCATATGATTTGTTTTTGCAAATCAATCATTAAAAAAAAAGAAAAGTAATTTTTTATGATCCTCTATGTCCTGCGATAAGTGAAAAACAATTGCTTGAGAAGGAAAAACAAAGTCATTCTAAATAAAAGGAATTTTTTTGAAGTTAACAAAGTCATTCTAAATAAAAGGATTTTTTTTAAAGTAAACAAAGATCAGAATAACATTGTCGAAGCTCAACTAATGTTTCAGAACCACTTTAAAAGAAGTAGGAACAATAAAAATGTTTAAGAATTAAAATGTACCTTCGGTCTTTCCTTTCCAATAACTCTGACCGGGTATAGGACCCGGTACGGTAGCAGGCAGCCCCCTAACAACATGAGCCAGCCGCCGGGTACAATGTAATCCTTTTTTTCTTTGTTTCAGGTGACATCGCGGGTTGAGTGGCCTAAGCAGAGTGCCTCTTTATGGCATAGTGTTATGCAATCGAATTGTATAATTCTATGGCATGAATTGGTCACCGGGGTACTCCCCTTCTGATGGGAAAACTTATACAAGGCAATTTGTATGAGTTTTCCACTCAGAAGAGGAATACCTGGCCACTGCAACAAAAATATGGATTTAAATCCGGTTGGGTGAGTGCGAAGGGGCTCCATCACCACCCGGTAGCCCTTCTTCCATTTATAGGCCATGAGCTTCGTCGGGTAACGACGAGGTTACTCCATGTCCGCCTTTTTTTTCAGGTTCCACTTGTTCTCGGAGCAAGTACTTTCTCTCTCGGTGAAGTTATCTACACTTTTTGAGACGTCGGTCACCTCGTGATAGATTGTAATGAATCATGCGACGCCGCTGGTGACCGCTACCAACACACTTTGCTGCTAAGTGGCTTGTCATTTTACGTTGGTTGCGACTAGTGCACATCCCACGTCTATTTTGTCGTGGGATGCTAACAGAGATTGACAGCCACATGGCAGTGAATTGAAGTTTGGAGGTAGTGGCCGCCACGCATAAGCAGTTTTAAGGAGTTTTCACCGACAGCGAACGATTAAACAGAACAAACGGTGCACAAATACGAAGTGGTCGCATGTATGTATAATCACGAAGTTTTCTTTAAATTTTCGGAGATTTGTGTAATATTTCGATTTTGTAGCGCTAACAGCTGTTCGTGTTCAGTACTCAGAACTTGCTCCACGGTCGATTCGTCCCGAAAACTGTTTCAATCCTCTCGAAACAACGTTAGAAACTTGAGTGCAAAACAAAAAAGGAACGGACTGTGTGTGCTACGAATGGTGCCGTTTATTATGTGCTACGCCACCGGCACCGATGGGCAATGGGCTATTGTTCAGTTTGCAGCAGCAACATCCACTCAATTACTTAATTACAGTAGCCGCTGCAGGAGATATACCACAACTTTTCACCCAGATGGAAAACTCATCAGCGTAACCATTATAGAAAATACAATTCCAACCAATCAGAACAGTAGTGGTGGCGAAAACACTGAAAACGAGGATGCTCGGGAAAAGCGCACAAATTGCATAAAAATCGTTAAAGATGAAATCCTTGAAAATCCTCTGCTGCCAATATCAATAGCCGAGCCCAGTATTACACTTATAGAAACGGAAGAAGTGAAGTAAGTATGCGACACGATAGATTTCCCACTTTGTGGTCAGTTGGTGCTCCTTCCTCTACTCTAACCTCAAACTTACTTTCAATCTATTAATATAAAGCCTAAGCTGTATTTTGCATTTATTTTTGTGAGAATGAGGTTGAAAGAAGTCATTCATTACAAGGAAACTTATTTCCTATTTTCTCGCAAAATATTGCAACAAAAGCACATTTCGCACAAAGAAAATTTCAAACTACTCGTACATGGCACAAATTTCTAAATTTCTTGGACATGTCTAAGATTCCGATCTCTTTACAAAAACACAAACAATCATGCGAAGTATGAAGTATGCATACGAGTATATATATTTACAAAGCAACACAATCGTATTTTTATTACGGAAATATTTTTAATAGACTAAAATTATTCGAAATGACATTATTCAATAATGAACCTAATTAAGAAAAATGTTTCTAAAACATTATGAATGGAATCGATATGAAAATCGAAAAAATATCCAATAGTTTTAAATATAAAAATAACACAAACAAACAAAAAACACACACAAAAATGCAATCATTTTCTTTTTTAAGAGTAAACTCATTTTTGCTAATGTAATAGATATATGAAAACCGAAATTTACAATGTTGCTATGTGCCTTTAAGAGAAAATTTAGATTAAGCTTTTCGTTTAAGTTAAACTCCTTGTTGAAAGAAATTATTTTTTTTTGTACTTTGTTTGATTATTAATACGAAATCAATGTACTTTTTACAAAAGCAATGAAATAGGAAACGCGAACATTTAAAATTTTGCGTTAAAAGTTGAACAAACGAGCAAAGTCAGGAGAAGAAAAATTAATTTAATTTTTTTATCAATTTTTTCATGTATTTATAAGTTAAGGAAGCGTTGATTCGCATTAATAAAGGTTGTAACTAATTGCACAAAGCAAGAAACGTTTTCTTAATATTTTGTCATGAGTAAAAGTGAATTATTTATTTCTTACATTCAATTACGTAAAACAAAAATAACCCATGAAATATCCAGTAAATATTTAAAATTATAAATTAATTTACTAAATCTTTCCCCTGGCACCTTTCACTCCTTGTGATATCTTTTCCAGTCTGTCATAACGTATTCAGTTTATTAAACTATAAAATAAATCATTCAAACATTTGAATCATAAATACTCATTTGAAATGAATATTTACACTTTGTTGTAAATTAATAAAATCTAATTAACTAAAAACTTCAAATAGTAACTTCAAGGAACCTTCCCGAAATATACCTTCCATTTAGTATAGTAAATCCTTCCCATTTGCTTCCCGCACCGTTGTAATCATTTGAATGAAAACATACGGATCACAACCGGATTGTACTTTGGCCTGTTTAATTAATGTAGAAAGCAAAATAGGTCTGAAAAATCTATCCAACATAATTAATTTAATCTTCTCGACTATCTAAACGGCCAAACTGCTCTTTGATAATTTTGAAAAAAAAAACAATAGGCAATTATATAAAAATTAATAAATAATTAAGTTCCAATTGTCACTATGAACATTTCAATATGCTTTAACAATTGTTTCTTTTTTCTGATTAAACATTTTTAATTTTGAGCATTCGTCTTTTTACGCCCTACAAAAATCACTTCACTCACAATAAGAATCTTCAATAAAATTAAACTTAAAGGTATTACATAAATAAAATAAATGCAACAAATCAGTACAAGTTGTATATAAAAATCATAAATTGAAAATAAACTACATTAATCATTTAGAATTCTAAATATCATATTTATATTTATAAATAAACATTTATATACCAACATGAATTGCTAACGAAAAACACGACTTTCCTTTCCAGTGGTTCTTCTTTTCAGCGGGAAATGAGGTGCAGGGTAGGTATACCGTCGCGAGAGTAGGGTTTGAGAAAATCCGCTGAGGTCGGTTTCGCGTTGCGCGCGGTACGCGGTACCTTAGTTGATTTTGATTTTTCTTTAGCGTAGCTTTTTTTGGAATTACGTTAACGTAGTGTATTTTTCGGTACCGCGTCGGAAATTCGGGAACGCGAAGTAAAGATTAGATCTTTGTCTTTTGACTGGTTATAGGAAGAATACGGAGTACCGTAAAGTAGGTTTCCTCACCGTATGGTTTTGTTTGGTAACGCGTTTGAAAACGGGCATGTATAGGTGGCTGAATATTGTAAGTGAGCGTGACCCATTCGGAGACCCGCGACCGAAATCCTCTCCGATCTAGCTGGCCGACAAGCAGCCACCGCGTGAATGGGTTACGGTGCACGGATTGGTTGACCGGTTGGTACCGTCCGTTGGCACTACTCAGACTAAACGTCTAGAACCGATGAGAGGTCGGTTCCGCGTTCGCACGTAGACGAAAAATCATTACAAGATTGACCATCAAATTCGTGAGTGCGAAATTTTTTGTAGTGGATCCTCGTGCTGGGAAAATGAACCCGCCCCACGACACCGCAATGCTAGCCTGCCAGCGCATTCACGCGTCGCCAGACGAGGGCGTTCTCGGCAGATATTTTCATCTTCTTCTGCCGAGGCAGCAGAACATCGCTGCAGTCCTTCACGGACTTTTTGAAACTTACTAATTCACTACAGATTAGTATCAAATAAAGCGCTTTTGACTTTGACTTTGACTTTGACCAAACAATAACACTACAAAAACTTAATGGCCCAAATGGCGCTCTAAATTTAAACGTTATCATTAAACACATTTCATAAAAAAAAACTATAGCAAATTCAATTAATTAAGATTATTACATATTTTGAAATTCAATTGGGAAAAAGGAGAAAAAACCAACGAACACTATCCTAAAATTATTTATAATTTTAACACTACAGTGAACTTTGATACTACACCTAATATGTTTTAACTTAATTCTAATAAAATTCAATCAAAAACTTTATCTTATACTAAAAAATTCCATAACAATGTTCCTAACCTACGCGTTTAATCTTATCTGTAACCTTATATAATAAACATAACATATACCTAACCTATCCCTAATTTTGAATACAAATAAACAACAATACAAAATGCAGCAATAATGAGCTGAAACTCAAAAATTAAGTAACGAAAAACACAAACCAAATTGAATACAGGTGCAATCTATATGGGTCGGAGTTCCCAACATACCCTAGTACCCTAGTCTGCATTGCTGACGCAAGATTTGAATTCAGCTTTAATAATCCTCAACGGAAACTGCAGGTGCTTCCTTATGATAGTAACCATAACGCAATCGTAATGGAAATCAATCATCAAAGGGATGATTTCTTCCTCATTCCATTTCAACATGAAAATCTTCGGTTGAATTTAAAAAAAAAACAGACTGGGGATAGTTTCAAAAGAAGTTTAATCGGAAGTACCAGGACCAATGTCCCCCTTCTGATGATGGCCACTCTTACTCAATGGTTCCTAATGACAAGAATCTAACTAACGATGAAATATATGTCTATTTGTCGAAGTTAGAGAAGCTGACATTGGAAACGATTCAGAAGGTAGTTCCCAAGATTGAACATCGAAACAATATAGAAGGATATGAAACATCAACGATTGTAAGGTTGAAACGATTGAAAAGCCTTCTTCTCACACGTGTCAACAATATTTATCGGCGATTTTTGGACTACAACCATCCGTCGTTGGCTTTGTCGAAATCACAACTGAAGAATGTCCGCAACTTAACCCATTCGTACTTCAGGAGTGAGGTCAGCAATCAATGGGCGGAAAAATTGAGGGGATTAGCGCACAGGACCCAGATGGCGTGCTCGCGAAAGTGAATAGCATATTCCGGAAGAGGTCTCGAGTGAAGGTATCGAATCTTGAAGTCACTAGTGATGAGATAAATCTTCTCGATAGGGCTGGTATCGAAATTGATAGTATGACTCCGGATAAAAATGGAAACAGGATTATATGTGAGGTATTGCATAAACTTGCCCTGATTGGAACACATTTTCAATGGGTTCATCTACCAAACCCTGAGAGAGGGAATGAAATATTTTCAGAGATCGTTGAAGCAAAAGTTTCCGACTTCAAATCAAGCCTGAACGGCCAATCAATTCTTCATTTCAATGAAACATTAACGTCTGACCTCATACCGAGCTTGAATCTTATTGATTATTTTGTCAGCAGTGAAGACTTGTGTTTCATATTTGGCAAGCAACAAGAAATCATGTGGTACTGACGGTATTCCAAATGTAGTTTTCCGATATTTGCTTAAGGTTGCTATTAGAAATTATTGCATATTGTTCAACAACATGTTGAGCAATTCATATTTCCCAAATCAGTGGAAAAAGGCTAAGGTATTTCCGATCTTGAAGAAAGGAAAAGAATCTTCATGCCCCAAAAGCTATCGCCCAATTAGCTTGCTGCCTAATATCAGCAACGTGTTTGAAGTGATACTCAACAGAGCATTAAACGTCCACATTGAGGAATATGAGTTGATGCCGAATTGCCAAAGTCAAAGTCAAAAGCGCTTTATTTAATACTAATCGGTATAAATTTTCAAAGAATATAAAGCAAATTCCAAACAATAAACATACAAAAACTGAATGGCTCAAATGGCTCCAAATTTATACGTTATCATTAAACATATTTCATCAAAAAAAACTATAGCAAATTCATTTAATTAAGATTATTACATATTTTGAAAATTAATTGGAAAAAGGAGAAAAAACCAACCAACACTATCCTAAACTTATTTATAATTTAAAAACAACAGTGAACTTTGGTCCTACACCTAATATGTTTTAACTTAATTCTAAAAAATGCAATCAAAAACTTTATCTTATACTGAAAAATTCTATAACAATGTTCCTAACCTAAGCTTTTAACCTTGTCTCTCACATAACATATACCTAACCTATACCTCATTTTTAACAAAAATAAACAATCATACTAAATGTAGCAATAATGAGCTGAAACTCAAAAACTAAATAACGAAAAACACCAAAGCTGAAAATAAACACGAGTAATTTAGACATTGTCATTCAGCCATCAATACCTAGATTGCTCCGTCTCAACTCGATCAGCTTCAACGAATCTAGCAAATAAGTATCTCCATTGGAATTGTTGGTTTCGTGAACTCAAACTCGGAGGATAGTTTATCTTCTTGTCGGTGGCCCGTCGATATATATGATATATGACTGGGACGCTGTCAGAATCAAAGACATATCGATTCATGTCCAAATACACGAATGCTTCTGGAGGAATGAAGCCAGTAGCGAGGCAAGTCGCTATATACCCGTCTGTAGGGTGGAACGGCTGTGAAATCCAATGGTTTTCACTCACAGTTACAGATCTTGCGATATGATTCCGAAGAAGCTTCAATATTAAGATATCGACCCTCGTCACTTCAGCAGTTTGATAAATTCTTCTATTCGGTATTTAATGTTTCCAATCCGTCTCAGGCTTTATGTACAAACCATTACATGCACGACGACATTTCCTTTCGAAAACACTTAATATTTCCACAGTACTAGCACTCTGGTTGTACCAGATCTGACATCGATATGTCAAAACTGGTCTAACCAGTGTCTTGTAACCAAAGACATATAAACAAATGGACGACCAACGAGAATCTGTGTACTCGTCCATGTGAGAAGCAAATTTGCCACATAAATAAGTTATAAATAACACCCTCTCGAAACTATATGATTCCCTTTGCTTCTCCTTCTCCTTTTTTTACGGACAGGTTTTTCTTTTCTCTCTTCAGAAGAATCGCTTCCCCATTGACACCCGCCCACACCAACGAAATTTCATTTCACGTGCACACGATCGTGCCTTCGTTATCATTCGGAAAACAGTTTGAGTACAAACAATAAACGACTCTCACGGAAAACTCGAACCTCAAAGCTAAAGAAAATCAAAAAGAGCGCAAAACACGCGGGAAAACTCATGTGTCAAAGCGGATGGAAATTTCGTAAATTTTTAATTAAAACAGTGAATTAAAGTTCCGATTATGTACGCGCGATCTTTAAAATTAAAAACTTTTTAAATGTGAACGTGTTTCGCCGTGAATAGAGTGCTAAAACAAAAGCATATCACTTCAAACCTCAACTTCACACAACTTTAGCGAAGGTTACCAATTGCTTCGGCTCTCGGTTGCGGATCAAGTACTCTCTATATCTATGCTTGTAACAGATCATTTTGACCTTTTGATCAATGTATCTGGAATGAAAGAGTCTTCATAGGGCCATGACTACTTTTAGCGCCTTACTGAGCATGATTTTCACATGTTCAGTATAGTACAGATACTGATCGAGATAAACACCGAGGTATCGAATACAGGATTTATGCGGAACTCGTTCTAAACCATCCTCGCCAGATGTGGAAATCCTTCCAATTACGTTTCAGGCCTTGACTGACCTCCTGCAGCGTTGTCCGAAACAAGATTGTTTCACACTTCTGCGCATTGATTTTCATTCGGAAATTGTCAGTGTAGAGCTGCACATCATTGAACATTTTTGAAGATTGCTCTGAACTATTGTAGCTTTTCGGTCTGCCGTACAGATGATCAGATCATCAGCAAACGCTACCAATGATCGCGTTAGCGAGACGTTAAAATCAAAGCCGTTCAATAGCTTGCGAATGAAGATTGAGAAGAGCAGAGGCGCAGTAACTATTCCCTGCTGTAGAGCATTCAAGACCTTGAACTCGCGCATTGTTGTCAGATTTCCATCAGTTACAACAAACGATTTCCCGTACAACATATTACACATCATGGCGACAAGGTGTCTTGGGAACTTGTCCTGAAGGAGTTTAAAAATTAGTCCATCTAACCACACCGTATCGAAGGCTTTCTCCATATCGAAGGCTTTCTCCATATCAATGAGACATGCTCCAACGCATTGTCTATCATTTAGTTTCCAACAGATGTCTGAAGTTACTTTCGTTTGTTCGTAATTGTTCGTTATTGTTTATAATGATGTATGGAATGATAAACTTTTTCTTCAATATTTTATTTTTCAAAACAATTTATAATATTCCAGAACGAACTGAATCATATTCATTAATTGACTATCTATATACAATTCAAAAAATATTTTATTTTTAAACTACAAAAACAATATACATATCTAAAATATATGTTATATGTTTAATATGTCAAAAGTAAAGTATTTTTATGTAAAGTATATTTTATGTATGGAATGAATATTTTTGAGTTATTTTGAATTATTATATAACCACCACAGAACTTCCCCCTAGTGAAATATTTATATTTCGCGATAAAAGGAAAACTAATTATGTGGGGTTAGTTAACTGTTACTGGTTAATTTTTTAATTTTAATGTAAAATTATTCTTTGAGACTTATTGGAACGTTTGCCATTCATAAATATCATGTTAAAAATCCTGTTTTATTTTTACTGATGTCAAACGATACTTTTTTGGTCTCTATATTTCCATTATTTTTTATCACTTATTTCTTAATTGCCGAAAAACATGGTTTTAATCGATCTACTGAAATATTACACGCTTTATTATTAATCTCAATAGTGAAATATTTTTCTTTTCTTTGCAATATCTTAAGGGACCTTGGTATGGTGGTTTAAGCCATGGACGAACCGAATCTACCCTGACTAGAACTTCGGTGCATGTATCTAAACTTTTAATAATTTTTATAATGCCAGGATTTGCAGCCGGAATAGGTTTGAGAACCGACATAGAATTTTGATATTTTCTCCATAAAGTAGCTCTGCTGGAGAAGTATTAAGATCTTCTTTGATTGCTGTTCTCAAACCTAACATCACAAAAGGTAAGCTCTTGGTCCATGAAGGATTATTATGTGTCATAATGGCCGCTTTAAGCGTACGATGCCATCTTTCGATCATACCGTTAGCTTGAGGGTGATAAGCTGTAATGCGGTTGCGCTTAAAACCTAGAGTCCTTGCTAGTTCGCCAAATAGTTGTGATTCAAATTGTTTACCTTGATCAGTAACAATGGTTGCAGGAACTCCAAAACGTGCAATCCAAACACTGCATAAAGCTTCCGCACAAGATTGAGCTGTTATATTTGTCATGGGAATAGATTCTGGCCATCTTGAAAATCGGTCAATAATTGTCGAGTAATACGTGAAACCTTGTGAATAAGGAAGTGGTCCGATAATATCCATATGAATTGCTTTGAAGCGTTTAGATACCAATGAAAAAGTCTTAATTTCACTTTTATTATGCCTTGAAATTTTGCAACGTTGACAATCTAAACAACTTCGAGTCCAGTTTGCAACATCCTTATTTAATGTAGGCCAAAAATATTTGCTTGCAATAATGCGACGAGTAGTTCGTATTCCAGGATGTGCTAAATTGTGAACAGTTTTGAAAACTTGTTCACGAAATTTTTCTGGAATGTAAGGCCTGATAGTTTTATCAGAATTATCACAAAAAACTTCAATATCTGAATTTGGCAAATTAATTTGACTGAACTTAAATTTCGAATTTATTCTCAAGTTTGTCAAACATTCATCTACAATTTGTGCTTCTGATATAGCTTTGAAATCTATTGTACTAGGAATTTCTATTTGAGAAATCCTAGAAAGAGAATCAGCAACTACATTCTCTTTGCCAGAAATATGTCGAAAGACTGTAGTAAACTCACTAATAAATGTTAGTTGACGGAGTTGTCTTGGAGAAGCTTTAGCTGGGTTTTGCCGAAATGAATTTATTAATGGCTTATGATCTGTGAACAGCGTGAAAGAACGATCTTCAATGTAAAATCTAAAATATTTTACTGCTTGATAAGCCACCAACAATTCACGGTCATAAGTACTATAATTTTTTTTGAGCTTGATTGAGTTTCTTAGAGAAGAAATCTAAGGGTTACCAGACATCATTTATGCGTTGTTGGAGTGCTGCACCAATGGCAATATCTGAAGTATCGACAATAATTGCTAAAGGAGCATCCATGTTAGGAAAAGCTAATACTGCTGCTTCGAGCAATTGTTGTTTTGAAAAATTAAAAGATTCAATAGCTTCTGGAGTCCAGTTAATTTTTCTTTTGTCTTACTTTTTAGCTCCTATTAGATAACTGTTAAGTAATGCATGATGTTGAGCTGCATTGGGCAAGAAACGACGATAAAAATTTATCATGCCTAAAAATCGTCTAAGTTCTAAAATAGTCTCAGGTAATTTGAATTGAAGAATATCTTGACACTTGTCTGGAGCTGGACGAATGCCTTCAGACGAAATGAAATGACCAAGAAATTTTATCTCAGTCAAAAATAATTTCCAAATGAGCTAAATGCTCAGAAACTGATTTAGATGCAATCAGGATGTCGTCAAGATATACAAAACCAAAAATTTAGATCTTTCAATACAGAATGAATAAATCGCTGGAAAGTTTGCGCAGCATTGCATAGTCCAAAGGTCATTCGGGTAAACTCAAAGAGTCCAAACGGTGTGCATATAGCTGTTTTTGGAATATCTTCGGGTTCGACTGGAATTTGATGGTGTGCCTTGGTAAGATCTAAAGTTGAAAATGTTTTGCAATCGGTCAGAAAATGAGTAATATCCTGAATATTAGGAATCGGATAACGATCTGGAACGGTTATGGCATGTAAACGTCTGTAGTCTCCACAAGGACGCCATTCACCATTACTTTTTTTACCATGTGTAATGGTGAGGACCATTTGCTGTCTGAAGGACGGTAGATGCCTTCTTCCAGAAGAAAATTAAATTCTTTTTTAGCTGACTCTAGTCTGTCCGGAGCTAAACGCTTAGGTTTGGACATGATTGGAGATCCAGAAGTAACAATTTTATGTTTAATACTATGTACTGGAACTTTGGGAAATCAGATTCTAAGGTAATCGACTTGAATTTAATTAATAATTCTTTAACATTAGGATCAACATCTGATTGAACGTGAATTGATAAATTTGAATAATCTTCCTTAGAAATAGAAGCTATTGATTTAAGATTGGTAACTGGGTCAATTAAAGCTTTATTAGCTACATCTACTAAAAGACCGAAATGACCAAGGAAATCTGCTCCTATAATAGAACGTGTAATGTCGGCAATTATAAAATGCCATGAAAAATCTCTTCTAAGTCGCAAATTTAATGTTAATAACTTTCTGCCATATGTATCAATGGAAGATGCATTAGCAGCAGAAAGTTTAAATCCCGATGGAATTAATTTCAAATTATTTGATTTCGGAATCACGGAAATTTCCGCACCTGTATCGATTAAAAAATTCTTCCTTGAAGAATGATCGAGAATTCAAAGGCGGCTAGAAGAAATACTACTTAAGTTTGCCGCCGGAGACTTGAGAGGATTTAGTTTTTTGAATTATTGAAGGTCTCCTTAGAATTTTTGTTAATAAATTTGCATGGCTCTATACACTTATGTGCATTGAGACCAAATTTAGCATGATACCAACAAACTCCTCTATCTTTTGAGCGTCTGTTGGGTGAATTACGTGAACGGAAACCTTGAAACTGGCCATCATTCCTTCTTGGACTTCTGAATCTTAATGATTCACCAACAGCCTAAGTAAGTTCTACAATTTGATTTCTTAACTCTGTAATTTGTTGTTGAACGTTAAGTTCTGATTTGGAGGAATTTGCAAACGAAAATACTGATGGTCTATTTGAAACTTCAAAAATTTTATCAGCACTTGATGCCAGATCTTTCAAAGAGCTGGACCGATTACATGCTAATATTGCTTGCATGTTTTCCGGTAGTCTTTGAAGCCATAATGATCTTAAAAGATCTTCTCCAACTTTATCCCCCCCCCCCCCCCAAGTTGTTTCATCTCACGAAGAAGTTGTGAGGGCTGTCTATCTCCTAAAGTGAGATTCGAAATTAATTGACTTAATCTCGTATTCTCACTTGCTGAAAGTCTGGAAATTAAAGCTTCTTTTAAAGTTGTGTAGGGGGTAGTGGATGAAGGATTATTCACTAGATCAGTAACTGTCCTAATGGCTTCAGGATCAAGAGCTGCTAGAACATAATTGAATTTAGTTAACTCCGTCGAAATCCCAGCCAGAGCGAATTGAGCCTCCGAACGCTTAAACCATGTTTCAGGAAACTCCTTCCAAAAGAAGGTAGTTTCACTGCTACAGCATTTACTGTTGAATCCCCTGAAAGACTCGCATCATGGAAATTATCATAATTTAATTTATAATAATATAAGTATTCCTGCAAAAATAAATCCCTAAGGGTTCTGGGTGCGCTACGCTGGATATATCCTACCCTTAATCTGCGATCTAATCGTTAAAATTTTATTTAAAGTTTTAAAATTAAAAAAAAAAATATTTAGAAATCTTGAAAAATATTTGAAATATTTAAAAAATGCTGGTATACTCGTATATGTATGAATTTAAAATGTGTGTAATTGTAGAATGTAATGTTGTACATAAATTCTCTTACTTAAATTCCTTTACGTTTCGGTTTGGAATACTTCCTTGAAAATCGTTCTTGATAAAACTGCCAATTGATCTTTGCCACACAATATTATGTCAGAAATATACAATCTGGTCCTAATATCGATCAAACGCAAAAACTCCTCTCGACTCTCTGCTGAACATGACAAAATTTTCAAACTTCTTCTCCGTCTGTCCAACAACTGATACCAGGTAGTTGTCACAATTTATCTTCCTCACAACGTCAAATATCAATACGAATTTTGAACTCGTGGACAATTCAAAGGCAGAAACTAAACGGGCTTGCAATGAAATCCTAAAATTATAACAGCCGATCGTAAGCCGAGAGAAAATTTTCTTCTTTCTTGTATCCTCTATTGTTTTGTTGATTTAATTCAATTCGAACGGCAATAACCAGGCGTTCGAGAGTAAAACTGGAATATAACTAGCCTGGAGGTCTTGAATATAACTAGCCTGGAGGTCTTGAATATAACCAGCCTGGAGGTCTTGAATTTTCGAAAGCGCTTGTGCCTTATCGAGGTCACTAATTGTTCGTTATTGTTTATAATAATGTATATAATGATAAACTTTTTCTTCAATATTTTATTTTTCAAAACAATTTATAATATTTGAGAACAAACTGAATCATATTCATTAATTGACTATCAATATACAATTCAAAAACTATTTTATTTTTTAAACTTCAAAAACAATATACATATCTAGATTTACATTATATGTTTAATATGTCAAAAGTAAAGTATTTTTATGTAAAGTATATTTTATGTATGGAATGAATATTTTTGAGTTATTTTGAATTATATATTATATAACCGCCCCACGTTATTGCATGTGTGGTCGAATGCCTTGCTGATGTTAGGCAGCAAGCTGATTGGGCGATAGCGTTTGGGGCATGAAGATTCTTTTCCTTTCTTTAAGATCGAAAATACTTTACCCTTTTTCCACTCATTTGGGAAATATGAATTGCTCAACATGTTGTTGAACAATATGCAATAATTCCTAATAGCAACCTCAGGCAAATGTCGGAAAACTACATTTGGAATACCATCAGTACAATATGATTTCTTGTTGTTTATCCAGCGAAATATGAAATACAAGTCTTCATTGCTGACAAAATAATCAATAAGGTTCATGCTCGGTATGAGGTCAGACCTTAAAGTTTCATTGAAATGAAGAATTGATTGACCGTTCAGGCTTGATTTGAAGTCGGAAACTTTTGCTTCAACGACCTCGGAAAATATTTCATTCCCTTTCTCAGGGTTTGGTAGATGAACCCATTGAAAATGAGTTCCAATCAGGGCAAGTTTATGCAATACCTCATATATAGTTCTGTTTCCATTTCTATCTGGAGTTGTACTATCAATTTCGATATCGAGAAGATTTACATGTCTTCAAGATTCGATACCTTCGCTCGAGACTTCTTACGGAATAAGCTATTCACTTTCACGAAAACGCCATCTGGGTCCTGTGGGCTAATTCTCTCAATTTTTCCGCCCATTGATTGCTGACCTCACTCCTGAAGGATTAAGCTCCGGACATTCTTCAGGTGTAATGTGCCCCCTTATACCGATGTATTAAACATTGTCTGGGTGGCACAAAGGACGAACCGAAGTAACGTGAATGCAGATCGCGCGAGCGTTGTGCGACGAAGAAAGAGTGATGGAGAGAGTGTTAGAAAATGGAGGTATTTAAAAAAAAAGCCAACGAGGGATGTTTGTAGTCCAAAAATTGCCGATAAATATTTTTGACACATGTGAGAAGAAGGCTTTTCAATCTTGTCAACCTTGTGATGGTTGGTGTTTCATATCCTTCTATATTGTTTCGATGTTTAATCTTGGGAACTACTTTCTCAATCGTTTCCAACGTCAGCTTCTCTGACTTTGACAAATAGAGATCTATTTCATTGTTAGTTAGATTCTTGTCATTAGGAACCATTGAGCAAGCGTTGTCATCATCAGGAGGAGGACATTGCTTCTGGTACTCTCGGTTAAACTTCTTTTGAAACTTTACCCAGTCTGCTTTTTTTAAATTCATTTTGAACGGGAATGAGGAAGATATTTAAAGACCTTGTATTTAAGCTTTTAACAATCTTGTATTTGGGTTACTCTTTGGTTACACGTATTTATTTTACACTTTGTGAAATTGTCCGAAACGAGGACGACGATGATGATGCTGATGAGGTTGTTGTCATTGGTTGACTGCAGCGCAGGACGAAGAGAGTTTTTGCGTTGGGCTCGTGCCGTCATATTAGATCATGAGAATCTGAAAGAACGGCGCGAGCTATTTTCTATTTTCTGGCAGCGATATTGCGGATTCTGCTCAGCCGTGATGCGCTGCGAAAATCTGCCGCGGGAGCAAGATCTGCTTGCGGAGCGAGGAAGATGTTGGAGTTGGGGCGTCCCGTGCCGCCACAGTCACTCCCTCCCCAGTGAGCTTCGCGGTAGCTGAAGGGAGTGAGAATATGACTGATTTCTTCGTGGTAGTAGGCGGTAGCTGTGGCGATGCCGGTGATGGAGTTGATGGCTGGTCTTCGGACTGCTCTAGGTAGGCTGGCTTGAGATGGTCGGTGGAAAGGGTTTTGGCGACGCCGTTAACATCCACGACGTAGGTGCGCTCGTTGACCATTTCAATTATTCAATGGGGCCCGGAGTATGGCTGGTCGAGTGGCCTCTTGATCGCGTCGATGCGCCGAAATACATACTCGCAGCTACGCAAATCCTTAATAACGAAGGGGTGGTGCGTAGTATGCCTAGCTGGCGGAACTGGATGAATTCCCCTGAAGAGGTGGCGTAATTCGGCGACGAAGTCTTGCGGATCGCTGGCTGACGTTGTTTGGGGCGTGAAAAATACCCCCGGGATCCGTGGTGATGCACCGAAGACCATTTCCGCTGGAGAGGCTTGCAGGTCTTCCTTGAACGAGGTGCGCATGCCCAACAGAATAGCCGGAAGTGCCTGCAACCATGGCGCTTCGGGGACAAATTTTAATGCCGTTTTAAGGGTGCGGTGCATGCGTTCCACCATGCCGTTTGCTTGAGGATGATATGGTGTGGTGTGAATGTGGTCAAACCGCCCGTCCGGCGTCTTGAAATTGTCTAGCTCGGCGCGGTTGTGGCGATGGACCTTAGCTCGTTGGCACGGTACGCAATGCTTGGCCCAGCGAAACACGTCCTTGCGCAGGCTAGGCCAGAAAAATCGGAGAGCGACGCTTTTTGCGGTGGCGCACCCACTAGGGTGTGAGAGCCGATGGAACATGTCGAAGGCTTGACGGCGGAGCACAACTGGCAGGAAAGGTTTGATCGTACCGTTGGATTCAATGACGTACATCAGGTGGCCTTCTAATGTTAGCTGGCGGAGTCCTAGGCGGGAGTTCGTTAGGAGGTGAGGCAGCTGCGTGTCTGTAGCCTGGGTTTCACTGATGGCACGCGCGGAGAAGGTGGTAGGTAAGGTGACAGCCTCCACCCGTGAGAGTGCGTCGGTGACGACGTTTTCAGGACCTGGTGTGTATTCGAACCGCGTGTCGAACTGGCCGATGAAATCCAGCTGTCTTAGTTGGCGAGGTGAAGCTTTGTCCGAACGCTGCGTGAGAGCGAAGGTGAGGGGTCGGTGGTCGGTGAAAATGACGAAGTGTCTTCCCTCCAGCCTTCGTTGGAAGTGTCTGATGCCGGCGAAGACAGCCAGAAGTTCTCGGTCATACGTTGAGTAACGCTGCTCAGTCTAGGATAGCTTCCTCGAGAAAAAACCGAGGGGTACCCATGTGCCGTCTTCTCGTTGTTGGTCTAAGACCGCTCCGATGGCGGTGTTGGAGGCGTCAGTACGTAGAGCTAGCGGGCGTGAAGGCGTGAGGAAGGTTGATGTGGCCGCCTTGGCAATACTATTTTTGCACAGTTCGAAGGCAGCTTCAGCCTCAGGTGTCCAGCTGAGAGGTGCCTTTTTCTTAGTGTAGCCTTTCAGGAGCTCAGACAGTGGCGCTTGTGACTTGGCGGCGTGAGGCATGCAGCGTCTGTAAAAATTCAGCATTCCAAGGAACCGTCTTAACTGCGAGGAGTCGGTTGGCTTAGAGTAATCTAGGATGGCCTGTGTCTTGGGAGCCGGTGGTCGAAAACCTGTTTTGCTGATTTGGTTACCGGCAAAGATCACCTCGGCCAGTCCGATTTGGCACTTGTCCCAATTGACCTGGAGCTTTGCATTTTGCAGCGCAGATAGGAGCTGCTTGAGGTGACGCCGGTGGTAGTCGTGGTCGGCAGAGAATACCAAGATGTCGTCTTGGTAGACTCGAGTGAAAACGAAGCCTCTTAGCAGGTGGTTGAGGGTTCGCTGCATAGTCTGGGCTGCGTTGCGTAGGCCCAATGGCATACCAACGAACTCGAACAGGCCAAATGGTGTGGTCACGTCCTTGGGAGCAACCGGGATTTGGTAAAAGGTGCGCTGGAGGTCGATGACCGAGAAAATTGAGCCGCTGGCCTCCTGAATGAGATCCTCAATAATTGGCAGTGGGTAGCGATCCGGCTGTGTGCGGGCGTTAAGTTGCCGGTAATCGCCGGTAGCTCGCCAGCGGCCTCCGCTCTTGGGGACCATATGTAGAGGACTGACCCATTGGCTGGCTGATGGTTGAACAACGCCTTGGTCTAAAAGGAGATCGAATTCGGCTTTTGCGGCGCAGAGACGCTCCCCTGCGAGGCAGCGTGGTCGTGCGAAGACGGGTGGGCCGTGTGTGATGATTTCATGGTGCACGTGGAGGTCAGCGATTGAGGCCAACTCACCAGGCTGGATAGTTGAGCGCTTGTACATATCGATGACAGCCCTGTATGGGTCACCGATGGAGGGTACCGAGGCCGGTGGTTCTGCCGTGGTGCGGATGTTAATGCTGTGCACCGGTGGCATCGGGCCAAGAAAACAGCTAGTCATCTAGGAGGCGTCGGTTCCGTAGATCGATCAGAAGCCCGTGGTGTTTAAGCGCGTCTGCAGCTAAGATGGCCGTCTGGACATCCGCTATGACGAAAGGCCAGTGAAATGGTCGACATAACCCAAAATCCAGCGTATGATTTTGGATGCCGAAGGTGATGATGAGGTCGCCATAGGCTGCCTGTAGCGTAAGGTTTGGCTGTCTCTTGAGAGGCTCGCCGCAGAAGTGCTTTGGGATGATCGACACGACGGAACCGGAATCTACCGGGAAGCGTTTCTTGCTGTAGCGGTCGATGACGTACAAGCGTCTCTCTGATGTGTCGTCGGCGGTGTCCGCAGAATACACCGCCGGCGAGCTTAGTTTTCCGAGTAGTTGGATGAGGGTTCAGAATTTGTTGTGGTAAAAGCAAAGTCCCGAGCGGGCTGCAGAGCTTGGGGTGGTAGAACGTGTCCTTTGGCCTCCTCGGGATGAGGAGCGTCTGTGCTGATGGTTGTTGTTAGCGCGTGGTGTTTGCAGCATCTATCGAGTCAGGCTGGTTAACTGGGCTATGGCTAGGCGTAGGGCCGCCAGTTCGATGGCAATTTGGTCGGGCGAGCTGTGCGCTGAAGAAGAGCCAGTTGAGGGGGTTGTAGTCCGCAAGTTTGTTTCGAACGATGAGGCCATTATTGCGGGGCCCATGTCGTGAACTTCGTCTGCGACCGCAGCGACTTCCTCTAGCGTCTGATTCTTAATCAGAAGCAGCATGCGCCGTGTCTGTTGCAGCAGCAGGTCCAGCCATCGGATTCGCAGGACATCGTCGCTGACGCGTGTGCCGGCTAGTGAGCGCATGTGGCGTAGAAGCTGCGATGGCCGTCTGTCCCCGAGCTCGACGCCCGTGAGGAGTTTATGTAGCTGGGCGTCGGGGGAGTCAGTGAGGCGAGAGACGATCGTTGACTTTAGCAGCTTGTATCTGTCGGTTTCAGGCGGTGCGCGGATGATATCAGCCACGTCAGCGATGGTGTCATGGTCGAGTGCGGAGACTGTCAGGTGGTATTTCAGTGAGTCACGTATGACCTTGTGAACTTTGAACTGGGACTCGATCTGAAAAAACCACAGCTCCGGACTGGCTCGCCAGAAGGGGGCAGCTTTCACTGGCTGACGGCGTTGACCTCAGGAGTCGTCGACTTGTCGCTTGGCTGTGGACGGAACTCCGCGCCACTTTGTGTGGCGATGCGCGGGGCATCGTCATCCCGTCCAAGGACCATGCCTGTAGCTTATTCCGCTGTGTCCGAATCGGGGCCACCACTTTAAAGACCTTGTATTTAAGCTTTTAACAATCTTGTATTTGGGTTACTCTTTGGTTACACGTATTTATTTTACACTTTGTCAAATTGTCCAAAACGAGGACAACGATGATGATGCTGATGAGGTTGTTGTCGTTGGTTGACTGCAGCGCAGGACGAAGAGAGTTTTTGCGTTGAGCTCGTGCCGTCATATCAGATCATGAGAATCTGAAAGAACGGCGCGAGCTATTTTCTATTTTCTGGCAGCGATATTGCGGATTCTGCTCAGCCGTGATGCGCTGCGAAAATCTGCCGCGGGAGCAGGATCTGCTTGCGGCGCGAGGAAGATGTTGGAGTTGGGGCGTCCCGTGCCGCCACAGATATGATTGATTGCAATATGGTCGCTTTTATAAGGAAGCACCTGCAGTTTGACTATTAAAGCTGAATTCGTCTTGCGTCAGCAATGCAAAGGTCCAAGTATGAATTTGCCCTCGGGTATGTTGGGAACTCCGACCCCTATAGATTGCACCTTTATTCAATTTGGTACGCTAACACTACGTTTCCGTAGAATATAGAAAATCCAAACAAATTAGATTAATATGTCAACGATAAAATTTATCAAAATTCTTTGAAAATTTGGCACTTAGAAAAATAAATTTGTCATTTTTAAGCAATTTGGACAATTTATTAATAAATTATTAAAGGCATCGTAGCAATAATATTCTTGGAAATTCAGGAAACAGCAAAAAAACCACAAATCTGCAATAAAAAACATTGCATCAATCAGAAATGTACAAAAATTTGATACACCTTAAAACCACCTGAGGACGATCATATTCGAAAATGTCATTAATAGGTCTAAATTGACCTATTAATTGCAAAATGTTTACGGTTTTTATCTAAATATCTCGTAGATAGCGTTCATAGGTTGTGATGAACCACACTGAATTTTTCATATGAAATAGTACCATCTGTTGCCGAGTATTGAAACTAAACTAGTATTCTAGTTGCCGGTGCTCAATAAATGTCATTTCTAATTGTTT
The DNA here is from genome assembly GCA_963969285.1 of Odontomyia ornata. NCBI lineage: Eukaryota > Metazoa > Arthropoda > Insecta > Diptera > Stratiomyidae > Odontomyia > Odontomyia ornata. The sequence continues at coordinate 175,474,166 of OZ017738.1, forward strand.
GGTTGCAGGAAATAAGGATTCTTACAGAATTCAAAAGGATTCGATTTATTAACTCTCTGAGCATGTCTTCGGAAGATTTAGTGACCTGTGATTTTGAAGTTTATGGAAGAGTTCAAGGTAAATTGATGATCATATATTTATGTAAGTTTAAAAGAATTTTAATACGTATGAAATTGGCATTCTTTCAGGTGTATTTTTTCGTAAGGTATAATTATATCCCTCTGATTGATCAAACTTTTTAAATTGATTTTCCCCCTCAGTATACTGCCAACCAGGCAAACTCGCTAGGTGTTAAAGGATGGGTTATGAATACTGCCGGAGGTACGGTAAAAGGACAATTAGAAGGACCTGTAGCCAAGGTGAATGAAATGTAAGTGGATTTTTCATCAACTTTATCCATAAAAATTCCCATAAAACCAATCGAATTTTTACATGTGCATATAACAAAACTTAATAGCAAAAAACAAATAGAATCAAGAGCATGAAAAGCACTTATTCATTCAAGCTCCAAGTGTATTCTTCATTCATTACATCCTGACTGAGATACTAAAACCACAATTACAACACACTTAAATTGGGAGTATTATGAAGTTAATGAAATTTAAAACTAAAATAAGGAAACGAAGGAAGTCAGAAGACAGCAGAACCATGTGTTCCTTTAATCGCTTTTTGAATCATAGAAAAAGTTTATATTTTTCAACTTATTTGGGGGATCTAATCATTATGTTTAGTATTTTACGTGTATATAGTATGTTTTATAAGTTTTACCTTTGATTTAAAATCATTGCGCAAAATTTTCCAGCCTTTCCAAATTGTCGGATACTACTTTTTTTTAATAATTGGGGCATTACTGAAGATCTCCTTGACACGATTTTATGCAGCTTTCTATGAATTGAATGAACGTTCGCTTACGACGTATAACATCAATTCATTATGCCATAAGTAATCTAAAGGCTACACATGGGCATTATAATTAAATTTTTAAGCTTGATATCTAGATAGTCCTTAAAAACGCTAACCCCGAAAAACTAATTTTACCTTTTAATGATGCTATTTCCAAGTTAGTTTAGTATCTATAATATATAGATACATAAATGGCAATGTCGTGACTGACAAACTGATCAATGCAGATCCGAAAATATAATAGCCACTGGCTTTAAATTTTGAAGGTATATTCTGCTCATAATGTATAGGCGTGCTAAGAAAGGATTTTAATTCTACGTCTAGCATTCGTTGGTATATAGACGAGTTTTCAAAATTGATGGAAACAGGATTACACGTGATAAATTGCGGAAATTTGCCCTGGTTAGAACTGAGTTGGTTCAGCTACCAAATCCTGAGAGGGGAAATCAAATACTTCGAGGTCGTTGAACAAAAGTTTCCGACTTCAAATCAAGCCTGAATGGCGAATCAATTCTTCATTTCAATGAACTGACATCTAACCTCATAACAAGCTTGAATCTTATTGATTATTTTGTCAACTCTGAAGACTTGTGTTTCATATGTGGCAGGAAAAACAACAAGAAATCATGCGGTATTGATGGTATTCCGAATATAGTTTTCCGAATTTGCCTGAGGTTGCTATTAGGAATTAATGCATATTGTTCAACAACATGCTGAGCAATTCATGTTTCCCAAATCAGTGGAAAAAGGCCAAGGTATTTCCGATCTTGATGAAAGGAAAAAATCTTCGAGCCCTAAAAACTATCGTCCAACCAGCTTGCTGCCTAACATCAGCAAGATGTTTGAAGTGATAATAAACAAGCATTAAACGCCCACATTGAGAAATATGAGTTGATGCGGAATTGCCTATTTGGTTTTCGTGGCAGGCATTCGACCATACATGCAATAACGAAAGTAATCTCAGAGATCTGTTGAAAACTAAATAATAGAGAATGTATTTGAGCGTGTCTTATTAATATGGCGAAAACCTTCGATACGGTATGGTTAGATGGACTTATTTTTAAACTCCTTCAAGACAGGTACCCCAAACATATTGTCGCCATAATGTGCAATATGTTTTACTCGAAATCATTTGTCAGTTACTTAAGGGTACGCTAACTTCAGGCTCTCTACTACGCGAGAGGGTTATTTTATAAACTGCTTTGAAGCTTTACTTGGCTGTTAGAGGTTGGGGGCAGCTACCAAATTCTGATTACTGACATTTAAGCCTATTCGCTTCATCCGTTCGTTCAATAAGATAATCCAAACCAAAGGTAAAGTTATATGTTACAAGACCCTAGTTAGAACAGTTTTGACATATGGATGTCAGGTCTGATATAATCAGAGTTCTAGTACTATGGAAAGATTAAGAGCTTTCGAAAATAAATGTCCGTGCATGTGCTGGTTTGTACAGAAAGCCTAAGAAACACTATATATCGAATAAGAGAACTTATCAAACTGCTGAAGTGACGAGACTCTTTATTTTCATATTGAGACTTCTTCGGAATTATATTGCAAGATCTGTAACTGTGAACGAAAACCCCCGAACTTCACTGCCGTTCCACCCTATAAATAGGTATATCTCACTACTGGCTTCGTTCCTCGAGAAATATTCTTGTATTTGGGCATGAATAGATATGTTTTTGATTCTGACGGTGTCCCAATTATATATATATAGACAGGCCACCGATAAGAAGATAAAATATCCTCCGAATTTGAGTAACAGAGACCAACAATGCCAATGGAGTTAATTATTTGCTAGATTCGTTCAGGCTGATCCAACTGGGACGGAGCAATCTAAGTATTGGTGACTGAATGATAATGTCTACATTATTCGTGGTTATTCTTTTTTGTTTTGTATGTTTTGTTACTTAGTTTTGAATTTCAATTCGTTATTGCTACATTTAGTGTTGTTGTTTGTTTATGTGAAAATTAGAGATAGCTTTCAATATTTAAAATAGGTATATTATGATGTTTATATTAGGTTTAGAGATAAGGTTTAACGTTTAGGTTAGGAATATTGAAATAGCATTATATAAAGATAAGATAAAGTTGGTGATGGGATTTTATTAGAATTATATTATAACATATTCGATGTAGGATAAACGTTCACTGTTCTGTTGTGCTAAAATTATATGTAATTATTTTTGAATAGTGTTGTGTGGTTTTTTTCTCTTTTTCCAATTAAATCATAAAATATATGATTTTAACTTAATTGCATTTGATATTTTTATTTTGATTAAATGTTTTTGATTGATCATATGTTAATTTAGAGAGCCATTAAGTTTAAGGATTAAAGCGCTATTGACTCTGACTTTAAAAAAGGCTTTTTCAAAGTTTTGGTTTGAAAAAGTTAAAAACACTCAAAAAGCTCCAAACTGCATATCTATAGCATTTTTTTAAGAGCTTGAGAACTTCAAATTGAAATAAAACATTCAAAATTACTTTGATTATTTATTTATTCTTTTAATGAATGTAAATTCAATGCCATCTAACACTTAAAGACGATTTCTGGTAAATGGCCGCAACGATTAGCTGTTACAAAGCGCGCTCGATCAATCCGATTCTCGACCACTTTTTCCAATACATCTGGTCTTATTTCTCAATGTTACGTCGAATATTTCCATCCAATGCTTCCAATTTTATTTCGTAAGTATTTGTAAACCAACGGTTTTAAATACCCCCAAAGAAAATAATGTGGAGGCGCCAAATTGCATGATCTTGGAGGCCAATTGTCTGCATCACTTCGTGAAATAATGTTGTCTCCGAATTTCGTTTTCAATAAGTCGAATATTTCTGTGGCTGTGTGGCATGCAGCCCCATCCTGTTGAGCAAATGTTATAGATGTTCATCCTATTGAATTTGCTAAACAAAAATTCATTGAGCATGATCCGATAACGTCCACCATTTAGCGTGACGGTAACTCCTCTTGCATTTCGGGAGAAATATGAACCGATAATGCCATTAGCGTATACACCGCACCACACAGTCAATTTGAATGGATGTAATGGAGCTTCGAGGTATTGCCTTGGATTCTTGCCACTCAGTATACGGCAATTATGCCTGTTGACATATAAAGTTAACCAAAAATTGGTTTCATCCCTGATCAACATTTTAGAGCTTACGGTTTCGCAAATTTAACTTTGTCTTTGAAAATAAATTTCCACAATTTGAAATTGTTGTTCGAGTTTTAAACGATTCATGATTAAATGCCAAACCTTACTGTACACAAATGTCACAGAATTATCAATTTTGACATTAGTCATACACAATTTATCCCCATTGAAATATCTCATACGATAACAAAAAATACGCCGTAGTTTCCATAACTCGACATATTCGTTTCTATTGAAGCGATGCTTCTTATGGGACCCTTTGGCGAACGGAGTGACACAAAAAAAAACATGAAAAAAGCCTTCCTGCTGATGATTGCGGGTGATTGCTGATGATGGGTGACGAGTTCGGAGGATGACAGATGATTGCTGATGATAGCGAATGGTGACGAATGGTGAATGATAGCCGATCAGGGCGGAGTATTGCTGATGATGGCAGATGATGTAGGAGGATGGGTGATGATGGCGGGTAACTACTGATGATAGTGGTTGATGGCGGCTAATGGTAGGTGGTGAATTTAATAGTAGTTGAAAGTATAGTATATTTTATACACAAAAAGGGAGACAAGTTAATATATGACAATTAAAGAGACATCGCTTTATTGTGTACATGATTTAAAGTGCTCTATAAAGTCATGGCAAGGAAACTAAAACCGTAATATGAAAATATTATTGGAGAGTATCAAGGAGGCTATCCACGACGATCTACAATCGACCTAATATTCTCAGTAAAGCAGGTGCTCGAAAAATACTGGGAATATAACATCAACGAGGACCAACTTTCTGTAGACTTCAAGCAAGCATGCGATAATGTCGACAGAAACCCCCTATACAAAATAATCCTTGACTTTGGCGTCCCAAAAAAACTAGTCCGCATGATCAAAGTTCCGATGGTAAACACAGCTTCCCAGGCCAACTTAAGCGATGAACAATCGGACAGATCATAATCGAATCAGCCGCTGGTACACGGTACCAAGAAGACAACAGGTGAAACAATAAAGTTCAAGTCCACACAATTGGTAGCATGTGCTGATGACGTCAGCATTATGGCACGATCAATCTCAGATGCCAAGGAAGCATTTCTGAGCCTAGAGTCCAAAGCAAACGAAATTGGCCTACGAGTTAATGAAACTAAAAGAAAATTCACGACTCAAACCAGAAAGAACATTCCAGTCCGACAAAACCGTACCGTACGAGACTATTACCTTAAAAGTGTGGATAATTTTGTGTATCTTGGAATCAACCTGTATAGAAAAGGCGCCATAAGGGTATATATTATATATATATATATATATATATATATATATATATATATATATATATATATATATATATATATATATATATACAATATTATGTGTATTTTTTTTAAGTTGGGCGGTGAATGACATTTACGCAGAGTTGGAACTCCCACGCTTGCAAGCGACCTCCCATGTCAACCCGAGAACTCAGCCTGGAAACGTTTGACACATTACTTCGGGCCAGGCTTGCCAGACAACCAATCACCCAGCACAGACGTCCCCGGCTGCTGTGAGCTCCTTTTATCTGTTAGGACTGGCCGAACATAATATGCCACCTGGTTCCATTTGTCAACCGATTCGAGCGTCACTGCGACTATACCATCCAGGGTGAGCTCTCCCGTCTCCCTGTAGAGGTCTCTTCGCAGTCTGTCCCATTTTGTGCTCGCAAAAAAATATGCTGCAGGCATTGTCTCTCTCTCTCTCTTGGGTGAAACCAACAGTCGGGGGACCGTGACTTACCAATCTTGTGCAGCTAAACTGAAAACACCCGCTCAAAAGCTGGGTCAGATAGAAGTCAGTCTAACCATGCCTTCGATTTACTCACGGTCTCACATCCGGGATGAGGCGTGCAGTCCACCTTCCCATCGTGCAATTCACCCGATACTGCTATCAATCGTTGAGTGAGCGCTGTCTCGTCGCGGGGAACCATCTCCCTCGCGATCTCGTTTCGACGCAGATAAATAGTGCGGCGCTCTCTAGCAAGGAAGGCAACAGATATCAGGCCTGCAATAACTGTCACCGCCGATACAGAGACTATCGGATACGAAGATGCAATCCTCAGTGCTCCTCTTTTCTGTACCTGTGCCAGGCGTTTTCGATATTTCTTCTTACTGAGTGCGTCGCCCCATATTTCCGTACAGTCGCTGTAGGGTCACAGCACGCATCAAAAGGCGTCTTCTTGATGGGCTGGGTCCCCCTACGTTGGCCAGAAGTCGACTCAGAGCCGATACTCCCGAATCAGCCTTCTCAGCCGTTGCCCTGATTTGCTCAGAGAAACTCATCTTCGAGTCGATTAGTAGCCCCAAGTACTTCACCGTGGGCTTCAATTCGATTAGTATGCCTCCAATACTAATCATCCTTACTCTAGGGACTCTCTTTTTGTCAAGATGATCACTTCGGTTTTGTCCAGTGCTAAACTGACCCGACAAGCAGTCTTCCAGTCTCTCACTCTGCGCATTAGCCTACCTAGCCTAAATTGTGCTTGTTCAATGGTGTTTCCAGTGACCAGAGCCGCAATATCATCCGCATAGCCGATCAAGCGCCACTCATCTGGCATCTCCAGTCTAAGTAGCCCATCTAAGATACGCTCCACACATCTGGACCAAGGATAGATCCCTGATCAAGACCCGATGTAACTTCCATCCTTCGGTGGCCCTGTATCGTGCCCTAAAGCAGGCTTCGGTCCTTCAGGTAGTCCCATCAGATATTCAGGAATGTATCCGGAATATCCACCCATCTAGCGGAGTTGAAGGCGTTCCTAACGTCGAATGTCACCAACAGGACGATCCGTCGCTAAGTGCGGCTATCCCCAGCAGCACGAATCGCGTAAGTAAGTCTTCCCTTGATGAGTTTCTCTAGCACGTTCCCAGCAGTGTCCAGAATGCATAACGGGCGGTATGCAGACGGCGATCCGGGATTTCCCTTCCCCTTGCTGATCAGCACCAACCTCGACACCTTCCATCGTACCGGGCCGTCCCGTAGGCAAGCGGTGAATGTGCTGAGCAATAAGTCAGGAAAATGGTGATAGACAAGTTCCAACACCTCAGCGTGAACACCATCTGAACCTGGACCCTTCCTTGCTTTGAATGAAAGGACTACCTCTTCCAGTTCCGGCTTTGTGAAGAGTAGACACTCGACTGTTGTTTCATCACGGACAGGGTCAACACGAACGGGATCGGCGGGGAAGAGTACCCCCACTATCTCGTCCATCTATTCCGCATTATGTATTGTCCACTACATCTTACCAGCAACGAGCCTTGCTGTTGTTAATCAATTTGCGAAGGTATTTCCTGGCCGACTTATATGCTGCTACTCGGTTGCATGCCTCGTCACTGTTCCGTGTCCGTTGAGCCTCACGCCGAAGCTTGTGATAGTGCTCATAATTGAGTTCATCACGTCTTGAGCTACCAGTTCTTCCGTCACCTGCGAATCTCCCTGCAGTGGAGCACCTACTGTGAGCGCCTCCACGAACCTCTCGACGTCCATCCTTCCGATGTTCTATCCAATTGTAGAAGGTCGAGAGCACGGACGTTGGGAGACAACATAACTGATCTCACTGGCTGAGTAGTCCTCTAATACTCACTAATTGTGTATTCTCCGTTCTAAGGACTCCGTAGCGAGTGTCACGTCCGTTATGGTTCCTTGACAACCAATACGGCGGAAAGTCGGTGTACTTCCGGGGTTTAGTACGACGAGCCATTCCCAGGACCCGTTTTCCCCGCCGATCTGTTTGAGGCATGCCCCATTAGATTTTTAGCGGTGAAGTCTCCCCCAATGAGCACGTTGCGTCTGCATTCGAGAGAGCGCCCCCCAAAGCATTAATCTTCTCTTGGAAAGATGATATCGATTCGTTCGGCATTAGGCACACACTAAAGAAGGTGGTCCCTGAGCACCTGAACCCACACGAAACCATCCCCCCGTCCACAGCTATCTGCTTGGAAGTCACTGTTCCGAACCCAGTACCAGTTTCATCAGAATACCATGATGCCGAACTTTTATCATGGTGTTGCCCACTCAGCAGCATAAAGTCGCAGTTCTGATTTTGCCTTGGCTAGGGCTTTCTGGAAAACCCGACATTTCCCTAATCCCAAGACGTGCCCAAAATCCGGTATTGGTTCAGCATCCTTGCAAAAAATACATTGTGCCTCCTTTGTACACTCTTTTCTTTTATGTCCGTTTCACCTCATTTGTAACATAGGGAACTCCTATCGGGTCCTTTGCATACTTGTGCGGTCTGACCATAGCCAAGGCATTTGAAACAGTGAAGAGGCGATACTGTTCGCCGTTTCCTGCAGATAACCCACCCTATTCTTAGTTTAGCCTTATTCAGAAATTGTGAGGTGTCCTTTTCAGTCAAGTCAATGATGGCCATGCGTTGCCCCCTATTTTTTCCTGGTGTGAGCCTCGCTTTAATTCTACCCACGCTAGGGAGCTCCTTTTTGATGGCCTCTTCTACTTCGGCCAGATCCGTGACGCAGTGAATGTCTCTTATTTCAATCGTTGCCATCGGATTGAGCGACGCTATAGTTGCGCTTTTGTCAAGAAGTTTCTTTATTGCGTCGCAAAATACTTCTTTATTGTCGGCCTCTGCTACGAATTCAACAAGTATGTGGCCGGACCGTATTGATCGTACTGCTTTAATTGCAGTATTTGTGTTTTCGGGCCTTACATTTGCCCTTATATCCTGCAGAACGTCTGCGTAGGCCCGGGGTTTTACGAGCAGTGCCTGTTTCCGGGGTCTTCGTCGGGGCTTCTTTCTCTCCTGCTTCGTCTCAGGTCTTTTTTCTTGATGGGCGTCCATGAAGACTTTATTTTCTGGCACTTTTTGAAGGAGTTTCTTTGCGGCTTTCTTCGCTTCTTTTGCCAGCACTGTCTGGAACCCCTGATCTGGAGCTCCACGCCCCTCAAGTGCATCTTCCTTCCTTCTTTTATCCCAATCTTCTACAATTGGGCTAGACGCCATTCTTTTATTGATATTTGATGATGGAGCTATCTGCGCGTGCGCTTTAGGCTTAGCCCTCAGCGCTTCTTTAGCCTTCTGCTCTTCTTCGGCCTTCTGGTGCTCTTCGGCCTTTAACCAGCTCCTCCGATAATGCCCTATGCGGTTTAGGAGCTCCTCTAGTTCAAGGATCTTTACTCCTTTGTTGATTATTGGCGAGTCGCATGCAAATTTTATTCTTTTTAGAACATCTCTCGTTTTTAGGATTAGCCTTTCTTCTTCATTTCGCTGGGCGGCAATTGTACTTTGCGACCACCTTTCATGGGAGAGATTATCGGCTTCCATTTCCGAGTACAGTACTTCTGCCAGATTTTCGACGGTGGCGATGAAATCACACAACGGCGCTTTATTTGTCTGGTCAGTCCTTTCTTTTCCTGCCGTAATCTCTTTTCGGACTTCAGGATAGTTCGTTATTATTTTGGGATTTTCGGCCCTCGTTCGGTCGCTTCGGTAGCGATCGTAGCAGTAACCATCCAATTCTCGATGCTCTTTATATTTTCCCCCACCGCTCGAACATCTGGCGCGTAATAATCTCCGTTTTTCGTCCGTCCTCGCCGTCATTATATTCACCGTCGTGTTTGTCATCGTTAGTACTGCTCCCGATGTGCTGTAAACATCGTGGCTGCAACGGCTGGTGTCATGATTGTTGTTAGTTTTGCTTCCTTTTTTGTTTTTTTTTAATCTTTTTTATGGTTTTTAGTTGCTCTAGTTTTATTTTCTTTTGCGGGGAAAAGTAGGCAGATATTGGACGCCGCAAATAAAGCCGTACTTCCCATTGTAAGGTCCAGACTTTGCACAGGCAAAATATGCTTTGTAGTTACAAATCATTCTTCGAACCTGTGCTGTAATATGGGAGTGAAGCATGAACCGTAACGAGCGAATTTGAAAAGCCAGGCATATTTAAACGCAAAGTGCTCCGGAAATCGACGGCCTAGTGAAACAAGAAACAGAGTGAAGGCTGCGTCACAAAGATGAGTTCTATAAATTATTTGATGAATCACCTGCATCTGATTGCGGAAAGTTATGCAAATTGCAATGGGCCGATCATGTAGAAAGAATAGAAGAAAATCAGCCAGAAAAAAGAGCATTTGAGGACAGAGCAGAAGGTACAGTGCGAAGATCGAGGACTCAATGGGAAGATGACAGCAGATTCTTGCTAGGAGTGGTAAACTCGAGAACGAGGTCGCAGAACCGCGATCATTGCAGGACATTAATCCTGGACGCCAAGGCCCGGCTTGGGCTGTCGCGTCGCAGACGATGATGACATATTGAGCAACAGAGTATCTCTATCGCAAATGTTGAACCCTCGTCACAAATTCGGAGAATATTTTATCTACTTTATTTGCAATATGATTTTGAATTGCTTTTAATTTGAATATATGAATTCTCGGTACACTTGCGTCTAGATAGACTTCTATTAGATATATAGTATCGCCACACTGATTCAGATTTTCTCTATAATCCAGTACATAAAAACGAGAGCATATCCTTTCAAATACCCAACATTTCTATCATATGATACCCATATGTCAATACTTGTCTAAATAAAGCCTTGTAGCAAATTGCTTTGAAAATTTGGTCAATGTATCTGGAATGAAAGATTCGTCAAAACTTCATGAAAGCTTTTCCCGTTTTACTGAATATGGCTTTTATATGCTCGTAGGTAGGTTTTTCATACAGGATTTACGAAGGAGTCGTTATAAACTGCCTTAATCAGCCATAATGTGAAAATCCTACCATTTGCGTTTCGTCCTAAATGCCAATCACAGTTTCATTAGAAATAGAACTGTTTCATATTTCTATGCATTCTGAATACCATTGACCTTCCCTTCAAGATGCGTTCGCATCACAGATGGTTTCTCGGCTGCAGCAAATGCCACCAACGATCGTGTTGGCGACATGTTAAAAGTAAATGAGTTGAAAAAGCTGTGAATAAAACTCGAATATAGGAATTCCTGTGACTCAAACACATCTCCAGGCATAGAAAAATGAGACCTAGCCCGAATTAATGTGTCAAACGGTTTCACGCTAGAATTTCAGGTTGACAGAGGACGTGTAGTCCGGAAGTCTTGTGCATCTGAGAATCGCACAAAGTCAAAGTTAAAAGCGCTTTATGCAATACTAATTGTTGTAAATTTAAAAAAAATATATAAAGCAAATTCCAAACAATATACATACAAAAACTGAATGGCCCAAATGGCTCTCTAAATTTATACACTATAAGTTAAACACATTTAATCAAAAAAACTATAGCAAATTCAAATTAATTAAGATTATTACATGTTTTATGATTTGATTGGAAAAAGCAGAAAAACCAACCTACACTATTCAAAATTATTTATAATTTTAACACAACAGTTAACTTTTATCCTTCACCTAATATGTTATAACCTAATTCTAATAAAAATCACTCAAATAAACAAATAAACAACAACACTAAATGTAGCAATAATGAGCTGAAACTCAAAAACTAAGTAATGAAAAACACAAAAACAGTGAATAAACACGAGTAATTTAGACATTGTCATTCAGCCACCAATACCTAGATTGCTCCGTCTTAGCTCGATCAGCTTCAACGAATCTAGCAACTGAGTATATCCATTGGAATTGCTGGTCTCGTGAACTCAAACTCGGAGGATATTTTATCTTCTTATCGGTGGCCCGTCGATATATATGATATATGACTGGGACGCTGTCAGAATCAAAAACATATCGATTCATGTCCAAATACACGAATGCTTCTGGAGGAATGAAGCCAGTAGCGAGGCAAGTCGCTATATACCCGTCTGTAGGGTGGAACGGCTGTGAAATCCAAGGGTATATGCGATATGATTCCGAAGAAGTTTCAATATTAAGATATCGACCCTCGTCACTTCAGCAGTTTGATAAATTCTTCTATTCGATATACGAGTATAATGCTTCCAATCCGTCTCAGGCAGTACATGCACGAAGACATTTCCTTTCGAAGACTCTTAATTTTTCCATAGTACTAGCACTCTGGTTGTACCAGATCTGACATTCATATGTCAAAACTGGTCTAATCAGGGTCTTGTAACAGATAATTTTGACCTTTTGATCAATGTATCTGGAATGAAAGAGTCTTCGTAGGGCCTTACTGAGCATGATTTTGACATCTTCAGTATAGTACAGATACTGATCGAGATGAACACCGAGGTATCGAACACAGGATTTATGGGAATCGCACATTTCGGTAGTAAATGGGCCTTCACCGCCCTGTCACAAAAAGATCAAAAATAGTTTGGGCGCCGTTAGCGTTCATTGCTACAAAACATTGAACCTCACCCATTGGTGTTAACTTTCCATCGGTTAACACAAAAAATTTCCTGTATAGCATACAACACATTAAGGCTACGAGAATTTATCTAGTAGCTTAAAGATTTGTTCCATATAAGTGAAGCATGCTCCAACATATTCTTTATTATTTAACTTCTTAAAGATGTCTGAGGTAACTTTCGCTATTGCATGGACCTTGGAGTTCAAAATCAGCTCATACTTCTTGATTGAGTATTACTTAAAACGCCTTGCTAACAATTTGATTCACTCTTTCAGGGTAAGGCATATGAATCAATTCAAGGCGATATTATTGTATAAAATCCACTTCCCGTGTGAATGGTCGCGCTATTGATATCGACATCTGCTTTATTAAAATATCTATCTCACAATCAGAAATCTAAAGTGTCGATGTTCATCCGAGACTTCTTGCGAATTTGTTCAATTTGCACACTGTTTGGGTCCCGGAGACTTACATCCCTCATTTTTCCACCCATAGGCTTATTTCATTCCTGCATTATGAACAGATCATGTTCCAGACACTCTTAAGATATAATTTCAACAACCCAAACGAAGGATGATTTTATTCCTGAAATCACCTTTAAATATTGTTGATGTGGGGCTTTTCCATTCTTTCAACATTTAAATGGGTATTGTCTCATATATCCATTTTAATTCTGTGTTTAATCTTTGGAACTACTCTCTCAATGGTTTCTAATGTCAGTTTTTGTAGCTTGAACAAATGTCGTTAGCTATATTGTTGTTATTAGATAATATTGAAAAATAGTTTCGTCATCAGAAAATGGACTTTGTTCCGGTGATTTTGCGAAAACTTTCTTTTAACATTTTTAGCAGTCCCCCACTTTGAAATTCAAACTGTTAGTGCGAACTTGAATAAGGAAAAAATTCTCTTATATGAATTATTCCATTACAATAGCATCATGGTTATATCGTTAGGATAAACCTTCAGTTTCCTTTGAGGACTATCAAACATGTGTTGTTCATGTCATTGAACCATTACATTGCATAATTATAAACTCATGCCAGTGAACTTGCCTCAAATGTAATTTGCTTACTCCAAATAACATTCCATTGATTAAATTCTGTTCATGTCATTAAACCATTACATTGCATAATTATAAACTCATGCCAGTGAACTTGCCTCAAATGTAATTTGCTTACTCTAAATAACATTCCATTGATTAAATTCTTTTTAAATTTTCTGCAGTTTCGCAAATTGATTAGCTCAACGAAAAATACAATGTAATTGAACTTTATATCATTAAGAATAGCTTCGATCATGAAATATGCTCTCCAATACCCAATATTGTAATATAGCCATGTCCATGAATTACCTTCCAATCAATTATTAGGTGTCATCAAAATGTAAATTTGTAAATTTGTATAAATAGCTTTAAGTACATTAAAATTATCATTCGACTTCAAAGTTTGTTTCCATTATCATCATTTGTAATTTTCAGTAAGATCTACGGTTTGATCATTTGGCGCCCGAGCAAAAATTATATTTTCAATATAAAATCACAAGTCTTTTCAGATTCTCACACATAGATAAAGATGGCAAATCAGGCGGAAAAAACCCAAAATTTAAATATTGCAGCAACAAAGCGCATCATTCCCAAATTTAAAAAAGACGGCGAGAAGAAGCATGGAGTGGCTTATTTCGAGACACGCTTGGAGAAGCTACAGCAAGAATGGAGAAGCTGTGAGGAGTTGCATGCAGATGTAAATCTAGCTTTAGAAAAGACCCCAGATCAACTTAAGCTGTATAACGAGGAATATGAATCATTGGAGTCTTTGATTCTGGAATACTTGACGCTGTTTCGTTCCAAGTTGTACGAGTACAGGGGATCCATGGAAACAAGCACAGTCGAATCCGTGAAGCTGGAGAGGATCCGTATTCCCACATTCAACGGGCAGTATGCGTCATGGTTCGGATTCCGAGATCTGTACAAGACGATGGTACACGATAATTCACAGTTGAATTCAGTACAAAAATTACAGTATCTCCGGAATGCCGTGAAAGATGACGCAGAGAAACTCATCAGCCATTTGAGTATCACTGCGGCCAATTATAGTGTTGCATGGAAGCTATTGTCTGAACATTATGACAATCATCGAGCCATTGCCCAGGAAGTCCTACAACGATTCTGGGATATCCAGAAATGTGGTTCTAACGACATCAACGGCTTCAAACGAGTGTTGGATGTCACCCATCAATTGGAGGCATCTCTGCAGGCAATTGAAGGGGAGTCTTTTGATGTCGTGATAATCTTTTTTCTAAACCAGAAATTAGACGAAGAAACTCGCAAGGATCGGCAAAAGGAGATTAGTGGGATCTCAACCATGCCATCACTTTCAACGTTTTTGGAGTTTATACAAAAGAGATTGATGATGCTTGAAGCTTTATCAGGGAATTCAAAACCATGGAGCAAAAGGGCGGTTAGCGTGCACACGTCCCATGATGAGGTCAAGCAGAGTTGTCCAAAATGCAAGGCAAGTCATCGACTTCTAAGTTGTGACTCGTTCAAGCAACTTGAGCTTCAAGCTAGACGCAATTTCGTTTCATCAAAACAACTGTGCTTCAACTGCCTAAGTGACAAGCACAAAGTGACTGGGTGCACGTCAAAACATAAGTGTAAGAGTTGTGGAAAGCGTCATCATACGTTACTCCACAATGATGAGGCTAAAAAAAATAGTAAACACTACGGTCGAGGTGAAGGCACAATGTGCGCAAGCAAACCATGCTCTTAAGCAGACAAACCTTTTGCTCTCAACGGCTCTAGTTCGGGTTCAAACATGTACAGGCGAATTAGCAACGCTTCGTGCTTTGCTCGATACTGGCGCACAACGATCATTTATTACCACTTCAGCAGTTAAACATCTTGGTATCCAGCCAAAGAAGGTGAACGCATCAATTCTTGGGGTTGGAGGAAATCAGAAACTCGCAGCTAACGGTCTAGCTTCAATCACTGCTTTGGTGAAGAACAAAAATGGAATGGAAGAGAGCATCAAATTTAAGCCGCTATTGTTAGACAGAATAACAGCCTTAATACCTTCTCTTCAAGTGGCTTATACACTTCCAGATAGAATAAAGCGATCAGACTTAGCGGATCCATCATTTAATGTACCAGGTGAAATTGACATACTAATTGGCGTAGATGTATATGGTCGCATTTTACTACCAGAATTTCGGACTGGGAACCCATGCGCTCAGAATACAAAACTTGGTTGGGTTCTTTTCGGACCTACTGCAGCTCCATCCAAACCCCAACCAATCAATGCTCTGATTTCTTTTGAAGAATTTGACAGCCATTTAAAACAATTTTGGGAAATCGAGGATATTACGGAAAAAAAATCATTAACTGCTGACGAAGTGCTTGCCGAAAAACATTATACCGAACATTGCCTTCGTACGGATACTGGTCGATACATAGTGAGTCTACCATTTAAAGCCAGGGAAGAACTATCGTCCTGTGAAACCACCAAAATTGCTCAAATACAGTTTCGCAGATTGGAACAAGCACTCATCCGAAATCCTGACTTATACGCTCAGTACAAAGAGTATGGAGGAATACCTCAGGCTTGGTCACATGCAGTTAGTACCTTCAAAAGACATCAATACGAAGCCAAGTTATTATTTGCCACACCATGCAGTCATGAAAACCAGCAGTTCAACCACTAAGCTTCGAGTGGTATTCAACGCGTCTCAAAAGGGAAAGGGCGGAAAAGCTTTGAATGACATCCTGTTAACTGGGCCACCCATTCAGCAACACATCCTGCATGTGCTTATGCGTTGGAGGCAGCATCGATACGTAATAGCGGCGGACATTGAGAAAATGTACCGCCAAATTTGGATCAATGAGGAGGATGTGGATTGCCAACGGATACTCTGGCGCTTCAACCCAGAGGAACCCATCCGACATTATCATCTGAAAACCGTCACAAATGGAACATCGAGTGCACCATTTTTAGCCATTAGAACACTTCAACAATTGGCAACAGATGAGGCACCAAAGTACCCTGAAGCAGCTGCTGTGATACTCAGAGATTTTTACGTTGACAGGCGTGTTAACAGGCGCAGACGAGCTGGATACACTAGTTAACTTGCAAGCCGATTTGCGACATATCATGCAAAGTGGAGGGTTTCATTTACGAAAATGGACATCCAACCATCCTGATCTGCTCAAAAACATTCCGCCAGAAGACAGAGAAACACAAATGACTTTTGACATTTACCTGAAAGGAGCCGTTAAAACATTAGGACTACAATGGCATCCTGGAGCATCCTGGAGCATTTTTCGTTCACAATTAACCGCAACGTTCCGAAAGAAATTACAAAGCGAAGCATTCTGTCCGAAGTTTTTAAGCTATTCGATCCTCTAGGATGGATACAGCCATGTATAATCATTGGGAAAATCACTGTACAGAAACTATGGCTAATGAAGTGCGACTGGGACGATACTTTACGAGAAGAAGATGTAGAAGATTGGCTCACTGTTCATAAGCAACTACCTGCGTTGAACAAATTAAAAGTTCCAAGATGGATTGGCTGCTCCAACCAAGATCAGTTCGAATTGCATGGATTTTGTGATGCCTCTTCTCAAGCCTACGCCGCCGTTATTTACATCAAAGTAAACACTCCAAGTTCTGTGAGTATCAATCTGGTTACATCAAAGGCAAAAGTGGCACCCGTGAAAACACGCACCATACCTCGTCTAGAGTTGTGTGGGGCCGAGCTACTAGTAGATCTGATGGATCAAGTGGTACAAGCACACAGTTGGAAGCATGTTCCAAAATTGGACAGACTCTTCCATTGTGCTGGATTGGATTCGAAGCCCAGCATCTAAGTGGAAAGTCTTCATTGCGAATCGAGTAGGAAACATTCAAAGGAAGAGTAGTTCACAACAATGGCACCATGTTGCAACTAAAGATAATCCAGCTGATCTTGCGTCTCGAGGTGTCTTCCCAAAGGATCTGTTAGAATCAACTCAATGGTGGAATGGTCCAAGCTGGCTTAACACGTTCATTCTAAGATCTTGTTGCCTCACAAAGGACGATGTGGGAAATGGATCCATCCATCAGGTTACACTAGCGATCGATAAATCCTTCTTGGATCCGGAAATACTACGTCGCTTCTCATGCATCAGGAAACTAAAAAGGGTTGTTGCCTTATGTCAACGCTTTAGACACAACACACGAAACACATCGTTTAAACGAACAGGAGATCTCACTAAAGGCGAACTTAAAGATGCAGAAATATTATGCATTCGATTAGCACAAGCCCATGCATTCCACGAAGAAATAAAACATCTTCAGCGATCGAATACAGTACCAGATAGTAGCAAATTAAGATCTCTAGCTCCATGGATTGACACAGATGGTGTCCTACGGGTAGGTGGCCGCATCTACCATGCACTTATCGGTGAAGAAAGAAAGCATCCAGCCATTATCCCAAAGGGAGCATTAACGCAGCTTCTCATCAAGGAAGCACATCTACAAACACTCCATGGAGGGGTTTTACTAACGCTGAGTAAATTACGCTTGAAGTACTGGATCATCTCTGGCCACACGATAACACGAAACATTCTAAAAGACTGCATAACATGCTTCAAGATGACAGCTAAACCGAACGAACAACTTATGGGATTATTGCCACCAGCTCGAGTCCGTTTCGAAAAACCATTTCTGGAGACAGGTGTGATTATGCAGGTCCGATCAACATACGTTGGAGCTCAGGACGAGGTTCGAAGACAACTAAAGCATATATGGTCATATTTGTCTGCATGGCTACAAAAGCTTTCCACCTCGAACTAGCGTCTGACTTGTCGACACCTACTTGCCTAGCAGCAATTCGTCGCTTTATTGCTAGGAGAGGTAAATGTCGCACAATCTTCAGCGATTGTGGCACTAATTTTCGCGGGGCACAAAAGCAGCTCAAAGAAGAATACGATAAAGTAACACGCAAAGCTGGTGCTGAGCTAGCCCAAGAAAATATTGAGTGGAAATTCATCCCTCCCGGTAGCCCGCACTTTGGGGGCCTCTGGGAAGCCGGTGTCAAGTCGATGAAGCGATACCTGTATAAGACAATTGGCCAGCAGATTTTGACGATTGAGGAATTCAACACCCTTCTGGCTCAGATAGAAGCATGTTTGAATTCTAGACCTTTGACCGACATAAGTTTGGACCCATCAGATGTGAGCGCTATAACACCAGGTCACTTTCTTACCGGAAGCAACTTGTTTGGAATCAAAAGCGATTCAAGTGAGTGCGACGCTATTCTGCTCAAAAGATGGAAGCTGGTGCAATATATGAAGCACTCGTTTTGGCACAGATGGTCACGCGATTATTTGAATCGTCTTCAACAGAGACCAAAGTGGCTCACTCCACGGGCCAACATCAAGGAATGTAATATTGTATTGGTAAAAACTGCCAACATACCATCAATGCAGTGGCCACTTGCAAAAGTAATCGCCACTCATCCTGGAGTGGATGGTTTAGTGAGGGTTGTTACCCTGAAGCTGAATGGAAAACACACCAAACGAGCGATAACCAAAGTCTGCAGCCTTCCTTTCAACCATGAAATCAACGAGACAGCGAATGACACAGCTACCATTTCAAACTCATCATCTTCGCCAGCAGCTGATGCACCTTCTTCGTTATGTAAAAGAAGCTTAGCACACGAGAAGCAAAGTGAACCCAAACATAAAAAACCAAGACCAAAGTCAGTCAGCCTTCCCACTGTTGTACTTTCCACTTTGCTTGCACTAGGATGCTGCATACCTCCAAGCTCATCTACCGTCACTATTTCACCTTTAAAGGGAGGATTATACATCGAACATGTTGGAACAGCTAACCTTCTTCGAGGAGCACTACAACTAAATTTCAAAGTGCCTTTAACTGATCTCAAACTTGACGAGCAAAACATTGGGAAAGTCGACGAAAGTGTACAAACAATGTGTAAGTCCGCTCAAAAAGTAAATGACCAAATTCACTGCTGGGATCTGTATCAGCATCTTTCTGAGTTATGCCGAGAATCCGTAAACCGCATAAACACACTTCGTTTCTTACACTCTCGAAAAACCCGAGGGCTGCTAGGGCAAATGCTGACTTCCTTATTTGGTGTGAATGACGAAGTCATTATGGACATTACCAATCTTAACGAGAATCAAGAAAAATTAAAACAGCTAGTTCTAAAACAAGGGAAAATTGTGCTTAAAGCGACAACTGTATTGAATTCAACTGCTTCTAGAATCAATAAGAAGCTTTCGAGATTTTCCGAACAATTACAACACGGATTGAATGAAATTAATAGATCGAAAGAATGGTTCACTAAGATTGACCACAATCAACTCAATATCCGCTTTCTAGCACTCTACCAACACGCTAGCAACTATATTTTCGACGTGTTCCATAAGTACGACAGCATTCTACGAACAATTTACACAAAGTCCGGAATATGGGAATGCGTAAAATTAGCAGTCCTAGAATCAGCTATCTACAACTTACAACTACTTCTAACAACGCATTTGGAAATAGTACATGCCGCCACAACAAAAGTTGCAACCACTTATGAAGGAGATTGTCTACAACTCACTGGTCAACTTCCAATAATAGACAATCGTAAATATGACATAGTCAAAGCTTCAGCAATTCCCATCCAAGAAAATCACGATGTCTTCACCATTTTTGATATTAAATCTACCATGCTCGGAATCAACTACGACGATGAACTTTACTTCGACACTACAGAGAACGACGTATTCAACGCAATGAAAATTAATACGAACCACTACTTGCTTTCAGCAGCGACACTCATCAACCTGAAGATACGACCAAATTGTATAATCCGTGAAATCTACAATTCATACACAGGGAAACGATGTCCAACTAAGACCTTCAAGCTGTTTAAACCCGTTTGGAAACAATTAACAAATCCTAATTCTTGGATCTTTTCTACGCCTAATCCAACACCAGCACAAAGCGTATGCCACGGTACCAGAACCAACATCATGCTAAATGGAACCGGAATACTACGAGTGATACCAGAATGTACTATTTCAACAGCCGAATACATCCTCACTCCACAACTTTACCAAGATGTCGAGTTTCAAGCTTACGTCACACCATTTGTTCCCGCTCGTAATATCACTAAAACCTCAGAAATTACATATTACCTTAACATTTCCACTATAGTCCCAACGACAAACGAATTTTCGGCGCTCGTAACCGAACAACAAGACGTCCTCACATCCATCGAGAATTCCTATTGGATGGTGATCCAACATCATGGGACGACAGCAGGAGTCACAATCTTAACGACAAGTCTTCTACTAGGCACTGCTCTGATTACCTACTGTACCCGGAAGCGATTATGCAAAACCATCCAAGTGGAGAACACGACATCACGAAGCAACTGGTTTGACGAACATCAAATTACGAACTAGATCACTCCAGGGGTGCCGGCAATGTTCATGTCATTGAACCATTACATTGCATAATTATAAACTCATGCCAGTGAACTTGCCTCAAATGTAATTTGCTTACTCCAAATAACATTCCATTGATTAAATTCTGCTCATGTCATTAAACCATTACATTGCATAATTATAAACTCATGCCAGTGAACTTGCCTCAAATGTAATTTGCTTACTCTAAATAACATTTCATTGATTAAATTCTTTTTAAATTTTCTGCAGTTTCGCAAATTGATTAGCTCAACGAAAAATACAATGTAATTGAACTTTATATCATTAAGAATAGCTTCGATCATGAAATATGCTCTCCAATACCCAATATTGTAATATAGCCATGTCCATGAATTACCTTCCAATCAATTATTAGGTGTCATCAAAATGTAAATTTGTAAATTTGTATAAATAGCTTTAAGTACATTAAAATTATCATTCGACTTCAAAGTTTGTTTCCATTATCATCATTTGTAATTTTCAGTAAGATCTACGGTTTGATCATGTGTTCTAGTCTTGCTTGCACAAAAAAATGAAATGTGTGAAACCTTTTAAACGATCACTTGATCCTTGTATCCGTCAAACTCATCTAAACTCAATTGTAACATAGACACGATATCGATGTGCAAAAGTCCTGCACAAAAAGTTATCGTTTTAATTTTTCGCACATTTGAAAAAAATGGAAGGTTAGAAGGGCTTAAAAACACGTTTGGACTTTCGTTTTTGAAATTTTGATGCACTTGCGAAAATATCTACATTGTCCTTTCCCAAAACTTAATTTAGATTGAAGCTTTTCTAAGTATTACTGAGGCATTTTTTATTGTACCACATAATATTTATCAAGTGATAATATGGCTCACGTTAAAGTATAGTCTTTCGTTAGCTGTGTGAAAAATTAAGTGAAAGTCACATAACCTAAAAGTCCAAGCCTCATACCTATTTCCTCAAATATGAAGTGAAAACTTCACAACGTATGATTTTTAACGCATATAATTTTCAGGAAAAAGTGGTTGGAGTATACTGGTAGCCCCAGCTCAACAATAGACAAAGCTGTCTTTTCTCCAAGTATGCAGGTACAGAATCCTAAATTTCAATCATTTACAATTAAGAAATAATTAACAGAATTTATATTATTTATTTTGATTCAATTGTAAGAACGAATATACGATGTGAAATATTATAGAATGTAATAAATAAATTATTAAACAATACTGAAACCAATAAACGTGTTTAAGCGATCAACTATGTCAGTTGAACTATAATTTTAAAGTCGCTGGTCATTCAGCCAGTATTCGCCTAAAATCACCAAAAAGCTTCCTGTGGAATTGTTTATGGTATCGAACAGTACAAAATTAAAAAAAAAATAAATAAATCGCCAAAAAACACATAACTTTATACTGTCCATATTGAATTCCGTTAAGAATTCTCGTACAAAAAGGTTCCTGTTAAGGATCAATCTATGCTTTCCTGCTCTTCTAAGGAGTATTCTGATAATTGAAAAACATAATCATATATATAGGCCATTCAGTAATGTATAGTATCATCTATGATGTTAAATGCCTCTGCTAAAGTTGTGGATCTCTTTAAAATCCCCATTTTAAAAGTTGAAGAGGACGACTTGATTATGACTCAAGGAAAATTATGTACGCAATTTTTAAACGTCGGTTGGAATGTTCATTAGGAGGAACTCACGATAGGGTAAGTACATTCCATTATAATTTATGTGTACGAGTATGTATACTAATTCGCTACTTACTTCCCTTATACTCATCATGAATCTTACTTTATCGTTTGGCCATTCTGGCCATGCTGCAATTTATGCTTTGCCCTTAATGATTCATTGTTCTAGAGAGTTTCCCAGACGATTTATCCAGCGTAAGATACGGTAAACTATAAGGCATTCAATTGCCTTTATTTCTAAAGTATATTAATAAATTTACATATTGATCGTGGTTTCGCTGATCGGGACTTACCCTACACGAACGGGTAAGTTCACTTCTTCGGCCTTCCTACCCTCGAAATAGTTGATTCACTAAATCTCAACGCAAGCAAAATACCTATAAAAAAAACTCTGCGAAGGAACCAAAAGGGAATATCTCCATTTAGAGCTATAAAAGCGTGGACACACAACCCGAACCAAGGTTCACAACTTGCTCACGTAATGCAATCACTAATCGAATGATTCAACACACAATCTGTACACTTCACTTTTGTTTAATATGTGGTAATCAATACAAATTAACATTTCAATAAAATAAACAAATCTACTTATAAGAAAGTGGGGCCCGCGAGATAGTATCGCTGCCGGGTAATGTGCGCTTCGCCATCAAATTTATTCGCCGGTCGAAAATGATGCTTCGAAACTTCTTGAATTGCACCCTCGCTGAATGACCGCTTGTCGAACTTACTAAAAACTCCTTGGATGTTCTTCGCCAGACTCGACTTATCGAGCTCCACTTCTTCCTCCACTACCAATAAAAAGAAAATCTGACAAGTACTCGTATATTCGAATTATATCAATTCCTGGTTACCACCTCGAATCGTTCCACTCATAAAACAGACCTGTAACCAACACTCCGGGGTCCCATTATACCCCGCATCCACTGGGAATTACATTAACGGCCGTCCTCGGCGGGAATTGCACTTTTGTTCCGTCGTATATTGCGCGCGTGTAGCCATCAGTGGCTGTTTAAATGCATGCATTCAGCTTTGGCGGAGCGGCAGTGGGCAGGCACTCAATTGACTTCCTCCGATATATCAGAAATGCAAGTGTCATCCTCTTCTTGAATATCTTCAATTAAACTCCTATTGCCGGAACCCAATGATGGCCCAATCAATATTTCTTCACCTTCAGGGGTTTGTGTTAGTGTTTTGGATCCGTGGCATGAAGTGTTTGCTCATTACCACCCATAACCTCTCCAGCAGGCCTTATAACTACATCGAGTAGAATATTCGGCAGCGATATGATTCCAACATTTTCTTGTCATCGTCCACAACAACCAATCATTGGGCTCTTTCACACGGGAATGGTAAAAACCCATATCCAAACAGGTTTCGCGCTTACGCCCTTATGTTTACACGTTGCATAGTTCAGCCAACCTATTTTTGTATACGATACACGTCTTGCGAGTGTATGTATCAAAAGGAACATTTGATCGTTAAACGTCGTGCGGACAACATGAAAGCGAAGACAGAGAGATAAGCGATTGAGAATTGATGTTTTAGCCTTGAATTGTGCACGAGGTAACAAAAACTGGAATGAAAAATGTATTTTATGATTGTTAAAGTTTGTCGATTCAAACTTCTATTGGATTTATTAGAACCTCCGTGTTTTTCCGCTTTCTGAAAAATATATTCCAAATTTAAATATCCTTTTATTTTTCTTGTTGTGTTGTCAACTGGCATATTATAATGCGATTCTATAAAGATTATGCGTACTGTTAATTTTCTATGGATTTACAATAGGCAATTTAACTTTATTGAAATCGAGATATTCATCGTGTTGTTTCTTGAAATTGAACATGGCCTCCGCTTTTATAAATTTATTGAATAACGCGTAGGTTCTTACGTGCACGCATCCATTTTTGCACGCAAATTAAAGAAAGGCAATCGTTTCATGATGACTACCTTCTTCACCGAATGTTCAATTCGGAATGATTACCGGCGTTTGTATAAATTTCCCCCACCAAATGATCAACGAAATGCGTTTGTGTATGTGCGTTACGCTCGTTCACCCTACAAAATGTTGGCTTGTTTTTACCATCAGGTTCCCTCAATGCCTCTCACTCTTCTTGCCCATATAACCTGTTTAACGCTCACTTTTAACGCTGCGTCTGAAAAAGCCCATTGAACTTCGGCACGACCGTAGTAGTGTCGTGTAGTGTCTCGCCCAAATGGTATGTTTGTACACATTCTCATTGGCTTTGCGTAAGGACACGTCTAGGTCGTTGTACGTTTTTTTTTCTGCTGTTAAATTGATAACGTGAAAGTTTGCATATATAGGGTGATTCATAACAAGTGTACACATTTTTGTCGAAAAAAAAACATAGTTTTTGTAAAGATTGAGCTGTAATGTTTATTTATTATGAAAATTTGGTCTCTTACAATTAAAGATGAAACATTACTTCGGACATATGTCCACCTCGTGCTGCTTTACAGACTATTGACTTATTGAAAACAAGTTTGGAAATCTAATAATTTCACGAAATGGACCCATAAATTGGCCGGCGAGATCGTGTGATTTGACTCCTTGTGACTTCTTCCTTTTGGGATTTCTGAAGGATCGTGTTTACGCTGATGCTCCCCAGACTACTGAAGCATTAAAAAACAATATGCCGGAAATGTGCGAAAATATCATCGAAAATTACAATAATCGTTTTGTGAAGTAGTGTTTCATATTTAATTGTAAGGAACCAAATTTTCATAATAAATAAACATTACAGCTCAATCTTTACAAAAACTACGTTTTTTTTCGACAAAAATGTGTACACTTGTTATGAATCACCCTTTATTTTGGCTAGACGCCCTTCACTGCCCACCAGAGGTAACACTGAAACACGTCTTTCGACGAATTTGCGTAAAGCCTCAATGATGCGCGTTGATTCCGTAATAGTTTCAATATTATCATACGACCCGATATTTAAATCACGTGACTTTCTTTGCATATATGATGGCTTTGGTAATTAATGTATACATAAAAAAGGGATCTAAGTATTCATTTATGTTTTAACATGTACAAAAACATTCCTGCTGTTGATCTATAATTGGCAATCGATGAATGTGGATTAAAGTTTTAATACCATCATAAAGGAGTGTATCATGTCCAATACTGACTAAAGGTTTTGCTTGTTTATGCAGAACATTTCTTCATATACCTAATTTATATTCTTCCAAGTGTTCCATCGATGTATTTGGCGACGTATAGTACATTTGTTTCGAAACATGTCAGATCACTCAACTACCCTGGCGCTGTTAAGGACCTTTTACAACAGGCCAGTCAATATCAATTAAAAATACTGGCAATCCAGCAAACGAATTGGATTGGAAACGACATTCAAGACATGAGATCGCACACAATATTCAAAAGTGGGAAGCCTACCGGAAAACGAGAATTTGGAGTGGCCTTCATTGTGGATGGTCAGTCAATGTCAGTCAATGAACGGTTGTGTGCGATCCGTATAAAAGCGAAATTCTTCAAAATCTAGCTGATCGATGTTCATGCCCCAACCGAAGAAAAGGACGAAGAGACGAAGGAAACGTTCTACAATCAACGGGAAAGACTTGCCGACTCATTGCCTGCAAACGGCACAAAAATAATTCTGGGTGATTTCAACGCTAACGTTGGCAATGAGCTATCTCATGGGAGAACGACTGGAGGATATAGCCTCCACGATGAAACAAATGACAACGACCAGCGCCTGATTGACTTTGTATGTAGCAGAAATCTAGTCATGCGTTCAACTTGCTTCCCACATCGACGCATTCATAAAATGACCTGGGTATCACCGGATGGCAGCACACACAACCAGATCGATCATGATCTGATCCAACAAAGATTGGCCTCGAGCATGTCGTTCGTACATACCGAGGAGCCAATTGCAACTCTGACCATTGCTTGATCAAATTAACTTATCAATGTCGTATGTCAAAGGCATATTCGGTGAAGACCAGCCCGACAAAAAAAAAATTAGCATCGAACGGCCCTAAACGGGTCTGTGGCCGAAAATTTTACGAAGCCCCTCAACAACCAGCTAGCTCCCATCTTATCAGACGCATCGTTAAAGACGAGCAACGAGCTCTGGATGGAAGTGAAAGCGGCTAATAAGACCGTATCGGGACAGACGATCGGAGATCGAACCCGGCGCAAGAGGAATGATTGGTTCGATGATGAGTGCCAGAATGCGGTAGATAAAAAGATACAAAGAATACGTAGGTAGAAAAACCAGGAAGAAAAAAGAATACGATGAAAATATCAGAAAAGTAGCGAATAAGATAATTAAGATTAAGAAAAGAAAATACTTTAACGACATATTGAGAAGTATAGATGTAAGTTTAGCGAGAAACAACGCAAGACAAGCATAAAAAGTAGTGAAAAGCCTGCAAAGTGATTATCAGCCCAAAATCACGCTCTGTCGTGATGACATCGGCAATATCATTGCTGATGAAACCAAAATTAAGGACGTTTATAGCAAAATTGAATAATCATTCTATTTAACTTTATCCAAATGAATAATGATAAAAAAAAATGATTTTATCTCAAATTTGTATCACACATTAGCACTTATTTCTCGGTAGTTTTGGAAAGATTAAGATTTGAAACCAAACACTGAAAGCATGCAAGCTTAAATGAAAGTTCGAGACAAAATAATTAAAAATGTGCGAAAAAAGAAAAAATCAATTACTAGGATAATAAAAGTACTTCACATTAAAAATATTATATTAAACATTTAGAACAAAAAACATGATAAATTCAGATATCAGATTTTATCACGAAATTATTTTATATGAAGTTATCAGTAAACACCAGAAACTGAATAATCTCTCTCCCTTTCTTTAGTTAATCTATATTTCGGTGTTGATTACAGTATTAGGTTAGTTGAAATGTATTTCGAGGTATACAGAATTAATAATAATAAAAAAAGGGACTGATAGCGAACGGTTAGTATGCCGTTACGAGGGTAGGGTTGTAGAAATCCGCGGATGGTCGGTTTCGCGTCGTGCTCGGTACGCAGTACCATAATTTGTTTTGCATTTTTTACTAGAGTAGGTTGCTCCGGTTTCGAGTTAGAGTAGTATATTTTTCGGTACCGAGTCGGTGATATTCGGGAACGCGAAAATAAAGCCAGTTTTTTTGTGTTGTCTGAAGAAATGGAAGAAATACGGAATCAAGTAGAGATAGGATTCGTTTCCGTATGATTGTGTTTTCGACGCGTTATTAAATCGGGCATGTGAACCGGTGGCTGAAATTTTGTATCCCAACTTAGTCTGCTCGCGCAAGACCCGCGACCGAACTCCTCTCCGAAAGTACTGAAGAGCCTGAAACGTGGTTACCAGCCCGAAACCACGCTCTGTCGTGATGACATCGGCAATATCATCGCTGATGAAACCAAAATTAAGAAAAGATGAGCATCATATTTTAAGAACCTCCTTAATCCTCCACACAGCTCCAGAACACCGGCGCCTATAGATGTTTGTGGAGAGTTTCCGTTGGCCCCACCAACTCTGGATGAAGTTTGTTCCATCATCAACGCCCAAAAGAATAATAAAGCGCCAGGCATCGATGAGATTCCAGTGGAGTTCATCAAATATGGTGGCAGCAGTGTTCATCAAGCTATTCACAAAGTCATCCAGTACATTTGGCAACAAGAACATATGCCGAAAGAGTGGAGCCAATCAATCATATTCCCTATCCACAAAAAAGATGACAAGCTGCAGCGCTAAAATTATACAGGTATATCACTACTTTGCAGGCGTACAAAACGTTTTCAAAAATCATAGAAATTAAAATCGGATCATACGCCAACAGTATTATTGGGGAGTATCCAGGTAGTTTTAGAGGAGGTAGATCGACAATAGACCAATTGTTCACGGTCAAGCAGGTACTTGAAAAATGGTGGGAGTTCAACATAGACGTACACCAAATTTTCGTTGACTTTAAGCAAGCATACGACCGTTTTGATCGTAACGTACTGTACCAAATAATGCTTTGCTTTGGCATCCCAGCCAAACTAGTCCGTCTTATCAAAATGACAATGACGTCGACGACCTCCCATGTCCGCATCAATAACCAACCCACCGATGCCTTTGACACAAATATCGGACTAAAGCAGGGAGATGGGCTGGCCCCATTGTTATTCGATTTGGCTCCAGAGTACGTCATACGGAAGCTACCTGTCAATAACGAGGTACATTACTATATAAGTTGAGCCAAGTAGTAGCCTATGCGGACGACTTCATTAACTGACTGGTCATTAACAACTACCAAAGAACTTTTCCTGAAACTTGATAGCGAAGAAAAACTAGTAGGGCTACAAATCAATGAAAATAAAACAAAGCTTATGACGCAGTCGAGAAAAAATACCTCAAATACCCAAAATATCACACTTGTTGAATACAGTATCGAAAATGTTAGCGAATTTGTGCATTTAGGCACCAAAATAACGAAAAAGGGTAATGAAAGAGATGAAATACGCCGAAGAATACAGCTCGCAAATAAAATATTTCATTCAGTTTTGGCGATCTTGAAAACCAGCTGCATACACAGGAAAACAACAAGTATACGAATCTGTAATAAGACCTTTGTTATGCTATGGGTGTGAAACATGGACCCTAACTCAAGCATCCGCAAATATATTGAACGCCTTTGAGCGACGGGTCCTGAGGCGAATAATCGCAGCCAAGCTAGACGTGGACCGTGAATTCGAAACAACCATGAGCTGTATGAAATTTTTGGCGAACCGGAGGTCTGAACGATTGTAAGAGTGCAGAAGTTGCGATGGGCTATCCAGATGAATCGTATAGGCGAACAACAGATGCCCAAATTCCGTAATGGTGCCGCACGAGCTCCATTATATACTCATGGGTAGAATGCCTTCTTAACCAATAATTGAGTATCTAGCACGACTGATTTAGCCGATTTCAGTATTAGATCATAGCACTTGTGAATACGGAAGAATTTTACAAATATCTGTGATTCATCTTCTAAATCCGAAAGGCTAACTTTTTGTAAGAAGAAATCTGCAACTGGTAACCCTCGTGAATCACGGAACAAAATTGCCACATGATAAGGAACTAATATACCATCGGATCTTAAGCCACGGCTAGCACTACGCGACGCTCTTCGCATATGCGGACTTTGCGCTGTTAATTTTTATTGATGAGCTGCAGCACGCTTTACTAGTTATCGGTTATCACAAGCGTGGCTTTCGCAATACTTCAGCGAAAGCATTTCACCTAAATCACGGACGTTCCGAGCCTATTACTAAAGAATTAATTTAATTGCATTTCAATGAATCACTCCGCCCACCAGCACTTGACACACTCAACCCCTCCGTCTCGAGTAGCTTATCGGCGTCCTTCTTCAGCGCATTTTGTCTTAACTTTAAGTTTTCAGTACATTCATAATATTCCAGCACGGTGTTATCCGACAACACGGGATCCAGCTTTAGGGACGTTGCAGTATCTGGACCGTTGCGGTGAACTGTTAAAGATGTGGCGCTCGTTGCGAAACTTGCTATTGACATAAGGCTTGTTCCGGCACTCCTCAAGCTTCATATATGTTGCTGCTGATTACGGCAGTTGTGGCTATTGTTGTAGCTCTTAAAATAACCTGCACTTACAAGCTATATAACTACATTTACTATCTTATCGTACAATCATTAATTGATCCCAATCATTTAAATTTTACGATTAGTTTCATCATGGCGGGTGAAGTAGACCCGCCTGACAAATGCAAAGGCAAACTTTATAAGTGTCATCCATAACAAAATGTTGGATTCGTTGTTTGTATAATTTGCCAAGAAGTGTATTATCGGAGTGACTTTAATAGATACAAAAAAACTAAATCTCCGAGTGATATTTTTGTTATTTGCAACTCGCATCAAAGTCTAACCTCGATCAAAAATAACATTGTGCTCAACGACGAAGTGAAACTCTTAATAGCCGAAATAAAAGACAATGAGGTGGTGGAAGTTCAAAATAATCTAAGCCAAGCAGATGGTGAGCAAGACACTGAAGTAGTTATGGCAGAAAATGCTTTATTGAAACAATTAAATGATGAACTGAAACATAATAACCAACTCTTGGCTAATACGATTGAATTGATGAAGCTCAACAAACCATCATATGCGGACATAATGAAGGAGCCTCGAATAAAACAAGCTAAAGTGCCTGACATTAAAGTTAAAGCTACATCCGAAAATGTAACAAATACCAACACTTTTAATAATGTTACCAAAATAATACAATACC
The DNA here is from genome assembly GCA_963969285.1 of Odontomyia ornata. Taxonomy (NCBI): domain Eukaryota; kingdom Metazoa; phylum Arthropoda; class Insecta; order Diptera; family Stratiomyidae; genus Odontomyia; species Odontomyia ornata. Next base: position 175,504,986 of record OZ017738.1, read on the forward strand.
AGTTAAAGATAACGTTCAAAAGTGTGATTAACACTAAAACAAATGGCACAATTGTCAAATGTGAAGACGTTTTCAAAACTAGTGATGTTCTAAAGACAAGCCTCGGTAATAAGTTTGAAGTGAGCATTCAGATAGCTAATCATCCACGAGTCAAAACTACAGGAATACCGAGTGAATATGATGAAAAATATTTGGAAAGTGACATCAATCACTGAAACTTTGGCAGCTACGAAAGTAAATGCAATGTGCTTCACTCTTATAACAGCATAAACAATACTAAAGAAGCAATAGTTGAAGTTTCAAAAGAAATCTACGAATGCATCGTTAAAAACAACTTTAGAGTTTATGTCGGATTTAATAGCTGCAGAGTTTTCAATTATATTAACATTTCGTTGTGCAATAAAAAGCGAGCAAGTGTCATAGCAAAACTGATAAATGTATTTATTGTGCTGGGGAACATCAGTCACATCAATGCACCAGCAATTACACTAACAAACATCAATGTGCCAATTGTGCTTACGCAAATCGAAGGTATGGAGCAAAATATAATACTGCTCATGCAGCATCAGACGTCCAGGCTTGTGTCATTCTTAAAAAGAAAATAGAACATTTAATTGCCGATACTGATTATGCTTTTAGACCAACATTACCAAATTATGTGCGGCCCTACATCCCATCATCAAAAATAGCCCCAGAGAGTATCAAGGCATCGAATGATAATTCACCCGGACAAATAGCGAGTACAGGGGAAAACAACAAATGAACAACAAACTTCTGAATTACAATCAAATTAAAAAACTGGTTTGTAATATCGATTGTAATCTTGATATTAATGACAATCTTCAAAATGAGATTGTAAAGCAAGAAACAATTTGTCATAGCCTCAAAGCTCTCAATAGATTTACTAGTAATAATAATGAACTAATAATGTATGTTAATATCCGTGGTTTAAATACTAATTTTGAAAAACTACAGGTCTTAATTGAGAGCTTGGAGGTTAAGCCTTGTATAATACTGTGACTGTGCTCTGAATCTAGAAAATTAGAACAATATCAATTCTTTAATATCATAGGGTTTAAAATTTATTATAATGAAGGCGATATAAGTATTGCTGATGGTGTGGTAATGTTTATCAAAGACTTTGTAAACGAAAATACAATAAATATTAGAATTGGTAGACTTAACGTACTGAACTCTTGCATTACCTTAGATAACAATACTATTTTAGAGATATCGGCGGTTTATAGATCGCATGACATGCCAAAGACTGAATTTATTTGTGAACTTAAAATATTTATGAATTTAAAAAGAAAATTTAAAAATCACTTAATAATTGGTGACTTTAATATTGATTTACTGAAAATAGACAATCATAGTCAAGAACATCTGAATAATTTCTTAGAATATGGATTTGCCCCTGCATTTCAGTCAATTACCAGATCATCGGAAAAAGACCCTAATAAAGGTTCATATACTGATAATATCTTTATCAAAACTAATACTTTAGAAATGAGAGCCCTCGGTTTTTAAAAATAAATAAAATTACAATTAATATGACCAAAGCTCAAACTAAAACCATTAATTATAACAAACTACCTAGGATTGCACAAAATGTATATTGGAATTCAATATTATCAATGCAAGATCCTAATTTAGCCGCTGAATCACTTGTAAAACTAATGTCTCATTGTATAACCCTAGCAAAGAAAAATTGAAAAAAGAAATCTACATATACTGCACGAAGTGCATGGATAACTAAAGGCCTATTAATTTCTTGTAAGACTAAAGAGACTCTGTATAGGATCTGGAAAATGGATCCAAATAATATAGAAAATAAGGTTGTTTATAGACTATACGTGAAAATACTTGGTAAAACAATAAAGCAAGCCAAAATCATACATGATAAAAAGATGGTTAAAAATAATATCAAGAATTCCAAAAATTTGTGACACATAATTAATCAGAAACTTGGCAAACGTATTAACAAGAATAATACAATAAAACACATTTATGATGATAACAATATTAGAATGGATGATCCATGCCGAATTTCCAACTGTATTAATACGTTTTTTAGTAACATTGGCTCAAATTTCAGTGGTAAAATTGATTAGCCACCTAATATAGAACTACGTTTACCTCGTGTTAATCGAAATACAATTTTTTTACTACCAACTGATAAATATGAAGTTCTGAACATTATAAAAAATTTAAAAATTAAAAGTAGTGGTGTGGATGATATCAATACCAAATCTATTAAATCCCTTGCCAATTTTATTGTCGAGCCACTTGTACACATAATTAATTTATGTATTGAAACATCCATCTGGCCGTATGTATTAAAGCGAGCGGATGTAATACCGATTTACAAATCTAAGGAAAAACATAAAATGCCTAACTACAGACCTATTTCATTAATTTCCAACATAGCCAAAATTCTGGAAAAATTATTTACCACAGATTGATGGAATTTGTTAACACTTATAAAATAATATCTAAAAGACAATATGGATTTATGAAAAATTTTGACACCAATGATGCGCTTAACTTCCTAACAAGGTTAATTTATGATAGACTTGATAAAAGTATACCAATATCGGCAACTTTTTTAGATTTAGCTGAGGCATTTGATACGGTTAATCATAAGTTTTTGCTAGATAAACTGTATAATTAGGGAATAAGGGGTAACGCTCATCAGCTAATAAGTTCTTATTTGCAAAAAAGATCGCAGCGTGTCAAAGTGGATAATGTTTTGAGTAACTATTGCTTAGTTCATACGGGTTTACCTCAAGGTACAGTTTTAGGACCGTTGCATTCCTGTTTCACGTTAATGACTTATTAATCAGTATGCCTGATGATGTGATTATTTCATTTGCTGACGATACAGTTATTATAACCACCGGTAATATTTGGAAAGAAGTTGAAACGAATATGAATACATATCTCCTTGAAGTTAGCAAGTGGTTAGCGTTAAATAAGCTACCTTTAAACTTGGAAAAGACTGTATATATGACATTTGGGAATCATTGTCGTAGTGTTCCTGAACTTCTAAATATTACTATAAATGGAAAAAAACATACAAAAAATAGAATCATGTAAATATTTGGGTATCATTTTTGACTTTAATATGAAATGGGATAAACACATTGAATATTTATTTAAAAAAACCAAGTATTTAACTTTCGTTTTTCATAAACTCACTAAAATAATGCAAACTGAAACTCTTTCATGATTTATTACGCTTTATTTCATAGCATAGTAAATTATGGATTAATTGCATGGGGTGGAGCATACTCTAACCGCTTACAACTTTTACAAAATCATCAGAATAAACTTCTAAAATTTATTCATAAAAATAAATTTAATGCCAACAAACCTTTGAATTTAAAGCAACTTTTCTGCTTTGAATCATTAAAGTATCATTATAATGATCTCAAAAAAAAAAATTTTATGGACAAATAGCATTACTAGAAATAAAAGTATACAGGTACCGCAGAGATTCAAAACAGTTAGTATTGTTACGGGAACCGCAGTCCAAATATTGCTCGGTTCGTGTTCCGTCGTTCCTCTCTGTGTACTGTAAATGACAACATACATATACGAAAAGCTACGAATTGTAATCAAGGCATCTGTGGGCGTGGTGTCGTATCATGGATTAGCAGAAGTGGGTGTGTATCCATACTCGTATTAATTATCAAACATATACACACAAGACTTCCCAATCGAACATACTGCCCAGCGGAACGAATTGGTTACATGCATTGCAAATCGAGCGAAAGCTTTAGCTTTGTGGTTGCACCAGTAACAGAGAGATGGCACTAAATACATTAAACTGTTTTTGTTGTTGAACTTTGATCTTTTAAATGTTAAATTGTCTTCATTATTTTAGTTAGTAAGCAATAAAGTCAGCATAATTATAGTATAAAAGAAAATTATAGAAGTAAGAAAATCGAGAAGTATTTCTCCATTTGCTGGCTCAAGGCGTGCGCCCGAGCTTACTCTATCCCAAGGCACTTAGCCCGGGATATGCGAATTAAGAAAATGTTCAACTGCATACTCAAGGCATCAGCCCGAGTATGAGTGCCCCAAGGCAGTTATGCCCGGGTTGAACTAGTAATTGATTGATTTATCAATCTGACTGCGTACTCAAGGCATCAGCTCGAGTATTATCGTCCCAAGGCTTTGTGCCCGGGGCTAGCAGTTGGATTGTAATCAATTGATTCGTTAATATAACTGCGTGCTCAAGGCGTCAGCCCGAGCAACAGTTAAATCTTTAATTGATTGGTTTCTCAGATATGATATCAAGCAATATCATACATTTCCTTCAAATAACAAACATAATCAAAGTAAATATAAATCGCAAAAATTTTACAAGCTCCATTAATGCTCGAACTTTATACGTCTCTGTAATAAATTAATTATTAAAAGAATTCAATAGCAAAATATGTTATTAATATTAATATAGTCAACTGAACGTGTTATTATATAACCAAGCAAAGAATAAAAAAAAATTATAATCATTAAACAAAAGCACCTTTTCACTGATCTAGTTGACACGCATCAAGTAGCAGGTAAGTATTATACAGAAATATCTCTCTCTCTCTCCCCGGGAGCCTTGATGTGTATCTATATAGGATACACATCATATCAAGCTCCCAGCGCATGCCAGTATACATACGGTATGCTGGTATTGTGCAACAGTCTTAAGAGTAGTTTCATAAAGGCCATAAATGTATATAATAAAATTCCTAACGAATTAAAAGTCATATCTAACGAAACTTTAATGAAAAGAAAATTGAAAAAATGGATTCCATCAAATTAATAACACAACATTATAATATATTGTAAGCTTTTCTTTTTCATCAAGAAAAAAAAATTAACTTTATTCGTTATTCGAAATATTGGATGTTACACTTGTTATTCTCTTCTAGTATACTTTAAGTATGGAATTTATATTATATTTTAACATAGTTTTAAGTCCAAACCAAACCCACAAACAGGTATATTAATTATCTCTGTGGGATTCACGTAAAATTCCTGTATTTTATGCAAATTTTTGGGTTAAATAAATAAATAAAATTAACCTAACGCCTTGTTTCAAGGTCCCCTCAAAATTCTCTAAACATCTTCGTATTTATTTAAGTTTGACAGTGTGTGTGGTATACGAGGTCCATTCCTATAAGTATTTCAACGTAACAGTACACATTACCCTCATCGTTTCCAAGCGCTCTTTGTCACGGTCAGCCTGTTCGAATGTTATATTCTACATGGTTTCATTTATCAACTGATTTAAGCAGACTGACCGGGTAAAGCTCTCCCATTTCCTGGATGAGACACCGCGCAGCCTATTCCACATTTTGTAGGCAAAAAATGTGTGACAGGCGTCATCTTCCTTTTCTGTATATAACATATAATCATGACGCCGGGAGTTGCCGATATTATTCAGGTAAGAGTTGGGTAAGGTCTCAGCATGCCTGCAAATTGAGCCACAGCCTCAGATCAGAAATGAAACGCGACGTCTAATTGCTGAATGTACGGCTATCTACCGATCGTATTTGTTTACGAATTTGACATGAATTGATTTTTTGCAAATAGACGTCTTTTAAATCGCTTCTGTCAAAAGTTTTCAAAAATTAAATTAATTTTTTAAAAAAACGTCAGTCCGAAGTTAATTTTAATCGGAAAAAGTTTACATTGTCGAAATAATTGACTCAGGAAATTTGTATCGAATATTATTTTACTTCGATTAGTAAAGAAAAGCAAAGAACCCAAGAAAACTTCAGGACCACTGGTATGGAGGAGCCCGACGGCTTCCCACCGTTAGAGCAACCCGGGGAAATGACAAATACGAAACTGGCGATAATCAACAAAAGAAAACATAACGAAGAAAACACCGCCGATGGAGGATGCAGGCTGCAAATGATAGCAGACAATCAACAAATAACCAAATTGCAAAATGGAAATGATGAACTTAGGCTAGAGATACAGTCCCTCAAAGATCTATTCAAGAAAGGGATGAAGCCTCAAATGATACAGCATCAAAATCAATGGCAACGGGTAACACAGGTGAAGAAAAGTGCAAAACAAGCAAATCCAGAAGAAATTCTAAGTGCTGGTGGCACCCACGAGAGTCAAAACTATTTTGCCCTGCTGGAGGGATTAACCGAAGAAATGGAAATTTAAGAACACATTGAAGGTAATTTTAATCAAGATAATGATTTAAATTAAAAGAAACCAGCCTGCAGTTCTGCTGTGTCCCCTGAAAAAGCTTCCAAAAAGGCAGAAAATGGTCCCCCAATCAAAGTGTTCGGACAATGTGTAATGATTTTCCGTCTAAAATCATTCGAACGAAATTGGAACCGACCTCTCATCGGTTTTATACGTGAAGTTTGAGTTGTGCCAACGAACGGTACCAACCGATCAACCAGTCCGTGGACCCGTAATCCATTTCGTGGTGGCTGCTTGTCGGCCAGCTAGTTCGGAGAGGATTTCGGTCGCAGTTCTATAAATGGATTACGCTCAATTACGTATTTCAGCCACCATTAAACGCCCGTTTCAAACGCGTCGACAATCCAAACATACGGAAGGGAAACCACTTTACTTTATTCCGTATTTCTTCATCATTCCAGTCAATTACAAAAACCTAAATTCAATTTCGCGTTCCCGAATTTTACCGATGTGGTACCGAAAAATACATCACGTTAATTCAATCCCGAAGAACTCTACGCTAAGAAAATGGCAAGGCAAACGAAGGTACTGCGTTCCGCACGTGACGCAAAACCAACCATCCGCGGATTTCTAAAACCCTACCCTCTTCACGCCATACTTACCATACGTTCCCCCTCCCGCTGGAAAAAAGGAGGGCCGGCTGGAAAGGAAAGTCTTGTTAGATTAGCAATTCATGTTGTTTATTGATTCTACCATTTTAAAATTAATTCTCTTCGTTTTCTCTATTTTTAACAAGTGCATATTTTCTAAGTTGGCATCTTTGATGATTTATTTCCTTTTAATCAAAAAATTAAATTAAATTATCTGATGATAATTATTAATTGCTAGCTTTCGTGTTTCATCTTCTTGATTTGATTGATTTTAAAAATCCTTATTCAATTTTATTTTTTGTTTACTGTGTCTGTATAATTTTTTCTCCTTATCTGTGATTCCTTTTTTTTTAAATTAGAACAAGTACGATAATGTATGCTACAATAAATTTCAATATTAAATTTAATTGTTTTTGCTTTCGATAGTTTTTAAGTTTTCAAATTTAATTCATATTTTTTCCAAATATAATATACGTCAGTCTTTTTTATTTGTTTTTTTGAAACACGGTGTTTTCCAATCTCATTACAATTACTACATCATACACTAATTAATCAATGTGCAATAATCACATGCATTTTCTATTGCACTCCTACTAATTTTTTTATTCTCTTATATGAGTATGTATGTATAGTTAAGAGATTGGATGAAATGAGTTATGTTTCTCATATGTGATATTTTTATATAATGCGGTTAATATCTATTATAGACCAATGCGTATTGCAGGTGATGATGAATTATATGTAAACGTAAATGTTTAGTAACCACTAAAATATATGTTTATCCCATTTTGTTTCATCGCAATGTATATATTATAGAAATGGTAGTATATTTATAAAATTTCAGCTTAAATATCTTTCGCTATGAAATTTTTAATCAGATTTGCTTTTCATTGAATTCACATAATTTATTTCTATTTTAATTATTGCTTATCACGTATTTATTCCTTGCTTCAAGTTCAAATGACCAACTTAACTTTATTGGACTTATTTTTGTAATATTTATTTTAACATTTTCTTTCACTTTATTTTGATTAATACGCAAATAACAAAATACGAAGACTTAGTGGTTCCAGATGCTGGTTGATTGCCTATTTAATTTTATAAAGGTTCCTAAGGTAGCTTTAGAACTTTTTAGAATGGATGGAGGATGCTGCGATGTTCGATATCCATAAATAAAAAAACTACATGACCAAGAGGTAATCCGTACCACTAACGAATTGACATCAACTTCCCCTTCAGACGTACAACTCTCTTTCATTATAAATTCTGCTAGAATAATGCGTATGTGCTAACAACACAGTGGTGACCATTTTCTAGGTGTATAATAGCTTCATTCTACTATATAATGTATTAAAAAAGTTCCCAAGGGAGATTTTTTTCATACAATAGGCAAGCATATTTTGGCAATCATTTAAATCTTCTGTTATTGTTACTTCATATACCAAAGTAAAACGGATTTCTGATCTGATTAACTACTTAATGTGCATAGCTTTTGTTTTCTACGATATGTAAATTCAATTACGAATTTGACAAGACAGCTCTGTGATTTGAACAAAACCTATTAAATTTAGTATAGATTCTGCAAACTCCAAATTTGAATGCTTGCATTTACCATTATGAGAAAATTTTAACATCACTTGAAAAATTGCCGGAAATAGAACTTTATACATGTGTGAATTAACATGCTGACTTTTTATCCGGAAATTAAATAATAATATATTTCATCATCACCATGTTGTCAAAATTTGGAACAAAATGTTAGTACATAATGATGATACTATAAAAAGTGGTCTAGGATTTATCAATAGATTTCATTGTATGTATAATGAAAATTAATTTGAACTTGGCATTTTTGCCTTGTTTTTCAGCTGTGAAGGATCATATGCAATAATTTTATCAAATGTAGGATTATTCTATGCAAAACTGAAACCCACTAAACAAAAAAATAAAACAGTAATGACGAAACAACTGTGGAAGCATTACTTGTTGCAATGGCTCTGCTTTCTACAATCTTCAGAACGTTCTTAATGACAGGCGCGCATGTCTCTCCGGCAATAAGATTTTCCCAGTACCACGCACGTTTCCCAAGTGTGTCGCTGGCCATTAAACTTGCAGCGAAACGTTTGAATAAGACAAGCGGACATTCGGATGTTGATCTAACGAAACTCCGCCAATCTAAGCATGCGCGCAATTTAGAGGTTATCTCGAAATCAAAACACATCCCGAGCTCTTTGACATTGAGTGACCAAATTCAAATTTTTCTTGCGACATTCGCAAGCTCACTTCGCGCGAGTAAATACGGTAGTGAATCCCACAATTTCACCAGGTGCTATTTAAGGTTTAAAATGGCAATGAATGCAAAGCACTTTTGTCAAACTATTTACCTGAGTCGGATCTCGATTTGGTCTTTGGTTATGCGTCCGTATTCATAGGTTCTTCACCTGAAGGGTCTCATCTTCAATCTGAATGATTGTCACTTCCACCCACTTCAGATAATCCGTTTACAGTAAAATGACACACAGCCTGCTGACAGTCCACACGTCTACCACTTTTAACTTTGTTATATTCCTTAAATCAATGGTGAACAAAAATCACGGGGATCTGAAGTTTTATTTTCCCTGCCACCGGCAACCAAACTTTCACACACACCATACGGCTATGTCCCACTCTCCTTTAACATCCCACGACAAAACTGACGTGGAATGTGCAGTCGTCACAACTGACGTCCGATGGGAAGCCATATGGTAGCAATGTGCATGTATTGGCCGCCAGTGGCGTAGGTCAAATTCGTTACAAATGTGGAAAAGATATGGTTTGGTTATTGGCAGCCGAAAAGATATGGTTCGGCTACTGTCAGCCGAAAATAAACTAAGTAAATTCAAGATCAAAAGAGTTAATACCGAAAAATCGACTATCAGGACGAAATCACCGGTTAATTTCAAGTTACCAGAGATGAGCTGAATTCTACCACCTATACTCCAAAAAGTGAAAAGAATCAGGCCTTTTTGTTGAAGGGTTTGGACTGCGGAGAGGATACCGTCGATCTTTTTCAGGTGCTGACAAAACCTGCACCGGAAATTGAATTTATTTCAGCCAAAGCCTTTTTCGACGGTAAAAAGGAAGAATTTGCCACTTTACTTGGTACAAATTACAAATAAGAGCAGTCCAAGTGTCCTTCAACAAATAAGGTGCTTGAATTTCAGAGTGGTGAGGTGGGAACGCCTCCAGAAAAGAGAAGTCTCCAGAAAAGAGAAGTCAAGAAGTGTTACCGGTGTCAAAGATTTGGCCATTCGGTTGCCCCTGCGCCATGCACATCTATCATTGACTTGACAATAAATATTATTCAAAAAAATTACCGCACGGCAAATACAACAATTCCAACATTGTCTCAACACAACTATGGACGCCCTCAATCAAGTAAATAAGGTAGTAGAAAACCAACGCCTACTTGAGATTTTCAACTCCCTATTTGTAAGACTGGTTCTCGGTATATCTAACCTGCAACGCATCCAGACAGTCATCGTCAACGTTCTCGCAGACACGCAATGCGGAATTGTTAACTCATCATTAGTTTCACCATCCCAACTACTGCAGCAACTACAATTGATCAAGGAGCATTTACCACCTCATCCCCGACCACCCTTAGGAGCTGATAATCTGCTGCGAATATATGGATTATTATCTGTTGAAGGAAGGGTGCTTCAAATCAGATGATCTTCCGAATCAAAAGCCCATTATATTCTGACATAAACTACGATTTATTGTCAGTTATATCAGTTCCTATTATGAAAGGCGAGACTTTCTTCACAATACATCCAACTTCATCGTATACCTTGGTTAACTTTTGAAGGGATCAATACTATCTACTCAACGAGATCAATCAACAGTTTCAATCTTTCCAATTGTACATTTTCCATAGCAAATCATATGCAATTTCCTGAGCAAATCATATGCAACTCTCAACAAGCAACTCCTGGATCTATGCTATGATGGAAGTAGCCACAGTTAGCGTTATTTCCGACAAGCGACTTTCACAGCACACCATTCACGGCGTGTGCCATTACCATTCCTGCTGGCTGTTTTATCAAGGACAACAACACATCACTCGAAGCCAGCCACTTCACCAATTCCATCGAAGCAGTAGTTATTTCGATCAAGGATATAACTCATGGAATGCCTGATTCACTTCTCGATGAGAACCTCATAGCTCAAATAGCAATCAACACCAGCCTATCGAACGAAATTGTAATTTAAATACTGCTGGGTTCATAAAATGATCAACCTGGGAACAAAAAAATTAAATTAAATTTTTAAATTGAGCTAGGATATTTTGCTAGACTCTTGGTTAAAAGTTGAGCTAACAGCAGTCCAACCATAAACTTAAGTAAATATTTATGAAGTGCTTCGCTTTTAATGCAAAATGTATCAGAATATATACGAATTTATAACTTTAGTTTTAAATAAATATTTTAACTTTAAATAGAACTTTGTTTGACCTTCTTTGCCGTTAGTTCAAATAGATTCGCAAAGGTACCAACTGTACTCAGTAAGCGGAAGGTAATCCAATCACGAATACGAAATAAAGTCTTAGGAGCACTGATAGAGACATGCATGCAAAAGCTAATATAAATTTCCTATTACTTAAAATAATGCACTGATTACTGGTGTACATTACCGGTGGAGCGTTTGCACGGCAATGGGGTGAAAACTGCTATTAGCAGCAGCCGCTGCGACTCCAACATTCCGTATGGACGATGATTTTCCGGTTGTTAGTGCGGAACGATTTAACAAACAGCGCACACCTTATGACAGCTATATCTTCCACAATAAGAACTACTCAAGTTGTCTGCGGCCGAGTTGTGTAAAAGCCTCCTCTTCTCCCGAGATTTTGGCTGGTGAGTATTCTACCTTCCCCAATAAGCCAGAGAAATCCACGACCAATTGTCCTCCCGCGATGGCGCTGTTAACCTCACAAGCGTTCGGCACTGAATCTTGGTTGCTTTTTGGGTGGTTTTCGTTCCTCTTCCCAAGACACCCGAAGACATAAGTTCTTCGTGGTCAATCTACACTGACTTCTGCCTGCTTCCGTTCCAGCGCCACTTCTCCTTGCGCTATGCTTGCTCTATCACGCTAGCGCACGACACTTTTTCCGTAATCACTCTGTAATGCGAGCGAAAAAAGATGATGGAAAAAAATTTCCTCGCACACCGATGAGTTACCACGATAAAAAACTTGGCTTACGAAATCTCTCGGAAATTTTAAGCGGTTTTCCTCGTGCCGATTTCCGCGTTTTACGTCCAATACGGAAGAAGCCAGGCTATGGAAATCGAGATCAAGGCGACATCCATCGGCAACCAACTGACATCCCGTCACTTTATCCAACCTTCTAAATACGTCGAGGAACATCAAAACACTTCACACCTATCTTTTCGATGCAAGCCTCAAAGTAGTTTGCATATGATATATTTTTTTTAATACATATGTGTGGGTGCGCCCAATTTATGGGTACAAATGGAAATTTTGTAAACAGATTTGCTTCTTGGTGGTTGTTTGTGTTTTTAACTAATATTATTATCTTACGGTTTTATTGATAAATTTGAATTCATTTTCAACGTACAGAACAATAATGAATAAATCGTAATAATATATCGCAGTTTTTCTTTGATAACACGTTGATTTGCAACAAAATTGGTGTGCGAGGTGTTTGTTAGTTCTGGATTATTTTAAAGAAGACATTGGAAACTTAGAAAAAATTCTAAACTGAATAATCATTAATGTCTACTTGTCGCCGCCTATAGCAATGCGCGTTTAACCGAACTGTCTGCACTTTTCTAGTAAGAATTTCAATTTTGTTGATCACTATGCTGTAGGGGTGAAGGAGATAGGAAAGTTTTAAAGCGGTTTAATAGGGTAACTGCTCGATTACTACAAAATCGCCCAAATTAAGGACTATATTCAATTCGTGCGTCAAGACTCAACACTACCACACAAGTCAATCAACCAGCACGACCTCCACCAGTATGAAGTATCGTACACAGCTTTGGTTCTAATAGGTTTCAGGCTAGGAATTTGTGCCATACGACGTCTCATATGCTCCAGAAGATTGCGCAAACGTTCTACGGCTCCAGTACGTCAACAAGAAAATCAACATGAATCAAATTTAGATAATGAGTTCTGTGGAACTATTTGACAACTCTTCCGTTTAAGGCGGGGAGTAGGTTAAAATTTCTTTCAATTTCATTGTTATTAATCCTAATTAAATAATGTCGTTAACCTTGCTCTTGCTATTCAATTTCATTATTGTTAATCGCATCATAAATGCATGTCATTAACCTCATCACTGTAGTCAACAAAATTCATGTTCTCAATTTGTCGGGAAATTATATTATTCAGCAGTAATCATTTTTATAAGTTCATTGATTTTACTTACAATACAAATTTTAATTATGTTACAATTAAGTTAGTATAGATTTCACTAATTGTTTCCTCAATTGTGCGTAAGAGAAATATTAGGTGCAACACTTAGTGCAATTCGCCCTATCTTCTACAAGCAGTAGGTGCAACACTTAGTGCAAATTAAATATTTAATTTGGTGGTTCACCAGATTAAAACTTCGAGATTGGTGAAGACTCTTCTCGAGCAAAATTCTCTTTTCCTTAACAAAATTTAATTTAGTTATTCTGTAGTAATCGAGCAGTCACACAAGCAAACTGCTCGAAACCCTTCCCAACCCTTATCTGAAATTTTAATTGCAGATTTGGAAAAAAAATTTATTTACTTCCCATTCATAGTTGTAAATTATAAAATATTTTTTTTTAACTATTTTTATTAACTGTAGATTTTATATCAATTTTCCTTTATATTAAATTTAAACGTTACCTTTTAATTATATTTTTTATGATATTTAACCTTTTATTATTATTTAAAATCTTTTCCATTTTTTTCAGTTAATTCTTCTTGAAAAAATTAAAATCTGAAAATTAAAATTTTGGACATGGGAACACTGATTTAGTGCATTCCATACGTATATTGCATTGCCGAATGCAATCTAATTGGGCTGAACGAGCAGCGGGACTCGATTCACTGTTGCGACACAGCGAAATGAAGAAAGATTTGGACGGATCGGCGAGTCCACATAAGTTTGCAAATCGGCAAGCAAGCGCGAGAACCGCGATAAAAAACGCTATAGGAGGAATAATTACCATGCGTATCGTCTTCGCCAACTGTTCGACAGCTTACCGGGAATCTTAGCGCGGAATTTCGCGCTGAAAGATTCGGCCGTCGTTGTAAATTGGTAAAGTGAGAGAATTGTTCCCCATCTAACCTGATAACTTTCGGGCGTGAGCTAACATCTTAAATGCTCATGGTTTGCTACTAAATTATGTTTCGTTACGTGTTTTACTATGCCGCGCAAATAAAAAAATCAAGGCAATGTCGATAAACAGAAGAAATCGCTCCAATTTTCTAAAATAACGACTATACCTTGTCGGGATTGATGTGTATTAAAAGAGAAAGTGGAATGATTTACATCGACTCTTTGTTTTCATAGTTTTCAAAAGAAGTGAAAGCTGAAAAAAGACGGTTAAAGGAAATTCCATAGATATTCGGGAAAGTTAACTAGAGAAGACAAGTGGCGGCTTAGTTTTTTCTTCCCCACACGGCGGTCGAAATGATTACGTTAACGGGGAAATTGAAGCGCAATACAACATCTAAATCGGTAGACGAGTTTTCTTTATACCGCGTGGAGGCATAACGTTACATTTACGAATAAATCGTCTAGTTAGCATTTTTGCATGAATTCTATAGCTGCAGTACAGCCATCGCGAACGTAAACATAACGTCAATAGACGTCGCATACAATTTTGCGTGTACAACCCAGAATTCGGCCTGAGATTAGAGCGTTCAGTGACTATGAAAGCGTAAATGAATGTATGGAGGGTATTCGCAAAATCTACGAAGAGCATTTAAAACGCCGGAACCCGAATACGTCGACCATTACATACGATATCAGCCAGCTTTTCGAGTTTGTGGGTCAATTGGCTGACATTAGTTGCTTGGTATACCAAAAAATCGACGAATACATACGCGGCTTACAACAAGGAATGTATCAAAGAGAAAATCTACGTAATGAGTCGACAGGCCACCGGTAGCACTGATTAAGCGTTGACCTGTCCGTAATCAATTTAGATTAAACAATAAGTAGTCGTCCATGTGTGAATGTGTGCGTTTTTTCTTATGCGTTCCTAGTGTAGCTATTATAACAAATCAAATAGATACGCTTTCATCTTTGGTGGCACCACCTACATCGTCATCGAGTGCTCGTGAGGATGCGGTGAGTACCAATTTCACTTAATTTTGGTTAACGTTGATATAAAACAAAACACATTTACATATTTTTGGTCGTCTGTATGTATTCACACGACAAATCGGTTTCCTATGACTAAATGTTCTATTCGGGTTTTGAAATACAAGGAACACCCTTGAACGGTTAAAGCTTTTTATGATTGCTCTTTGATTGTATAAACAACGGGTTGAATATATTCTCTTATTCTTCTTTTTTTTGATCAATTCGGTTGATATTTGCCTTGAAGTCAAACAATAAAGTAATGTTTACCTAAAGAACTCGAACTCTTTCTTTCCTTTCTTTCACCTTGACCGGATTTTTTTTTTTTTGTGGTAGGGAGGTGAAGGCATTTACGCCCGCCGAGTCTGGCAGTGTGGGACTCCCATGGAGGATACCCTTGGACTACCCACTAAACACCTCCCCTGTCAATCTGAGAACCCAGCCTGGAACCGTTTGACACAAAACTTCGGGCCAGGTCTCGTTTTGTTACGCCGTGGGGCGCCTTCAAGCTGGGGAGTCCCTTGCCTAGCGGGAGGGGAGAGGGGAAGAGGAAATGCCAGAAGAGCGATCGCCCAGCCCCAGCGCCTCCGGCTGCTGCGAGTCCCTTTTATCTTTTAGGACTGCCCGAGCATAATGAGCCACCTGGTTCCATTTGTCAACTGATTCGAGCATCACCGCAACTATATTATCCGGGGTGAGCTCTCCCGTCTCCCTGTAGAGTTCCCTTCGCAGCCTGGCCCATTTGGTACACGCAAAAAATGTGTGACAGGCATTGTCCTCCTCTCCTGGGCAAAACCGACAATCGGGACACCGTGACTTACCGATCTTGTGCAGGTAAGACTGAAAACACCCGTGCCCGCTCAAAAGCTGTGTCAGATAGAAGTCAGTCTCACCATGCCTTCGATTTAGCCACGGTCTCACATCCGCGATGAGGCGCGCAGTCCACCTTCCCTTCGTGCAATTGACCCAAGACTGCTGCCAATCGTTGAGCGAGCGTTGCCTCTCCTCGCGGACAACCATCTCCCTCGCATCCTCGTTTCGGCGCAGGTAAATAGCGCGGCGCTCTCTAGCAAGGAGGGCGACAGGTATCACGCCTGCAATCACTCTCACCGCCGAGTCGGAGACTGTTGGATACGAAGATGCAATTCTCAGTGCTCCTCTTCTCTGTACCTGTGCCAATCGTTTTCGGTATATCTCCTTGCTGAGAGCGTCGCCCCATACCTCTGCTCCGTACAGTAGCACTGACCCTACAGCACTCATCAAGAGGCGTCTTCCTGATGGGCTGGGTCCCCCTACGTTGGCCATAAGTCGACTCAGGGCCGATATTCCCGAAGCAGCCTTCTCAGCCGTTGCCCTGATTTGCTCAGAGAAACTCATCTTCGAGTCGATCAGTAGCCCCAGGTACTTCACCGCTGGCTTCGATTCGATTTGTATATCTCCAATACTGATCATCTTTACTCTAGGGATTCTCTTTTTTGTCAAGATGACCACTTTGGTTTCTCCAGTGCTAAACTGAGCCCGCGAGCAGTCATCCAGTCCCTCACTCGGCGCATTAGCATACCTAGCCTAAGTTGCGCTTGTTCAACGGTGCGTCCGGCGACCAGAGCCGCAACATCATCCGCATAGCCGACCAAGCGCGACTCATCTGGCATCTCAAGTCTCAGTAGCCCGTCGTAAGACACGTTCCACAGGTCCGGACCAAGGATAGATCCCTGGGCAACACCCGATGTAATTTCCATCCTTCGTTGGCCCTGTGTCGTGTCGTAGAGCAGGCTTCGGTCCTTTAGGTAGTTCCTCAAAAGCCGCATTAGATATTCTGGAACTTGAAAAGAGTTTTCCAGCGTGTCCAGAATATCCACCCATCTGGCGGAGTTGAAGGCATTCCTGACTCGAGTGTCACCAACAGGACGATCCGTCGCTTGGTGCGACTATATGCCTCTGCCTTTTGGACCGCGTTCACCACCTCTGCAATCGCATCAATGGTAGAACGTCCTGCTCTAAAGCCGTACTGCCGAGGAGATAGGTCCCCAGCAGCACGAATCGCGTCAGTGAGTCTTCCCTTGATGAGTTTCTCTAGCACTTTCCCAGCCGTGTCTAGCATGCATAACGGGCGGTATGCAGACGGCAATTCGGGATTTCCCTTCCCCTTGCTGACCAGCACGAGCCTCGCCACCTTCCATCGTACCGGGAAAATCCCGGTAGGCAAGCGTTGAATGTGCTGAGCAGCAAGTCATGACAATGGTGATAGACGAGCTGCAACACCTCAGCTGGAACACCATCTGGACCTGGAGCCTTCCTCGCTTTCAGGGAGACGACGGCCTCCTCCAGTTCCAGCTATGTGAAGAGTGGGCACTCGACTGCTGTTTCACCATGGACAGCGTCAACACGGACGGGATGGGCGGGGAAGAGTCCCCGCACTATCGCGTCCATCTTTTCCGCGTCATGTATACAAGGCTTCCGTAGGGCACCAAGTTTCCCCATGACCAGCTTGTAGCCAAGGCCCCACGGATCCCTATTTACATCGTCCACGAGGTCTTGCCAGCATCGGGCCTTGCTCTTGTTAATAAGCCTGCGAAGATATTTCCTGCCGGACCTGTATGCTGCTAGCCTAGTGTCTGCCTCCTCCCATGTTCGCACCCGCTGGGCCTCTCGCCGAAGTTTGTGACACTCGCTTCTTTGTTCGGCGATCTCGTTTGACCACCAGTATACTGGAGGCTTACCGTGTCGGGGTCTCCGACGGGGCATGGAAGACTCGCAAGCAGCTATGATGGTACTCATAGTTGAGTTCACCAAGTCCTTGGCTGTAGGCCCTCCACTCCCTGGCGCCTGCCGTAAGCGTGTCAGCGAACCTCTCAACGTCCATCCTCCCAGTCCTCCATCCGAGGATTGAAGTTTGGGCATATGCAATCACTCGCTTCTTTGTTCGGCGATCTCGTTTGACCACCAGTATACTGGAGGCTTACCGTGTCGGGGTCTCCGACGGGGCATGGAAGACTCGCAAGCAGCTATGATGGTACTCATAGTTGAGTTCACCAAGTCCTTGGCTGTAGGCCCTCCACTCCCTGTCGCCTGCCGTAAGCGCGTCAGCGAACCTCTCAACGTCCATCCTCCCAGTCCTCCATCCGAGGATTGAAGTTTGGGCATATGCACGCAGAGTGGCACCGTCGTGAATCTCAACCGCTATATACTGGTGATCACTAGCCGAGTAGTCCTCTAGTACTCGCCAGTTGTGTACTCTAGGTACCAGGGACTCCGAAGCGAGTGTCACATCGGGTATGGTTCCTACGCAACCCCAGTGGCGGAAAGTAGGGGTGTTACCAGTATTTAGGACAAAAAGCGCTGTTCTGGCCGCCATGTTCAAGATTTGCTTTCCCCTTGGGTCGGATTGTGGCATACCCCATTCAATGACTCTAGCGTTGAAGTCTCCCCCGACCAGCATGTGGCCCTCTGTGTTCGAGACAGCGTCCTCCAGGGCATCGAGTTTGGTTCGAAAAGATCGCATTGCCTCGTTAGGCGTCAGATAAACACTGAAATATGTTATCCCTGAACACCGCACCCACACAAAACCATCCCCGCGTCCATGGCCCTGCACCTGAAGGCGGGCGCTGGCTCGAACCCAGATGGCCGAGGTACTAGATTTGTCAGGGTACCACGCTTGCGAGTCCTTGTTATGATGTTGCTCGCTCAGCAACAGGAGGTCAGCTTTCTTATCCCTCGCAAACTGCTCAAGTAGGTCCTGGGCGTTTGTGCTTCGGTGCAAATTGACCTGCAGGATACGGATCATTTGAGTATCGATTTGGCTTTAGTTAGGGCCTCCTTGAAAACCCAGCATCTCCCTGTCCCCCCGGCTCATGTTTGAGGTCGCCGGGTGCTAGCTTAACATCCTTGCAAAGAATGCATTCTGCCTCGTTCATGCACTCCTTCCTTTTGTGCCCCGTTTCACCACATTTGTAGCACAGAGATCTCTTGTCGGGTCCCCTACAGCCATACGCAGTGTGTCCGTATTCGAAGCATCTGAAGCAGCGGATAGGGATCGCTCTTCTCCGAATCCTGCAGATCACCCAACCTATCTTAATTTTGCCCTTCGCCAGGATTTGCTGGGCGTCTTTATCAGCTAGTTCGACAATAGCCATGCGTTGCCCCCTTGTGTTTTCACGTGTCAATCTTGCCTTGACTTCACTTAAGCTGGGGAACTCCCTCCTAATGGCATCCTCTACTTCAGCTTTGTCCGTGACGCAGTCGAGGTCCCTGATTTCCAGGGTGGCCATTGGTTTGAGCGAGGCAACTGTTGCCGCATCTCCAAGAACCTTTTGAACCGCGTCACGGAATGCATCTTTGTTTGTGGCCTCTGGCCCGAATTCCACCAGCAGGCCACCGGTCCGGGTTGGTCGAACTGCTTTGATGGCAGTTTTGGTGTCGTCTGGCTTGATCGCTCCTTTAATTTCACGGAGGACGTCTGCGTAGGTTTGGCCCTTAGTGGGTTTAATAAGCAGTGCCTCTCGCAAGGGTTTGCGCCGCGGTTTGCTTTTTGTTTTCTGCGGTATATCGGGGGGTTCTTTGTTCTTTTCGTGGTTGAGCTCTATGTCTGTTTTTTCTAGAAGTAGCTTTTTGGCCGCTTTTTTCGCTGCCTTGTAGTAATCTAAGAACTATGGCTCTAAAAGCAGCGCTGACACAGGCACACAGCACGAACGCAATTTAATAAGGATTCAGTCGATTCAGTCACCTTCCCCATCGCAACACTCGTTTTTTTTTTCGCAGGAAAAATAAGTGGAAAAATTTCTTTTGTACTTAACACCCGGGAAACAAAATTCTAAAAATGTTTAAAAATTTCTAATGTGTAGTATCTTATTACAATATCTTTTGAAGATAATTTAACGAATTGCGGTGTAACGCGGTATACAAATGCTTAGAACGAAACGGTTAACCCTTTTAATTATATGAACGCTAAAATCATTGTATCATTTAACCTTTTAATTATATGAACGCTAAAATCATTGTATCATTAAATCTTTTAAATTATATGAACGCTAAAATCATTGTATCATTAAACCCCTTAAAATTTGTCTAATTCTTCCGATTTTTCCCACCTAATTACGCCTAATTATCATAAACGAATAATTGCCTTCAATTGATAACTCAATTGAACCTACAAAAGACAGTGAAAAGGGAAATTGCAAATACCGCCGTCATAAACTACAAATGATAAGGAAAAAGTACAATTGATAGCAACAAAAACCTTCAATCGTGTGATTTCCCCCTTTCTGAATGTGTTCGTATTGTTCGACTTGCCCAGAAAGTGTTGTAGTTGCTTGAGTGTACGAGTTCCGCAAGAGCCGTAGAGTGGAAGATTTAGAATTTGGGAAAAGAAAAGAGCCCGTCGGAGATGCGGGAGTCGAAAGTGCACCGGCAGGCAGGGCGGTACGAAACAAAGAGACTGCTTTTGAGCGTGGTGTCCGCGAGATTTTGAATTCAATTGTCGCGTTTTGTTTGACTGCGGTTTAGAAGACTTTCCGTTCGAGTTTATTTCGAAAGTTTATTCACATTTATCATTAAAAGGCTTTCGCTAATAGTTTTTGAATGAGTGTGTTGAGTCTCGCGTGAAAAATAATGTTCCTGTTCTTCGTATGGTCCCACATTAGAATACCTCAACCGGCACGTACGTACGGTACACACGAGGTGAAAGAAAAAATAGAAACGGACACGTCCGGATTAGGGTGCCGGTGCGGTAGTTAAGTGTTCGAGGAGTGTGCCGGGGCAATGAGACTTGCGTGGTGTGGAAAACACAAATGGACATTATTCAGTGACGAAATGAAAATTGTCTCCGGGAATTAATTAGAAATCTGATTTCTAGCGCTGATAGCCGAGTTCAAAATATTTTTTTGTGGCATAAGAATGTTGGCTAGTCCTAGACAAGTGTGTGTGAATGAGCGAGAGAACGGTTTGCAAAGTGTGGTGGTTCGATTGTTTGCCGCTATTTTGATTTTTTTGCGAATTGGGGGGAGAGCACGCGATTTCTACACGACAGCCGATTTGCAAATTCATTTTGATTTTTGAATTTTATTTTGACTTAGTTCAAATTTCGATTTGCTTTTAAGTTCTCAAGCGCGAGGATATTGCCAAGAATTGTTTAGCTTGAAGTCAAGTGTTTTAAGGAAAAGAGAAACTCGTGTGTGCTTGTGTTAATTTTTGGAAGTTCAAAGGAATTTTGTTACGCCCGGAATTTCTACTTTGTTCGAGGTCTCACGCGAATTGACGTGTGCAGAAGTTGAAAATTTCTCGAGTGGTGAAGAGCGTAATTGTTCGAGTGGGCAATCAAACGAGGACCTTTGATACGCATCGCCAATCAAGGCACACGCGCGAGTGTTGTGCCAGCGTGATACCTCCACTACGAGTGAAATTCGTGCAGAAATCCGACGTTCGCTCGGTTGCATGTATAGTGCGTGCATGCAACAATTTAGTATTCGGGATGAAAATTTATCGGAACGTTATCGCATCGGACGACACGAAAAATTCGTAAAAGTTGACGCCAAACATTCTTTAACGACTCGCATCCGTGATTTCGCGACGATAAGTCTAGCGCCGCCATCTTGCCGCTGTACTACAAGAGATTTCTTGACGACAACTCGATTGAACGAAAACGACAGCAAAATCGTTCGCAAGGAGGGAGAAGACGCGAGCGACTTAGAAAAAATCGGTGAATTCACATCATATTCGTTATCGCGGAGCGCCAGCATACAAGTCAGCGACAACCGTCGAAATATCGCAACGACATTGCATAGACGCGGGGAATCGGGCAACAGAGCACACATATAGGAAAACAAAAACACCAGTCGTCATCGATAGCAGCAAAACAAAAACATTCGCGAAAATCGTATCTCATATGGACTTTTGAATTGTTCTCATTTTTTTTTTGTACCATGCACCATCTCTGAAGAAAGATATTAAGTCGCTTTATCTTACAAATTCCGTACTAAACACCTTTCGAGCTAAGATTATTAATTGGTACTGTTGTGATTGTGTGTGATTGCTTTTTATGTACGATTACAACAACCAGTTGTTCTACGTTGTTAGAAGAAGTTACCTGCACCCATCGAGCGCTCGACGGAACATGCATGTAAGTACCCTTTTGTTTACCTACTATTGTTATGCATAAAATATACATATATATTAACTCTAATTTTCTACCTGATCCGTTTGGTTAAGTAAGCACTCACAAGACGTATTTCTGCAGGACAAGAAATATTTATTGAAAATGTGTAATTTTTAGATTTTTTTTATACGGATTTTATTAAATATCTTTCTTATATATACAACACAAGAAACATTGAAATTTTTTTGAGATGAAGTATTAAATACAAATGAATTAAAAACGTACCCGACGGTCTTTCTCTTCCGGCTGTTTTCTAATCGGGTATAGGACCCGGTACGGTGGCAGGCTTCCACCCCAAAATATGAGCCAGCCACCGGGTACTTAATAATTTTTCTGTTTCAGGTGACTTTATGGGTTGAGTGGCCCAAGCAAAGTGCCTTTTATGGCATAGAGTTATGCAATTCAATTGTATAATTCTATGACATAAATTGGTCACCGGGGTACTCCCCTTCTGATGGGAAAGTTCATATAATTCAAGTTATATGAGTTTTCCACTCAGAAGAGGAATACCTGGCCACTTCAACAGTTTAACATTGGATTTATTCCGGTTGGGTGGGTATGAAGGGGCTCCACCACCACCCGGTTGCCCCTCTTTCATTTGTGGGCCCTGAATGTATTTGGGTAAAGACGAGGTCACCCCAAATTAGCCTTTCTTGTCAGGTTGCACTTGTTCTCGCAACAAGTCGTAATTCCTTCGTGGAGGTTATCTACAGATTTGCGACTTCGGTCGTCCTCTTGATCTCTGCAAGCAATTCGTGAATGCGAAATGTTTTGTAGTGAGTCCTCGTGCCGGGGAAACGAACCCGCCCCACGACACCGCAATGCTAGCCTGCCAGCGCATTCACGCGTCTCCGGACGAGGGCATTCTCGGCAGGAATCAACACCTTCCTCTGCCGAGGCAGCAGAACATCGCTGCGGTCCTTTACGGACATTAAGGAAACTCTTATTCACTACAGCCTTGTTTCGCACCACATGAAACTCCTTGCCTGGAGTGTCAACTTCGTTTATGGTCTCGTCCTTCCTCCTTTTCTCACGGTCGCCTTCAATTGGGCTACCGGCCATTCTTTTGCTGCTGCTAGGACCCACTGATGGCTCGAGGGAGAGCGTGTCTTTTTGGTGCTTTTCGGTTGCAAGCCACCTCCGCCTGTAGTGCGTTATGCGGCCAAAAAGCTCCTCCAGTTCAAGAATGCCATTTTTGACACTCTTGCCTATGTTTTTCTGCACTTCGCAGGCAGCCCTCAGTTGTTTGACGATAGTCCCCGCTTTCCGAGTAAGCCGCTCCTCTTCGGCGCGGTCAAGGGCGACCGGATATAGGACCCACAACAATGACAGGCTAGCCATTGGGCGCTTCTTTGTTCTAACAGGGGCTCTTGCCGGGTAGAGTGGCCTTGCACTCGCGTGCCCTTTTATGGCATAGAGTTATGTGATTCCATCGCATAACGCTATAAGATAAATTGACTACGTTTGTATTCTTTATTTGATGGAAAGAATCATACAAAGTACGTTTTTATGAGTTTTTCACACAAATGGAAAATACATGGCCACATCTACGTTTGGATCTTCATCAGGTTGGGAGGGGTCGAGGGGACACCACTACCATCTGGATGCCCCACTCTTATTTGTGGGCCGTAAGTATCGTCGGTAACGACGAAGTCTCCGCAAGTCTATCCGTTTTTGCCCGGCCCAATTGGTTCGTCGAACAAGCATTTCAACCTTTAGTAGGTTACCTCGGCCTCGACACCAATCGATCGGCATGTTCACCTGTTTAATTCGTGAATGCGAAATTTTTTTTGAGTGGGTCCTTGTGCTAGCAGGAAATAACCCGCTCCACAACACCGAAACGCTAGCCTGCCAGCGCATTCATGAGCTCCCAGACAAGGCCAAATCTCGGCGGATACTACCATCCTCTTTCACCGAGGCAGCGAACCATAGCTGCAGTCCTGCACGGACATTTAAGAGTATATACCTACTTCACTACAATTCACCAGATTAAAAGTTCGAGATCGGTAAAGACTTTTCTCGAGCGAAATTCTCTTTGCCTTAAAAATCATAACGTATTGTTCCAAATAATGCTTTGCTTTTGTATTCCAACCAAATTACCAGGTCTTATCAAAATGACAATAACGTCGAAAATTTCCCATTCATATGAAAATCATTTGTGGATGCTTTTACTGATTTTTATGTTTCGGTGGCATTTGGGGTGATCACACTCGTCACTGTGGCTTCCTTATGACGGTGGCCTATCATTGGCCCTTGTCAAATGAATTTAATTTAATTGCTTGGGTTATCTGAGCATAGACAAATGTCCAATTATTATATATGTAATAAATGAAATTGTTTTTTATAAGTTGTTATGCGCATTGTTAATACACCAATTTTAAAGATCACTTCATCATAAAGTAGATTTCACACATTTTCTGGGACAAAATCAAATAAAAATAATTATTCGGATGAGCTATCAAACTATGCTCGCCAAAATTTAACAATAATTAAAAATTAATAGTGGCAATTAGCGAAATGGATCTTTGTTACTAGTTTATCGACCAGAATCTCAATGACATCAGTTCCATTGACATTCATCCTGTTGACTATAAGAAGAATTTTCTTAATCCTTCGTATATTTGGAATGTGGACATTTTACAACGACCTCAAGATTGAAACACCAGAATATATCAATATACTATATATCTTCTGTTACTCTTTTTTGTCTCAAAATAATTATTTCTAAACTTATTGGAAATCCAAATGCGTTTGCATGGTCAAATAAAATCGAGCTCAATTTATATTCAGCTTGAAAATGTTGTTTGTCAGCTTAAAAACGCCTATCCAGAATATATATTTTTCCCGTAAATACTCACGGAACATTTATAGTCTACTGTAGCTTTTATTTTCATTGGACAATTGATTGTACTAGACTTGACAACTTTCTGTCAAATTTGACAGCGAAGCTGCAGTTGGTGGGGCCATTTTCCGATGTGACGGGACCAGAATTAAAAAAGTACGAGTTTGGAAACGTCTTGTTTGTCTGCTTTCTCCGTCACCAAAGATACTTTTCCTGAGACCAGTATTGCATCTGAGAGGATTGACCAGAAATGTGATTGCGTTTTGACAAGTGATACGTCTCATTAGCATTGAGATAATTGACGTTAAAATTTCAGGTGTTTGCACAGTTCCAAAACGAAAAAAATGATGGAAATGAATTAATTTATGCATCATACCAAATGCAGTGGAGAAATAGTTGTCGCTTCCCTTAGAGTCCGCGATCTTCCCACAGCTAGTCCACGGCGCCAGAACAGATTCACTTTCCCTTCCCATTGATGTGTCTGATCTGAATTCAGAGTGTTGTTCTACCATTGTCTATCAGTAAGATTGCGGTTCGTTGAAAGGACATGGAAATTGCAAGTATGCCACCGAGAAATACTCAAATGGCAAGTGACGATAGGCAAAAAAAGTCGTGGACAGACTTACAAGCGATAGTAAATGACTTTCGCAAGCAACTGTCGAATCTTTCGAGTATGGTTCCAATGAATATTAATTTTCGTACATTATCTGACGGCCGTGTACGAATCTACTTCCTAAGCACGCCACCAAACGGCTGGGAGACCACTTTGCTGTACACCGATGTAAATCCAAATGAGCCGCAATCGCAGAGGTGAGGAATAATAGTGCATTTCGGATAAGGCAATGACCTTTCAAATTTCAGATTGCAACTCAACTTATTGCTGGAACCATCAATTCCTGGCATTTCGGCAAACTCGCCGTATTCTCGAGAGGTCCAACTACTTTTGGAACGGAAACGTTTGGCGACCTGGGGCATCACGTCCTACGAAATTCATAAATTAAGTGGAAAAATTGTTTTTCCTCTATCTAGTACTTTGTATCAATGCCTTGATACCGGATATAATGTATGTATTAGCTTGACAGAAATTTTGAAAGAAAAAGTGATATTTCATTTAATTGCAGCCCGGACCGCTGTTTCCATCCCAACTACGTATTTGCCCACAATGGGCCGCAATAGATCCGCAAATATGTCCACAAAACTCAGATTTGATTGCCTACGTTAGCGGTGGCGATATCTGGGTGACGCACAATTTAAGTGGGCATGATGAGCGATTAACATATGCACACGATGGTCGACGTCCGTTTGTTGACGATCCATTGAGTGCAGGCGTTCCATCGTATGTGATGCAAGAAGAGTTTAGTCGTTATCAAGGCTATTGGTGGCAGCCTAAAAGTGATGGTGAGTACCAAATGAATGAATAAGAATGTGAAATGTTTATATATTATTTTAGAATAAGGTTCGCAATAAGCAGATAGAGTAAGAAATACCGTTTTAATGCATTTTGTTGTATACAAAACAGCTTTTCATAAGAATGCGCATTGTGCGACGATGAAAGGGTGGTAGAGAGTGGTAGAGAATTGTGGTATTTAAAAAAAATTAGGTTGCTGTCTGGGAAGTTTCATAATTTAGTGTGAAATTTTACAATATTATTCTACGAGCATCTTCCTATTTTTTTAAATTTTAAATTTCGCTTACTCCGTAAGAATTCTTTGTTTTTTTTTAATTTTAAATTTTATTAACTTCATAATAAATTTCACTAACTTCATAATAATATGTACATATGTATATGTAGACCTTGTTATATGATCAATTAGCTTTAATTAAATGCATCTCACGAAAGGTAAAAAAAAGATAAATAACATCATTTAATTATTTGTGTTGAGATTTTCGTATCCCCTTTCCTGTTGACAGATGAAGAATGAAAGATACGCTCGAAGCTAAACGAACAAGTGCTTTTCTTGTTTTTAATGAAGGCTCAACGTCCAATCTGATCCTATTGTCCATTATTTAAGTCCTAAGCAAATATATTCTTCGTTTAGTCTGAGTGATAAAATGGTTCGAGCTCGCCGCATGAATCTTTATTTCGCTAATTCAAATACCGTTGGCGGCAACATCAGTCTCAAATATTTTTTTTCGAACCTATCATAGACTTGCTCAGCTGTGATGGATCCTGATTCGTTAGTAGGTAATCATAAAGCGTTATACTGGCTACATCGTCTAGCTAAACTACCATTTGGAATGCGAAATGAGACCCTCTTTTATATCCCAATACGAAGTTCGATCAGGGGTAGCGCCCCACCAAAAATTTTCTCGATGGTTCGTTTCACTTATTTTTAATTGTAACAATTGACTACAAAATAGTAGACCAGGAACTAGCAGTTTAAAGTCATGAAAATTTACACAACTGAGTCTTATATGCACGCTGATCAAGTAAACCCAACCCCGATAGTCGTCCGTGGCCAGATTATACCACCGTAACATTTCAAAGAGGCCAAGGAATAGCGGCTATTTTGGATAAAAGTAACAGTTGTATTTTTCCAGGA
This sequence comes from Odontomyia ornata, assembly GCA_963969285.1. Taxonomy (NCBI): domain Eukaryota; kingdom Metazoa; phylum Arthropoda; class Insecta; order Diptera; family Stratiomyidae; genus Odontomyia; species Odontomyia ornata. The sequence continues at coordinate 175,532,683 of OZ017738.1, forward strand.
GATAGCATATCGCAAAATATGTCCCAGAAGATTCACCCCTCTAAAGCTATGCTAGAACGCTGTAAACACTCACTTGAAAAGTAAGGAAAGAATTTTGGAGCGATAACGTTTTGTGATGGAAAATATTAGTGAATCTTATTTAAATTATCATAACAGTTACTTTCAACCAAAAATACAGTTACTCGAATCTCTTTGAAATGTTATGGTGATAGAGCTCGACCACGGAGAACAGCCAGGATTGAGTTGTCTTGTTGGGCTAGGATATAAAATTCAGCGTGTACATTTGCAGGACTCTTTTAATAATCCAAGTAAGTACGTAGCTAGATCTCGGCCTGTAGGTGTCATGAATTCTTGATTAGAGAGGCAAATTCGTCAAAACTTCAATAAAATTTGTGTAAAACCTTCGGAGTTATATATAAAGTTAATTTCCTTTTTTTTAGGGTTTTGTAAAATAATTTTACAAAACCCTACTAAAATCACCCCTGTCCATCGGTCCATGTCACGGCAATTTTTCTCGCAAACCGTATAAGCCACAAAAATAAAATTTTGTACATAGGTGTAAAGTAGCGTTCTCTTCAAAGTTCTATTGCAAAAAATTATACGATATACTTAAGGGGGGTCTCCCCATATAGCGGAGTCACACCTGAAAAAAAAATTCATCGAAGATAGCCGATATGGGCATCAAATGAAAGGTCTTGATGAAACTTTTCAAAACAGGTCTTAAACTGACATGTTTCGCTGGGGAGCACAGGAAAAATTTATGTCCCCCCTCGCGATTGGATACCTGTGATCTAAAAATTCTGAAAAAAATTATGCAGGAAGATGTTTATGAGTACAACAACAACAACAAATACGTCAGAAGTTGAAATTTGCTTGTTTGATAAGTATGTATGTAGTATGATCTTCGATTTTTTACATTTTTCCGAATAAAATCATATCTCCTTCTTCTTCGTAGCACTATAGCCCCTATCGCGCCTCCGCTTCCTGCAAATAGCTCCTCCAACTGTCTCGGTACATTGACCGCGTCCACCAATTTCGAAATTCGAGCAGTAATGAACTGTCTTTGCCGGCTGAGTCAGGCCAGCGTTTCCTCGGTTTTCCCACAAGTCTCCGGCCTTCAGTTCTCCCAACGAATACCTTTTTGGGTATCCGGTGTTCGTCCATACGATTCATGTAGCCAGCCCATTGCATTGGTCCCCGTCTAGCTTCGCTCCCGATTATTCGCCTCAGTACCCATCGCTCAAAGGCGTTCAATATATTTGCGGATGCTTGGGTTAGGGTCCATGTTTCACACTCGTAGCATAGCACAGGTCTTATCACAGATTTTTACACTTGAAAAATCGTTTGAATACCCTTAAACTCAACAAAACTCGATATTTAAGTAGTCTTACAAAAGGACCTACTACTGTGTAAGTTTGATGAAAATCTTGTCATATTCACGGAAGAAACTTCAAATGGCAGTTTCTCTAATTACAACAACAATAACACACAATTTTGGTACTTTATAGACTCTCCGTCGATTCAGAAACTGCAGTCCTGATTTTATCTTCTTAAAATTTTCAGATAAGTGAAAGTAGAAATAAAAAGCTTCCTTTTAATTTTGTGTGTTTTATTTATCTTCTCGAAATCGATTTTCAACCGTAATCGTTCGGCTTCTTCAGCGATTAATTTATCTTGACTTACATTCCTACTTATAGACTAACTGTGTTTAAGGAAATTTACCTTAGATCATTAAAAGGTAATTAAAGAAATTTGCTTAAGCTAACAAAAGGTAGGAAAGGTAATTTACAGAAGCGTAGTTACAAAAATATTATTTTTTAAAAAATCAAAAAAGATATTATTATATTTAATTAATTCGAATAGCCATAATCTGCAGTTTCAGTCATACTGATTCATCAACTTTTTTTTCCCCGAGTAATTGCCAGGCTTTCCATCACATCCAATTCACGTATGTCTAGCTTCCTTAATGACCGTTGCCTCCTCCATTGTTATCTCGTGTCCCTTCGTGATAATATGTGCCGCTACCACCGACTTGAATTTCGAAGTTCTTTCCTTCTTCCTTACTGCTGCTGCTTCGCCTAGGTGCTCCTTGATTCGCGTGCCGATGAGTCTCCTCCCATTCGATGCGATACATCCCAGATTATTCGTGTGGTGTGCGTTTGTCCTTCGTTGATCCGAGAAAGTTTTTGAGCTGGTCTTGCTACTTGATTCGATTAACCGTACAGAATTGAGCTGATTTATTCCCCTATTGATCCGATTGCTGATACCTTCATGATAAGTTAAAGCCATCCAGTACGTTCTTTCGGGATTAGCATTTGATAATGTTGATCGCCCCGTGTCGCTGTCTAGTTATCTGGCTCTTCTGTGCCATTCTCCTAATTGTCGAACTCTTGAAGCCATTTAGTCTCGCTGTCTCAACAATGTGCCTCATCCCCTTTTCCTTAGCTTCTTTGCTTAGCGGCAAATCGAGCATCCTGTGGATCATGGCTCTGTACGGAGAAACCTTGATTTGCTGCGAATGATTTGATGTGTTTGGAATCGTTCTCTGTGTGAGTTGCTTTCCGGTATACATCTAAAGTTATATTTCTTTGAGTTCTCCTTACTACTGTATCTAGGAACGATAGTTTACCGTCTTTCTCTTCCTCCATCGTGAATGCTATATTCTTGTGGGTTCGATTCAGGTCACTCCTTTTCACACGCAAACACATCGTCCACATATCGGACCCAATATTTTGGTAGCTGGCCTTTCTCCTGCAGTCTCTCTTCTAATTTCGTCATAAATATCTCGCCGAAGAATGGTGAAAGTGGATTTCCCATCGCTACTCCGCCTTTAGTCTTATCAAATTTCCCCCTAAAGGTGAAATAATTTTCGGTCATGCAAAGTATCGCAACTTGAATATACTTGTAGTGAATAAGTTGTTTTCATAAAGTCCGTAAAGGACTGCAGCGATGGTCTGCTGCCCCGGCAGAAGAAGATGGAGGTATCTGCCGAGAATGCCCTCGTCTGGAGACGCGTGAATGCGCTGGCAGGCTAGCATTGCGGTGTCGTAGGGCGGGTTCATTTCCCCAGCACGAGGACCCACTACAAAGATATTTCGCATTCACGAATTGGTCGATAGCTCAAAAGGCGACCGAAGTCGCAAGAATTGTAGATAACCTCACCGAGGGAGATGTAACTTGTACTAGAACAAGTGAAACCTGAAAAGAAAGGCGAACTTGGGGTGACCCCGTCGTTACCCAAATAAATTCATGGCCCACAAATGAAAGAGGGGCAACCGGGTGGTGGTGGAGCCCCTTCATACCCACCCAACCGGAATAAATCCATAGATAGCTTGTTGAAGTGGCCAGGTATTCCTCTTCTGAGTGGAAGATTCATACAACTTGAATTGTATGAACTTTCCCATCAGAAGGGGAGTACCCCGGTGACCAATTTATGTCATAGAATTATACAATTTGATTGTATATCTCTATGCCATAAAAAGGCACTCTGCTTGGGCCACTCAACCCAAGACGTCACCTGAAACAGAAAAAGGAATTAGTAAGTACCCGGTGGCTGGCTCATGTTTTGAGGTAGAAGCCTGCCACCGTACCGGATCCTATACCCAGCTAGAAGTTGGAGAAAGGAAAGACCATCGGGTACAGTATTAATCCATTCTTTTATTCTTCAACGAAAAAAAATATACTGTAATATACAATAATAATTCATCCGATCTCTAGGTGAGTTTACTCTAATGTGTATGTAATACGTGTTAAGGAAAATGTATAAGAGAAAAAATTCGTGGTGATAATTAAATTTTATAATAAAATGTTTCAATAATTTAGGTAACTTAAACGGTACTCGCCGCATGTTCCGTCGAGCGCTCGATGGGTGCAGGTATCCTTTACATAGCTGTACATTAGACACACAAAAAAAAGAATTATCATATTCATCAATCTTAAAAAAAATCACCAACTATGGTATGCATAGATTACACTGAAAAACTTCAAATCGATTACGTTATCAGGATGCTAATAAAATACTCTTTCAGTGGCTTTTCATCCATTCAAATCTAGTTCGGAGACGAACAACACAATTTTTGATTTTGTTCTCCGGAAAAAATGCGAAAATCAATAAAGCCGTTTAATAACGATCACGAATATAATGGGAATATTCACATAAAAGGCTCAACTTTTTAGAAAATTGCAGAACATTCATGCCTGGAACTAGTACCAGAGCAATTCTACCAAAGAGCACTGTAGTCATAACAAATTTTATTTCTTCCGGTACTTATAGCGTAGGTGGAAATGTTACGAATTGGATATGCATTGTAAACAAAAAACTTAAATTCGGGAGAAATTCCACCAATACATCGCACAACCGCACCACACTCTTCTTTTTTTTCTTGTCAAGAGAGGACTCTAACATGTATTTTAACTTTCATTTCACTCGTATGGAGCCATTTGCCACATTTTCTTCCTTATAACCTCCGTTCACCACGTTCCTCCCGAATATATCGAAACACCCGTTATCTTCACTCTCTTCATTAAACCAGCAGATGCGAGCCGTTTCAAATACTGTTTTCCCGTTATGAAGATTCACTTTTCACAACTTTAAATTTACGGTCCCGTCTTGCAAAATCTTTTCTCATGTTTTTCACTCGAACGATTTCTCGCCACTAAATCTTATGATCTTTGCACGGAAATATTTAAGGAATTCCACTTCCTATTAATTATATTTTACGAATTGCTTCTCGAGTTGTATGCGGCGCGCACGTTTTTTCACTTTTTTGATGATTTTTCAGACACACAATTGAAATTTGTATGCACTACATGGGCACAGGATTCGGAACTTTTTCTTTCTTCTCTGCAACAATATTTCACACATATCTTCGAACTTTTCTTAATCCACAAAATGTTTAATAATTCGCGCAGCGACCGGCCTTTCCGATATCCTCTTCGCGACCTCCAGCGAGATCTTCTCCGCGCGCAAAATCACTCCCCATCTAACCTCTTATCTTCACCGTTTGTTCCGTTTTCTTTTCATAAATTTCCAACTCATGCAGCCATGAATCTAATTTTTGAAATGTACTCCGTTTATTCACATCATAGACAAGTATTGCTCCTCGCGCATCACGGTAATCGCTTGGTGTTAGAGTGCGAAATCGTTCCTGGCCTGCCGTATCCCAAATTGCTCGCTTTACGTAATTCTCATCGACGTTGATCAGCTTGGATTTGAAATCAACACCCATCGTGATTGCCTGATCTGAATCGAATTCATCGTTTGTGAAACGAAGCATGAGACTCGATTTGCCGACGCCACTCTCACCGATAATGAAAATTTTCAATGTTGTTATGTAGTTATCACCCATTTTTCACGATTTACGACGCAATAGCACGCAAATTTCGAAAGCACAATTTAATATTCTCCACACTCAAGCAACTACGACACTTTATGGACAAGTAGAACACAACGATCACATTCAGAAAGGGGGAAATCACACGATTGGAGGTTTTTGTTGCTATGAAATGTACTTTTTCCTTATCATTTGTAGAATATGAAGGCGGTATTTGCAATTTCCACTTGGAAAAATGCTGCAGGAATGTGAATTTCTTTGCACAATAGCAAACACGCACAAAAAATTTACTTTTGTTCCTTTTGACAAGTCGTTGACTATGATTACGTGAATCATCTCTTCCATTTTCTTTGTGTCTCCTTTCTTTTCTATCGACATCGCTTGGTTTCTCGTTACGCTAGATGATTGCTTGTATTTATGATTAGAATGATGATTTCCATTTTCACTGTCTTTTGTAGATTCGATTAAGTTATCAATTGAAAGCAATTTTCGTTTATAATGATTAGGCGTAATTAAGTGGGAAAAAAAATCGGAAGAATTAGACAGGCACGCGTTACTTACCGACAAACAAAACAATTTTCAATTAATATTATGGTTGGAATGGGTAAAATTTGACAAATTTTGGGGGGGTTTAAATGATACAGAGACAGAGATGACGGACAGTAAAAGAAAAACACAATTGACAGACGGACAGACTGACTTATGTTTATGTTTGCCGGACGTATACAACCCTTGCGCGTTTTTTGAAAATACATGCGGACAGACAAACAGACGTGACTAATTCTATCGGCGCAGGTCTTTCGCGTGGTATATCCCAACTTCTTTTCCCGATGGATCCGTTATCAGGTAACGGTTAGGTCCCATTACCTTCTTTATGCGGCTTTTCAAGAATCGCCTGTCCAGCTTGGCGTTGTAATGCCCCGCGGCGTCACTTTGGCGGAAATTTCGCCGGAAAACTTCATCTCCTTCTTTGAAATTAGCAGATCGTGACCGGAGATTGTACTGCGCTTCATTTGCACTTCCTGCGGCCTTAATCTTCCGTCCGATTTGTTGGCGGAGGTCTCCTAAACGTTCGTGGGGCTCCAGCGCAACGACGGGGTCTCCCAAACACTTTAATTGCCGTAACAGCCGGTATGATTTACCGTGGCAAATCATGTGCTGTCCAAAGGCGGCAAAGTAAGGGGCGACACCGGTGACGGAATGATACGAGGATCGCAGGGCGCATGTGATGGCAGACAATCGCCGATCCCAATCCTTTTGAGATGGGTGGACGTAGGAACGGATCGCGGCCAATAGGGTGCGGTTCAACCGTTCTGATGCGTTGGACTGAGGAGAGTATATGGGCGTCAGTTGGTGTTCAACGCCATACTGCTCAAGTAGGCCCTTAAACTGCCGAGACCGGAACTGTACTCCATTGTCTGAGTACACACTCTCTGGAACCCCGAACACATGGAATACCCGGTTCTCTAAGAATTTCACGATCGATGGAGTTGTGAATTTACGGATAGGTTCCACCATTGGGAACTTTGAAAGCTGGTCTAGAACGACTATAGCTCCGATGTGTCCCATGGAAGACCGAGGATATGGACCGAGTAGATCGATGTATAGACGTTGGAATACGCGTTCTGGGACGTTGAGTTGACTCATAGGAGGTCGAAGAGGCTGGTTGGGCGCTTTGGTGCCTTTACAGGTCTCACAAGCGCTCACGTAGTCTTTGACCTGGGATGCCATTTTAGGCCAAAAGAAGTATTTCTTGAGTCGCCGTAACGTCCGACCGTAACCTCCGTGGGCACTTAAAGGATGGTCATGTGCGCGGAGGATCAGATGTTGTGTCATTTCCTCCGGTACCCAGAGTTTCCAAGACTCTTCTTCCTGCCATGTATCACCAGTGGCGTATTCATTTCGTCTATACACGTAGCCGTCTATTACCTTCAAATCAGGCAGCTGTGGTTGTTGGGTCGCTATGGTTTGCCTCAACTCTTTGTAGCTGTCGGATTCGAAATGTGGGCTGTCCAAATCTATTTCGATGGGGTCCTCGTCATTTATTGTCAATTCGGCTCCCTCGGGGGAAAACATCCGTGAGAGAGTGTCGGGTACGATGTTCTGGGTCCCCTTCCGATGTTTGATGGAAAACTTGAACCCTTGCAGTTTAAGAGCCCATCTTGCTAGGCGTCCATTTAAATCTGCCTGGTTCATCAACCATTGTAGTGACGCGTGGTCCGTGATGATCTCGAATTGGTGGCCCTCGATATAAGCTCGGAATTTCTTCACAGCCATTACCGCTGCCAAACATTCTTGCTCGGAAACAGTATAGTTTCTTTGGGCCGAATTCAGGTTATTGGACATGAAGACAATGGGAGCTTCCTCTCCTTCGTCGGTCAATTGCACCAGCACGGCTCCTACTCCATGTTGACTTGCGTCACAATGAATGGAGAAGGGCTTCGTGAAGTCGGGGCTGTGCAAGACAGGAGCTGATGTGAGGGCTTGTTTAAGCTCTTCAAATGCCTTTCGGCTGAGTTCGGTCCAAACGAACTTCCCTTTCCGCAACATGTCTGACAGGGGCGCTGAAACTGTTGCATAATTCCGAACAAACCTTCGGTACCAACCGCACACACCAAGGAAACGTCGTAGCTGCTTCACAGTTTTTGGTAAGGGGAACTCATCAATCGCACGAGTTTTGTCTGGATCCGTTTTGATAGTGCCATGTCCTATGCCATGTCCTAGGTATCGGACTTCTTTCATGACAAACTTACTTTTCTGTACGTTGATGGTGAGTCCCGCCTTACTGATGTGCAGGGCTACTTCTTGTAGAAGTAGGAGGTGTTGATCGAACGTTTCCGTGATGAGTAACAGTCCATCAAGGTACACGAACACTTGGTGTTTCAGGTGAGGTGGAATGACCTTGTCCATCAACCGAGTCATCGTTTGTGGTGCGTTACACAGGCCAAAGGGCATTGTGACGAACTGATATAATGGTCGTCCAGGCACTGTGAAGGCGGTCTTGTCCCTCGACCCCTCATCGAGTGGAATTTGCCAGAAAGCGTCTTTTAAGTCGAGACTGGTGATATAATTGGCTTTCGGCAGTCTCCCTAGTATTCCATTGATGAGTGGAAGAGGGTACGGGTCCTTGATGGTAACCGCGTTTACCTTACGGGCATCAAGACAGAGGCGGACTTTACCTGGCTTCACCACCAAGGTTACCGGTGATGACCAGGCACTTTGGGACTCCTCTATGACCCCCACTCGAGCATCCTATCTAGCTCCGCATACAACAATTTCTCCATGGCCGGTGAGATGGCGTAGTGTCTCTGTTTAATCGGTTTACTATCGCCAACGTCGATGGCGTGTGAGACTAGGGTAGTGCGCCCAAGGCCTTGGGTAGCGTAAGATGGGAAAGCAGCGATGGATGCTTCCAGGCGTTGTCGTTGGTTAGGCGTCAGGTCATGCCTATCGGGAGTAGAAGTGATTTCGTTGACATTTCTGGTTTTTAAAGACAAATCGGTGAATAAATCTGAGGCCAGTCCAAAGCGAAGGACGAAATCGACGCCAAGGTACACATTCTGAGTCAAAGACGGGATAATGTAGAAAGTAATATCTTTCGTCTGACCCCTGAACGTCACGGGTGTGGTTAGTTTACCTCGTATAGGGTGTTTGGTGCCATCCGCTGTACTGATTTCAGTGCGCCAGGATTTAATCAAGTTCGGATAGTCTTGGAGCACCTTCGAGCCAAAGCTCGAGGCAAGACAACTGATACTGGCACCCGTGTCGATCAATGCAAACACGGTCTCGCCCAACACTTTAATTGGATGATAAGGTCTGATCTCATTCTCAGCAACCTCCGAGATGTTACAAGAGTTTAAGGTTTGACGGCAGGTGCGCACTCTCTTGCGGAAATTCCGCCAACGACGGGTTGACCATTTTGTCGTGCGCGGGCGGGAAGTGACTACTTCGGAAGCAAATATTCGCTCTCGAGCCACCCGATATTCCTGCAGTCGAACATGATAAGGTTTCAGAGTGCGTATTTGAGGCTGCCGGGGTTCTTCTGGCAGTGACTGCGGTGGTCGCTTTAATATTGTCGTTGGCGAGGTCTCCGGAAGAGAGTGAACATCCGCAGTCATAGTGGTCATGGCTGGTGGGTTAACGTCAGGTTTGTAGGGGTGAGCAGCTGACTGAGGAGCTACTGCTGGGGCTTCGAGTACCGCTGAGGTGGTCGGGTACTCTTTTGTCCGTTTTTTGATGTGGCATCATCTGGGTAGTCCGGAACACAAGTGTTTGACTCCGTGCCTTCTTCCCGATCTGGGTTGTTGCAATTTAGTGCCACTTCGGCAATTTCACGTCGCGGACCCGTCCTCGCGTGTAGGTAAGGCCGTTCTTGGAGGTCTTCTTCAAGCCTCTCCAATCGACTCACGAACCTCAGTAGTGCTTCCATGTTCTGCGGGTCCGAGTTTACAACATGGCAACGAAGTTCCGGCTTTAGATTCCGTTTCAACACCCGCAGCAGTTGAGTGGAAGACATAGGCTCTGACAACTGGTCATTCAACCGAAGGATATCGGCTCGATATTGATGAAAGGGCTCGTCCGGACGTTGCTATCTGGCATGGATCTTGTCCAGGACACTCTCATCCATGTTGACCGTCGAGTATTCCATTCGGAGTACCTCCTTCAGCCGTGTCGAGCGTATTGATGGTGGGGCCGAATGAATCCGCCAGTAAGTTTCGAGTGCTGCTCCCCTGAACAGCATTGGTAAATATCCTCCCAGCACCGTGTAGTCGCCGGCCAACATCTCTCCGACTAAGGACTCCACCCGACCAATGAAAACTTCCAAGTTCAGGCCGTTTGGCTCCCCGCTAAAATGAAGGTTCCAACCCTGTACAATGCTGGGGATATGCTTCGGTTTCAGCATATAGGGTTGTTCCTGCGGAACCACGGGGCCTAGAGTCGGTGGTGGTATTTGGTTGAGTCGTGGCGGAAGATCCCAGGCGTTCCAAGGCTGGTATCGAGATGGTGGCTCCGGATCCTCAGACGGATGGTAGTCTGTTCTTCGAATCTTGTTCCGCTGGTCGATAACTGGTTCTTGAGATCGTCGTGCTGATTTAAGTCGTTGTAGTGTTGACTCGGTTTGTTTACAGCGCCGTATGAAGGAGTATATACGGTCCACTTCAGTGTAACAATCACCACAGATTTGGTCTGGTGAGCCATCTTCAAATGTGATGTTAATGTTGATGGACTCCTTCAGGAATTTGACAACACCAATTCTCCTCACTTCATCGACGACACAATCACCGAGTAGATACATTTCTTCGCTAAGTCGTAGACAGAGTCGGCACGCATTTTGGATGTCCATAATGATTCTACCTAAAAGTTATACCTAAATTGCTAAGAGTGTTAAATAAAAGCAAAAATGACGCTATAAAAGAAATAAGTAAATATTAATGAGACAAAACATATAAAGTGGCCGAAAGTGGCGAACTATCCAAATTCCTCAAAAAAAACAAAAGGTATGAAAAAGTTAATCAAAATTTACGTTATCAAAAAAAAAAATAATTTTACTTTATCAAAAAAAAATAATCGGTCTTTCCTTTCCGTCCTTCCTCCCAAGTATGGACACCATGGCACAATCCTTCTCTAGCGTTTCAGGGACACTCTCTTGTGGCACCATGAAAATCAGGGTTCAGAAGTGATCCCTCATCCGCAAATTTTCTCAAGTTACGACTTGCCAGCCCAGGGTTGGATTCTAATCCACAAGCAGCGCGTGTCTTGTCATGGATAGTCATGGATTAGCTAATCAGCCAATCACATGAAATCAAAATCCATGTAATTTAAGACACCTGGGCACCGCTGGTTTGGGGAGCGGATCAGAATCCTCCGCAAAACAGTTGTTGGGATAATAACTTCCGAACACAAAAAGGGACTCTAATATCATTTGGCCTTACTAGTTATACAATGGTGGTAAACCACCAAAGTATAAATCAAAAGCAGGACCAAACGATATTGATGTCCAAAGACAACACACGTCCGACAGTTATTAGTTGCTGGGGCACGATCAGTGCAATTACCCTCGGGAGTTATCTACCCGCCAATAATACAAACACCTTGTGGGGACACCTAGAGACGATGGACTGTCTCGTGCTCACGACTGATGATACAGCCGGGCTTTTCGGGCCCCACGTTGGGCGCCATTTGTAGTGAATAAGTTGTTTTCATAAAGTCCGTAAAGGACTGCAGCGATGGTCTGCTGCCCCGGCAGAAGAAGATGGAGGTATCTGCCGAGAATGCCCTCGTCTGGAGACGCGTGAATGCGCTGGCAGGCTAGCATTGCGGTGTCGTGGGGCGGGTTCATTTCCCCAGCACGAGGACCCACTACAAAGATATTTCGCGTTCACGAATTGGTCGATAGCTCAAAAGGCGACCGAAGTCGCAAGAATTGTAGATAACCTCACCGAGGGAGATGTAACTTGTACTAGAACAAGTGAAACCTGAAAAGAAAGGCGAACTTGGGGTGACCCCGTCGTTACCCAAATAAATTCATGGCCCACAAATGAAAGAGGGGCAACCGGGTGGTGGTGGAGCCCCTTCATACCCACCCAACCGGAATAAATCCATAGATAGCTTGTTGAAGTGGCCAGGTATTCCTCTTCTGAGTGGAAGATTCATACAACTTGAATTGTATGAACTTTCCCATCAGAAGGGGAGTACCCCGGTGACCAATTTATGCCATAGAATTATACAATTTGATTGTATATCTCTATGCCATAAAAAGGCACTCTGCTTGGGCCACTCAACCCAAGACGTCACCTGAAACAGAAAAAGGAATTAGTAAGTACCCGGTGGCTGGCTCATGTTTTGAGGTAGAAGCCTGCCACCGTACCGGATCCTATACCCAGCTAGAAGTTGGAGAAAGGAAAGACCATCGGGTACAGTATTAATCCATTCTTTTATTCTTCAACGAAAAAAAATATACTGTAATATACAATAATAATTCATCCGATCTCTAGGTGAGTTTACTCTAATGTGTATGTAATACGTGTTAAGGAAAATGTATAAGAGAAAAAATTCGTGGTGATAATTAAATTTTATAATAAAATGTTTCAATAATTTAGGTAACTTAAACGGTACTCGCCGCATGTTCCGTCGAGCGCTCGATGGGTGCAGGTATCCTTTACATAGCTGTACATTAGACACACAAAAAAAAGAATTATCATATTCATCAATCTTAAAAAAAAATCACCAACTATGGTATACATAGATTACACTGAAAAACTTCAAATCGATTACGTTATCAGGATGCTAATAAAATACTCTTTCAGTGGCTTTTCATCCATTCAAATCTAGTTCGGAGACGAACAACACAATTTTTGATTTTGTTCTCCGGAAAAAATGCGAAAATCAATAAAGCCGTTTAATAACGATCACGAATATAATGGGAATATTCACATAAAAGGCTCAACTTTTTAGAAAATTGCAGAACATTCATGCCTGGAACTAGTACCAGAGCAATTCTACCAAAGAGCACTGTAGTCATAACAAATTTTATTTCTTCCGGTACTTATAGCGTAGGTGGAAATGTTACGAATTGGATATGCATTGTAAACAAAAAACTTAAATTCGGGAGAAATTCCACCAACACATCGCACAACCGCACCACACTCTTCTTTTTTTTCTTGTCAAGAGAGGACCCTAACATGTATTTTAACTTTCATTTCACTCGTATGGAGCCATTTGCCACATTTTCTTCCTTATAACCTCCGTTCACCACGTTCCTCCCGAATATATCGAAACACCCGTTATCTTCACTCTCTTCATTAAACCAGCAGATGCGAGCCGTTTCAAATACTGTTTTCCCGTTATGAAGATTCACTTTTCACAACTTTAAATTTACGGTCCCGTCTTGCAAAATCTTTTCTCATGTTTTTCACTCGAACGATTTCTCGCCACTAAATCTTATGATCTTTGCACGGAAATATTTAAGGAATTCCACTTCCTATTAATTATATTTTACGAATTGCTTCTCGAGTTGTATGCGGCGCGCACGTTTTTTCACTTTTTTGATGATTTTTCAGACACACAATTGAAATTTGTATGCACTACATGGGCACAGGATTCGGAACTTTTTCTTTCTTCTCTGCAACAATATTTCACACATATCTTCGAACTTTTCTTAATCCACAAAATGTTTAATAATTCGCGCAGCGACCGGCCTTTCCGATATCCTCTTCGCGACCTCCAGCGAGATCTTCTCCGCGCGCAAAATCACTCCCCATCTAACCTCTTATCTTCACCGTTTGTTCCGTTTTCTTTTCATAAATTTCCAACTCATGCAGCCATGAATCTAATTTTTGAAATGTACTCCGTTTATTCACATCATAGACAAGTATTGCTCCTCGCGCATCACGGTAATCGCTTGGTGTTAGAGTGCGAAATCGTTCCTGGCCTGCCGTATCCCAAATTGCTCGCTTTACGTTATTCTCATCGACGTTGATCAGCTTGGATTTGAAATCAACACCCATCGTGATTGCCTGATCTGAATCGAATTCATCGTTTGTGAAACGAAGCATGAGACTCGATTTGCCGACGCCACTCTCACCGATAATGAAAATTTTCAATGTTGTTATGTAGTTATCACCCATTTTTCACGATTTACGACGCAATAGCACGCAAATTTCGAAAGCACAATTTAATATTCTCCACACTCAAGCAACTACGACACTTTATGAACAAGTAGAACACAACGATCACATTCAGAAAGGGGGAAATCACACGATTGGAGGTTTTTGTTGCTATGAAATGTACTTTTTCCTTATCATTTGTAGTATATGAAGGCGGTATTTGCAATTTCCACTTGGAAAAATGCTGCAGGAATGTGAATTTCTTTGCACAATAGCAAACACGCACAAAAAATTTACTTTTGTTCCTTTTGACAAGTCGTTGACTATGATTACGTGAATCATCTCTTCCATTTTCTTTGTGTCTCCTTTCTTTTCTATCGACATCGCTTGGTTTCTCGTTACGCTAGATGATTGCTTGTATTTATGATTAGAATGATGATTTCCATTTTCACTGTCTTTTGTAGATTCGATTAAGTTATCAATTGAAAGCAATTTTCGTTTATAATGATTAGGCGTAATTAAGTGGGAAAAAAAATCGGAAGAATTAGACAGGCACGCGTTAATTACCGACAAACAAAACAATTTTCAATTAATATTATGGTTGGAATGGGTAAAATTTGACAAATTTTGGGGGGGTTTAAATGATACAATGATTTTATCGTTCATATAATTTAAGGGGTTAACCGTTTCGATCTAAGCATTCGTATACCGCGTTACACCGCAATTCGTTAAATTATATTCAAAAGATATTGTAATAAAATCACTACACATTAAAAATATTAAACAGTTTTAGAATTTTGTTTCCCGGGAGTTAAGTACAAAAGAAATTTTCTTGACTTATTTTTCATGCGCAAGAAAAAAAAAGGAGTGAGTGTTGCGATGGAGAAGGTGACTGAATGGTTACTCATTGTTAAATTGAGTTTGTGCTGTGTGCCTGTGGCAGCGCTGGCTTTTAGAGCCCTACTCCTCAATTACTACATACTGCCTGGTTTTTATTTTTCAAGATAATGAATTTGCTTGGTGAGAAAGCCATTCTTCTATGTATTCCTGTGTTTCCGATACCGAAAACTCGGGAATAGAGCTTTCACGACGAAAGACACCATAATATCATCTTGCGCTGGTGGGCCAAACTTTAGAATTTTCTCAGAGAATTATTTGCTGTTTTTTACGGATCTACTATTCATTTGAGTCAATCCCTTAAATTCATTCACCAACCAGTTTGCTAGTTTTTGAGTCGGTGCATTCACAGCCGAAATAATCTCACGCATTTCGTTCCCCTCTTTGTGTATTTTGGCAAACACTTTATCCTAGGCGAAGTAGGGTTGCTCACTCTAACCTTCGTCAATTCGCCAATGAATGACACACAACTTTTTATTGTCCTTTCGAATCTTTTTATGGATTCCTCTAACGGGCTCCGGCGTAGCTCGAAGAAATTACCGCTGCTTAGCTTTTGTATAACCGCCTCATCATACTTGCTTTTATCCATCACTACCACTGTATTTCCTTCATCTGCCTTGACGAAGTGAACAGGTTTCTTCTTCAATTCAACAACTATGCTCGTCTCTTCACTGTTTACTACCTTTTTCGCTCCCCTTATCGCCTTGGCTACATCATTCCTTGCCATCGTTTTCTGTGCTTTCGGTAGTCTACTCATTGCTGCTTCCATTTCTACGATGATGTCCTGTATAGGTATTTTTGATGTTTTTATAGCGGAACTTAATCCCATGTTGAGTAATCGCATTTAATTTTTTATTTTGTCTCAAAGATAGTTTCACTCGCTGATCCCTGGTTAACAAACAATGAATGAGGCTATGTCAGTCTGCGAAAACTTCCTGCCGAAACAAAAGATGAGGTATGCCCCTTGGAGAGGTCATCCTTTTCCATGACAACGCTAGGCCGCACAACGCGATTTGACAAGGGATAAACTGGAAGAAATGAGCTGGGAAACGCTTATTTAAAAAAGCAAGGCCCGACGGCTTTTCGTTAAAAAAGAATTGGAGTACATGCAAAGTAACTGAATAAAAAATCAATTAACTCCACTCTCAGGTTGAATTTATTTTTCCCTGAATCAGGCAGGTCTACCTTTAAAAATCACTGAGGAAAAGGCTAGATAAGCTCCGAAACAGCTGTCTGATTTAAGGAAAAATAAATTTATCCTGAGAACGGAACTAATTAATTTTTTGTTTCTTATTTCTTAATTGCATAATTCATTTACCCACATCAAATCGATGCAGCTCCAAATGCTTCTCGTCTTCATGATTTTGGAAATCTGATATTCTTGCTATAGGACGATCTGAATAAATTCATCATAATGAGCTCTATTAGCAATAATTTACTCTAAGCAAAAGATTGATAAGAATGTTAAACATATTGAAAATCACTTAAAACAGTTCTTAATTAAAAGTTTTACGCAAGATTAAAGGCAGCTGTTAAAGGTTTGGGCTATCCTTGCAAATTAATGCTGATTCTAGCCTTAAGGTTAAATTTACTGTTCATTTGGCAATAATTATGTAGCATATGCTTCCCACACAATTGTTTCCACTTGGAAAATCACGTTCATAATTTATATAGAAAAAAATCATTTATTCAGCGTGAATCCAGGTTGAGATTCTCGTAGCGGTTAATGTTGCCACTAAGTATCATGAAATAAATAACTTTAAGGAAAAAAAGTATACCGACTTCGAAACGCCCTTAAAAGTATAAAAGAAAATTGTTGAAACCAGTCCCAAATCAGCTTCCCCGTTTTGATAAGTGGTTGGCAACCACTTACCAATCAATCGCAACTAAAACGTGGAAAAACTGATTTGGATTCCAAAAATTTTATTTCATCCTGTTTATAACCTTTTGAAGTTGATTTTCTTTTTTCCTAACAGTTTGTTAGTGTTATTTTATTCAGTATATGTAAATTTTGTATGCCTTGGCCATCAGCCTGGAAATTATGTTATTATTATCCTCTAAATTTATTTCGATAAGCTAATATATTTAATACAACTTGTAAAGTTCTATGTTAAATATATTTTATAAATATTACAGATGGTGTCTATCGGATTGTTTATGAAGAAGTCGATGAAAGTGATGTATGCGTATTTACCTTCCCGTCATCACAATCTGCTACTGGGGAATATGAAGAGTATCGATTTCCTAGAGCAGGTACGGCGAATGCAAAGTCTAAATTAAAATTAGCACAGTTTACATTAAACGAAGCGCTACAAATAACAGATATTAGCATCAAGGATTTGCCGTATTCTCTGACTGTGGTTTTCCCTTGGTTAGAGTACATTGTGCGTGTAGGTTGGACCCCTGATGCACAGTAGTAAGTTTGTTCAGAGTACTTGAAAAAGAGTAGAAATAGACTTACGTATGCTTTCAGTATTTGGCTTCAAGCAATGAACAGACAACAGCAACGTTTAGAGTTAGTGTTAATTCCTTTAGATAATTTCTGCGAAGCATATAGTAGTTCAGCATCGTCACCGGCTGGAGATCATAGTTGGAAATCTCCTATTACGAAAACTATAACTCCATTACAAGTGAGAATACAGACTGTAATATATTCGCAAGAGGTCAACTCATTACAATTTCTACTACAGGTTATATACTCAGAAAACTCTACGTCATGGATAAATGTGCATGATTTATTACACTTTATTGAGATAACCAGCCAAACTGTGACGTTTATATGGGCTTCGGAAGAAACAGGGTTCCGTCACTTATATCTCGTGACTTCTAGTCTTAGTGGTGCGACAAATGGCTGCGGTGATACGCTTTTAATGAATCAAGAAATTGAGTATATAGATGAAGCTACGTTAATACCGCGAATTGTAAATAAGGTAAATAGTAACCAAGTTTTGGGATTTGGACGCATTTATAACGAATAAAATATAATAGGTGCCGCTGACATCGGGACAGTGGGAAGTTTTAGACTGCAATATATGGGTTGACCATCCAGGACAATTAGTTTACTTCTTAGGCTTAAGAGAAACTCCCCTAGAAAAACATTTATATGCTGTTAGTCTTCAAAGGCCTGATCATGTGAGATTGTTAACTGAACCGGGGTATTCATACTCGGTTGA
Source organism: Odontomyia ornata (assembly GCA_963969285.1). Lineage (NCBI taxonomy): Eukaryota > Metazoa > Arthropoda > Insecta > Diptera > Stratiomyidae > Odontomyia > Odontomyia ornata. Next base: position 175,550,692 of record OZ017738.1, read on the forward strand.
ATTTAATGAAGTTCGTAGAGATAAATTTGTTTAAATCTTTGTATTTTAATGATTTGTTATTTGTAGGAATGTAATTTAATGATACAAGTTTATTGTAACATTAATCGTCTTCCGTCCTGTAAAGTGTTGAAAATTACTCAAACATGTCAGAATGGTGGGGTTGCTGGACTTCAATTAACGTTGATGGGCTTTCTCTTGGAAGGTGGGCAACCAGAAAAACAATATTGTCCATCAATATACAGTCCACAAATAGCTAGTGGGGATATGCTGTATGCAATGGTATTCAAACCGCACAATTTTACACTTGGAGTAAAATATCCCACAGTACTAAATGTTTACGGAGGGCCGGAGGTGCAGACTGTTAATAATACGTTCAAAGTGAGTGCAAACCTTGGGATTTGGTTTAGACAGTTCTAATTAAAATACTGCAACTAACTTTGTCCCCTTGCAGGGTATGCGCCAACTTAGAATGCATATGCTTGCCGCACAAGGGTACTGCGTTGTATGTGTCGATTCACGAGGGTCAAGACATCGAGGGACACAATTCGAAAGTCATCTTAGATGTCGTATGGGTCAAGTGGAGTTGGCGGACCAAGTAGAAGTGCTTAAAATTTTAGCTGATCAGCTAGGTTACATAGATATGGATCGTGTTGCAATTCATGGGTGGTCTTATGGTGAGTATATCTTGAATGAGAGCAGAGCCATTATAATAACAATTTTGTTGTATTACATTGTAGGCGGTTACTTAAGTTTAATGGGATTAATACAATATCCAAATATATTTAAAGTTGCAATAGCTGGAGCACCAGTGACAAATTGGGAATATTATGACACGGGCTACACGGAACGCTACATGGATTTACCAGAGAATAATAAACGCGGTTATTCAGCAGGAAACGTTCTGACCTACATAGAAAAGTTTCCGAACGAGTAAGTAGCACATTTTATATTATATATTTTCGAGACAACATAAATAATACGTTATAACAAAATGCAAGCACACTGTAAGATATATTCATCGGCCGGAGTGGTCAGAGCAATGAGCAACGAAGAAGAGATTTGTGGGACCATATATATTTAATCTGTGAATTGATCACACAGATTGCAGATTGTATGAAATGTGTGCCTTGAATTTCAACCTTAACAGGTTTATTGTGCCTCGATTTTCATTGAAGTATTCGGAGTTCTTCGAAAACAACTTCTACTCGTAGAAAAGGGATGATAATTGCTAGCTTCAGATATCCAAGATGCTCCTCAGCTAGGCGGCATGTTCCAAGACTATCTTCTCCTTCGCAACAGAGTCCAGCAATACGTCAGAAGATGTTTTGGTGTTTCATCAGCAAGTCTGCAGAACCTTCATTCTCCATTCTCTTTGGACAGTTTCTTTGAGCTTACAGTGCCCCGTGAGAAATCCTGTAAAGTACCTGAGTTAATTATTTACTAGTTTGATGGACGATTTATTGATTTAAAATACGCTTTTGTTGTGTCATCCCTGGATAACATCTCCTGATTTTGTTACGTTTCCTAGTTTCTATTTGCCTCGTGTCTCCAAACAAACTGCCTAGACTGGAGGTTGCAGGAGCGACGTTTGACGTCTTTGATGCTTTCCTCGCTAGGAGGTCTGCTTGTTTGTTACCCTCAGTTTCTGTGTGCCATGGCACCAAGTTCGGAGAAACCTTGTTATCACATAGTTGATTGAATGTTGTACAACATTTTTCAGCCATCTTCGATGTTATCGTTGTTTATTTCAAAACTTTCATAGCGGCTTGGCTGCCAGACAAGATGATATTTGTCTATGTAACGCTCCGTACTCACTACAATCGCGTAGACCTCTGCCGGAAAAATGCTTGTCATCATTCCCAGTTGTTCATATTCTTTAGTGCCAAGCCCGAACACTCCAATTCCTTTTCTCTCGGCAGTCTTAGCTCCGTCTGTGTATCATTTGATTGAATGAATAAAAATATAATTTATTCAAACCTTGCTTAACATTTTACAAACATAAAAACGAATTTAAACATAAATCATAAAAATTAAAGGCCTCAAGGGTACTCTAAAATGAAATCTATCTATTACAAAAATTTGAATTTTACATTATCTTTTCCGCAATTACGTAGAAGTGAAAACTTTTAAAAACCAAATAACTGAAAAAAGACTAACCAAATAATCAAAAAAATATACCAACCAACCATATAACAAAATAATATGTCATAAATAAACTGTTCTTCACTAAATCTATGAATATATACAAGATAATTCGGCGCATTGTAATGTTGGTGTGTGGTCAATTATCCGTGAAGGACTTGTAGCGATGTTGGTCTGCCTCTGTAAAATAGGTGTTCGTTTTCACTGAAAGTGACTTGGTCCAGGGACGTGTGTATGCGCTTGCAAGCTAGCGTCTGCGGTATCGTAGGGCGGGTTCTTTCCCCTAGCACCAAGTACTACTAAAAATTATTTATCGCATATCCGATTTATAAGGTGACAAAACACGAAGCTTAAAACCAAAACAGAAAGTCGCAGAAAACTTATTAAAAGGAACATGCATGTTCATTTCAAAAAAGAATAAGTACTAGAGTACTAAGAAAATTTTCAAATAACAAACACTAAACAGAAGTAAGAGTTACGGGATGTAGTTGTTTTTAAAACAATTTTTGAATTAATTCAACATTGAAAGCATAATATTGTATTTCTAGTACAAAGCGTAACCTTAGGTAATAAAACAAAATATGAGTATACTTTGTCAACAAACTTCGGAAAGAAAAATAGTTTAAAGATAAATAATTTTGCACAACCATTGACAATAATTACCTGAATCGTTTGGCAAAAGAAAACATTTAATAGATAATAATAAAATCCCGAAGGAACTGCTAAGTTCTAGACGAGGTTAATCTTTCATAATTCGGAGTAAAAGAAATCCATTAAAAGTAACAATGAAATGAACATAAAGCGTAAACCAGTTGAAGCGAGCAAAATAAAAATCTAGTAGGGCTCTGACGCAACCAATCTGAAAACCATGCTTTACTTTTAAAGCAACCTGAGTCAATTGTTGACTATTGAATGACACGAAACCAAAACGCTATGCCAAGTTTATTTGTGATAAAATTTTTTTAGGGCGAATACACTGCTAAACTTCAATAATGTAGATACTACATTCTTGTCAGTAAACACCAGAGGCAGATGCTAGGTAACCAGATTGCGTCATCCTGGTCGTTCTTTCTGCTTTCCTGCAACAGTAGCAGTCGTACGTGCTACGCTGGCCATTGTGGGCTGGTACCGACTTGTGGTATTGTTTGCAGGTGGCAATTATTCTTCATAAGAAAGTGACAACAATAAATGATCCAACAACTTTGGGCCTCAAGCATACTTGACGACCGTACATACCGAGGACCCAATTGTAACTCAGATCATTACTTGATCAAATTAACCTATCGATGTCGTATGTCAAAGGCATACTCGGCGAACACCAGCCTGCTACAAAAATTTTACATCGAAAGGCTCCAAACGGCGTCTGTTGCCAAAAATTTTACAGATACCCTCGACAACCAGCTGGCTCCCATCTTATCAGACGCATCGTTAAAGACAAGCAACGATCTCTGGATGAAAGTGAAAACGGCTATTAAGACCGTGGCAGAAATGATTGGTTCGATGAGTGCCAGAATGCGTCTGACAAAAAGAATCAGGCGTACAAAGACTACGTAGGTAGGAAAACCAGGATGAAGAGAGAACACTATAAAAATCTCAGTAGAGTAGCAAATTTAGAATTAAGAAAAGAAAATACTATGACGACCAATTGAAAAGTATATATGTGATTCTAGCGAGCAACAACAAAAGACAAGCATACAAAGTAGTGAAAAGCCTGAAACGAGGTTACCCCACGCTCTGCCGTGATGACATCGGCAATATCATCACTGATGAAACCAAAATTAAGGAAAGATAGGCATCATATTTGAAGAACCTCCTTAATCCTCCACACAGCCTACAGATGTTTCCCTTAGAGCTTCCATTGGCTCCACAAACTTTGAATGAAGTTTGCTCTACCATCCAAGCCCAAAAGAATAATAAAGCGCCGGGCATCGATGAGTTCCAGTGGAGCTCATCAAATATGGTAGCAGCAGTGTTCATAAACCTATTCACAAAGTCATCCAGCACATTTGGCAACAAGAACATATGCCGAAAGAGCGGAGCCAATTAATTATATTCCCTATCCACGAAAAAGGGGAAAAGCTACAGTGCGAAAAATATAGAGGCTTATCACTGCTTTGTACGGCGTACAAAATATTTTCTAAAATCTTAGAAAATAAAATCGGATCATACGCTAACAGTATTATCAAGGTAGTATTAGAGCAGGTAGATCGAAAATAATCCAATCTTTCACAGTCAAGCAGGTACTTGAAAAATGCTGTGAGTTCAACATAGACATACGCCAAATTTTTGTGGACTAAAACAAGCATACAACAGTATTGATCGTAACGTACTTTACCAAATAATGCTTTGCTTTGGCATCCAAGCCAAATTAGTCCGTTTCACCAATATGACGATGACGTCGACGACCTCTCTAGTCTGCATCAATAACCAACTCACCGATGTCTTTGGCACAAATATCGGACTAAAGCAGAAAGATGGGCTGGCGCCATTGCTATTCAATTTGGGTCTGAAGTACGTCATAAGGAAGCTATCTGTCGATACACGAGGTACATCACTATACAAGTCGAGCCAAGCAGTAGCACATGCAGACGACATCAACATTTTGTCGCGGTCATTAACAACTGCCAAGGAACTCTTCCTGAAACTCGACAGCGAAGCAAAAATAGCATTGATTTGTAGCCCTACTATTTTTGCTTCGCTGTCGAGTTTCAGGAAGAGTTCCTTGGCAGTTGTTAATGACCGCGACAAAATGTTGATGTCGTCCGCATAGGCTACTACTTGGCTCGACTTGTATAGTGATGTACCTCGTGTATCGACAGATAGCAAAACCAGTAGGGCTACAAATCAATGAAAATAAAACAAAGCTCATGACGCAGTCGAGGAAAAATACCTCAAATACACAAAATATCATACTTGGCGAATACGGTATCGAGAATGTTAGCGAATTTGTGTATTTAGGCACCAAAATAACGAAAACGGGTAATGAAAGAGACGAAATACGCCGAAGAATACAGCTCGCAAATAAAATATTGTCGCGTGTTATAGTTCGCGGCCAATAATTTTAATGTTCCGGGAAAGTGAAAACGCACTGTCTTTTAAATTAAGTTAAAAGAGTTTATTTACTAAGAATGCACAATCATTAATTTCGCTATTTTACAAATCGCATTTTAATTTAGCTTTCACTGTTTATCAATTTACATTCAAACTGTCTGTATCACGAAAATCATTTCACTATCAATCAATATCGCCTTTAATTCGCGCTCCACTCTTATCGCAGTTTTTACTATAACCCCCATTCATTCAGATCGGCTTTATATAGGGTCTCTATTCATTCAATTCCATTTCTTGTACATTGGCGAATGTTCTGACGAGAACTACCTGGAATATTCGAGAAATTCTGAATGCCCGCAGTGACGTCACTTTCAGATGTTGATCATGGATATACTTGGTCCATTATTGTGCTTTCGAGTAAATTCGTTGATGATGATGTTATTAATAGTTGCGAAAACAATTGCGACAGTAGCTCGCAGAATTGTTTGGACATGTAACACTACCCCCCCCCCCCCCCCTCAGTTCTTTTCGCCCCGTAAAGATGTGTCGCCAGTTGTAGTCAAGTCTCCCTGGATGTAATATGGGGCAAGACGGTCCAGGTGCAGGTTTTCAGTTTGGCTCTCGGCTTATGGTGTTCCTGTATGCGATATATGACGTCGTTGATTTGCTTTGTAACTCGGTATTGTCCCTCCCAATTATGCTGCAACTTCGGAGACCTACCCTTCCGCCGTTGTGGGTTGTATAGCCACACAAAGTCATCTTGCTGGAAGCCAGTAGAATTTGCCTTTAGATCATGCCTGGTCTTCATGCGGTCAGTAGCCGATTCGAGGTGTTTTCGTACTGTCCGATGTATCTGGTTCAACCGTTGCCTTAGCTCACTTGCGTACTCCGAGATCGTTTGGGGTTTCTCAGGGGGTGTTCCGAACTTTATATCAGCCGATAGACGAATAGTCTTTCCAAAATGGACTTTGGCTGGGGCTTGGCCCATTGATGCGTGTTCGGCAGCTCTTTACGCCATCATGCGTCAACCATTTTGGCCCGGTGTTTCCTGAGTGTGCCGTTGAAACGTTCGACCATTCCATCGGATTGGGGATGCAGCGGTGTTGTCCTCGTTTACCGTATTCCCAGTAGCTCGCACATTTCGCCAAAAACTAGTGACAAAGTTTCGGCCTTGATCCGAATGTAGTTCGCAAGGTACGATAAGACCTGTGTTATGCTATGGGTGTGAAACATGGACCCTAACCCAAGCATCTGTAAATATATTGAACGCCTTCGAGTGACGGGTCCTGAGCGAACAATCGGAGTGAAGTTAGATGGAGACCAATGGCGAATTCGATACAACCATGAGCTGTATGAAATTTTAGACGAGCCGGATGTCTCAACGATTGTAAGACTTGCGATAGCTGCAATGGGCTGGCCACATGAATCGTATGGACGGACAATGGATACCCAAAAAGGTATTCGTTGGGAGAACTGAAGGCCGGAGAACAGTGGGGAAACCGAGGAAACGCTGGTCTGACTCGGTCAACGAAGACAGTTCATCGCTGCTCGAATTTCGAAATTTGAGGACGCGGTATATAGACCGAGACATTTGGAGGTGCCATTTGCAGGAATCGAAGGTTCGAGAGAGGGCTTTATCTCTACGAAGAAGAAGAAGTTAACCTCGCGCTATGTTGTTTCCCCGATCTAAATGCAATGACTACGCATGTTTTTAAGATCCGATTCCCATAATTTTACAACCTGCCTCAATATTCCGTTAAAGAAAATCTCTTGCATAGCTGGATCGCGTTTCCCGTAAGGTGGATTTTATCGTGACTCATGCGTGAACAAAGGTATTTCTTTATCCCGACAATGACGGCACCGTCTAGGATCTACATCAGATGGTGGAAAACGAGCGATTTTGAATAAAAATGCATGCCAATCCGGTTTCGATACGCACCACGTATGTCCATTAAACTTCAATAACGAAATTCGTGGCCAAACTTTCGAGTTTCGAGTTTTAATGGAACTTTCCGTCGTTCTGTGGAAGGTGCGCAATAGCGATACGTCTTAACATTCTCTTAATTGGCACAGCACTAGATAATTGACGCGTCGCGAGTGAACCATAAATAAGAAACCAGAATGCGTGGATCGCATCGCACATGATGCGAGATCACTTGAGGGGAGGACAAACTACCCGCGATCGCGACGCACACAGAATTGTCGCCACCCCGAAATTGTTTCTTTATCATAACTACACCCGCACCAAATGCAAACTTTTGTGCTGCCTTTTTCTTTTGATAATTCCTCCAACTAGGGCCGGACTTGGCCAACCAACCACTTTATGGCATGCGTTATCAGAAAAGTCGTTCAGGTGTTGCGCCTCGCGGGATGAATTTAATATGAATTTGCGGCTCCTCACGTGGTCGATTTCGATTTTCGGCCTCAAACGGTTTCACACGAACACTCGCAACGAGGCAAACAATGAAAAGCAAATTTGATCCGTTCCTTCTAGACAGACTTAACAAGATCATGTGATCATCGCCGCGCGCATAACAATTCTCACAGGAAGCGCAAACTTCCGTCGAGATCGACTCAATTCGTTTTTTGCTGAAAGACGACATCAACCAACTGAACACGCCTTTGCACGTTCCGCGCGCTTTTCCACCGATCGTCACCCTCCGCCGGTCCGACTTCCCTCTGGGCAGCGGACAAAATCCCGTTCAATCACCGACATGATCTCGATCCCGTTGCTGTCCAGTCTCGGGTTTCTGCGTGGGCTTCTTTGCTTAGGAATAGAACAGACTACGACAAGATAGTCGCGAAACGCGCAATTTACACTTGGTTAAATAGAAGCGCGCCAATTAAATGGAGCTTTAACTGTAGAGAGTCACATCAGGAAAAAGAAATGTGATATACGCATATATGTTGTATATTTTTATGTTACATCAACATGTAAAAAGTCGTGTCTTAATAACGTGTCGTGTCTTCACAACTAATTGCCTTTGAGAATAAATTCAAAATCAAATCTCATTTTTATTCCAGCAGCATTTTGACGAATAATAAATGACAAAAATGTATAATTATATAGTGTAGGGAGAGGGATTAGGATATTTTTTGGTAGTTTTTAGTTCCGTTGAACTGGTTGCAGTATTGTTTCAATACATTTTTCCTGTTTTGTGTTCGCGTGTTGATATTGAACTCTTGTGTGCTAAATTCATTAAGAGTTTAAGTTTGTTCCATTTTTAAAAATCAATGATTTTGAGAGATGAAGCGAGTACGAGTGGAACAGAGAGTATGTTCGCTTTTTACTCAATATGTACTTATTGGATCAATCAAATAAGAGTAACTTTTTTCCAATGTCTTTTACATAAAGTAAGTAAAATAAAATAATTTTCCTTTTAACATTGGATAAATATTTATTTATACGTGTTTTCGACTCCTATTTGTAGTCTTCTTCAGTACAATTGTACTGAAGAAGACAACAAAAAGTAGTCAAAAACGCGTTATATAGAAAATAAATATTAATCCAATGTTAAATGGAATATTATTTTATTATACTTACTTTATTTATTATACTTATCGGAAACTTCTGCCGAGGTCGATGGCTTACATTCAGGAGGCAGCGATAATGTTCCGAACAATTCTTCGTATGAAGGTGGCGGTAAATCTCCCGATCCGAAGTGGTTCATTTGCGCTGACGTTGAGGGTAGATGAGCAGGTGTAGACGCAGGCAAACTGATGAAACCAAATGAATTTCGGAGCTAATTCGATCCGAGCTGTTTGTTACCGTCGGATTACCCGAGTATGAATTGGTTCCCAAATAGTTCGGTAGATCGAATGGAAGTCTTGGGCTAGGTGAAAACCTTTGGAAACTAAGCAGTGAACATAATGACGAGTTCGGATTCAAAAACAATATGATCCAGCCGACTACAGCGTATGAATTTTCATTAGCAGTAATTGCTGGTGCAGAAATGATATTCTCATGAGATCGAATATCGAATGGCAACGAAAGCGTGATGCTCTTGTAGAGCTCTGGCAGAATGGCATCAATTTGACCCTTGTAAGTAATCATTATAATATTGCTACATGTACTATCATTTGGTTGGCACAGTGGTATCTGGAGTTCATGTTCGAACGTTCGACTTGATTTCCGTTGGATGCCGCCCGTTTCCTTTTTGACGATTTTATCATTTTCGTCTAGACGAACTTGCGGCAATGGTGGTTAGCTTACATACGACAATAAATTTTCTATTCGAGAATTTCAGTTTGTCAACATGGCACATTAGTGACAGTAACACAAAGAGCTGACTTGTGGCCGTGTACCACACTAACACTTGGTAGCTCAGCTACTAAAGTTATTGCTCCACCATCAAATATTCCAATATTGCGTGTGAGTTGTCGTAAAAGAGGTCGTTCACGTATCGTTGGCGAAATTGGATGAGATTTGATTATTGTAATAGGAATGGCGTATGTATCATTGAAATCTCACATTTTTTCAACTATAAATTCCATTCTGTATTTGACCGAGCCATAATTGCCTTTTAATGACGAAGGCAAATTAGCTTCTAAAGTGTAACTAAATTAATACGTATGCGTTCCAATTATATAGGATTTATTCCATAAATAGTTTTCTACACAAGCGACGACGATTGTCCTTTTTCGCGTGGCGATTGATCAGACCAACTGCATTTTCCGTTGCCGTATATTTTGAAGAATATGCCAAAAATGTTCATCTTCTTAGCCAGAACTATTGAGATCTGCCCTTTTATTTCTTGTCCCACGTAGTATAGATTTTCCGGACTATCCAATTTTATTTTGCACTATCCATCTTGCTTTTGTAGTCGTACGCCATTGGCCGCGAGAAAGGCTGTGCAGTTTCTTATTTTAATTGGAAATTCTTGAACGCTAGTACTTTAAACTACGTTCACGTCGTAATCGCAAATTTTTCGCTAATGTGCATTCATTAGCAATAAACAAATAGCAATAACTCGAGAACGAATGGAAACCGGACCGCCGCCACAACTACCCTATTATCTTCGAGTCAGCCTGTCATCGCGCACTGAAATAAATTTCGTAAATTGCTTTCGTGGTAGAGAGGCGATGAATAATGTTATGTCTGCTCTATCAATGAATGCGTAATCAATGGGCCAGGTCAGACGTAGTCGTAAACAGGATTGCGACCTATTTCAACATTCAGTTTAGCTGAACCCTGTCTGAGATCTACATGGTCCAACATTGCACCCAAGCTAACTTTGTGTACGATACACATTAATTCACTGTATGCATATCACTGAGTCCCTTTCATTGTTAGTCGTCGACAAGTGAAGACGAGTAACATACATGAGATGTGCGTCCTCACCATTTTCATCCTGAGACCAAGAACCCATTTCCAGTCTCTCATACGAGATCTTTCCCCTTGAGCTATCGATGGATGAATGACTGTCTTAAGACTTAGGAAATTTTCTGAGGCGCAACAGGTACGCATTTGTTGCAGTGCGTGCGGCTAGTTCGTTAGAAAATTTCCAGGACTCATGTGTCTTCTTTTCTTCCTCTCGACGTCGCGTCCTTCTCGTCTAAGAAAACTGGATTTACCTGTTTGAAGCCGGCAACAAGCTGAAGCATATGACCTCTGCAAATCTTTACCGTAAAGACTTTCATCTGTAAAAATTGCCACGATAATAAATTTTGTTTTAATGGAAATAACTATATAAATGACTGAAGTAAAGAACGATATCTTCTTCTTCTTCTTCTTAGCACTACAGCCCTTCTCGGGCCTTCACTTCCTGAAAACAGCGCCTCCAACTGTCTCGGACCATTGACCGCGTCTTCCAATTCCGAAATCCGAGCAGCGATGAACTGTCTTCGTCGACCGAGTCAGACCAGCGTTTCCTCGGTTTCCCCACTGGCCTCCGGCCTTCAGTTCTCCCAACGAATACTTTCTTGGGTATCCGTTGTTCGTCCATACAATTCATGTGTCCAGCCCATTCTGGTTCGTCAAAAATTTCATACAGCTCATGGTTGTATCGAATTTGCCATTGGTCCCCGTCTAACTTCGCTCCGATTATTCGCCTCAGGACCCGTCACTCAAAGGCGTTCAATATATTTACGGATGCTTGAGTTAGGGTCCATGTTTCACACCCATAGCATAACACAGGTCTTATCACAGATTTGTATACTTGGAGCTTTGTTTTTCTGTGTATACAGCTGGTCTTCAAGATCGTCAATACTGAATAAAATATTTAATTTGCGAGCTGTATTCTTCGGCGTATTTCGTCTCTTTCATTACCCGTTTTCGTTATATTGGCGCCTAAATACACAAATTCGCTAACATTCTCGATACTGTATTCGCCAAGTGTGATATTTTGTGTATTTGAGGTATTTTTCGTTGACTGCGTCATGAGCTTTGTTTTATTTTCATTGATTTGTAGCCCTACTGGTTTTGCTTCGCTGTCGAGTTTCAGGAAAAGTTCTTTGGCAGTTATTAATGACCGTGACAGAATATTGATGTCGTCCGCATAGGCTACTAATTGGCTCGACTTGTATAGTAATATACCTCGCGTATCGACATGTAGCTTCCTTATGACGTACTCCAGAGCCAAATTGAATAGCAATGGGGGCAGCCCATCTCCCTGCTTTAGTCCGATATTTGTGTCAAAGGCATTGGTGAGTTGGTTATTGATGCGGACTTCTGAGGTCGTCGACGTCATTGTAATTTCGGTAAGATGGACTAATTTGGCTGGGATGCGAAAGCAGAGCATTATTTGGTACACTACGTTACGATCAATACTGTCGTATGCTTGCTTGAAGTCAACGAAAATTTGGTGTACGTCTATGTTGAACTCCCAGCATTTTTCAAGTACCTGCTTGACTGTGAACAGTTGGTCTTTTGTTGATCTACCTGCCTTAAAACCACCTTGATACTCACCAATAATACTGTTGGCGTATGATCTGACTTTATTTTCTGAGATTTTAGAAAATATTTTGTACGCCGTAAAAAGTAGTGATATGCCTCTATTATTTTCGTACTGTAGCTTGTCTCCTTTTTTTGTGGATAGGAAATATAATTGATTGGCTCCACTCTTTCGGCATATGTTCTTGTTGCTGAATTTACTGGATGACTTTGTGAATAGCTTGATGAACACCACTGCCACCATATTTGATGAGCTCCACTGGAATCTCATCGATGCCCGGCGCTTTATTATTCTTTTGGGCTTTGATGATGGAACAAACTTCATCCAGAGATGGTGGGGCAATGGAAGCTCGCCGCAGACATCTATAGGCTCCGATGTTCTGGAGCTGTGCGGAGGATTAAGGATGTTCTTGAAATATGATGCTCATCTTTCTTTAATCTTGGTTTCATCAGCGACGATATGGCCGATGTCATCACGACAGAGCGTGGTTTTGGGCTGGTAACCACGTTTCAGGCTCTTCAGTACTTTATATGCTTGTCTTGTGTTGTTGCTCGCTAAACTTACATCTATTCTTCTCAATTGGTCGTCATAGTATTTTCTTTTATATGATATATCAATTTCTAATCTTCTTTCTAAATATATGTAATGATTTTCGTTTCAAATCGCTCGAACGAAATGGGAACCGACCTCTCATCGGTTCTAGACGTGAAGTCTTGGGACGTGACAACGGACTGTACCCTTCAGGTCAACAAGTCCGGACACCCTTAGTCTACTCCGAGTTGGCTGCTGGCTAGCTAGCTAGTTTGGAGAGGAGTTCGGTCGCGGGTCTTGCGCGAGCAGACTAAGTCCGGAATACAAAATTTCAGCCACCGGTTCACATGCCCGATTTAATAACGCGTCGAAAACACAATCATGCGGAAACGAATCCTATCTCTACTTGATTCCGTATTTCTTCCATTTCTTCAGACAACACAAAAAAACTGGCTCTATTTTCGCGTTCCCGAATATCACGACGCGGTACCGAAAAATATACTACTCTAACTCGAAACCGGAACAACCTACTCTAATAAAAAAAAACGCAAAACAAATTATGGTACCGCGTACCGAGCACGACGCGAAACCGACCATCCGCGGATTTCTACAACCCTACCCTCGTAACGGCATACTAACCGTTCGCTATCAGTCCCTTTTTTTATTATTATTAAGTCTGTATACCTCGAAATACTAACTAACTAACCTAATACTGTAATCAACACCGAAATATAGATTAACTAAAGAAAGGCAGAGAGATTATTTAGTTTCTGGTTGTTTACTGATAACTTCACATAAAATAATTTCGTGATAAAATCTGATATCTGAATTTATCATGTTTTTTGTTCTAAATGTTTAATATAATATTTTTAATGTAAAGCACTTTTATTATCCTAGTAATTGATTTTTTTCTTTTTTCGCACATTTTAATTATTTTGTCTCGAACTTTCATTTAAGCTTGCATGCTTTCAGTGTTTGGTTTCAAATCTTAATCTTTCCAAAACTACCGAGAAATAAGTGCTAATGTGTGATACAAATTTGAGATAAAATCATTTTTTTCGGTCATTATTCATTTAGATAAAGTTAAATAGAATGATTATTCAATTTTGCTATAAACGTAACTAGTGGAAGCCATTTGTAGGTAAATAGTTATAAATCTGAGTGAATGCGAAAAAGTTTTTTTCCCTTTTTTTCTATTTAATTTACTTAAAATTTGGGAAAATATTTCGTTTGAAATATTTTTTGAATGTACAGTCCTTAAAACGGATCTTTTAATGCAAAAACTGTGCTCAAAATAGAAGTCAGAAAATTTGAAAACCTATTCTTGCTACCTAGCAACATCACTCAAAAAAATTTTTTTTTTGTGTTTTTAGTGTAAATTGAAAATACTTCCACTCTTTGATAAAATGCCTAAATCAATCTACAGTATTGTTATTTTTATGAAGTCCAATGCATGCGTACTGATCAAACGCATTAAAATCTTATTTAATTAATAGTAATTCCAAATTAATTCATTATAGAGGTTCAGGGAAAACAGTTTTTTTTCGTTGTTAGAATAACTCTACGATGTAAGTGCTACCAATTTGATTCAACTTACATCCGAATACTATGTATTGAGTGGAATTCACTTTATTAAAAATGCTTGACAAATATCTACGTCGGCCAGTAAATCATAGGAATAGGAAACTTAGATACTACTATGAATTCGTTGTATGAATCCACTAGGTCCAAACGATTTCCGATTTTGGACACAAAAACCTAGCTACCAATATTAAATGGAATATGGTTTTACAAACCACTTCATACAGATAAAAAGAATTGCTTTTAAACTGGCGTGATAATCTCAGACTAGATAACTTCAAGGCAACTAATTGAATTCCTGGCCGAAACCGATCGAACATAGGAATTATGAAGAATTTACTTCAATCCATGTGAATTATCACTCACTGGAGGATTCAAATGGAGCAATGAATTATAGTGATACTCCTAAACTAGTTACTTGTGCTATTCAATTTAAAATTGATTTTCAAAACCTCAACCAAACAAAAATTTAACGTACAGGCCTCTGTAGAGGGTTGAAAACAAATTCATTATTTCTACAAGTGATAGAACTTTAGTGGCGATTTGTAAGATTCGTCCTGCATCATCTGGATAATCCTTAACAATTAGGCTAACTTTACTTACAATGACGTTGTTTACGCTAATTAATGGAACATGACACATTTTCCAAGAAAGGAAAACAAGATTTTGCTATGACTCTTACTTTAGCTATCTTGCGGCGTGAGTGGTCTCTCTAAGACTTTTTAAATTACTGCTATCCCATCATCACGTTCCTGTTCACTACTAGCTGATAAATTGTAGACTCTTTCTGGTGTAAATAATGTGAAACTATAACCTTGATCTTTCGCCCCAGTTGGCGCTCCAACACGAACACTATAGCTATCCAAATAATGGCCTAGAAATATTTCTCCTTTCGGATATACATCCAACGGCTCATCATGGGACATTAATTTCCGATTATCTAGAGTAAACGAGCGCCGTTTATATCCATCACTGGGCCGTGGACCTGTTTTTAAAAGCCATCCTTCTTTTGTGAAGTCACGTGTAGTTCAGTATCACCCGCCTGTTCGGAAATACAGTTATTTGAAAATATAGGCAAATAGGGTTGCACTTACTGTACACGCGACTAAACCGGGAAAAAATATGAGGCACACACAAGTCTTGGCCACAGGGAACCGGCCTACAGTAGACTCACCGAACCAAATTATCGCACAGCCAGGAACGAAACTGAAGCTGGTAAACTTTCGTCCCATGGGAAGGAAGGCGGTGGCGCATTCAAAACTAGGGCAGAGGCACTTCAATAAAGCTAAATTAAAGATGGGAAACTCGAGAACAACTTCTCTATCTTTCTAATCCTTATTTGTAACACCATGAGCAAACTCCTTCGCTTAGCTGTAAAAATGAAAATCGCGTAACTGTAACACCGCCTAATATTTTCAATGTACTTCCGACCGGCAAACTTCAACAGAACTCGAGAATGCGCGAACTGTTCTGCGTAGCAAAAAGAATTACGTGACACTCGAAGACAAAACTGAAGTAGGATGGGAAGTCATACGGTGGTACATTGCATATGTCGCCTACTAATGGTCATGTGTGTGGTAGTGACGTCAGCTGCCATATGGCTTCTCATCCAACGTCAAGTTTCACACACATGACCACCTTCCTCTCAGCCGACCAAAAGCGGTTCAGGAACAGCGAGAGGTTAGAGAGTGCGTTCCGATTTCGTCGACGTCGATAACGACTGACTAATAATCGCCAGTGGCGTAGGGCCGATTCATTACATATATATATATATATATATATATATATATATATATATATATATATATATATATATATATATATATATATATATATATATATATAAGAATAAAATCTAAAAAATCATTATTATATCAACATTATTTTTGTTTATTGCCCACACTAAATTCTGTATTATAAAAAAAACAGTGTTGCGTATATTAAGCGCGCGAGCTACAATTTAGTTTTTCCTCGAAAATAAAAACTATCTTTTTAGTTTTAGTTTATTGACCAAATAATTTGCATAAAATTACAAATCACTATGCCAATTCCACAGAAGTAATCGAGATTACCTGTTCGTGGTCTTGGTATAAAAGTACGACTTACAGACTAAAAGTAAATATAATGGAAATAAAATGATTCTTTGTTACAAAGTTCACTTCAAAAATCAGAACATTCTTCACGCACTGTCACACTTATCGCTTGCACGTATTATATAGTAAATCTAATAAAACTTGAATCTGCAACCCTATTCGAGTAGCGTCTCGATCGAACATGGTTCATCAATGTTTGTTGTTGTTTGTTTTTCGATGATGCTGAATCATATTAGCTCGAAACTTTTCGTAATGATTGCTTTGTATGATGTAATTGTTTAGATTTATTATAAGTGCTTATTGCTGTTTGTTTGTTTGTTTGGCAACAGTAACCTGTGCGATTGTTTGGACATGTAACAAGAACGTTTCTTCGAAAAGCGGTCATCTGGCCACCATCGATAAAAAGAGATCTATACAAAATGTCGGTAGGTTTAGTGATAACACTCAGTTGGATCCAAAACATTGTTACTAGGCATTTGTAGAATTTCTGAACAATATCGTGGGTGCTTTCGTAAATTAAAGGGTAGCTTTTTCGTCGGATAGTAAAAATTGGGTAGAATCATCTAACAATGGTCTGAATTTATATTTTCCCTCCAAGATTTTCAATAAAACAAAAATTCATTAATAATATTATTTTGAAAATGTTGTTAAACTAGAAACACAAAATGATATATTTTTTCCTTTTTCAGTGATAACCGTTTGTTGATAATTCATGGATTGATTGATGAAAATGTTCACTTCTACCATACATCACAATTAATCACGTCGCTGATCAAAGCAAATAAACCCTATCAACTTCAAATTTATCCAAACGAGCGCCACTCGCTGCGGAATTTGGACGCAAGCAGACATTATGAAACGAAACTGTTATCCTTTCTCCAGAATAACTTATGAGTTTAATTTTATTTATTCTAGATTAAGATCAAAGATCGGAAATCGCATACTGGAAGTAACACAACTGCAGATAATTTTTTATCGTTAAATATAAAGATTTTATTTTAAATTTATAAATGCTTAGGTTGGAATACTCCCCATAAAAAGACGTTGATAATTTTGTTAATATTTCGTTGTAATTTCTTATTTCTCGTTTGAAAATCAAAAATATACATTTTTTGTATCATAATTCTACTCCTATGTCAAAGCTGCTGACTGAAATAGTTTTATAGAAAGGTCTAATTCGTCAAATCGCAGCGAATATAAGATTAAATTGACAAATTTTATTCACTTCGAGCTAACTTATGTTCGAAATTTGCATGACTAAATTTCGATGGTAAGAATAGTTTTAAGAAGCAGATTAGGCTCTATTTACGGCTATAAGCTTCGGATATTGAAAATGAGTGTAAAGATCACAACTTTGGAAATCCTTTTAAGAAAGCATTAAAGAAACAAGGTTGTACTTACATTTTCTCTCCAATTGCTATCTTTTAATTCTTTAGGTTCTTCTTAGAATTAAAAACGAAGAGAAACGAAGTGGATATTAATTCTATATTTTTAATAAGAAACTTTAAATTATAGAATGAAATTTTTACTAAGTCATTAACATTAACGCCCATATATTGCGGAATTGCATGAAGTAAATTTAAACATATGCCATACAATAGATTTGAAGCGGAGTGAAGAAGCGATTTCAATGTATTTTCACGACCATATATTTTTTGAAAGTACTTTAATGAAATTCAGAAAACTTAATTCAAACGTAAAATAAAGAAAAGTAAGGCGATTTTGGCGAAAAGTATTTAAAGACGATAATTTCCTATAGATAGTCAATACATATAGCATATTTTTTTTGGTTTTTACTGTTGGCACGCTTATTTTAAATTTATCTTTCTCTAACCTCCATATCTGCTCAAAATATTCTAGAATGCATATAATGATTTTGATATAGACAAAATATACACTTACTACATTATCAATGCATGGGCAAATGACCTCGACTGGTGCAGTTGCACGTTAATATGTTGCAACTAATCGGGTGTTTGCCTGTTCCCGTTCAAATTTAAATTTTTTAAAATCTTGAAATGATTGTACATGAATTGTGGTTGAAAATTCTTAAAAAAATTGTAAATATGCCTCTTGCCTTTTGTTGAGCATGTGACATTGTATATTTCTTGTCTTAAGTGAAAATTTCGCAAGTCAGTATTTGTAAATTTTGCTTTCTTTTTAAAAAATAAAATTTAAAAGTATTTTAAGTTTTAAATATTTCGAATATTATACATTTGTAAATTTTAAATTATTACCCTTTTGTTCGTAATATTCTGTTTGAATAGTTTTACTCAGAGTTTGTTATCTCTTTTATAAGTCTAAAAGAACAATTAAAATATAATTTATTTGAGCCTATCATGCTTTGAAAAGATTGTTTGTTTGCTTTATTCTTCTGCTTTTTGAGAGATAACGCTATGATTTGGTACTCCCTTTAATAGTATTGAATTTGTATTACCAGTAATGGCCAATAATGATTTTTTTGTTTAGGTATCGCTTTCAGTTCATTTGAGTCAAATCGATTGTTTTTTTTTTTTTTTTTTTGACCAATAGATTCACTTAAATGGTTATTTTTGATCAGAATCCAGAGTAATAAGATTCGAAAAATGCTTTATTTTTGCAGGCTGCATCAGAATGCAGGCATTTTACTTTTTTTGTGATTTAAATAAATCGACCAGTGAATGTTAATAATTATACTTTTTATTTAATTATTTAAAATGCGAAGGTTAGATCGTAAAGGAAACTTAGTGCAATGAACTTTCTTTTCGAAAGTTGGTATGAGCAATTTTTAAGCTAATATCTAAATACTCTAAATAAAATGACAAAAAATCGAAATCTTCACAGTTAATAATTGGCTGGATGATGCTATCGAAAGCTATCTTGGAATTTGTTAGACACCCTATGCCTGTGCCTGTTATGAGATGGTTGATCTTTTCATTCAATTCTAGTGATATTATTAGCTTTAGGAGTGATTCACATTCTTGTGATATGTATTGTATTTGAACAGGCTTGTATAATAGTTATTTTACGGTGTTTGTATGCACGAATGAAACAAAGACTAGAAATAGCCCAAAAGTGTGCAATTCAAAAAACGCTTGATTAACCGAAAAATTTCGACTGCGTTGAAGTACGCTGTCACATAAAACGTGAAATGCTTTTGCACTAAATTGTGTTTTAGATTAGTAGTTTTAGTAAGTTAACAACTATTTGTTCAACGATTCATTTGCTATTGAATTTTTGATTCAAGTATGTGAAGTGCAATAAGATTTGTTAATATATGTTTCAAGTGCATAAAATTGATAGCAATAAAACTTATACATATAAGATAAACTTAATGGATCTTTTAATTTTGGTCGAGTAACCAGAAATAAATGCATGTCCTAAAAATATGTGTTCAGTAATGATATACAATTGTAATGTGAAATTGTATATAAATACTGTAAATTTGCCTAGAAAATAATTGACAGTAATTACAATAAGTTAGAAATAAACTTATGTATTTCGAGATTCTAGTCTGTATTTTGTAGTGTTTTAGAAATATTTAAACCTTAAATTGGGATTATAATTTCCTTTGCAATCCAACTGAGCTCTGTTCCATTCATATGACCTTTTCTATACTCTTTGGGTACATGGATGCATGTTTCTTGTGTCGTAGGAAATCAATTTTAGGCTTGCAATCATATAAGAGTTAATTTTATCTACGAGATTAATGCCACTTTCCTCGGTGCCGTGCCTAAATTGAAAAATAACTGTTAATAGTTAAAGGACACTTAACAACATGTGGACCAATCAAACGAGAAGTAAAAAGATGATATTCATCGAAATCTTCCCTTCCATCGTGTGTTCCCATCGAGTCCTCGGTCTTCCCGCTGGATCTCTACTCAATTCTTTAATGTTCTTTTGGGTAGCCGGTTTTTTTCTATTCTTTCTACATGGCCCGCCCATTGCAATTTGCGTAACTTGATGCAGGCGGAGACGGGTGGTTTGTCAAATAATTCATACAAATCATCATTGTAACGTTGTCTCCACTCTGTTCGTTGTTTCCCTGGGCTGTAGATTTTCCAGAGCTCTTTTGCGTTCAAATATACCCACTGCCTTTTCGGATTCGCTCGTCAGGGTCCATATTTGACTTCCATATAGAAGCACAGGTTTGGCTAGACATTTTGAGGAAATCTAAGACGATTAGTCGATATGCATAGATTATTAAAAAAAATAGAAGAGTGACTTAACTGACTCAGGGAAACAAACGGATATACTACGAATATGTTTCGGAAACTTCAGCACCCTTATCAGTAACCAAGCGATATTATTTGCTCTTACAATTGTTCAAAAATTTCTAAATCTACTTTATTGCCATCTCCATCAATTCTGTATTGCAGGAATGCTTACTTATAAGATTTGATCATATTATGGTGAGAATGAAGACTATCAATATATTAAAGACTACTATTGGGTTCATTTGTAACCGAAGAATAGCGAAAATATATCCTTCCGCTATCATACGAATATTTTTGCATATCGAAAAGCAGAGACCAGCTTCCATGGGACTGAAGCATCGATGCAACACTAAATGCTTCATACACTTTAGCTCCTTGTTCCTTCGTGCTGATTTAAAAGGTTTTTGTCTGCATATTTGAAGTATTCTCGACAAGTAGGATTTTATATCTTGAATGGTTGCCTCGGATAAAAATTTTTTTTAGTGGTTTACATTCTTATATCGGAGATTAGTCTGAAAAAAAAACAAAGTAATTCGAAAAATCACTTTCGAGAGCCCACATCTTCTGACCTCACGAGGTTTGGTAAACGTTTGGTTAATTTGCTGTGTAAATGAAAGGACAGACATGTTAAAACTCAGCCGATGATAATAGGGTTTGAAAAATCAATTTCATGGCTGCTTGTGCAGCAGTTCCCAAGTTCAATATTCCTTGGTGGATGTTGATATGAAAAGAAAAATGCAGATAAGTAACACCATCTGGCAGAGTAAAGGAGCACTTTTGGATTTGATAAAGGTTATGTTAAAAAAGTCGAGCCAGCGCGTGTTCAGGCTTTGGTTGTTACAGATGTACGAGTATCTGAATTATTTGGCATTGTAAAATAACCTTGAGTATAATCAATGGAGATTGAACAACTAATTAACAGGTTATGGACCCAGGCCACATGTGTATCGTATTCTATCTCGAGTGGATCCGGAATTGAATGCCCGAAGAACACGTGCTGGCTTTTATTACGTCTGAGTTGGAACGACATGGCTGCCAGAAATAACTATAAAATACAAGTGGATAAACTTCGAGGACCCGACGACTGGGCAAAGTGGAAGTGGCATATTTCGCGAGTCCACACATGCATGGTCGCAATGGTGAAATTGGACGAATTGAAGTTCGAATTGCTTCAACACTCGCCCTACTCACCATGCCTAGCTCCGAGTGACTTTTTTTGTCCCCCAATATCTGGGTGGGAAAAAATATGGGTCAAATACTGAGGTTGAAGAAGCAGTAAACCTGTATTTTTCAGGTTTACCTAAAGAATATTGTTCTGGTGGCCTGAAGGATTGGGAAAAGCGTCTGACCAAATGTATTGACTTGCGTGGAGACTATGTCGAGAAATAAATTTGCTTGGCTTGAATTATGTGTTTTTCTTTAAAAGGCTGGAAACTTTTCAAATGACCCTCAAATGCTGATCGAGTCGTTTTTCCGCGTGTTGCGCAACGACAAAGAAGACATCAGTCGCGAAGTTGCAGAAGTTATTAGTGGATTTAAATGATGAACTTACCAGAATTCAAGAAAATACTTTATTTCAGAGAATTTTGAATGGTCGGATTATATCTACGTTGGGAAATGAGTATAACAATTTGTAAAGACTTGAGATACGACTATAATTGGAAAAATTTTGCGGGATTCAATTACGTGATCCGAATCGACTGCGTTTGTTGCATGGGTTGGTCCTTACAAGAAGCCTCATCATCAAATCAAAGAAGAATGCTCAACGTGCAAAACAGAAGTTTCTATGCTACAAATGTAAGCAGTTGGGACATTGGGGAGCGAAGTGTTTGGAAAAGAAAACAGATGGCGGTGTTAGCAACAAAAAATCTGTCTGATGCAAGTGTGGCGTTTATGACGAATGTCATGGGTACCTCAGTCCAAAATAACTTTGTTAAAGCCGACAACTGGTACTGCGACAGTGGCGCCACAGATCACATCACCACGAATAAACAGTACTTTACATCGTATGAGATTATTGCTGTTCCTAAAAAGATTTTGGTCGAGAAAGGAGATTTAGACATGCTGGCTCATAGGCAAGGAAATGTGAACATTCAAGTGCGGTTGAATAATGCTGGGTCGAATACCGTTCTGAAAAACCCTTTGTATGTTCCTGAGGCGTGCCAATTTGCGATCCGCGAAAGCTACTGCTAAAAAGGTTTTTCTACCAGACTTGATTATCGAAGTGTCACGATTGAAGATCGTGTCACTGAAAAAAAATGATGACTCGATACGTCAGTCATGATCTGTATATACTGGGTATGCACATCGTGAAGCAGGCGCAACCCGTTCCAAGTGATTTGATGACATCAGCGCCAACTTCAAGTTTATCATGAACGATTTGGCCATCAACATAAACAACACGTGAAGAGTGTCCTGAAGCAGATGAACATCAACGTGGACGGGAGCAAGGAGGAATTCTGCGATGGATGTGCACTTGGTAAAATGCATAAGATGCCCTTCAAGAAACGAATGAATTGACCGATGGTAACCGGTGAACACATCCACGCCGACGTGAACGGATCCATGTCAACTAAAGCTTTTAGAAAGGGACGCCGCTACTTGTATTTTAAAGATAAATTTGGCAAGCATCGTCGAGTTTTCTTTTTAAATTAGAAAATTGAAGTTTACACCGCTTTGGAGCAGTTCTTAAATGAAGCCACAACGAATGGACATGTCATTAAGCAGCTGAGACGTGATGGGGGAAAAAATTTTACAACAAGAGGGTCTCTGAACTGTTAGCAAGCAGGGCATATAGCACTAAATTATTACGCCGTACACACCAGAGCAAAATGGTGTTGCGGAGCGTGAAACTAAACTGTGAGAGTCCAAAACAAGTCTCCCTATAAATTGTGGAATAGCTTAATAGGAAGTCTCAGTCACCTGAAGATTTTCGGAACAGAATGCTACGTGCAAATTAAGAATTTTCGCTCAAAATTCGACGACAAAGTTGTTAATGGAGCCCTGGGTGGATACGTGAACGACAGAGATAGATTCAGGGTCGGGATTCCGACTCAAAGGAAGATTGTTTGGGCCCACGACGTGAAATTCAAGCCTGAAGTTGTCTGAAATATGCTCATGAACGCAGACAAATTTTAAATTTCAGGTGAAGAGTTCACAGCAAACGATGTACAGAAACAAAAAGAAGTCAGCGAAGATGGAAGGGAAGAATAGAGTGAAGCTGAAGAATTTGCCTCAGTGCCCAGTTCCAGAGGAATTGATGTTCCAGTTGAAAAAGAAGCCACAGAAAAAAGTGAACCTACAAGAAAAAGCAAACATGTAAAAGCTATATTTGACGGACAAACGATTTAGAGTATATATAAACCGAGTCTGAAGCCATGATAAAACCAACTACTGAAATGAGCATGATTGGGTAACCATATTAATTCTTGCTGTAAACAGCCTAGCTGCTTCAAACTGTCCCTGTTAAGTCACACCCAAATTGTAGCGCTATACGATATTTGGAGACAATTACCAGAAACTGTGACACATGTTGCAGCTATGAAACCGAATATAGCAATTTTCTAAAAGCCTGCCAGGCTTAGCTAAGGAAATTGCTGAAGGAGATCGAACGCTGAAGGTCGGAAATGGATTCCGAAAAATTCATAAAATTAAAAGGAAGCCGTTTTATTTCGATGTGTTTCTTGTGACCATACGGGTTTGCGTTGGGTTTGGGCAGACAAGTCACGAAATGACGATATGCCGTGATCTTGTGTTCTCTTATTTAAAAGATGAAGAAAGAGGTAGTCTTTTCAGTGAAAGTGGGGAAGGCTCCAGGTCCAGATAGTATTCCTGACTTGCTGCTCAGCGCATTCAACGCTTTCCTGCGGGACGGGGTTTGCCAGTACGATGGAAGGTGGCGAGGCTCATACTGGTCAGCAAGGGGATGGAAATTCCGGATCGCCGGCTGCATATCGCCCGTCATACGTGCTAGACACTGTTGGGAAAGTGCTAGAGAAAATCATGAAGGGAAGACTCACTAACGTGATTCGTGCTGCTGGGGACCTATCTCCTCGGCAGTACAGTTTTAGAGCAGGACACTCCACCATTGATGCGGTTGCAGAGGTGGTGAGCCCGGTCCAAAAAGCAGAGGCGTATTGCCGCACCAAGTGACGGATCGTCCTGTTGGTGACACTCGACGTTAGGAACGCCTTCAACTCCGCTAGATAGGCGAATATACTGGATACACTGGAAAACCCTTTCCAAGTTCCAGAATATATAATACGGCTTTTAAGGGACTACCTGAAGGACCAAAGCCTGCTTTACGACACGACACAGGGCCAGCGAAGGATGGAAATGACATCGGGTGTTACGACGGGCTTTTGCGACTGGAGATGCGAGATGAGTCGCGCTTTATCGGCTATGCGGATCATGTTGTGGCTCTGATAGCTGGACGCACCATTGAACAAGCGTAACTTAGGCTAGGTATGCTAATCCGCCGAGTGAGAGACTGGATGACTGGTCGAGGGTTCAATTTAGCACCGGAGAAAACCGAAGTGGTCATCTTGGCAAAAAAGAGAAAGATGATCAGTATTGGAGACATACTAATCGAATCGAAGTCAGCGGTGAAGTACTTGGGGCTACTGATTGACTCGAAGATGAGTTTCTCTGAGCAAATCAGGGCAACGGCTGAGAAGGTTTCTGTGGGAGTATGGGCTCTGAGTTATGGCCAACGTAGAGGGACACAACTCGTCAAGAAGATGCCCCTTGAGGAGTGCTACTGTACGGAGGAGAAATATTGGGCGACGCTCTCAGTAAGGAGGCATACCGATAACGCTTGGCACAGGTGCAGAGAAGAGGAGTACTGAGGATTGCATCTTCGTATACGACACTCTCTGATTCGGTGGTGAGAGTTCAGGCGTGATATCTGTTGCCCTCCTAACTAGAGAGCGCCGGGCTATTTACCTACGTCAAAACGAGGACGGTTGTCTGTGAAGAGAGATAGCGCTCACTCAACGATTGGTAGCAGTTTTGGGTGAATTATACGAAGGAACCGAGGGCTGCATGCCTCATCTTGGATGTGAGGCCGTGGCTAAATCGAAGGCATGGTGAGACTGACTTCTATCTGACCCAGCCTTTGAAGAGGCATGGGTGTTTTGAGTCTTACCTGCACAAGATTGGTAAGTCACGGTCCTCCGATTGCCGTTTTTGCCCAGGAGAGGAAGACAATGCCTGCCACACATTTTTTGCGTGCACAAAATGGGACAGGCTACAAAAGGACCTCCACAGGGAGATAAGAGAGGTGACCCCGGATAATATAGTCGTGTTGATGCTCGGATCGGTTGGCAAACGGAATGAGGTGGCACATTTTGCTCGGGCAGTCCTTAAAGATAAAAGGGACTCATAGCAGTCAGTGGCATCGGGGCTGAGGGATCGCTCGTCTGGCAATTCCTCTTCCGCTCTCGCTAGAAGAGGGATCCGCCAACTTGAAGACAACGCATGGCGTAACGAAAAGAGACCTGGCCCGAAGTAATGTGTCAAACGGTTCCAGGCAGAGTTCTCAGGTTGACAGGGGAGGTGTTTAGTGAGTAGTCCAGTCGCTTGCGAACACTCAGTGCGTAATCGCCTCCCAACCACAAAAACCACCTCGGAGCACGTAAATTAATAAAGGCACTGGTTGAAACAGATATACCGAAC
This sequence comes from Odontomyia ornata, assembly GCA_963969285.1. NCBI lineage: Eukaryota > Metazoa > Arthropoda > Insecta > Diptera > Stratiomyidae > Odontomyia > Odontomyia ornata. Next base: position 175,576,855 of record OZ017738.1, read on the forward strand.
AGTAAAGTCGGCTACCGTGAGCATGAAGACCAGCTATGATTCAAAAATAAACGTACCCAAGCTCTAGCAGAATGACTTTGTGTGGCGACAAGGTAGATCTCTGAGGCTGCAGCTCAATACCCAATGATAGGGAGTCCCTGAGTCGGATATCTCATACAAAAATATCGAAAACCGAAAGTAACATTGAAAATTGTGCGCCTCAGAACGTCTTACCTTGCCCCAATTATAGTCAGAATGGCGTTCGTATGGCTGGCGAAACATGTTTTTGATGCACAAAGAACTGTGGTTGGGGCAGTGTTATACCTCTAAATAATCTCGTCTGTTACTGTTCCTGACACCCCCGTTACAAAAAAAATTATTAAATCATTAAAAACCGGACAACAAATGACATGAAAAAAAATCATTAGCAATTATTACGATCATCATAAAAACTCCCCGCAATCATCTTTATAAAACATTAACTTTTCTTCGTGCAGGTAGGATGATAACACAATACAAGAATGTGCCCATGAAGACTAGTCTCAATGATTCCTACTATAAAATGGAAAAGGGATCTGGTTTTTTTTGTAGAAGTAAGCGATAATGAACACATTAAATCTGAGTGAAATCTTTTTGGTGGGCAATAAGAGAAGTGTAGAGCTAATAAAGACATATCTTATTTCAATTAAAATAGTAGTCGTCCACTTTCATGGACATTTTAAATTATAGGCCACCCACCTTATACGCACAGCAAAGTATTTTCACCAATCATCTGATAAAGAACTCTTAGGGAAGAACAGAAGTGGCGAATGAAAACTAGTCGCATTATAAAGGGGTCACAACCTTCTGTGTCAACAAGCTGAACGAAAAGGCATTTAAACGGATGGCATTTAACAAGCTTGCAGTGAGGAAGAGGAAAGGTTAGGACATTTTCTTCTATATTGTTCGAGGCTGGTACACAAGTGTCTTTAAAAATTAAACCCATTTGAGGGGAGTTAAGAGCTTACGATGGCTTAATTATATACATATAATAGTATACGCTGGTTATCAAGTAAGACGACAATTCGAAGCGAACCCTCAAGATTGATAACTGCTGGAGCGAGGGTTGCTGTTGATTAGATTGCAAATGCAGCTGTTTAAATTTTTGCTGTACCAGTTGCTGTTGCTCCTGCCGACGCCAACATAGCAATATCTACTCTTCGTGCTTTTAAGAATATGGTGCCTTTCTTATGCCCGAGGCAGACTTCTAAGAAGATGTCGGGATGAATAGTTGGCGATGTTAGAGATTTACCAAGAATATGCTGAAGGCCCTATTGTTTTTGGGACTTTCTGTTCTGGTTAAATAAAATATTTGCCCTGTTTGCCCCGCTTATACAAGGTACATTTAATGTATCATTTGGTTTGCTAACTGGATTAAAACAGAAACATCCAATGCGTGAGCTGAGAGGAAAATTTCGGCAAAGTTGTTGGAAGCAGCCAAATTTTTTGCGAAAATTTAAGTTATATTTGGGAAATATATAATGATAAAAAATGCGGCGTATATCGTGAAATTCTTTTACAATGAACATTAGCTGATCTATTGAAATAGGAGTTTTTATAGATCCGTCAATTTTTAAAAAGTAGTGCCATGTAATGTATGCTTAGCCAATCGTTATAATGAATAACTGCGGTTTAACTGTATTCGAAAATTCCTTTAAAATTTTTCTCGAGACAATAATGAAAAGAAAGTAAATTTACTCTAATGAAATGGAAAGAGTATGTATTATTTTTATTCAATAAATACATTTTTTCATACAGATGAAGATTATATTATACACACGCTAAAATTAAATGATATATTTTTAATTACAAAAAATACTTAATTATTATGTAATATGTACAAACTTAATTTTCGGGTCCGCGGTAAATGCCGGCAAAAAGCACAGCTTGTGATAAATTATCATAAATTAAAAATAAGAATGGATGATCACAGAAAAATTGTGCAGGTTCTAATGGGCGGGAAGATCGGAAGCTGAATAAAACAGTAGCAGCAGCAGCAGTTGATCCTTCTTCGTCAACTTCAATTTTGGCTTTATGGACTGCGTCATCTAAGTTCAAATGCGTTTTTTCGGAAAATCCAGTAAAATCAGCTGTGCTTTCAAAAATGTTTCCAACTCCAATACGTTCAAGGATCTGCAATTAAATTATCAGCGTCAGTAAAATTTTTGCTTCATATATCAATTGCGAGATTGAATTGGCGGTTAAACCTACCGGCTTAAATTCCAAGGTTTTCTCAAAGGAGAATTTTGGTAACTTGATTTCAATTTCACGAGCCATGCCGTCATTCAGTGCTTGTTGAAGGCTTTCTGGAGTCAGTTTACTAAGGACATTCTCAAGAGCATTGGGCATGAAGGGAGGCAAAAAGATAACCATGGAAATGTGAGACTCCTCACCTTCATATGGTAATTCTAGGACGTGAGCTCCCAGACGTTCGTTCAAAGCTATTAAAATTCAATGAAAAATATTCAGTTTACGGATTTCATGATTTTTTAAAGTTCTTACCATGGTTGAAGCTTCCCTTCTTGTACATCATGTCAACAAAAGTTTGTTTCTCGGGTGATGTGAAAAAAATTTCCTTTTTAGTGTCAGCACCGTTGAATTTACTGGCCCAACTTCCTTTAAAGTACGCTCCGTTAGCTAGAACAAGCTTTGTTGCTTGTGTGATTGAACCAGGCACTAGAATGTCTTTGATATTTCCTCTTGTCACATCCTCCACCCATTGATTGATGTCACTGCGGCATTCTTCGGGTGCGGCGGCAAAATCTTTGGTTTCGAGTTCTTCGTTAAATAAAGACTTCATACAGTCCCTCAATTCGGTTTCCTTTGAAATGAAGATTTTGTCTGCTGAATTAAAGTCTATTGATGAATTTTTCGATCTTTGTGCCCTCAATTTTGTTTCGTAGTGAAATGCTTGCATAACTTGATACTTGTTATTGGACCAATTAAGATTCAAAGCATTTCTCAGACCAGCCTCCGTGTCGTTGCGGGCTCCAAAATAGGCGAGTAATAAAGCATGGAATGTACTGTATGGCGAAAAGAAAATATTTTCGCTGGGAGTGGCTTTGTTGATTGCATCCAGCAGTGATACTGTAAAAGCTTGCTCTCCGCTATACAAATTAAGGCGGTCGGTTTTGCTAGGGAACTGAGCAGCATCATTTTCTGTTAGACATTGCGGACTCACAGTTTGTAGTAATACTGCACAGAGTACTGTAAAGATTAATGGAATTTTGGTTCGCATTTTGGTTATCTGGGAAAAAGGAAAAATATATAATTGTAAGTGATCACAGTTCAATACGAATAAAAGTTCTTATTTAAATTAATTTTCTATAAAAAAATCAATGTTACTTCTTATTAATGGTTTCTTAATATAAAGGACGTTGATCGATCCAAAGGTAAATCAGGACTCAAGCGACAAAGTAGAATCATGGATTCAAAGGTAAACCAAAATTCAAGTGACAAAGTAGAATCATAGCATATCAAAGACATGTTTAACCAAAATTTATAAAAAAAGAACATTCAATTATTCCTTCTTAATGGTAGTGTTTTTCCTTATCCAAGAGATACTTGGGTATAAAAACTTTAGAAAGTAATGAGTTCATTTAGCATTCCCACTGAATAAAAAGTACACTGGACTTCGAAATGCACGTTTGGGGAAAACAATAAATAACTCGTGGATAAGGAAAAATGCTCCTGTTTTATTTACTTACTTTTTTTTAGTTAAAAGGGATTATTTCAAAAATAGTCTAAATTATGTAACTTAGATAACGATTCAATTTATGAAATGGGGAGTAAGAGCGATTCAGTAAGATTATAATGATGGCTAAACTAGCACATTTGTTGACGAAAATGGAATAGAGCACAAACGAGGATTAAATTGAGGTTGATATAAATATTGTAGAAAAGTTTACACAACATTTTCTTTCAGGTTACCTAGGAAACGTGATAGCGGAATTTTGAAGAATTTCTCCGATTGCTGTCAAAGAGTGCAAAGTATAACAGACAGCACATACCCATACGAGTTTATAGAGAAAAATGTTAAATTTACAAATCAAGCTATTTTCCTATCAAAGTTGTGTGAATTTCAACTTCTAAGGTATTTGTTATTGTTGTACACATAACAACCTACTTCCATGTTTTTTCTTTCACCTATAAATTGTAGGGGTTCATCTTGAGCTATTCATAAATAAATCCCTCGAGGGTTAATATACTATACTTTAAATGTTGAAGTTGGGGAAAAATAGCACAAGATTTTTCAATACTACCATTTTGTTTCACGATTACTGATGGTACTCGTTGAACAAATTCTCAAAGATATTCATAATACACATCCTTCTTGAAATATTAATGCACAACCGAATAAACCCGTGGTATCTAAGTCAATTGAAAATGCAGATTGTTCCATAGCCATACATTGTTGTTGTTGTTGTGACAAAGGCAAAATGAAACCACTACAACTTCGTTAAATACTACGTGATCTTTTAGAAATTTTCAGGATAGGTTAATCTTCTGTCTACCCATCTAATTGTCTAATTTTATCGGATTTAATATTACCCTTAAAGTTTTATTCACGAAAATGTAAAATTGATATTGCCAATGTAGAATTGATATTACTAACAAAGTCTAGCGAATTTCGACTTCTGACATATTATTGTTGTTGTGCTCATAAATACCTACTTCCATGATCTTTTTCTGATTTTTTTGGATGAATGGCGTCCAATCGCGAGAGTGGCAAGCGAAAATTTTGTACGTTTCTCCTCTCCTGCCCCCTCGACACTGATAAGGTAACTTTAATACCTGTTTTGAAACGCATTCATTAAGACCTTTCATAAGACTTCAACTACCTATAATGAAAATTTTTTTTCAAGGGATACCCCCCTTAAAACCCTTTGGATTTTTTTTGCCCCAAAACGTTGATCTTTTTACAAAGTTTGGTCGGTATAGCCTCTACTCTTTCGGAGAAAAACTACAGTGACACACAGACCGATGGGCAGATACAGATCGTGGTTTCAATAGGCTTTTGTGTTTGAATACAAAATCTAAAAATGAAAGAATTTTGGATTTATTTCTTCAAAAGTTCAAATCAACTCATATCAAATTCAACAAGATTAATTTGAAGAAAGAATGAATAAAATCTTTCTCAAAAACTTGAGTCTTGATATGCACAGCGTTTACTGAAAATTGGCAGCAAGCCAATTTCGATGACATCGTGAAGGAAGCAGAGAAGCAGGTTGAAAAATATGATGAAAAACAACCTTCTTAATGAAACGATGCAGAAATAAGTTTTGGACTAACTGAACGAAGTAAATCAAGTAATGCCGCAGAAATGGGTACAAATTTCATTTCATTGGTTTCGTAAGATTTTGATGGCATTCAACCCGGCTTGGAGTAAAAACTCTTGTTTGTTCTGGGGTTTTTAGAGGAACGTCGTTAGTTTTCGAGATGATGAAGGGTCAAGATCTGCATTTTTCCTATCAAATTGGGCTGCTGGGAAACTCCTTTTGTAGTTCCTGAAACTGTAATCGCACGAAGGGGCAGTGGCGATTTGACATTTTCAATTTATTGACCCGACATTGACAAAAGAGAGGATTTTCTAGTATTCGTTGCTTACAGATGTCTTTTTCAAACGCTCCTGCCACTAGTTTTCAAAAATTAAATATTTTGTTTAAAAGATCTGAAATCGGATCATACGCCACTGGTTGACCAAGGCAACCAAAGATGCTCTGAATTCTGGAGAGGTTCCGCATTTCACCTATATCCCAAAAAGTGAAAAAATAAGACGTTTATGTTGAAGGGCCTGGACTGTGGAGAGGATACGGTCGATCTCCTTCAAGTGCTCAAAAAAGCTGCACCAAAAAACGAATTCATTTCAGTTTAAAACTTTGCAACAAAAACATCGACCATCGAAAAGGAAAATTTGGCGCTTTATTTGGCACAAATTTCCAATAAAAGCAGTCCAAGTGCCCTTCAACAGATTAGGTAGTTGAATCTCAGAGTGGTGAGGTGGGAACGCCTCCAGAAAAGAGAAGTCAGTCAGTGTTGCTAGTGTCAATGATTTGGTCATCGCCTGCCAACTGCATCATGCACTATTGGCACGTAAATGTAAGGAAATTCATGCCCCTGGTGAGTACAAATTGATTCAGATGGAGCCTAAAGAAAACAATAAGTTGCTTCTTAAAATCTACCAGAAACTTAATCCCGTATCAGAAGGAATCAACGAACAAAATCGAAAATTAACTTTTTTTTTCAACGTTTACTTCTTTTAAATGCCTCAAACAAACTTGCCTTTTAGCCACATTCCCATAGATCGGCTTCGTCTCATCTCAGTCAACGTCAACGCCATTGTTACTCTACCTCGACCTGCCTATCTCCTTAAATTTATTGCTAAGCAAAGTCTTTACATAATACTCTTCACTGAAACCCACCCAAATGGCGATGGTGGGGGTGGTACCGGCATATTAGTTAGCAGACTGTCTATCGTTTAAGACATATTGATAAATTTGCATTCAAAAACTTTTAATTTCTTAATGTGTCCGTCATTAAAATTTCACTGCAACGTGGGGATAACCTCTTCGTTATCTCAGTCAACGGGGAGAAACTTTCTCAAGTTCAAGAAGGAGCGCGATTCCTTGTTTGAAAACTGGAATTGAACAGCCTGTATAATTATTATATGCTCCGCATATATCATGACTGAACACCAACAGTATTTCTGAAACCGTGGATAACAGAGAATCAATTGAGTACAGGTGCAATCTACTCGTATATGGCTCGGAGTTCGCAACATACTCTAGGACAAATTCATATTTACACCTTTGTATTGCTGACGCAGGACTTGAATTCTGATTTAATAATCTTCTTCGGAAACTGCAGGTGCTTTCTTATGATAGTGATCATGCTGCCATTATAATGGAAGTAAATCATGAATTATTATTTCAAGGACCTCCTTTATCCTCCCCACCGCTCCAAAACATCAGAGCCCATAGATGTTTCCAGAGAGCTTCCACTGGCCCCACCAACCCGGGATGAAGTTTGCTCTGCCATCAAAGCCCAAAAGAATAATAATGCGCCGGGCATCGATGAGATTTCAGTGGAGCTCATCAAATATTGTGGCAGCAGTGTTCATAAAGCTATTCACAAAGTCATCCAGCACATTTGGCAATAAGAACATATGCCGAAAGAGTGGAGGCAATCAATTATATTCCCGACCCACAAAAAAGGTGACAAGCTACAATGTAAAAATTATAGAGGCATATCACTACTTTGTACGGTGTACAAAATATTTTCAAGGATCTTAGAAAAAAAAATCGGATCATACGCCAACAGTATTATTGGGGAGTATCAAGGTCATTTTAGAGCAGGTAGATTCACTGTCAAGCAGGTATTTGAGAAATGTTGGGAGTTCAACAAAGACGAACACCACCTTTTCGTTGACTTTAAGCAAGCATACGACAGTATTGATCGTAACGTACTGTACCAAATAATGCTTTGCTTTGGTATCCCAGCCAAATTAGTCCGTCTGACCAAAATGACAATGACGTTGACGACCTCCCAAACCCGCATCCATAACCAACTCACTGAGAGGGGCTGTAGCGCTACGAAGTTCAAATTGAAAGTCATCGATTTAATTTAAAAAAAATGGATTGAGAAAAGTTTCATAGGAGATTTAATCGGGAATACCAGAAGCAATGTCCTCCTTCTGATGGCGGTAACTCTTACCCAGATGTTCCTAATGACACGAATCTAATTAAAAATGAAATAGATCTGCATTTGCCGAAGTTAGAGAAGCTGATATTGGAAGCAATTGAGAATGTAGTTCCCAAGTTTTAACATCGAAACAATATGGAAGGATATTAAACACCGGCCATCGCAAGGTTGAAAAGATTCTCACATGCGTCAACAATATTTATCGGCAATTTCTGGACTACAACCATCCCTCGTTGGCTCTGTCGAAATTCCACCTGTAGAATTTCCGAAACTTAACAAGTTCACACTCATTTAGTGGAGCCAGTAACCAATGAGTGGAGAAGCCGAGAGGTATTAGCCCACAGGATCCAAACGGCAGGGAATGTGTCAAATCTTAAGGTCACTAGCAGTGAGATAGATCTTCTAGATAGGGCTGGTATCGAAATTAATATGATTCCGGATACAGATTGAAATAGGATTATATGTAGCGGTTCACAAAAGCTTCTCTGAATAGAACTTATTTTGAATTGAGGGAGCCAAATATTTTCTTTTTATGAAACATTGATTTCCAACCTCATACCGAACAGAAACCTTCTTGGTTATTTTGTCACCTATAAAGAAATGTGTCTCATATTTTACAGGATAAACAACAAGAAATCATGTGGTATCGACGAAATTTCCAACACAGTACCACGAAATTCGCCTGAGTTGCTATCAGAAATAATTGTATATTGTTCAACAATATCTTGAACAATTTATGCTTCCCAAATCAAGATATTTCCGATCTTGAAGAAAGAAAAGGAGTATTTAAGATTGTGTGTTTGAAGTGATACTGAAACAAGTATTAAATGCCCATAACAAGAAATATGAGTTGATGCCGAAATGCCAGTTTGGATTCCGTGCCACCATTTGACCATACAAGCGATAACGAAAGTAACATCGGACATCTATTGGAAACTAAACGATAGAGAATGTGTCGGAGCGTGACTCATTCATATGGAGAGATCCTTCGATAAAATTTGGTTAGAAGAACTGATTTTCAGCTCCTTCAGGACAAGTTCCCCAGGCGCTTTATTGCTATCATGTGTAATATGTTGTATGAAAAATAGTTTCTAGTAGGTGATGGAAATATGACGACGATGCGCGATTTTAAGGTCTTAAATGGTCTACAACAGGAACAGTTACTGCGCCTGTGTTCTTCTTCATATTAACGTGTCGTCAATGCGATCATTCGTGGTATTTGCTGATGATCTGATTATTTATATGGCGGACGGAAAATCACCAGTCGTCCAAAGGAATTTTCAGAAAATGTTCAACAATGCGAAGGTCTACACGGGCAATTGGCAAATGAAAATAAATGCGCAAAAATGCAAAGCAATTTTGTTTCCAACAATTCCGCGGTTAGCTAGTCAAGACCTGACATCTAATTGGATTATTTTCACATTATGGCTAGTGAGAAAAATTCAGAACGGTTTTTATCTCGATCTGTATCTGTAGTATGATGAGCATGTCAAAACCATGCTCGGTAAAGCGCTTAAAGTTTTCATGTCACTTCGACGACTCTTCATTCCAGGTTTATTGATCAAAAGTTCCAAGTTATCCGTTACAAGGCTCTGGTTAGACCACTCTTGATATATGGTTGTCCTATTTGGTATAATCAGAGTACTAGTATAATGGAAATGCTACGAGTAGGCCTTCACGATAATCGATAAAAATATCGATATCGTATCGTATCGATTTTCGATACGATATTCAGTGGGACGATATCAATAGCCATACGATACAATTGATTTAGGAAATTGTCGATATTATCGTATCGCCGATAAATACGTCCCGATATTATCGAAAATATCGATATCGAAATGTAATACAGTTCCTCTATTAGGGATTGTAAAGTTGACTTCTATTTTAGTCGAAAGCACTGATGGTTTGAATCTGATCCATTTTCTAAGACCTTAATAAACTGCCGGGAATGAAATCCAGAAAATTCAATAATTTCATACTCGTATTACGTTTCAACTTTAGGTTCGCATTCCTTGGAAATCACGGCTAAGTTTTGCTCCAACTCTTTCTCAGGAAAAACCGACAAGCGCCTTGCGAATAGGGGAGGCAGTATAGCATAAGAGGGGTGATGTATAAAGAATTTCACCTATTAGATATAATTCTTTCTTGAAAAGAACAAGAACAAGTATAAATATCTCGACAAAGTTCATTATCCGGCCATATCGGCCGAGAAATAATAAAATGAAGGCCATTTTTGCCAAAAATCTGTGATATCTGTTCCGGCTGAAGTGAAGCTCCGATTTAGATGAAATTTGGCACAAAGGCTAAGATAAATATTTGAAGAAGTTTTCAGGAAACAAATTTCAGATATAACTGTAGTGATGAAAATGGCGGCGGATTCAATATCTCACCACGAGAAAAATTTGTTTGGTTAGTAACGCGCCTACGTTTATTGACCGATTTCGATGAAAATTGACACAGAGGCGAGTGTTATAAATTCAAATATGCTCAACAATATTTTATGATTAAGATTACACGGCATCAAATCCAAACAAAACCGGAAAAATGATAATTTCATTCTGATTTTGGAAGGAAGTGCATATTAAGAATCAGACTTAAAACGTGACTGTATACAGCCATTTTCAACACTAAAGAAGCATACATTACCAAAAAGGGCCGGCACAAATATCGAAATTTTTATGGCTCTCAAATGCTTACATTTTTCACCCGAACAACGTGAGATTTAGCATTGCGAAAGCTTGATACAAATTCTTTCTATTGAAAACATATGTGTGTGCGCGAGCGTGTGTGTTTGTGTGTGCGTGAGTGTGTGTGTAATAAAGCGATACAAATATTTTGTGCGCAATACACCAAAATCCATTGAACTGAGAAATTATCACGTAAAATATATTCATAGCTTTTCTAGCCTTTGTAATGTAACCACCACCTTCAGGTATTTAGTTCAAATCAAGTCGGGTAGACAGACCTACATTTGTGTCAGAAGGGTTTTGTACTCAAAATATGATATGCAGTCACCAATTATGAGCTAACTCAAGAAATGCTTCAATGGCATTCACATTAAATATTTGGTTTAAAGCAAAAACTAACATTACTTTCCTTTAAGAGAACGGAATTTCGTTGCGATACTACTTACGCTATTTCATCTCAAAGATATTGATATTATTCATCTTTTTTGAAAGCCCATGTGGTCGAAAAATCCAGTGTAATTTTTGTTGTACTCGGAGAGAATTCAAATGACTAAAACTTTCGTAAATATGTATTGTGGATGGGAGACCTCCACTTTAAAACCTTATAAACTGTTTTTTTGTACCTGAACTTTAGAGAGGATATCACTTCTGAACTGTTCACAAAATTACAAAATTGTGACTTATGTAGTTTCTGAGAAAACTTGCTGTGATACATGGACGGACAGACAGGTCGTGAAACTAGTAGGTTTTTATAAAAACTATTAAACAAAACGTTAAAAGGGATTTAACTGGTTTGTTTTTGCCATTTCATATAAAGATTCTTTAGCTTATGAAATATCGACATTTTATCGGTTATCGTATCGATATCGACTCAAAATCGATACCGATAGCATAAATGTTCAAAAAAATATCGCCGATATCGATATTAAAAAATCGAACTCTATACGATATCAATAATAGCCTTAATAGTGGTATCGTATCATATCGTGAAGGCCTGGTTACGAGTCATAAGAAAATGTCTTCGCACATGTAGTAGTCTGTACAGAAAGCCTGGAATGGATTGAAAACACTATATACCAACTCAAAGAATTTATCAAATTGCTAAAATTATCAAAGTCGATGCATTCATTTTGAAGCTTGTTCGAAATCATGTCGCAAAATCTGTGAATGGGAGCGTCACCCCTGGAATTCGTAGAAATTCCACCCAAGCGACGGGTACATTGACACTTGTCTGACCACTGGCGTCATTCCTCCAGAAGCATTTATGTATTTGGACATAAATCGGTATATTTTTGATTCTGATGATGCCTTGATTATATATATATATATATATATATATATATATATATATATATATATATATATATATATATATATATGAATATATATATAGATATATATATATATATATATATATATATATATATATATATATACATATATATATATATATATATATATATATATATATATACATATATATATATATATATATATATATATATATATATACATATATATATATATATATATATATATATGTATATACAGGATTTGTATAATAAGTAACCGACTGAGCCTGCCCGTACCGTCAAAGCGTGTGCTAACCGGTATCTGGTGCCGTAGTGGTGGTGGGGGTCTAGGTAAAGGGAACCGGGCTGCAGCAGCTCCAAGCGCTTGAAGAGATAGCACCGAGCGAGAGCGGAGTGCGTGTTCAGTTACGTCGTCGGAGTGAACATGGAGCGTACGATCGAGCAACGTGTTAGCATCAAATTTTGTGTCAAACTCAAGAAAACGGCCACGGAAACTCTTCAAATGATTCAAGAGGCTTACGGTGAGGATGCTCTGTCCAGAACTCAAGTGTTTCAGTGGCACAGAAATTTCCGGGAGGGCCGCGATGACGTCCATGACAAACAGCGCGTCGGTCCTCCATCAACGAGTCACACGGACACAAATGTGCAAAAAGTGCGTGATGTGTTGAACAGTGATCGTCGTCGGAGCATTCGGGCTATCGCAGATGAGGTTGGAATTGATAAGATGACCGTTCACAACATTATTAAGAACGATCTGGGCATGAGGAAGATCTGCGCGAAGCTGGTACCCAAACACATGACTGATGAGCAAAAGGAGCGTCGTGTTGCTGTCGCTTCAGAAATCCTTGATCGACTGCAAACCGAACCAGAGTTCTTACAGCCTGGATATGGCACCAGCGGACTTCTTTCTGTTCCCCAAGATCAAGAGACACATTAAAGGGACGCGGTTCGGGACTCTGGAAAACGTTCAACGTGCTACGACGAGGGCTTTAGACAGCATCGAGGTTGCCGACTTCCAGGGAGCGTTCAGGGATTGGAAAATCCGGTATCAGCGTGCTATCGACTCCAATGGGGACTACTTTGAAGATTTCTAAAGAAAAATTGTACATATTTTGCCAATAAAAAATTTCCTGAAGTCAGTCCGGTTACTCATTATGTAGACCCTATATATATATATATATATATATATATATATATATATATATATATATATATATATATATATATATATATATATATATGTATATATATATATATATATATATGTATATATACACATATATATATATATATATATATATATATATATATATATATATATATATATATATATATATATATATATATAGGCGAATTCGAGCTCATGGGATCAACAATTCAATGGAGATATAGGGTTTTCCAATAAGAGGTGTTATTTTGATATTAAAAGCAAAATGCATTTTTTTAATAGAAATGATCGGATGTTTATTTCATTATAAAGAGGAAGGTATGCCGTTGATAGTGGAAAATAACATCAGGCAAATGACCACGCATACAGGACCATATCCTTTTCATGAAATTTTTCATAACCAAATCGCAAAGTAGCTGCCCTATGTCCTCGATAGCCTTACGAATTTCATATTTGAGGTCTTGAATTGACGCTGGACTGTTGGCGTAGACTTTCTCCTTCCAGTGGGCCCAAAGCAAGAAGTCGCAAGGTGTTAAATCAAAAGATCTCGGTGACCAATTAGGATCAGCTCTTCGAGATATAACACGGTCCGGAAAGTTTTCCCGTAAAAGATCAATGGTTTCGTTGCTTGTGTGGCACGTAGCGCCGTCTTGTTGAAAGTAAACGTTGTCTAGATCAATACCATCCAACTCCGGCCATAAAAAATCATTAACCATCTCCCGATAGCGCAATCCATTCACCGTAACTGTTGCTCCAGCCTCATTTTCGAAAAAGTAAGGTCCAATGACTCCGCCGGACCATAAACTACACCAAACAGTCACACGTTGAGGATAGAGAGGCTTTTCAACAATAACTCTTGGGTTTTCCGAGCCCCAGATGCGACAATTTTGCTTGCTGAAGAAGCTACCGAGGTGGAAATGGGCCTCATCACTCAAGATGATTTTTCGCTGGAATTCCGGATCATTTTCATGCATTTCAAGGACCCACTCAGCAAAAACACGTCGTTGTTGATGATCGACCGGCTTGGGTTCTTGTGCTAACTGAACTTTATAAGCCTTAAGACTCAAATCTTTATGCAAAATACGGTGTAATGACGTTTGTGGAATGCCTAATTCCAAAGAACGACGAGGAATGGACAAACCTGGGTTTCCTTCAACACTTTCGGCTACAGCAACAATATTCTCGGCTGTTCTTGAGTGACGTGCACGGGTTTTATTCTTCACATCACTAAGTTGCCCCAACAGCTCGAATTTTTCCACCAATTTCTGTATTGCGGTCCGACAAGGTGCTTCACGACGACCCAAAAATGTTCCGACTTTTACGAACCGTCTCTGCTAAATTTTCACTATTTTCATAGTGAATTTTAATAATTTCAATGCGTTATTGAAGCGCGTATTGTTCCATTTTTATTAATGGTGTAGTTTCTACTTGTCAAATGTCAAAAAATGACAGCTTCAAAAGAAAAATCTACCGAAATAGCGAGCTATTCAAAATAACACCTCTTATTGGAAACCCTTTACTTATTTGTGAGGTATGTTGAGGCTGGTCGACCTGAGAAAGAGCACTCTAGATTTTGGTGCCTATATGGCAATTGCTAAATTATTCGTGGTCGTTTGCTGTTTTTCATACATATTAGTTGTAAGCTCGAAGTACATTCTCTCGTTGTGCTTTTTAGTTAAATGTAATTTTCAATAGCGTTGGCTGGTTTTTTCTAACTGATAATACTGAGTAATTTTCATTTGATAATTTTTGATAAAGTCAAGTAATTTTTTGATTGAATATTGTTTGAATTTAGAGCACCATGTGGGCCATTAAGTTTTGAGTACTTCAATGTTTTAAAACTCGCTTTATGTTTTATAAAATTTATAACGATTGAATGATTAAAGCGTATTTTAATTTGAAATTGACAAGAGAAAAAATCAAAGTAAGTGCGAAAATGTTTGCGCCGCACGGCTCTTATCCCACAATAATTAGGACAAACACGATTTTTTTCCAGCCTGATCGAAATCTTGGTAAGCCAGCGAACTGAAATTTGGGCCCAGAAACGCTCTTGAAGTCTCTAAAGACGTTCCTCTTTGTGACGTCACAGAATGAAATCCCGATCTAATTAGATCATTTTCCTCGTGACCATCACGGAACTTTCTATCTGGGATAACTAATGTTTAGACGCCGGGCCCTACCGATATATCAAACTATCACAATAGGAAACAAAACAATGAGTGAAGATAAGATGTAAATAAAATTACATTGGCGCCAAAATATCTTCTAAGAGCTTTCCATGAGTGTGACTAACCAAGTTTGCCTTGGTTGTCTCCATTGGCGCGATGCCGATGGTAAATGTAATCTATGTGGGTTGAATGAACTTCAATAATATGACATAACTCACAAATAAAATTTTTAAATTTCGTCCGTTGGTCAACAGATGCTAGGTATAATTTTAAGAGCATATGAGATTGTAGACGTTCGACAACATCTTTCGTTTAACTATGACACATGAATTTCGAAGAAAATCCCGACACTCGTGAAAGGCACTGAATATACATATTACCACCTACTCCTCCGAGACGACCTTCAAAACCACAATTTGCACAGCTTGAATTTAATTAAAAGCTATCATTGCTGACGAATTTAATTATAAAATCAAGATAATTCACTTTTTACCTGTAAATTCTCATTAATATTTCTATTATAATTCAAATTAGCACTTCGTATATTTATAGTAATAAATCACAAGAAGGCAAAACGCGAATGCTAGTCACATACACAAATAATGACTCATGCGAACTGGTCAGAATCACTTAAAAATTCACATACATATCAATAGGTAAGGTGCTCACATATCTAAGAAAAAAATAACGTAACACCGTATTATGAAGTTCGTCTACCGTTTAACATACAAATTAAATATTTTTTCTTTAAATAAAACGTGAAGAGGAACCACCACGCCAGCCGAGAATGAATGAATTTATTGAAATAAATGGAAAACAAGTTTGCAACGCTCTGCTTTTATTGTCCCCACAATATTAAGTAATAGCTCCGGCAATGGATTATAGTGTTCCACCACCGCGCTACCACCACCTCCATCATCATCTTACAATAAGAGCGAAATAATATTGATAGAGTGAGTAAAAATTCCGTTGGGGATTTCCACAAATGCATGCGCGTCAAGATATGTATGCATATGTTAACCTGTATCTTCATTGTATTTTGCGTCTCATATTTCGTACAACTGTTACGAATTATGGAGAAAGTGAAATTAAGATTCAGCGGCATAGTTGCGTGCTTTTTTGCAATTATTCCATAATCTGATTTGATTTTCGTGCATTAAAAATTAAAGAAGATGAGTAGACAGGAGTATGCTTCAATGAGAAGGTTTTTGTACTCAACATATGATACGTAGGCACCAATTACGAATAAACATAAGAAACACTTCAATGGCATGTTCATCTAATCCTCGGATTAAAGAACAGCCGCCATTACTTAAATTTAAGTGGCCTTCATTTTATTGTAGCATACTACTTTCATTGACACAATAGGTTCTTAAAAGAATTCATTTTAATAATCTATAAATTTTAAAATAATCCGTTCAAAATAGTTTAAATTCAAATGCTATACCTTCCGTAACTATGATTTAATTATTTGAGACCTACAAAATGAAAAGACATTACCTATATTAGATTATTAGAGTTTTCGACATGGATTTCATATAGAACCAACTCCAGGATTTTTTTAGATCCTTAGGATCACAAGGGAGGGGAAACACAATTTTCATACATTTCTCATACTCCTGCGCTTCATGAGATAAATATTGCTTTAAGATATTTTTTGAAAATCTCTAGTCAAGACCTTTCATTTGATATACCACATGATCACCTTCGATGCCAACCTGCAGCTATATGTAGTAGATTCAGAAAAAAAAACTGCTTAGACATACAGCCAGACGGTCGAACGGAGAGATTTCAATAGAGTTTAGCAAGTGAGAACGAAACACTAAAAAAGTACATATGTTTGATTGTTTGATTGAAAAATGTTCTCTGTTTTTTTACTATTAAATAAAATGGTAAATTTTATTCAGTTACTCTACTGTAATGAATCAGCCGTTGCCATCTTACTCAGGCCCATAAGGAAATCAATTAACGTACCTGACGTCAATTCCCGTACCGGAAAGAGCTGATCATTGATTTTGAGATTGTCAAATATGACATTTCTCAGATGAAATTTAGCCGAAATAATACAAACGGGATAGAAATACATATATTTGCGCGCTAATGTCTTCGACGTCTCATATTTAAAATAAATCGTTGACATAGTACTGATAAAATTTCAAACTACAGTCATATGTACTGTCAAAAATCTTTAAAAAATTTGTTTGATGTAAACAGGACCAGATGGCGCTGATTAGGTTGCTCGAAGTGGTTAGTTCGCGACGTGACGCGGTGTTTCCGTTTTCGGGCCTGAGTAAGAAGGCCCGATGCCACTGACAACGATTCGCAGGTCGTTATTGACGTCGATGGTTCGGGAGCGACCCTTTAACCACTCGCTGACAATGAACTGCGTTGTGACAGCTGGTAGGAAGTTGAAAGTTTGTGGTTGAATGGGAAAAAGGAAGTTTAAAGTTTGTGGTTGAATGGGAAAAGGGGAGTTGAAAGTTATGGTTGAATGGGAAGTAGGAAGACTCCGGACAAGATGGCCGCCATTGCGAGTGTCGTGTAAGACGTGTGTTGTTTCTGTGTTCTTTTGCAGAAGCTGGGTGTATTATCCGAGCCTAGCTGTCAATCGGACTTTATTTTACTTGTGAAGGAGAGCTAGATAGGTGAAAACTATTTTTTTGAACCAAGGTCAAGTGCTACACACAGAGTTTCCACGTAGGAAACTACGACAAAATGGCGTTCTCGCGCGATTGGTGAATTTGTGAATTGCAAAGTAGAGGTGCTCAAGAAGACAAATTTTCTTTTATTGTATATTTCCTATTTCACGTTATATTTTTAGTGCGAAAACGAATTTGTGGCAAACAATTAGAAGGACTGCAATTTTGTATTGGTGCAGCCTGTGGTATGTAAATATACATCCTTAGATAATTTACGTGCTCACCAATCATTTTATTGTCCTACAGAAATTGACTTACAATCCTCCCCGGCAAGCACGGCAAACAAAAACAAGTAATCATGAATGTCCTTACGCCGGAGAGTATTCGCCATCTGTATGTCATTATCGAGGTTTGTCCAGTTCGTGCATAGTTCGAACAACAAATTGTTCTGTCAGTACGGATCAACTTTTGTCGGTCATAATGAATCGGACAAGATTCTAAGGACTGATGGTTTATCGGATCAAGGAAAGGCTCATACAGTGAAGCATTTCAATGCAAATGATCATCAGGTTTGCATGAATACTTTAAACTATTCTGTATTTTGTTATAAATGTGATAGCCGGTCGATTGGCGCCTGTGCGACTGTAGTTAAAAACAATATTAGGCTAATGAGGCACCCTTAAGGAGCATTTTACGTTGTACTTCTAATCTATGTATTCAGAATAGTGACGTATAATTCTGAACGACCTACAAAAATTTGGAACGGAAAGTAAGTTCCTTATTAATCCACTCATCAGAAAATTGAAAAGTAAATATAAAACAATATGAAAAATTTAAACGCGATTTCTGGAAACAATTACGGTCTTGAACAAAATTTTCGAAATATTTAATCTAGCTCCGAAAATTGGATTTTATGATAAGTATTTGCGAAGGCTAAAACTTGATCCTTTTTAGATCAATTCATATAAAATGGATGGGAAGTTTGTTTATTAGAGATAGTTCTGTGCAGAATCAATTTTCTTCAGTTATAGTTTTTTAAGGCGCCTGAAATTCGATTTGCTTATGAAATTTCTGAAATCAGAAAAATTATATATTTATAAATATATACAAACACTAAGAGTAAAACATAGAGAATAATGTAAAAAGGAATAAATTTAGCAATACTTAGGTAGCAGTAAATATGATCATGAATTGTTTTAATACGAGTACATAATCACTGATTAGCCAAGGCTTTCGTGTTCAGGCTCTCAAATGTATAGTATCCAAAATGACTAACCAGTTAGCTATAGTTATACGCAGGAAAGTGTTAATTTAATCCAAAAAAAATCCCTACCTGTTTAGTTCTGTTTCAACTAATATGTAATAACTCGCCGCGGCTACGCGTGTTTAATATTAAAACAATTGTCTTAATTTTATTCCTCAATGATTCTTATTACTATCTCGTTTCAAAGTTTAAAGAAGTTAAATTCGCCTTAATTGAAGCTAATGGATGGTAAGTATATAAGGATGATCCACAAGTAACACCCGTCAGACACACAAATACCCTAAGCAGATACATTTTTGCCAACCTGTTTGAGATTTTTCTCAGGCATTCAAGAATAAAAAACCTTTTAAACTACTTATTTTCGCAGGTAATATAAAAAAAAAATTAAATGTTTCACAAAAAATTGAATACTCAGAAAGCAAGGCTTAGATAACGGGAGCCCTAAAGCCCGCTTGAAGTGCAAAAAAACTCTCTCTGAATCAAATTTACAATTAATCAATTTTTCCTTTACAATTTGATCAATTTTCCTAAATCATGTCTTCCCAGTGTAGAATTTAAATTCTTTTTGAATTTATGTTATCATTTCTAATCCTTTAAGTACCTTCCCAGGCAGGAGAATAAATCTTCACAGGATATTTATTGGTCCTTCGTATATTTCTTTTTCCCTGTGACTTCAATTGCCATAAAATATCGTCACGGCTAGGAAGGATCCTAGTCTCTTTGCCATTATAATTTGTGGTTTTTGACAGATGGCCTGAGCATAAGCCAATACTATCAAGTCGCACTGTAATTAGTAACACATAGACAGAAAACAACGACATTTAGCTTATATGTAATATATCAAACGTGTTCCTTTTACTCATCCATAGACTGACGCATTTTTCTTATCCTTATTTTCTAATTGTTGTTCTTCATTCTTATCAATTTACTTTGCCTGTTAGAATCCATCAATTCGATTTAAACATTTTGGTAGAAATTTATCAAATCAATCATTTTGTTATGAAGAAAATCTTTTTTCCAAATCGTTTATTATTTAGTAGTAAGGTACTCGTATTGTTGGCAAAAGTAGGAATGTAATCAATAAATAATATGAATTACTAAACGTAACAACATCTTTCTTTTCCTGCAAACCCTTCTTTTCCAGCAGGAATGGCAGCGAACGGTGAGTATGCCATTACGAGGGTAGGGTTCGTATAATCCGCGGATGGCCGGTTTCGCGTCGCGTTCGGTCAGTACCGGATTAGCCACGAAGCAAGAGTAGCAAATGCTACGGGCCCCGCTTGTCTGACCGTAATTTAAAAAAATGTCAATTTAGATAGGAGCGTAAAATATCTTGCATGCCTTAAACGCGAAGCGCTTAGGCTATGCTTCACTTCCACCTGAAAATCTAAAACTCGATTTAGTCACTTAAATCGTAAAAACAAGTAGGTATTTTACGAACTTTTTAACGTTAATGTTCTAATGTTTAATTATAATTGATATATTTAGAGAAGCATCTATGCCACATTTCTACCCTTCTTGCGGCCAGATTTTTATTGTTTTATATAGGTATACATTAATTTTTAGAGTTTGCGTAGCCAAAATTGTACTTTTTAAATCGATTTTAATATAATATCGATTATAAGTATTTCCAGAAAACAGGCGAAATATTTAAATTTGATTAATTCAGTCCCGATCTAATCTACTCTGGTTGTGTGATTTATTATCAAATATAGATTCATTTTATGAGTGAATATAGCTGAATTTTTTGAATCGATTATCATATCGATCATGTTTTGAGATTATTGAAAGCTAGTGGCGATAGATTAAGAGCAAGGTGTTTCAGAGTCTCAAGTAAAAAGGCGGGTAATTTAAAAATGAACTATTCAAATTATAAACAAAAAGTTATTCAATTAAAAATTATACATTTTATGTGTTCGTCGACATTTAATTTCCTATGCCTACCACGAGAAACGTTGGTATCAAAATCCACAACAATAATTTTAAATTGTAGCACGTTTCTAAAATTGAGCGCTGTCCACATCACAATTTATGTGTTGTACTACTTGCACTGCACTACACACAAGTTGGCAGCACTTCAAAACTAATAGGGGAGTTCCCTGATATTGTCATCGATGGAGCTGGTCGTAACTCGAAAAAATAAAATAGGATTCTATTGACTATCAAATAATAAAAAATTGCTATACATTAAACTTTGGCACAACGTTAAAAAACTTTTAAAAGCACTTTAGATGTGAGCCATTCTTGAGAAAAGTTGTTTTGACATTTCTTCGAGTACTGATTTCGTACCTGATGTAGTGCTGTGTGCAATATATAGAATTATCTTTTTTAAAACATAATAGAAGGCAAAAATATCAACGAAAATAACTTCACTTAAGGTAAGATATTTTACTAGATATGTTTTGCCTATTACAAATAAATCGCATTTGACCAGATGATTTTTTTAATACAACGCTTTTTTTTGAATTCCTATAACTTTAGGGTGTGAACAAGACCACCTACAGCAATACAACGACATATTTATTTTTCGTTTAAGTATTTGATAGTTTTCATATTTTCAATTTTTCATACAAAACAAATAATATTTTTTCAATTAGTGATGTGAAACGCCTTTACATAAATGTGGTAACGTTGCAGATTTATACTTGAATCAATCAATGAAAGTTGGTAAAAGTTTATGACATGATTTATCATTATCAATGAAAGTAGTAAAGTAGTTTATGCTTTCTCGCAGTAATTATGGGATTAATGTGACAACGTTGTAAAATAAAGAAATGTCACAATGGATGTAATAAAAACGAGAAAAATTATTATTTCCGGATTTACGCATTTTAACAAAAAATTAATGTAAAACAATATTTGTCTAACCGTAGGTAACATGAGCAGTAAATCTAGATATACGGGTCGGTACTATACTTTTGGAAGTGCTAAGCGTAAAGCAAAAGATAAAAGGGGAAAAAAGAACGAAGCTGTTCTATCAAAAACACGTAAGCTGATCGAGTATTTTAATGTTCAGAGTGATGGACATGAATCTACAGAAAGTAAATCAGAAAGTACAGAAAATGCATCTCATTGTACATATGATAGTCGTACTACTTACGTTTCTGAGAAAGCTACATTTTCTATAAGTGATGCTGTAGTTGAAGAGACAACAATTCCTCTTAATTTAACTATATCATATTCTAGTCAAACAGAAGCTAAAAGCACAGCCAGTCCTCTAGATCTAGAGTCGTCGTGCTCTAACCAAAAAGTAGTCGAAGGCATATTGTTACTTGATTCTAATGTCACTACAGTTTCAAGTCAAAAGCAAAACGAAAGTAAAATATTCTCCAACGATATTGGTGAATGGCCGAGCAACTTTGATAGAGATTATTGGATTGAAAAGGGAAGCAGGGAACTGCAACATATGACTCGTGATTTTTGTCATCAAAGAAAATTTTCGAAAACGGAAATAAGCCACGATTCTGCCATGTCATTTTTTACCTGTAAACATAAACTACCGAATATAACTCACGTTAGAGACTGGTTGTGTTATTCGGAAACCAAAGGATGACTTTTCTGTTTTGTTTGCATAGTTACGAGTTCAGATAGTTCGTCACCACGGTTTAGGAAACACGGATTAGATGACTGGAAGAATGCGCACAATTTATTGACAAGATATGAAGAAAGGACTTCGCATAGACAAGCCATAATTTCGCTGTTAAACCTCAAAAACAAGAATACGCGTGTTGATTCTCAACTTGTGAGCCAAATTTAGACTGAGCAAAAGTATTTGAGGCTACTCTTAAAACGAATCATTGCAGTAATACAGTTTTTAGCAGAACGAGGTCTTGCATCTCGGGGTAGTGACGAAATTGTTGGTTCACCTCGAAATGGAAATTATGTAGGCTTGTTAGAATTAATAGCCCAATTTGACGCTTTTATGACTCAACATATTCAAAGTCATGCTAATAAAGGAAAGGAAAATACGTCATATTTAGCAAAAACAACTTGTGAGGAATTTATTTATCTAATTGCATCAAGCATACTGGATCAAATTATTTGCGAAATTAAAATACTACTACTCAGTTTCATTGGATTGTGCTCCAGATATATCGCATGTAGACCAACTGACTCTGATAGTGCGCTATAATCTGCTATCTGGACCAGTGAAAAGATTTGTTAAATTCTTGGACATGGAAGGGCATACTGGTGAACAACTCCCTCAAAGTTTACTAGACTTCTTAAGTGAAAGTGGCATTGATGTCAAAGATTGTCTTGGGCAAAGGTACGATAATGCCAGTAACATGAGTGGAAAATACATCGGCTTATAAGCCCAAATTAAGGAAATAAATAAGTACGCAGAATACATTCCCTGTCTTGCACATTCGTTAAATTTGGTAGCTAAGTGCGCTGCTGACTGCTGTAAAGAAGCATTACTTTTCTTCGATTTCATTGAAAACCTCTATACATTTTTTTCCTCTTCTACCTTTCGATGGGGTCGTCTTACGAACACACTTAAAGATTC
Organism: Odontomyia ornata; assembly: GCA_963969285.1. Lineage (NCBI taxonomy): Eukaryota > Metazoa > Arthropoda > Insecta > Diptera > Stratiomyidae > Odontomyia > Odontomyia ornata. The sequence goes on from OZ017738.1 coordinate 175,600,323, forward strand.
TACTTCAAAAATTCCGATTTTTAAACGGTTATCGGACACTAGGTGGTCAGCCCGAGCTGATGCTACGAAGGCACTTTTATGTGGTTTTATCACTATTAAGCAAGTTTTGGAAGACATTATCAATAACGTCGATCAAAAAGCGGAGTGCCGTAATAAAGCTTACGGACTAGTTTCAACGATGAATAAGTTAGAAACGGGAATAATGACAATTACGTGGAACAAAATTCTAGAACGCTTGCAAGCGACCAGTGCTTCGCTGTAGTCGTCTGATCAAGACCTTAATACGGGATACGCCCTTTATGAATCATTATATGGCTACGTCCAAGCAATGCGATCCATATTTTCAGATATTGAGGCAAGAGCCAAAGATCTGGCCAACTGTGAAGAATACCAGCAACAGACATCAAGACGAATCAAGCGAAATACAAAGTACGACCATTTCAGCGGCTCTATTACACTCGAAAACTTTGTTGAAAATTAAACACCTGGACAATGTTTCGAATTTGAGGTGTTTATTGTCATTATTGATAACGTACTATCTGCTTTAACTAAACGTATGAAAGCATATCATAAAATTACTAGTGTTTTTGAATTATTTTGACAGCTAAACTCTCTTACAACAGAAGAGATTTTGGAAAAATCCTCAAGTATGGTCAGTACTTACCAAGATGATTTAGAGAACAGCTTAGGTGGCGAATTTTGTGCAATTCGCAGAGCTGCTGAAAACAGATGTGGCTACTGTTGTTGACAGCAAGAAACAGGAGCCTCTGGAACAGCAATTTTATAAACTTTTATTAAATAATTCTTTAGCATCGTGTTTCTCAAACTTAGAAATTGCCTTGCGCATTTACTCATCTCTCATGATCACTAACTGCAGTGGTGAACGTTCTTTTTTAGCATTAAAACGTATTAAAAATGAATTAAGGAACACGATGGGCCAAGAACGTCTTAATCATCTCACTTTGTTGAATATAGAGCATAATTTGCTTAAAGAAGTCGATATTGAAAGTGTTATCTCTAAATTTGCCCATATTAAATCCAGAAAATTTTATTTGTTTTGTTTTATTTAATACCCTACACTTGAGAAACTAAAGCAAACCAAGGGCCCCTTGACAGAATTTGCTACAGGTCCCGCGGTGGCTTAATCCGGCCCTACTTTCGGTACGCGGTACCATAATTTGCCTTGCGTTTTTTTATGAGTATGTTGTTTCGAAGTTCGCGTTAGAGTAGGATATTTTTCGGTACTGCGTCGGTGATATTCGGGAACGCGGAATTAGATACAGTTTTTGTTGTTGGCTGAAGGAATGGAAGAAATACGGAATAAAGTAAGGAAAGGTTTCGTTTTCGTATGGTTGTATTTTTGACGCGTTAGTAAATCGGGCATGTGAACCCGTGGCTGAATTCTTGCATTTCGGACCTAGTCTGCTCGCGTAAGACCTGTGAACGAACTCCTCTCCGAACTAGCTAGCTAGCCAGCAGCCGCCTCGGAGTAGACTAAGGGTGTCCGGACTTGTTGACCTGAAAGGTACAGTCCGTTGTCACGTTCCAAGACTTCACGTCTAGAACCGATGAGAGGTCGGTTCAGATTTCCTTTGGGAAATCTCGACGTTCGAGATGTTGTTCAAACGAAAATCATTACAAAACCTCAAGAAAGACATGACTATTGTATAAAATGCACTATCAAGCACTTGCGATGTTTTCAATTGGGTCCAAGGGTCGAATTTCTAATATGGGATTAAAAAGCAACTATATAATGCTGGCAATTTGTAAAATCAGGATGTTTGGTTCAATAGTAATGGTCGTTTTTTTATCAATTCTAATTTATTTATTTTTCAAAATAAAAACCTAGTTAGGTTAATTTATGTAGTCTGTCTGTTATCTTCCCTCTCATCCTACTATTATCTAAAAATGTCTTAACCTATGCCGTCGAGGTAAGAGACAGAAGTCACTTACAACAATGGTAAAACATTGTACCAGCTCCAATTTGATAGGATCAAAATAAGGTTGCAGGTAAATTCATCCACATCGTATTCGAAGATTTCAAAATTTGCATTTAAAACATTTTAATAATTTTGTTTATCTGATATCCGCAGACCAATTCTCACGTCTTCACGTTTCGCCATCTTCAGTAACACTGAACATGACTCAAAGGAGTCGAAATACGTGTAGTCACTCAATAAAGCAAGGCCCGAAGGCTTTTCGAGAAAAAAAATATATCAATTAATTTCATCTCATTTTCAGTGGTTAACATTCTGGGTACCCAAACAGCCGACGCCATTTTGTTGTTTTCCATTTGAAGTTTATCATTCAGGATCATCTAATTGCTACATAACGTGATCGTTGTTATATGAACTAAATGTCTTACGGTCACTCTTTTATCAGTAATCACAAGGTTTTCGACTTACTCGTATTCACATTTTAACCGGTCTGAGCCGTGGCTGGTCATTTTATACTGTGCTTAATTTCTGTAGATGTTCTACCGAGATTAAACTCATTCTAGGAGCATAAAAAAGTAGGATATGGAGTAGAAAAGTTGAATAATGTTTCTAAAAATCAACGTGTATGCTTTTAGTACACATGTTTTCAAGTACTCATATAGGTTCTCAATTAGGACACAGACATCTTTCCCTCCATTTTTGTTTCTTTTGTTTTATTGCTCCGACTGCTCATATTGAAATCGATGTAATTACAAAGTTGATACCAAATTCATATGATTAGTTCGTCTGTAGCGTAGGAGGATATAAGCAAAAGCTACGACAGTTTTTAGACATTTTTACGATACTCAGAAATATTTTTGAATCTTGAAACTTATGGATCACGCCTCATGTGTAATTACGAAGGAGGAAAATAAAACCACTTATAACGGTTTGTTGATCAATTGTAAAGAAACTCTGAAAGTGATCTGTTACATTGAAAATGTAGTGGAATACTAGAGTCAATAAAAGATATTGAAATGGCACAAAATATCACTCATGTCATTATAATTGGACGCTTGTGTGAAAGTTTCATCTCAGATATATTGTATTTGAGGAATTTTTCTTTTACAAATGGAATAAAAATAATTCAGAAGGACTTATAAGCATGCTAAATGATCCTGAAACTTTAAACATAATCTACTAAAACTTTTTGGCAAAAACCATCTACGTCATTGTTCGTACCGCGGCCGCAATTTCAGTTGCTCTCGCAACAAAGTTAATGAGTTTTTCTGAAAGAAAAACCAACATTAAACTCGATGACTAAACTCACGTCTTGGGTAATTTTTTCACCTGAACCCAATCGACGTCATGCACTACGGATTTGGAAAGTGCATTAAATACTTTTAACATCAATACAAATTAATGTGGTCGCGGCTCGGCGTGCCGGTTTGAATCTTACGATAATGGCGAGATGTTCATTTGAAGTATGTAAAATCCCAGTTGAAGAAAAACTGGAAAAGAAGTGTTATTAATGTTCATTTCGCCTTGAAGACGGAAATCGGAAAAACCAGAAATTTCGTTTATTCTATATATAGTCCAACAGCGCGACAATTGCAATACGATTACGTTTCGAGTCAGCTTTAAAGTATGAACATTATGAAAAGTAAATTGATCTTGCGTTCTGATAATTTTTTCGCAATTTGAGGTTTAACCTTCGTTGAGGAAGCGTGTAATTGAAATTACGATAATGGCCTTTGAAGCATAACAGATTTAACTGCGCATTCAGGTGGGATATGGAAAAAGTTTTCAATAGGAAATTCTTTATATTGAGAACTTAGGAAAGCAGTTCTTGGAAATCATTTCTATGATGTAAGTGGAGATTTTTCTTTCATTTTATAAATTTGTAATAGAAATTTTATGTTTCATGTGTTCATCTGACTTTTATTTGAATATTATATTTCACGAAAAATATAGAATAAAATGATTTACAATTTAAAGAAACTCAAGTGATTATATTCACTTGAGTAATTTTAAATAAAAAAAGGCGCGAGGAAATGAAATGTACACAATAAAGAAAATAAAAAAACACGATATAGCTGATTAAGGAATACGTTCTCATCATAATCAACAAGGAATCAGGTATCCATCGACTAAATCAATTAGAATTAGAAACAGATTTGTTTGTTCTTTCATACAACTTCACTTGACCTGATCAAAAACCGTATTTGCATTCTTTACCGGAATATTGCATTTACTACTCTATAAAGTCACTAACATTCTTCAATTTCTTTCTTCATAATGAGATTTGAAAAGACTATCGATTTACTGTATACGAGTAATAATCTCTTCAAAGCATACTCGGGCTATCCTTTAGGTAACTCCTTGAGCTGAGAACAAGAATATTCATTTTAACTGGTCAATAAATCGAAGCAAATATTTGCTGAGACATTATCAACAGAGAAATTAACATTGATTACACAAAGCGCATAATGAAACTTATTTGCAGTTGCAATCATCATTATACAATGGACATGATATGAAATTGTCTTGGCGGCATAAGTAAATTGTAAAACATGTAACATTTCTTTCGCTTATATTTTAACAATTAGGTACATACTAAGTGGCTAGCTATCAGCAAGTACATGTGTGGATAAGAGAAATACGTTCAAATGTTTATTGAAACGAGCAATTACTCATGGCTTGTCAATTGTATTCTTTCTTAAGCGAGCCCTCGGGTTTTTTACCTTGAATTTTGTAATGTATCGCACAGCGTTACGTGGCTTGCATACTTAAAAGGAGATTTAACAATGAATATTTATGGTTGGTTAGCTATGTTACCTTCAAAAGGAATGCGGGGGAATACATCTCTACGAATAATTGAATATAATTTAGTAAAAGATATGATAAAGAGCTAGGATATATATTTAATGGCTTTTTTATGCAGGATGAATTATTTTTTGCTGAATTTACATGAACTTGTGCGTTTAAAGTCCAATGTAAAAATTTTGTACTTGGAAATACGTTGAACCACGAAAATCTTAAATCATTTTAAACAAGTGAAATTTTCATATTGAAATGTCTTTCTTTATTGTGTAGTTAGTTCTTTTTCATCTCATAAATTTTATTGTATAATGTGGAATAAGAATCAGAAGCATATTTCGCCGTAATTGATAAGTTTTTGAGTCCGTAAGTGGAGTCCCTATCAAATAGTGCACCATTCCTGAGGGCCCAATTTTGGACGACTTTAGCCGCTATATTCCCTTCACTACGTGCTGGATGCGGTCGAATCGGTCAAATATCATCTAATCATGCATGCAAGTATCTGAACAATTTGGATACGATGTTGCGGTGTAAGTCTTTCCATGATGATTTGTCAAACAGCACTGAATTAAAAATTACATTAAAGTTTGACAGGAGTCAAGCGTAATATGTCAAAAAGGCCTATTGAAAATCAAAGCTCATAATGAATCACCCTTTACAAAGCAATAAATATAAAACGTTAGAAGCATTCGATTTTAGCATTAAAAACAATAATCGTAATTTTGCTATTACAGAAACCCGATTAAGAACGCACGATAAGCTCTCTCATCTTAACTATACAATATATCGAAAAGATAGAACAGAAAAAACCGATGATGGCGTAGCTCTTGCTATCAATAATTCTCTAAAATATCGTATTTTACCTCCTTTTAAATCAACACTAATCGAAAGCATTGGTGTTCTGATTCAAGACATAAATGTAAATATTAATTGTCTATTTTTGAGGCACTAAGCTAGCGAATGAAAATCTCGTGCAATTCAAAAGAGATTTGAAAAGATTTATTAGTATTTTTTTTTTCTTGAAAAGTTGTCGGACTTTGCGTTGTTGGGTGAGCAGACATGTTTCGACTCCTTTAAGTTATTCCCAGAGTGATACTGAAGCAAGCCCCAACGGATTTTCAAGAAAAAAGAGAATTGGCCTGCGAATATCAAATAAACAAAACAATTGATTAAATACGAGTATAATCATTCAAAAACTCAAATTTCTAGTTAAGTGATTTTAATTTTACATTAAGAGTATTTTAGCAACCATATAATTAACAATGACCATATTATTAACAACGACAAATATCTCCTCAGCGGCAACTTGAATACTTTGCATCAGCAATGAAACTATCTTCGATTGAACAAGACAGGCCGAGCTCTTTATAGTCTGATAGCTGAATATAACATCTTTCTACGTACACCAATCGAGCCAACATATTAGTCGCATCATGGAGCTAGTTCAATCTTGGACTTTGTTCTCAGCAACAGAAACACTAATATCTCTCAGCTAGTATCTTTCAGGCTCTTTCCTTTCCACATTTACCTGTAACCTTTTCAGCAAAAAGTGGCGATTGTTATTGCAAATTCCGACATACCGGCGTTCTCCCATTCGTAACTTCAAATTGCCTCTGTAACATCTTCACTTTCTTTTGACCACATATACCTTTTTATCTGTACCTTCCTTTATTTTTTTAGCATTAAATAATTTCCCTATAATTTTTATTTCCCCAGCATCTCAACTCTACCCTCTTACCCTATTTTTAATTACAGAAAAAAAAAATACAATAATAATCTTAACTTTCGAACTAACAGCACTCCATTCATTACTTCCCATTAACAAAATTTCATTCGATACTTTTCACTAACAAAACCTAATTCCTTCCTTCATACTAATTAATTTTATGCATTATCTCCCACTAACAAAATTTAATTTGTTATACTAACAAAAATTTCATTTCCATGCTCATTAAGAAGGGTTCAGAGTTGAAGTTGATAAATAAATGCATGGGAGGTCAACAGAAGATGGCTCTGGTGGAAGCGTCGTAGTTTCTCGACCGTGGGATCCTGGGTTCAAGTTCTACCAAGCGCGGGGAAACACTCTTTTTGGGATATTGGCAAAAGCAATTATTTCCGTGTATATGACGGTTTGCATATAACCAAACGCTATTATGGTTATGCAAATGACCATATATGCAAAATAGAAATTGTTGCGTTTGTCGATAGGGAAAAGATGTGGTGGTGACGGAATCGAAGTGTATTAAACTTCGATTACGTTACCCTGGTACGGCAGCCGGAATTGGGGAAGGTAAAGGATTGGTCTGGATTTGGTGTTGAGATAGGAGCGAGTTTTAGCGAGTTTTTGGTGACGACGGAAAAAAAATAAAAGTCTTGATTTTGGATTCAGGGAGTGAGCTTTTATGTGGACAATGCGTTAGTAAAACCTCTTGATTAGGATTCAGGGTTTTTTTGAATGGATGAAATTATAGGAAGGAAGTTTGGAAGTAAATTGAAATTCTAAACGGAAAAGCAAAATTTTTCTGGAAGGATAGGAAAGTGTAAATTGCGTGTGGGTGGAGTTTAAATGGGCTAAATAAATGAAAAAACAAAATTAAGTGAAGTGAATCTGGAAGAAAATAGTGACGGTTCAAGATATATCGAAAAAAAAATCTATATGGCCTTTGAATCTAAAAGAAAAAGTTACCACGTAATAGTGGATGCAGGTTGTGGTAGACGCAGTGAAGAGTTAATAGGAAAAAAAGATCATCCAGTGTCGATTCAAGATATATCGAAACAAAATCTATATAGCCTTTGAATCTAAAAGAAAAAGTTACCACGTAATAGTGGATGCAGGTTGTGGTAGACGCAGTGAAGAGTTAATAGGAAAAAAAGATCATCCAGTGTCGGTTCAAGATATATCGAAAAAAAATCTATATAGCCTTTGAATCTAAAAGAAAAAAGTTACCACGTAATAGTGGATGCAGGTTGTGGTAGACGCAGTGAAGAGTTAATAGGAAAAAAAGATCATCCAGTGTCGAGATTTCAAAAATTATGAAAAGAGGAAGTCTGAATTAAGAACAAAAGTTTATTAATGAAAAAGTGAAACAAAGTCAAACTTTAATCTGAATTTAATTATTACCTGTGAGCAGTGGAGGATAAAGACAGTGCAAGGCCTCCAAAAAGAGGGTTTACTGTTTCTGAAAAGTGGCCGGCTTGAGTTTTGTTTTGGGTAACGTTAATATTTTAAATTGAAGTTAACTTTCAGTGCCACCCCATCAGTTGCCGGGCGTAGGAATTCATATTTTCAATTTATTAATTTATTTAAAGACAAAGGGGTTAGCTTGTTTTATAATATTATCATTTTTCATGAATTGTTGTTGTGTTTTTTTGTTCTTATTTCAAATAAAAACGGCCACTATGTTGTAAGTAAAAACATTTTTCATTTCACAATGAGCTCTCCCTTCCCCTTCTTTCCTTTTGTGATAGTTTATTTGGGTGGTGACCCAGCACGGGCAGAGGATTTCCCGGAAAGTCCCACGACACGACTAAGCGCTAGCCGGCCTCAGTATGCCACCCCGGGTTAACGAACCCTCTGCCAAAACATAATGTCTGCAACTGCGGTGACTTCAGCGATTGTTACAGTGTGTTGAAAGACAAGAAAAAAAGATTTATCAATGTAAGAAAACGAATTGGCTTAGGTTCAAGAAGTTCATAAACAATAGCATCTCTTTGACTCCAAGCAGCTCAGCTTTTATGAACAGTGGACGAAACTTGATGAAATTATTTGGAAAGCAGTCAAACGTAACATGCCTGTAAAGATAATTGACCACAAAACTATAGTATTGGATGCGGAAACGTATGAATTGATAAGAAAGGGAAATTATCTCAGGCGACAGTGGAAACGAATCAGAGATCCGAAGATCAAGCAAGGTTTCATCAGTTTAGCGATAGCTATACGGCTAAAAATATGGAGCTTGGGCCTCGAAAATTGGAATACAATGCTTGAAGTGTTTGCAGGCAGAACCAAACCCTCAAAGGGTCCCGTAATCGACTTCTTGACCAGTTTGAAAAAGTAATGGTTTTTGTGAATATTCTAATGAGAGGAAAACCAAGCTCTTAGCTGATACGTTCCACGTACACAATACTAGAACCAAAGATATGCATAGCATTGTCGCAGATATGCCTTTTGCTGATAACATAAAATATTAACCGCTATTGACCTCTCTTCTCATCTTCAAAATGGTTAAACCAGCCGAGATATCAAAAATTTTAAAGAAACTGAAGAATAACAAGGCACCTCGCATTGATAATATCCCAAATATTGCCATGAAAAACTTTCCCAGAAAAGCTATTGTGCTACTTCGTCACAATTTCTTTCTGAATACTGGCTACTTCTGTTCTCTCTGGAAACACGTGATGGGAGTACCCATTCACAAACCAGGCAAGAATTAACTATTTCCCACAAATAATACGCTAATTAGATTATTGCCCTCAATGGGCAAATTGTTTAAAAAACATTACTGAAGCGGCTCAATAAATTTATTGAAGCTAGCAACATACTTCCAAACTTCCATTTTATGGAAATTCAACTGAACTACGATTCTGTCGTGTCACACAAGTGTCAAGGTGGTTTTAGGGCAGGTAGATCAACAACAGACCAATTGTTCACGGTCAAGCAGGTACTTGAAAAATGCTGGGAGTTCAACATAGACGTACACCAAATTTTCGTTGACTTCAAGCAAGCATACGACAGTATTGATCGTAATGTACTGTACCAAATAATGCTTGGTTTTGACATCCCAGCCAAATTAGTTCGTCTTACCAAAATGACAATGACAACGACAACCTCCCAAGTCCGCATCAATAACCAACTCACCGATGCCTTTGACACAAATATCGGACTAAAGCAGGGAGAGGGGCTTGCCCCATTGCTATTCAATTTAGCTCTGAAGTACGTCATAAGGAAGCTACCTGTCGATACACGAGGTACATTACTATACAAGTCAAGCCAAGTAGTAACCTATGCGGACGAATTAACATTTTCTCACGGTCATTAACAACTGCCAAACAACTCTTCCTGAAACTTGACAGCGAAGCAAAACTAGTAGGGCTACAAATCAATGAAAATAAAACAAAGCTCATGACGCAGTCGAGGAAAAATACCTGAAGTACACAAAACATCACACTTGGCGAATACAGTATCAAAAATGTGAGTAAATTTGTGTATTTAGGCGCCAAAATAACGAGAAACAGTAATGAAAGAGACGAAATACGCCGAAGAATACAGCTCCCAAATAAAATATTTTATTCGGTTTTGACGATCTTGAAGACCAACTGCATACACAAGAAAACAAAACTCAAAGTATACAACTTAGGGATAAGACTTGTGTTATGCTATGGGTGTGAAACATGGGCCCTAACCAAAACTGACGATAGATACAAGCCATATGGCAGCAGCGCTTACTACCACACACATGACCATTAGTAGGCCGACTTTGCTGGCTAACTTACATGGCGTTATATGAAGAATTGTGGAGGTGCCAACAAAAATTCAAGGTTTTGTACGGTTTAGAGACGGATTTCTACAGTGAAATCCAGATGATCCGCGGACAACACAATAGCGCTCCTAGTGAAGTGAAAATTATTTCAGTTCGTATACCCGTTTGGTTTTTATCGCCTTGCAAAGCGAATTTATAGGAGTTTGTTTACATCTCAACGCTGAGCTATCAGTCGAAGGTGCAAAACGTGTGCTTCATTTGCTCGTCTTGGAAAGTTTAGGAGCACAATGGGCTATACAAGGTGAATTTATAGCATGCACGGAATGCGTTCGGCACGTTTTTTATTCGGAAAATAGTATACATGACGAAATCTAAGCATTTGCTAATGCCGCAGTTGGGTGACAGCTACCGGAAGCTTGTCCATAGTAGGCCGACTAATACATAAGCAAATTGCTACCATATGGCTTGTATCTATCGTCAGTTTTGGCCCTAACCCAAGCATCCGCAAATATATTGAACGCCTTTGAGTGACGGGTCCTGAGGCGAATAATCGGAGCGAAGCTAGACGGGGACCAATGGCAAATTCGATACAAACATGAGCTGTATGAAATTTTTGATGAACCGGAGGTCTCAACGATTGTAAGACTGTGGAAGCTGCAATGGGTTGGCCAAATGAATTGTATTGACGAACAACAGATACTCAAAAAAGTATTCTTTGGGAGAACTGAAGGCCGGACACCAGTGGGGAAACCGAGGAAACGCTGATCTGACTCGGTAGATGAAGACGGTTCACCGCTGCTCGGATTTCAAAATTGGAGGACGCGGTCAATGGACCGAGACAGTTGGAGGCACTATTAGCAGGAAGCGAAGTCCTGATAGAGGCTGTAATGCTAAGAAGAAGAAGAAGAAATAGAAACTAGGAGTATAAAATTAGTCCACTGACTTCAAACAAGCATACAAAAAAGTTAAACGCTGTGCTCAAAACTTCCGATGATATCAAGTCTAAATTCAAGATGGAGTCACCTCAATGCTATTCAACACTGCTAAAGAACACACTATTAGAATGATAGCAATTGACCTAAAGGGTACCCTTTTATTGAACTCCACACAATTGGTTCGTATCTCGATGACATTATCGTCATAGTAATGTGAGTTCCAAGTGCCATGGAAGCCTTTTAGGCCTTTAAAGGACTCAAAGCTCTAAAATTTATGGCTAAGAGTCCAACTAAACTCACGGGCTATAAATGAGAGTGCACAGTGGCCCAACAAGACCTTTCCTTTGGAAACTAAAACTTGGAAAGCATGGGTTAATTTTCACAGTCCACCTTGATGGAAAAAGCGTCGCAAAGGATGAGACCGGGCAAAGGATAAACACTGCAAAGAAAACCAACTCCAACAACAATTTTCGTACATTCCCCCTTGCCCTGCACCCTTCGAAACAAAACTTGTCATTTTCAGACTTATTTTTAAAAGTTCGCATCAAAACCTTTCATTTGATATCCATATTGCCTACATATCTCCTATATGGGGAGACCCCCCTTAAACACCTTATAAATTCCTTTTAGTGGTGAATCTTTAAAGAGGGCGTCACTTTCCACCTACCTATAAAATCTTATGTTTCTAGTGTATGTAGTTTGCGAGAAAAAATTGTGTGACACACGGACGGACGGACAGACTCGCGTCCTGTCTGTCCGTCCGTCCGTCGTAGTTATACAAGCAAACTGCTCGAAAACCTTCCTATCCTACACTCGTGATTTTATGTGGCGGATTTAAAAAAATAATTATTTGCATTCATAATCATCACTTGTAAAATAGTTTTCTTTCTTATTATTATTATTATTATTATTATTATTAAATGTAAAAATTTTCTTTATCAATTCACCTTTATACTAAATGTAATTTTATATAAATTTTCCTTTATATTATATTTAAACGTTTTCCTTTAATTATATTTTTCATGAAATTTACTTTTTATTACTATTTAAAAAAATCCTATTCGTTTTTCTTTACTTCGTTCAAAGTTAGTTCATATAGTACAATTCAAATCCGGCACATAAAATTAGCAGTGTAGGAAACGTTGATCGGATACGCCGAACCGGTGTACTAGATTCGGAAGTAGTGGAGGGACGTTAAAAAGACAGCTCGAAGAGGAGGGGAAAAATGGCTGCTCGTGCATAATCCTTCCTCAACTGGTGACGACGTGTACGTGTTTTCATTTATGTTTTGTTTGTGCTTTCTGTGCACTTACTCCTGTTGGTATGGCGTTCGGCTGCGTGGAACACGAGACGCAAAATTTAGTCAAGCGCTAAGGTCGTCAGTCTGCACTTCGTATCCAGTTTACGCACGGCCTAAGGGAACGGCATTCACTAGTAATCCGTTCGGTCTGGTTGTATTCACAACTGGTGGTGCATCGTTCGGAAACCCGAAATAAGGATACGTGGCTCGAACAATCGCAAAGCTGCCGTCAGGACACTGCAAGATAGCACATGGTGAAATTTTTCATCGTGGTGAAAAGGAGGTCGTACACTCGATAGTGATTTCCCAGGTATGTACATATTGTAATGTTTTGGGGGCATTGTATGTCATGTCGATTTCCCAGCTAGCAGCCAAATTCATCGATGCTGGTGCCACTACAGTAGGAGTCGCTGGTTCTGGTGCTGGTATCGTAACAGTATTTGGTTCCCTGAATATCGGCTACGCAAGGAATTCATCCCTCAAGCAACAGTTGTTCTCATACGCTATCTTGGGTTTTACCTTGTCTGAAGCTACGGGACTTTTCTGTCGTATGATGGCATTCCTGCTGCTCTTTGCTTTCTAAAAGAAACCCAACAACAGCAACAACGCATATTATTACTACTGTCATTCGAATCGGACGTCATTCAAACCCATATGATATGTTCTGGTTGCAACGCAAAAATTGAAACATACACACGTACAGAACCAGAACTCATCGCTTATATGTCAGGATTTGTTATAGCTTTACTAGGATGCTGCCTGGGTTGCTGTTTTGATTCCTTGTTGCGTTGACGAATGTATGGATGCACATCACACTTGTTTGAATTGCAAAGCGTATCTAGGCCGTTATAGACGATCAAGCGGCGGCGGTAGCGACAACGACGAGATCTAAATAAACAGTTTAATCGGCTCATAAGGTTTGCAAAATACAGTGAGTGAAGTCCACATCTTTGATATTTTTCAAGTCGCGAATGTTTAAATACGAATGCAAACAAAGCTCAAATGAGCGAATCTATTGGCAACTATTTATTTAATTATAATGTGGATATTTTGTTTTTTTACAAGGGAAAATTCATTAATTAATTGCATATTTAAAAGCACTTTTTTGCAATAGTTTTGGCGGTAATTCATGGAACATATTAATAACAATGTATGTTATGGTTTTTTAGTTTATTTTTATTTGTTAAAGGAAAATGGCAACCTTTACATTATCCGTGCATTAATCCAAACGCATAGGAGTCCAATTTATGTATTTCCCTCCAAAGAAGAGGAAAGGCAATACTATAAATCACTATATCAAGACATATATCATTTAATGGCTTAAATAGGAAACTCTGATTAATGTTTATCCATATGATAAAATTACTAAGGCAACTACAAGAAACTAGTATCAGTCACTTTACCTTTAAATACGCACAATTAATAAAACTATTCAAGCCATTGTGGAAAAGCTACAAATTATTTTTTTTTTTGGATTAATATAGCTTACACCCGTAGTCAATTATTTCATAATCTCTTATTTTAGTTTTTTCGGGGTAATTTTAATATCGTACAACGATTTCAAACGCACTTTACTTTAATATCCAACATCAATTGATTGGCCAACTTATTTTTTTGTCAGACAAAAGTAAAAAAAGAAATTTTGAATTTTTCAAATAACTTAAGTAAAACATACTACTGATGCTAGTGGAAGTAATGTAATTGCGATTGATGTCATATATCGAATATAAAATGAGGACATTAAATAAACTGGTGGAAAATCGATTCGAATGATCTATCTTAATTTTTTCATGTTTATTTTCCTCAGGTCCAGTTTTTTTTGCCATGAGTTAATTTTTAATCAATCGAATGAATGCAGTTTATCTCCTGCTTGGGAATAGATAGTTTATATGAAGCCAACAAAATAAATAAAATTAAATTAGTTTCAAAGCATATAGGTGAAGATAATTTGAAGGGTAATAGATTGAAACAATTGTTAAAGATACATTTCAATGAGATCTCAATGAAAATAGATACATATATATTAAATAAATTTAGAAGGGAAATAACAAGATTAAATTTTTAGAATATTTATTAATAATTTATACATCAAAAATAATTTTTAACATCATTATTTATTATCAAAAGTATTTGAAGAATTGTACATTACATTATTCGAAGAATTGTAGTAATAAAATGGAGTATTAAAGCGGGACTCTCGGTGTTTCTATTCACTCTACCTGACCAGGTATAGGTCCCGCATCGATGGCAGGCTCTTTGGCTGATATGGGCTGGCTATCGGGTGCGCTCCACCGTTTTTGTCGCTTAACAGGGGCTCTTGCCGGGTAGAGTGGCCTACCGCTCGCGTGCCCTTTTATGATATAGGGTTTGGTGGTTTCATTGCATAGCTCTGTAGCATAAATTGGTAACGTTTGTGCTTCTCATTTGAGGGAAAGAGTCATACGAAGTGTTTTTTATGAGTTTTTTTCTCAAATAGGAAACACATGGCCACGTCTTCGTTTGGATCTTGATCCGGTTGGGAGGATACGAGAGGGCACCACCTCCATCTGGATGCCCCACTCTAATTTGTTGGCCATAAGAATCGTCGGGTAACGACGAAGACCCCTTAAATCCGTCTGTCTTCCCCGGGTCCAGTTTCTCCCTTTTCGTCTGCAACCTCCAAACCTTAGTTGGTTACTTCCTTCTTTTCGACTTCGGTCGACCTCTTTGTGACCCAGGAATTCGTGAATGCGAAATTCTTTTGTAGTGGGGCCTTGTGCTGGGGGAAAGAACCCGCCCCACGACACCGCAGCGCTAGTCTGCCCAGACAAGGCCAATCTCGGCGGATCTTCCCATCCTCTTCCGCTGAGGCAGCAAACCATCGCTGCAGTCGTTTACGGACATATAGATACCTATTTCACCACAATATATCTATGTATATGTATATGTATATGTATATATATATATATATATATATATATATATATATATATATATATATACATATATATATACATTATATATTGTAATGAATCAGGCAACGCCGCTGGGTGACCACCACCAACACACCTTGCTGCTATGTGGCTTGTCATCTCATGTTGGTCTTGACCGTTCCACATCCCACGTCAATTTCGTCTTGGAATGTCAAAGGAAGATTGGCAGCCACATGGCAGCCGAGTTGACGTGTTGTAAACGGTTGATTTCTACCGAAAACGAGCGATATTTGTGTGGTACTTCAAAACGTCAGGGAGGATGGAAAAAGGCATGTAGTCTGTGAACCACACCGCTTTCACTGCACCGGGTAAACTATCTTTAACACCTGACAGGGGTGCCGTACAGCCTATTCTACATTCCGGCATTGGAAGATTTCATCGACCTCGCCGCCTGCCAAGAAATTCTTCATCCGTTCTAAAATTGCGATTTCTGTGTTGTGACGATCGAAAAGCTGGGAAATACATTTACAAATAATCAGGAAAGTTCAACCGAATGACGACCGTAAAACGTAGATACATCGTAAGTAAATAGAATCATATTTCATGTGGGTGGAAAAGTGTTTAAGGAAAATCGATGATATCAAAAAGAATATACGAGATGCAATTCTGACAATTACTGGTGCTATGAGCACCCTAAACCCACCTATACCACTAGAGAAAAAAGAAAATGAGGCTAGAGTTGAATATATTCAAGACTATGCTTCAAATCCAGGCTTTAATTACCCTCCAGAATTTTACGAGCACACAGAAGAACTGTGGAAAGATCGTGGTGAATATCAATTAATCGACCACGCTAAATATTTCTTAGATCGTATTTCAAGTTGATAAAGTTAATTTTCATATGATTGATGAGGGTGGACAGCGAGACGAACGTCGAAAATGGATTCAATGTTTTAATGATGTAACTGCAATCATTTTTATAACTGCCTGTTGTAGTTATACTATGGTTCTTCGAGAAGAGCCAACACAAAATCGACTTAGAGAGTTACTGGATTTATTTAAGAGCATTTGGAATATTAGATGCGTCTGTCACTAAATCGAAGTGAAACGGGACATATACACTATTGTAGGTTTATATCATTAGCATGCAATTGCGAATGACACTTATTGTATAAGACAAATAAGGAGTCCATTTTAAGTGTATGCTAGTGTTCTGGTTAAATGGAATTTTCTCGCTTTAAAAGTAAAGTTTTTAAATACTCACAAGTTTGAAGTGCATACAATGACAACGTAGTTCACCCAATTAGGAACCAATCAAGTAGGGAAAAAGTCTGTTGAATCCCTAAACGAAATGCTAAGAAGTTCAAAAGCCCAGATAAAACCGTGAAAAATTCAGTTTGAAATTCAAATTCAACTCGAATAATTTTTGCACGATTGTACTACCGAAATCAAGCATGACACCCTAAGTAGTATAATCTAAATAGAAATTAAAATTGAAATTTCGCGCTAAACAATGGATTTCAATATTAGGATACTAGTGTAATCAAATAATAAGATAAAAATTTTGAAACAAAGTTGTATCCAAATTGTAAATCAAAGAAAATTCCACTTGCATTTAAAAGTTTATTTATACTTTAACTTATTTAAAAAAAAAAAACCTATCAAATTATTCATATTTATGTTATTGTGGTTAAGATCATCAAACAATCGTAATATTGAACATATTTGGCTTTAAAGCGATTGCACTCAATGGAATATTGCGGTAATACGAATATTAACTGCTGACAATTCATTTCCAAATTTAAAAAAAAAAAATTATATCTTAGAGAATGAAAAATTGCACATTGAACTATTTATTTGTACATGTCACTATTCATATTTTTGTATATATAATGCTCCTTATCAAATTTACAAACATACTAATTGATTTTTGTCATGTTTTATGTTTATTTTTACAAGAAAATCTAACTAAGGGCTTTAAACTAATTTTGAACTAGATAATTCAGCCAAATATTTTTAGTAAAAATATTTTAACTATACTCAAAAGTATACAAATCAAGACCAAATCAAATTTATTAATAAACTGTTTATGCCCAAAGACACCAAAATCATATTTCCTATCTATTCCCTTCTTTTAAATCTCCTTCCTTGTTTAACTCCAAAATTATATATCTTTCTATTTCTTAAGAATTTTGATGGACTTTATACCTTTTAACTTTCTGACCATTCACTACGGCCCGATTTTGAACTGATAAATGAAAATTAAGTTGAATCGTATAAGACCAATTAATTACCACAAATTCAGTGTTTAATTTTGAAGGCATATACGAGTAAAATATTTTATTGTTAATTTTTCATCAGTTTTTTTATAAAAACCACTATTAAATAAACAGTTTACAAAACAATTAGGTTATTAGAAATTTAAGTATTTACCAAGAAGATCAAACACTAAAAATTTATTACGTTTAATTTTTAATCAATTGTACATTTTTAAAAGCATTAAAATATTAGCACATTTTATTTTTCCACGATTATGAATTTCATATACGCGTAAGATCTTATTAGTTTGATAGTAATGAACTTGTAGAATAAAGTACATAAACTGGAACTACCTCATACCAGTAACATAAATAGACTGTTGAAACAACCGGATATCATAGATTATAGACTTACTTACTATATAAGTAAAATTTTTGGATTTCTCCTGGAAATTAGTTTGTCAAAACAGACTGAAAGAATGAGTATAAAATGAATTGCTAAAACAGTAACACGACTTTCCTTTCCAGTGGTTCCCTTCTTTCAGCGGGAAATAGAGTGCAGGGTGAGTATGCCGTCGCGAGGGTAGGGTTTGACTAAATCCGCTGAGGTCGGTTTCGCGTCGCGCGCAGTACGCGGTACCTTTGTTGGTTTTGCCTTTTTATTAGCGTAGCTTCCGTCGGGTTTGCGTTAGCGTAGTATATTTTTCGGTACCGCGTCGGGAATTCGGGAGTGCGAAGTAAAGATTAGATTTTGGTCCTTTGACTGGTTGTATGAAGAGATAAGGAGTAACGTAAAGTAGGTTTCCTCTCCGTATGATTGTGTTTTGTGACGTGTTTGGAAACGGGCATTTATTGGTGGCTGAAAATTGTAGATGAGCGTAATCCATTTGGAGACTCGCGGCGGAAATCCTCTCCGATCTAGCTGGCCGACAAGCAGCCACCGCGAAAATGGATTACGGTGCACGGATTGGTTGACCGGTTGGTATCATCCGTTGGCACTACTCAGACTTAACGTCTAGAACCGATGAGAGGTCGGTTCCTCGTTCGGATCAAGACTCTAAAATCATTACAATATGCAATACGTACCCCACTAAGCAATATGTAAATTTCTCCCAAAGAAATTTAGCTAGACAGCTTCGGTTAACCGGCTAAAATTTTTCATTTTAAAGCCTTCACCGGCGAAAACGCGATCTTTTAACCGTTCACCAGTGAAATAAATAAGTTTTCCAACAGTGAGGCCAACTTGCTTAACCTATTCTAACATACACCTACATAAAAAGTCATCCTTTAGATACTGAAGATAATTCATTGAAGTCGAAACGCGCTGTTCGCTCAAAGCGAGGCCCAACGGCTCCTCAAGAAAAATGATTTCATTGGAATCAGAATGCAGAGCAGAATATTTTCAAATTGAATTTATTTAGATAAAAACTTCAAAACCTTTTATGTAAATGAATGATTCAATGCATGCATACTTCTCTCTTGGTTAATACTATTCACATGAAATAAATTATAAAAAGTATTTTTTTCATACTACGCTCAGTTGAACTACCCTTGAAAACTTGCTTGAAGGTGTGAAAAAGCAGTAGCTTCTAAGACCGATGGTAAGGTAAGAGTGTTATTATTTAAGATAGGTGTTGGTGCAAGTCTTTATGACAAATAATTTGAATGCAAAATTTTTAATATTTACACCTTTCATTTCAACTAATATACAAATGATTATTTTATTAAGTATTCAAAATACCATTTCCGAGTCAGCATTAAAGTAAATGCAATTGAATTTAATTTCAATCAGAAATAATTTCACTTTCTAAGAAATTACAGTATTTATACAGATTCAAAATACAAACTAGCTATCAAGTGTTATATGCCCTCAGTACTTGACCTGCAGTAATAATGAAAGATAACCACAAATGATTGCTTGCTATATTTACAAATCCTTATCTACTTCCAGAATTAAATATGTATATGTATATAGTATGTTCACTGGTAATATAATTCAACTAACAATCCTCACATGCATATTCGTAATTATGTGAAGAATACCAAACAAAACATAAAAAAATTTTATTCGTAAATATTAACAGGCATGTTTACGGAATTCCCAGTATTTGCATGGTGTCTTCATACGTAACAAATAAATGACAATCTGAATTTATTATTACTCCCAACAGAATACGAATAGAATGCTTTTTCAGCGTTCAGCTTCGCATGTACGAGTATAGTAAAATCGTCATCAATTTTAGAGAATTCGGCTTTTTTATGAACTTTAACAGTTTAAGAATTGTTGCATGCAAATGAGGCTAGCGTATCTAAGTCAGGGTATTATTCATAACCTTGTTAGTATTACTTCCATTGTTTCCGGTAGATAAAAAGCATTATGCTTTTGTGACCATGAATGAGCGAATTGTATTTGGGTTTATTTTACGATCTTTCTATTGATTTTACTGGCTTTTATTTTATTTGAAGAGTGATGACACACGAGTTATCTTCTGTGCGCCAAATTTGCCGGAATGGTCTATGGAATGTGAATCCAATAGTTTTGTTGAAATATGAAGAATTGACACACATCAAGCTCTAAAAATTGTTTGGATTACTGGAATTTCATTATGTTTGTGACCTTAAACTAGAATCAATGTATGAGAAGGTGTAAAAATATTTTCCCACTTGTTTTAGGTACTTAATGAGCCTTGATGCCATAAAGCAATCTCAGCGACAAAATTCGTTGCTTTTTTACAAGGCCACAAGGCCTTATGCACTCAGATACATCTATCCATTGTATTCGCTTGTCCCATACAAGTGGAATCTCTTTGCTGGATAATAAACTTAAAGAAGTCCAATGGGCCGCACTCTTCAGGGTTTGAGGTTTGGCGACACCAACACCATATATGTATTTTGACTCTTTCCTATGAAAACGCTGGATACTCACTCAAAAAATATGGTTTATCCTCATATTTTTAAGCAAAAACAATATTGGTGGCGTCAGTGATGATACATACAGGGTGCGTACGGTATTTGAGGACATGCATAAATGTGACTGTAACTTCATGAATTTTTTTTTCCTTTTCAGATAAGAAATGGCGGACTACAAAATCACTCAAGAAATGAAGAGACATGCTGTCATCGTCGCTTTATGTGCGAACCATACATATTTAGAGATCTCTAATTTTCTTAATTGCGCCCGTTCATTCCTGCATAAGGTTCGCCGTGAATTGGAAGCATCAGGAGGCGATACAGAATCGGTTGCAAAACGCAAAAAGTACGAACAACGTTCTGACACTGTCCGATCTGCAGAATTTTTAGAGCAAGTGCAAGCGATCATAGACGAGGACCCTTCAAAATCAATGAAGGTCCTTGCGAGTGAGCTTCATGTTTCTGAGCGCCTTATTCGTAGAGTTGTGCACTAAGACCTTCGGTATAAGTCTTACGTGATGCGCAGAGGACAGTTCATGTCGGAACGAACACGGGAACAGAGGGTTTCCCGATGAAAACGTCTTTTAAATAAAATCAAACACCCTGAGGCGCCCAAAATGTTATGGTTTTTTTCCGACGAAAAATATTTTTACCAAGATCAAAATACCAATCGCAGAAATGACAGATGGCTATGTTCAAATCCTACGGAGGTTCCTGTTGCTATGCACACAAAATTTCCAGCCATTGTTATGGTTTTAGGTGTTGCCGGCAACGAAGGACATGTTATTCCACCACACTTTTTTACTCAAGGACTTCGAGTGAACTCTGCTGCATACATCGAGTTTTTGGAGACGCTAGTGAAACCCTGGATAGATAATGTAAGCGGAGGCAGACCATACATTTTTCAACAAGACTGTTCCTTCACATAAATGGCCGAAAATTTTCATGACCACATAACACCGAACCTATGGCCACCTAGCTCCCCAGACCTAGTTGAGCGTGAAACCAATAAGCGTCCTCATAATACCACTTCTGAAGACTGTTATTAATGCGGTTATGGTCAATATGGACAAGGAGCATTTGATTTGGGCATGTTATCGTTTCCGGACCCGGATCGAAGAGTTTATTGCTGCTAATGGCGATTTTATTGAATGACTTTATAGCCACATATTAATTTAACATTGTATAAAAAAATCCTGAAATATCATTAAATTTTGTCAAAAATTCAAGCTAATTAATTTTACTCTCAAGTTGTCCTCAAATACCGTACGCACCTTGTACAATGATTTGAAATTGCAGACTACAGGAATTGTTTATTTATTTAAATGCATTTTACAGACAAAAATTCAATTATAAAATAGACTCAGACAATTAAATATATTTTAAAATAAGACACGTTTATACAAAAAAAAAAACAAGCAGAAAAAGTTAAGACTACTAATTAAAACATGTAAGAAAAGAAATTAGAGTCTAGATGAAAGTTTGAACAATTGAGTGATAAGAAAATATTACTCGCAATTCAAAAAAAGTAACGTCTTTAAATTATTTTTAAAAACCAAGTAGGACGTGGATAGAGAACCAAGTTCGAAGTTGTTATGCTTTCTGATAATTTGCGACATAATTGACTGAAAATACCAATCCGTCCGGGTGTACGGAACCTCGAGAATGCTATTAGACCGACCAGGACGCGCATACTGTCTGTAGTGCAAGTCTTCGCTTAGAGTGGAAGCAATTTGTTGGTGGTACAACTTGTAAAGGAAGCATTGATCTAAGAAGGTTCCACGGAACGACAGAGAAGGGAGACAAAGTATGGATAAGTGACGCTCATAGGACTCATAGGTTAAGTTGAATTTGAAGAACAAAATACGGATAAACCTACGCTGAACAGCTTCTAGTGACCTCACAAGATATAAGTGTCATACTACCTACCAAGTAGTACTCAAGAAGCGGGCGGACAAGATATGTGAACAAGCGAACAGCGGTTGCAATATTTGAAATCTTGTGCAAATGCCACATGATAAAACTAGAAACTTTTGATGCCTTTGTAGTTATGCTAAAAATATGGGCATCGAATTAAAGCTTGGGATCAAAAATTACACCAAGATCTTTGCATGCGTCTGAAAAGGAGAAAAAAATATCAAATAGGGTGTAATTGTAAGTTAAAGGAACAATTTTCAGAGTAGAAGTCATTTTAAACATTTGGAAACATTGATACGAAGGGAGTTTGCATTACACTAGTTAGAGAGGTTAAAGAGATAATTTTGTAGTTGCTGAAAATCTTCAAGGGGTCTAATTATCCGGAATACCTTGAAATCATCAGCATACAGGAGACAAGAAGAGGAAATTACAGAGGGAAGATCATTGATAAACAGTAAGAAAAGAAGAATCCAAGGGTTGACCATTTGACGCGGATGTAGGATTGAATGGAAAGAAGGTTGTGCCATAGCGATTAACACGAGATGGACCAGAGGATAGATAGGATGAGATCCAAGAATGTAGGGAACCGGATATGCCGAGCAAAGCTAACTTTTGACAGAGAAGAACATGGTTCACGGAGTCAAAAGCTTTGGAGAAGTCCGTGAATATTACAGCAACTTGAAGCTGTTTATCTAGAGGTTTTGGAATATAATCTTTAAACTTAGCCAAGTTCAAGGAAGTTGAACGACCCTGCAAGAATCCATGTTGCTGTGGTTTGACAATTGAACTCAATGACTCAAGAAGCCTGTTGTATACAAGTCGTTCCAGCAGCTTAGAGCCCTGTGAGGGCTCAAGAAAATATGCCCAATTTGTTCTGCGAAGCTTCTACTCAATTGCAATTGGTTTTAAGCCAGCCGACTATTACCGCATATGATAAAATGGGCCAAATAATTGCGGGGTAAACTCAGTGCACATTTTTTGGCTGTAGATGCCATGTCTTGCCAAAAACTCTATGCATCGCTAGAAGTTTTCCATTGCTCGAGAGCAGTTTGCATCAACATATTTTCTCCAAATGAATCTGTTATAAAGAGCTTCCCCAATAAATCTGATGTCCTGAGATAGCTGGATGTTTAATCTAGTTAGAACATGTAAAATAAAGCCACTAATCTTCCCTTTTTGCGAGTAGAGCAACTTTTGTTTTTTATGGATTAACCGATAGCCCCCATCACATCAAGATATAATCAAATTCAGAGCTTGTTGTGATTACGTTAGGAAAATATATTTCACATATATTTTATGTAATGGTTTAGTTATAAGATCATTTTTAGGGTTTTGTAAAATAATTTTACAAAACCCTACTAAAATCGCGTCCTGTCTGCCCGTCTATCCGTCCGTCCATCCGTGTGTCACACCACTTTTTCTCGCAAGCCGCATAAGCTAGAAACATAAGATTTTGTAAATAGGTGGAAAGTGGCGCCCTCTTCAAAGTTTCTCAACTAAAAAATTATAAGGTGTTTAAGGGGGGTGTCCCCATACAGGGGAGTGGCCCCTGAGGAAAAATTTCATCAAATGTAGGCATTATGGGTATTCGATGAAAGGTCTTGATGGGAACAGGTCTTAAAATGACAAGTTTTGCTTTGAGGGGTGCAGGGGAAGGGGAAATGTAC
This sequence comes from Odontomyia ornata, assembly GCA_963969285.1. Taxonomy (NCBI): domain Eukaryota; kingdom Metazoa; phylum Arthropoda; class Insecta; order Diptera; family Stratiomyidae; genus Odontomyia; species Odontomyia ornata. The sequence continues at coordinate 175,624,438 of OZ017738.1, forward strand.
GAAAATGTTGACCCCCCTCCCCTCGGGATTGGACACCTTTGACCTGAAAAATTTGAAAAAAGGGCAACAAATACCTCAGAAGTCAATATTCGATCAACTTTGTTAATAATAGTACATTTTGAAAATTAGCATGCGGTACTAAGGAGATACACATTTGCAACGGACCTAGGCACTACAAATATGTAGGAATTTTGATAAAAATTTTAGAAATCGTTTTAAATATTTATGTGTTATCAGTCATCAAGTAACGAGCTCAAAACACGTAACAAAATGGCGTCGAATTTAAATGTATAATAACCAAGATATAATTTTTCGACCTCAATTTATGGAATCTGTATATAAGTCAAGTTTTGAAATGCAGAATATATTGTAAGTTTTACTAATTGTTTCACAAAACCCTTCTGGCAGCAGCACTCTCCTGCTACTTCACCTTTTTTGCATTCCATTTCATTATGTTTTTAACTTTCACCTAATCTATTTTTCGATATTACCATTTTCACCCTTAATAATTTCTTCAGTCCAGTACATGCAATTTTTACGATATTGCAATCATTTTGTGACTATACTTTTCTTTTACGAGTATATCTAACGATACTGAAATTCAAATTCAAATTCTTCTTCTTAGCACTACAGCCCCTCTTGGGCATTGGCTTCCTGCTAATAGCGCCTCTAACCGTCTCGGTCCATTGACCGCGTCCTCCAATTTCGAAATTCGAGCAGCGATGAACTGTCTTCGTCGACCGAGTCAGACCAGCACATCCTCGGTTTCCCCACTGGTCTCCGGTCTTTAGTTCTCCCAACGAATACCTTTTTGGGTATCCGTTATTCGTCCATACGATTCATGTGGCCAGCCTATTGCAGTTTCCGCAGTCTTATAATCGTTGAGACCTCCGGGTTGTCAAAAATTTCATACAGGTCATGGTTGTATCGAATTCGGCATTGGTCTCCGTCTAGCTTCGCTCCGATTATTCGCCTCAGGACCCGTCGCTCAAAGGCGTTCAGCAAACAAGTATTAGATTGTTCAATAATAGATGACGTGAACTGCATAATAGATGAGGTGAATTGCATATTTCATGTAGTAGTGATTGCGTTGCTTATATCATTATAACTACTTTAAAAATTAGACTGTCTTCAGTCAAAAACTGAGCGTGATTAGTAAACAACAAGTTGGTTAAAACTAAACTTGAAAATGGACAATCAAAGAGATCATTATCGGCGTGTTTTATTGTTTTACTTCCGAAAAGGCAAAAATGCGGTGCAAGCTTGAAAGAAATCGTGTGAAGTTTATGGTGTGGACTGCCTTACTGAACGCCAGTCTCAGCGCTGGTTTGCTCGCTTTCGATCTGAAAATTTTAATGTGCAACCAACCACTACTGATGACGACGAAATAAAGGCGTTAATCGAAATGAACCAACGTATGACAACTCGAGAGATACCAAAGAAGCTCGACATATCGAATTCAACCGTTTACTTGCACTTACAATAGCTTGGTTACGTAAACAAACTAGGTGTTTGGGTTCCTCACGAATTAAAGGAAATTTACCTCATCAAAAGCAACAACATATGCAGCAACTCTTTCCTGAATCGTAATCGAAGCGACCCATTTCTAAAAAGAATCATAACGGGTGATGAAACATGGATTATTTACGATAACGTAGTCTGAAAACGATCATGGATTAAGCAAGCTGAGCCTCCACAATCGACATCCAAAGCCAATATTAACCAAAAGAAGATTATGTTTTCTGTGTGGTGGGATCACAAGGGTATATTCTACTTTGAACTGCTTCGAAGAAATCAAAATATTGATTGGAATGTCTACTGTCGTCAACTATCGAAATTGAATGAAGAAATCAAGGAACAACGCCCTGAATTGATCAATCGCATAGGCGTGATGTTCCATCATGATAACGCCAGACCCCACACCTATTTGAAGACTCATCAAACATGAATGGGAGCTGATGTCACATACACCCTCTAGCCTTGACAGCACCATCAGACTATCATTCGTTTCACTCCCTATAAAACCATTTGAATGGTAAAACTTTCGATTGTGATCAAGCTGTTAAAAATGAGTTGGACCAGTTCTTCACTTCTGAAAACAAAGGCTTCCTCCAACGTGGGATTTTTAAACTTACCGAAAGGTGGCAAAAGGTCATCAAACAAAATGGTCAATCTATCATTGGTTAATGTTTGTTGTTAATATAAATTAATTTCTTTTTCTTTTTTAAAAGCCGTCGGGCCTTCCTTCGTTGTGTGAGCAGACGCGTTTCGACTCGATTGAGTCATCTTCAGTGTCTAAAGGATGTGTTCCCTTTGACACATCCTTTAAACACTGAAGATGACTCAAAGGAGTCGAAACGCGTCTACTCACACAACAAAGCAAGGCCCGACGGCTTATAAAGAAAAAAGAGAATTGGCATGCAGATACCTAATAAACAAAATAATTGACTAAATAAATTCCCTTTGAAACAAGTTGTTGTCTGAGTACTCTGAGTAGTGTTCTTAACTTGTAATCGTGGGGGCGAGCGTTCATTTCCTGATGACTACGAGGTTGCACTTTCTGATCGGTTAATTTTCTCATCGATGGCTGTCGCTCGGTTCATTGTTTCCTTTGTGCAGTGATAAATTCAAGTATCAGTGCAATTGTGAGGAAATTAACCTGCCGAAAAATTGCAGATCTTGATGTAAGTGATATTTTTTGGTGGACAATGGCGGGAAAAGAAAAAGTGCATAACCTTAGCGTAGAAAAAACAGGGAAATACAGAGCTGTCGTCATAGATATACAGGTAGAGAGTACTGCATCCGCAACCGATCGCGAGAGCCGAAGCAATTAGCAACCTTCGCTAAAGTTGTGTGAAGTTGAGGTTTGAAGTGATATGTTTTTGCTTTTGCACTTAACTTCACTCCAAAACACGTTCAAGTTTATAAAGTTTTTCGTTTTGAAGATCGTGTGTATGAAATCGGCACTTTAATTCTCTTTTTTCATTAAAAACTAACGAATTTTCCATCAGCTTTGTCACATGAGTTTTCTAGCCTCTCCGAATTTTCATCAGCGTTGACGTACGAGTTTTCTGTGAGAGAACGTTTGTTGTGCTGTACTTAAACTGTTCAACGAATGAAAACGAAGGCGCGATCGTGTGCAGGTGAAACGAAATTTTGTAGGTGTGCACGGATGCCAGAGAGGGAAGTGATTCTTCTGAAGAGCGGAAAGAAAAAGCTCTCGGGAAACAAAGGGGAAGGAAAAGTAGAGGGAATCATATAGTTTTGAGAGCGTAAGATATTTATGTGAAAAACTTGCATCCTACATGGACGAGTACACAGATTCTCGTTGGTCGTCCACTTATTTATATGTGTTTGGTTGTTATAGACACAAAACTGACGTTAGATAGGAAGCCATATGGTAGCAATTTGCATATGGATTAGTCGGCCGACTATGGGACAAGCTTCTGTTTGCTGTCAGCCAACTGCGGCATAAGCAAATGCTTATATCGCGTTGTATATACTTTTTTCTGAATGAAAACGTACGAAACGTATTCCGTGCATGCTTAAGATTCACCTTGCACTGTCCACAGTACTCCTAAACATTTCATAGAATTAAAATACTCGTTTTTAATTTTGAGGCCCATGCTTATGCAGCAGAACTGTGAACTTGGCTTAAAAAAAAATAAAATAAAAACTGCTTTAATCTGGAAAATTTAAAGTTCAGAAGGAACGTATTTTGTTTTCAAACAAAAAATAATTTTTTTTCGTCAAAGGTAGGTGGGTAGGGTGAAAGGTTTTTGTGAGAACTCTTCGACACAGGACTCGAAAATGCTGTCAGGTCCGAGGGGTACAGGAGAGAAGTAAATGTATGAAAATTTGGGGTATACTATCCTCTTCCAAGCTATTAGACACCTTTGATCCGAAAAAAATTTGAAATAAATTATGGAACAGGTCTTTATAAGTACAACAAAAAAAAATACTCTTACATTTGAAGCCGAAATTTGGTGATCTTTGTTGGTAATAGTATAATTAATCAATTTTAACATTTCCTTGATTAAATCGTAAATTCAATTAAATTTAATATTTAAGGATTCATACTCGTACAAAAGGTGGACGCATCCTCCAAATGTCAAAAAATCTAAATCTATTAATTATATAGTTTTAATTTGCCTACATATACATACCACGACAACAACAATGCATAGCCGGGCAATAATATGCAATTCTTATCGACTCACATCCTAAGATTTTGTTGGGATTTATTAGAACATTTCAGAAAGGTTTATCATTAAGTATTCATGCTATTGCCACAAACTGTTGACTAGATTTATTTGTCAATGGCTTAAGATGAAAGTGCACATTTTGTTGATTGGAATAAAAAACCCATCTAAAAGGAACGTTCTTCTGTCTAGCTTACTTGTTTTTAATTTTTCATTTATTTCGTGACTTTCTTTCTTTTTCAATTGTTGACCAAATTGGCCAATGCTGTATTCAGTCATGGAATATTAAGCCACAGTTCTTTCTTTCTTAACTGTTTCTCTCAGTCCTCAGTGTAAGTTTATGTGAGATCTACCATGGGCAGAGATATCTCCCTTCAAAGAATATACACAGACTAAGGCTATGTTGCCCAGGATGCCATCTGGGAAGTAAGGACCATGTGTACTGCATATAAGGTATGTATTTTCTAGAGTAAGTCCCTGAATTAGAAGATCAATCAGAATACATTATAGTTGTGGTGTCGTATGTCAAAGGCATATTCGGTGAACACCATCTCTCTACAAAAATTTGACATCGAAAGGCTTCAAACAGCATCTGTGGCCAAAAATTTCACTGAGATCCTCGATAATTAGCTGGCTTCCATTGTACCAGACACATCGCCGAAAACAAGCACCGAGCTATGGGTCGAAGTGAACGCGGCAATTAACACTGTGGCAGAACAAACGGTGTGACATCAAACCCACCACAAAAGAACTGATTGGTTCGATGACGAGCGCCAGAATGCATTAGATAAAAAGAATCAGGCGTACAAGCAATATATATTTCAAGAACTTCCTTAATCCTCTGCATAGCTCCAGAAAATTGGAGCCTACAGATATTTCCGGGTAGCTTCCATTGGCTCCACCTACTCTGGATGAAGTTTGTTTCACCATCAAAGCCCAAAAGAATAATAAAGCACCGGGCATCGTGGAGATTCCAGTGGATCTCATTAAATATGATGGCAGCGGTGCTCAGAAAGCCATCCATAAAGTCATCCAGCACATTTAGAAACAAGAACATATGTCAAACGAGTGGAGCCAATCAACTGTATTCCCTCGTCACAAAGAGGTGACAAGCTACAATGCTTTGTACGGCGTACAAAATATTTACAAAGATCTTAGAAAATAAAGTCAGATCATACGTCAACAGTATTATTGGGGAGTATCAAGGTGGCTTTAGAGCAGGTAGATCGACGATATTCTATACCAATTCTTTACAGTCAAGCAGGTACTTGCCGGGAGTTCCACATAGACGTAGAACACATTTTCGTTGATGTTAAGCAAGCATATGACAGTATCTCAGCCAAATTAGTCCATCTTACCAAAGTGACAATGACGTTGACGTCCTCCCTAGTCCGCATCAATAACCAACTCACCGACGTCTTTGATACAAATATCGGACTAAAGCAGGTAGATGGGCTGGCTCAATTGCTATTCAATTTGGCTCTGGAATATATCATAAGAAAGCTACCTCTCGCTACAGAGGTACGTTATTATACAAGTTGAGCTTAGTGGTAGCCTATTATACAACATCAACATTTTGTCACTTTTCCTGAAACTCGATAGCAAAGCAAAACTAGAAGGGCTACCAATCGATGAGAATACAACAAATCCCATGACACAGCTGAAGAAAAATATCTCAAATTCCCGAAATATCACAGTTGGTGAATACAATATCGAAAACAACATTTTATTCAGTTTTGACGATCTTGAAGACCAGCTGCATACACAGAAAAACAAAGCTCCAAGTATACAAATCTCTGATAAGATCTAGGCTATGTTATGGATGTAAAACTTGGACGCTAACCTATGCATCCGCAAACATATTGAACTCCTTCGAAACACGGGTCCTGAGGCAAATGATCGGGACAAAGCTAGACGGTAACCTATGGTGAATTCGATACAACCATGAACAGTACGAAATTTTTGATGAGCCGGAGGTCTCAATGATTTAAAACTGTAGAAGCTACAATGGGCTCGCCACGTGAATCGTATGGTCGAACAACGGATACTCAAAAATATAATAATGTTCAACACTTGTACGGTGTGAACATGTCATAATGTTCACTTTTGATAAATGTGAACATACTCTAAGGTTAAGTTACCATATGTTTTGACAACTGTATTGTTAGTCAATTGAGCATCAAACTTCATTCTATAAAGAGCATATTAAAACGGCATCGTGACCAATTACAAACATTGTATGTTGTAATGATTTTTCTACCTTCAGCTCGAACGCGGAACCGACCTCTCATCGGTTCTAGACGTTAAGTCTGAGTAGTGCCAACGGATGGTACCAACAGGTCAACCAATCCGTGCACCGTAATCCATTCACGCGGTGACTGCTTGTCGGCCAGCTAGTTCGGAGAGGATTTCGGTCGCGGGTCTCCGAATGGATTACGCTCAATCACAATATTTCAGTCACCTGAACTTGCCCGTTTTTCAAACGCGTCAACAATTACTCATCCAGAACGAGAAACCTACATTACGTTAGTTCTGGATGTGATCTATCCACAGATCTCAAATCAAAAACGCTACAAAATCCCATAGGCGCGTTACCGATTCACCGACGCGGTACCGAAAAATATACTACTCGAACTTAAACCGAAGAAAACTACTCTAAAGAAATGGCGAAACAAACAAAGGTACCGCGTACCGCGCGCGACGCGAAACCGACTTCAGCGGATTTGGCGAAACCCTAACCTCGCGACGACATACCTACCATACACTCTCCGTTCCCCCTGAAATAGAACGAGTTACTGAAAAGGAAAGTCGTTAGTTAAATTAGCAATTCATTGGATTTTTTTTATTTACTTCAAGAAACGGAACATAAAGTATAATTTCCTTAATACCTATTTAAAGGGTTTTTGCAAGAATCGAGCGATAAATTATTACTAATAATGATAATAGTTATAATAATTATTTTTGAAGACAATTACATAATAAGGTAAACCGCTAACAATTTGTTTCTTAATTTATGTTTCACCTTTTATTATTTTTGAATATAAATTTGCGATCACAAACAAATTTTTCGTTTTACAATAAACCGCCAAATTAAACATTTATTTTTAATTTTTCTAGGTGGATTTAATATTTATTGTTCTTGTTTGGTTTTAAATAATTTAAATTTTGTTTTCTCAACAATTTCGTAAATTAAATATTTCTAAGTGGTTCAAGTACGCATTAGTGACGAATCTAATCGTGCGTCAAATTCAAAAAGCGAAATGGAAGCAGCAAAGATGGCTTATCCACGTATACAATAATTAATAACAAATCAGGAAACGATGCAAGTGATTTTGTATAAAAAAAAACGGAGAATCGATTCATTGTTTTTTTTTTTTATCGCTTTTTATCTGGAATTTTCCACTTCTTTTACCATTTTTTTATTCCCCTTGTATGGCGTTTAACTTTGAATATTATATATATAAATACGGAGCGGTGTAACAATATGTGAGCGTGATCTTTAACAATCATTTGGTGAGTACAAAATATTTACAAGCCAGTTTATTATTATTGTTTATCAGTTACTTTAATGTTTAATGCCTTTGAAATGTCTTTTTTTTTATTGAAATAGTGTTTTAAAATTGAGGATTTGATTCACAATCAGTCGCTGCTTGAAGTTAATGGGAATGTTACTGGAAACGATTGAACTAATCAGGAATAATTGGGGGTTGAGAGACAAAAAAAATTCGATTTTCCATTCTCTGCGACAAAAAGCAATCCCTCCATTTCTTGCAATATTTTTAACGACATAAAGCACACTGTTCAACGTACACAAAGATTTAAAAGTAGGAATGACGTGAAAACTATAAAAAAAATTTATCATATGTTCTAGATAGAAATCAGGACCGCATCATTCATGTCGTTCAACTAACGTCCGATTTAGCTAACGCATTTTCTTACAAAAGTTATTACGCTAAGAGTTATTTTGTATTATCATCATTTACTGTACTCATTACTATGGACAAGCGGTGGAATATAGAAATAGAAAAGTGTAAAATTACCCAAGTCGTTTGTTTGCGTTTTCTTATCTATTTTTACTAATTAATTTTTCTTCATAGCTTCAACAGTTTGTTTATTTATGCCAGATGCGAGTTTTCTATCAGAACAAAATCATCTTTAGTACGGCATGGCTGGGTTTTTTTTTTTTTAGACTTAAGTAAACCAAACATGGAATCAAACGTAAATTGTACGATTCAAATCGAATTAATTACCACTTGCTATTATTGGTAAATGTACTAAAGAATGTTGTTTACGATATGCATTATTTTCGGAAATACGGTATTGGAGGAATAATGGTTCGTTTTAGTTTCATTCAGTAACTTATTTCTGAATAAAATAAACAATAAAATAAACGACGTGCAAATACCTGAAGGTAAACAACCTGTCTTCGTAGATCGGCTAACTCCTGTCTAGGATCATCGGCTATTGACGAAGCCAGACTACTTGTGTCCTTATCATCAGCGGGCAATTGACCACTACTGTCCAATTCACAAGATGCGAATAATTTCCCATTACTCTGCTCGAATGGGTTGAGAGTTTCAGAATCTTGTAAAATCCTTCGGAGACGTGTCAACTGTTTCCTTAAATTTTGGACATCTTGAATCATTGCATTCCTAAAAGATTTGTCTATAAACAGGAGATCGTCTGACGAGCTGACTATATCCTTGCCCGTCAGCGATGAACGGAGATGTTTGTGGGGAAGACTATCTATTGATCTAGGACTATCTGAACCGGTATTGCTGAGCGTGCTCTGTTGCACGCGGGACCTGTTGAGCAGGCGAGTTGCACGTGCGGGTGATTGTGAACTAATACTGTCTTTGCTTGAGCGATGAATTCGCAGGACACTATTCCACTCGCGGATTAAGTCCCCACTTTTGGCGTCAAGTTCTGTGAACAATTGCATGTCGTCAACTCCGTTCCATGCCGATCCACTTTGGCTTTTTCTTGAGTGAGATAACCTATCGACTGAATCCAAGCTGCTCGTCAAATCCACGCCTACTGGTTCCGATACAGTTCACACTGCCTTCCGCTGCAGACCAGACAAAATATTGCTAACCTTTCTAATCCTTTATTAACTAAACTAACCTCTTTCCTAATTTGCCTGTTGATCTCCTTTCCGACCTTGACAGAGCTTCATGCTCCAGCCTGAGGCAATGCTCCGGTGAATGTCACTGCCTCACGAATAACGTTTTCCAAAAACACTTTAAGCACACCACGCGTTTCTTCATAGATTAAACCGGAAATACGTTGCACTCCACCACGTCGCGCCAAACGACGTATAGCTGGTTTTGTAATACCTTGGATATTATCACGAAGAACTTTACGATGACGTTTAGCGCCTACATGTGGCTGCCAAAATCATCCCGTTGTCACATCGGACAAAACAACTGTGTGTGGAATGGCACGTCATATGCGGCAATGTACCTCTCCAGTTGTCGCCAGTGGCATAGTTTTCTCGAGGGCCGCGGTGGAGGGGCATTTCCAGATGGCTATGCCTCGAAATGTGCCGGGGTTGGATTAATTCTATATTTCGAATATTTATATCCACGGATCTAAATATTTGGAAAGAAAAAAAAATATTTTCTGCATAACGATATCCGCACAACAGATGAAGTCCGCTGGCACTTCGAGGACATATCCATCTGGCAGGTTACAAGGGTTCGGGATCGGAATCACTTCGATTCCTGGGCGTAGGCGTCACATTACACATTCCCCCCCCCAAAATCGAAGTAATTACGATCCCGTCTCCTTTGTAAAAGGTCTTGGTTAGGGACGTGGCGGGTCGAAGATCCGTTTCGAAGGATAGGCTACAACCCTGTTCGTGAAGACTCGACAGTGACTATATAGTAGGAAGTCAGGTGTTATTCGGAGGCCTTCGTCTAGGCAGAGATTTGGGATAAGCCAAGGTTTCTCGTGGGAATTAGTTGCACTTCATCGTCTAAGGTCTTTTGCGTGGTAAATTCCCAGGGTCCTACCAGTCATGTCCGCGATGAGGTATCGGGTGGGGCTTATGACTTGTATGACTCGACACTTCACGAATTTCTTGTCTAGTTTGGCATTGTAATGGCGGGTGGCATCGCTCTGTCGGAAGTTTCGACGATATATTTCGTCGCCGGCCTTAAAGCCAGAAGGATGAGATCGCAAGTTGTACCGCTCCTCTCCCATCCGTCTACTTTCTTCAATCTTCTCCCGCAGTTGATCTCGCAGAAGTTGGAGCTTTTCGTGCGGTTCTAGAACCACGATTGGGTCCTCTAGCGATTTCAGCTGCCGCAATAGCCGGTAAGCGCTCCCATGCCCGATCATGTACTGGCCGAACACTGCAAAATACGGCGAAATGCCGGTCGTGGCGTGGTACGACGAGCGCAGTGCACTAGTGATGGCGGACAATTTGCGATCCCAGTCCCTCTGATTCGGGTGGACATAGGCGCGAATGGCCGCTATGAGCGTACGATTCAGTCGTTCGGATGCGTTGGCTTGCGGTGAATAGACGGCAGTTCGTTGGTGGATGATGCCGTATTTGGACATTAGGTCTCGGAACTTGCTGGAGGTGAACTGGACCCCATTGTCGGAGACAAGTTTCTCCGGAACTCCAAACATGTGAAAGACTCGGTTCTCCAAAAAGCTGATTATAGGTCCAGTGTGCATGTTACGTAGTGGTTCTATGATAGGGAATTTGGAGAGCTGGTCCAGGACCACGACAGCTCCCGTGTGACCAGAAGCAGATCGAGGGTAAGGACCGATAAGATCAATGTACAAGCGCTGGAACACGCGTTCGGGGACCTCAACCTTACCCATGGGTGGTCGAAGAATGGTGTTGGGCGCTTTAGTGCACTTGCATAGCTCACAGGAGGCTACGTACGCTTTTATCTGTTGTGCCATCTTAGGCCAAAAGAAACAGGTTTTCAACCGCCTAAGTGTACGACCGTATCCGCCGTGCGCACTTGATGGGTGGTCATGAGCCCGCCTGATAAGATCAGTGGTTAATTCTTCGGGCACCCACAACTTCCACTGTTCTTCTTCTTGTATGGGGTCTCCGGATGCGTGTCCCATCCGCTTGTAAATAAATCCATCCGTCAACCGCAGTTCAGGAAGCTGGGGCTGTTGGTTCTGGATAGTGTGAATCAGTTGGGTGTAGCTGGCTGACTTAAAGGCAGGATGGTCCAGATCGATCAATTGGGGGCTGTCGTCCTCTTGGACCAACTCGGCTCCTTCAGGGGCGAACATTCTGGATAGGGTGTCGGGGACTACATGCTGGCTTCCTTTTCGGTGGCGAATTGTGAAGTCAAATGCCTGGAGTTTCAGTGCCCACCTGGCCAATCTGCCGTTGAGATCAGTCTGGCTCATTAGCCATTTCAGAGAAGCGTGATCCGTAACGACTTCAAAGGTGTGTCCCTCCACATAGGCTCGGAAGCGTTTCACTGCCAACACCGCGGCTAAACATTCTTGCTCGGAGACCGTGTAATTTCGCTGGGCTGGGTTCAGCTTGTGAGACATGAAGGCTATAGGTCTCTCCTCGCCGTCTTGTGCAACCTGGACTAAGACTGCTCCCACCCCATGTTGACTCGCGTCACAATGGATTGAGAACGGTTTGTCAAAGTCCGGGCTGTGCAGTACGGGGGCCGTAGTCAGACTCTTCTTTAGCTCTTCAAAGGCTCGCAAGCTGGGCTCTTCCCAGACGAATTTACGTCCCTTACGCAGCATGTCGGTCAAAGGAGTGGTAATGGTGGCATAGTCACGTACAAAACGCTGGTACCATCCGCATAAGCCTAAGAATCGGCGTAACTGTTTGGTGGTCTTGGGTAATGGAAAAACGTCAATCGCTTGAGTCTTTTCCGGATCGGTCTTGATATGCCCATGCCCAATGATGTGACCTAAATACTTCACCTCCGTCATCACGAACTGGCTCTTCCTTATGTTGATGGTTAATCTTGCCCTCCGGATGTGTAGAGCCACCTCCTGAAGCAGGTCGATGTGTTCGTCAAAGGTCTCGGTTATAAGCAGCAGATCGTCCAAGTAAACGAAAACTTGGTGCCGCAAATGAGGTGGTATCACCTTATCCATAAGGCGCGTCATTGTTTGGGGGGCATTACACAATCCGAATGGCATGGTCACGAATTGATATAAGGGCCGGCCTGGGACTGTGAAGGCTGTTTTCTCCTTTGAACCGGGGTCTAAAGGAATTTGCCAGAAGGCGTCCTTGAGGTCTAAGCTCGTGATGAAATGGGCTTTAGGCAATCGACTCAAAATGCCTTCGATCAACGGTAGAGGATATGCGTCCTTGACTGTGACGGCGTTCAAGCGTCTGGCATCTAAGCATAACCGGACCTTGTTCGGCTTGACAACTAAGGTGACTGGGGAAGCCCACGCGCTCTGTGATTCTTCGATTACGCCTAATGATAGCATTCGATCCACTTCGGCATATAACGATTTTTCCTTCGCCGGAGATATGGCGAAATGTCTCTGTTTTATGGGTTTAGCGTCCCCCACATCTATAGTGTGGAACACCAGGGCAGTCCGCCCGAGACCTTCTTTCTCATGCGATGGAAAAGCCGATATAGCCGAGTCGAGACGCAGTTGCTGAGTTACATCCAGTGTATGCCGTAGCAAGTTAGTGGGTTGAGATTGGTCAGGAACGGTGGTGACGGACTCCAGGGTCGAACTGGAAAATAGTGCCGGGGCCAAGTTAAATTTTCGAACGAAATCCACTCCTAAATAAAGATTCTGGGTTAACTGAGGTATGATGAAAAATTCCATAGGTTTAGTTACCCCTTTAAAGGTGACATCCGTCATAATTTTTCCCACTACAGAGTGACGAGTTCCGTCCGCCGTGCTTAACCAGGAGGTGAAATGACGGATTTGGTCCGCGTGCTTGGCCAGTACCTCCCCTGCAAACTCGGCAGAGATGCAATTCACACTGGCTCCCGTATCGACTAAGCCTGATACTCGTTTTTGCAGGAGGTGTACTGACGCATATGGCCGGACATCCTCCCTCAATAATTCGTCTAAGTATATGTCCTTCAACCTTTTTCTCGACTGCCTGACTTTTCTCCAGAAGCTCCGCATCCGACGCGTGGCTCACTTGCTTCGCGGTGGGACAGTTGTGGCCAATTCCTCATGGAAGATGCGCTGTCGAGTAGCCAAATAATTCCGCAACCTGACATGAAAAGGTTTTACATGCCAAGGAGCCTTCGTCTCGCTATCATTTCCCTGCGCATTGGCCCCGGCGAAGGACGGCGTCGGTTGTGGAACTTCGGGAGAACTGTGTTTAGCGGTGCGAGTCAGCAGAGTTGGAGTCATGATGGGAGCTGGGTCATAGCTGGTGATGGGGTCTGGATTTGTTCGTCCGGGGTCTAGGAGTGCCGACGGGTGGTCGCGGCACTCGGTGGCAAGTTTTTTCGCCCTTTGCAATTTGCACAGTCAGGTGCGTATGTGTCGGCCTTCCCGCAGCGGTAGCAGAAAAGCGTCGGCTCCGCTGGACATGCGTAGAACCGATGTCCCGGTTGTCGGCAGTTCCAACAGACCGTCGGGCTTGTAAGTGCTTCAAGGGAGGGTCGATCAATCAATGCTGGGTCCTCAAGCTCCGGTGGTGCTCCGCTCCTCGGTACTGGTACTGGATCAGCAAGCAGGTGGTCTGCTGCCATCAACTCCGCGGTGTGATGATTTCGGGGATTTGGTCCCGTTATGCGAGGTTGTGGGCGGAAGGTACCTCGTCGCTCATCCAAGTGTTCTTGTCTACGCGCATGGAGGCGCAATCCCTGTATGGTGTTGATGGGAAAATGTAGCAGGCTGTTCTGGAGATCCCAGCGCATGTTCTCTCTGATAATTTCTACTAATTCGTCCTCGGGCATGGTATTTCGCAGGCGAGTGCTCAATCTCACTATACTGGTGTAGTACTGGTCGAACGGTTCGTGAGCGCCTTGTTTCCGTTTCTTTATTTGCTCTCTTAGCTCTCTCTCAGTGAAGCCATCCTCAAATCGATTGCGGAAGGCTGCACTGAAAGAGTGCCAAGTGGGACGTGGCGTTGACTCTTTAAAGCTCCAGTACCAGTCGGCAGCGTCGCCGCTGAACAAAAGATGTGCATGCCGGAGGAAGGCCGAGGAATCCCCTCCCAGGGTGCTGGATATCAACGCCTGAATTCGGAAAAGGAACCGGTCCGCCGATATCATATCGTTGAACCCTGTAAAGTTCAGGCGCCAACTCTCCATGATACGAGGCGTCGGGTCTCGAAAAGGTGCCAATGCGTTCCCGGGGGGAATCACATCCTCGATTGACCTGTGGTACTGAACTGCCTCGGGGGCTGGAGGTACCAACGGAGGTCCGGTACTGTGTCGCGGTCTGTATTCGGGAGCTCTGGGATCCATTCCCGAGTTCCTTGGGGGTGGGACCCATTGCTCGGATTGTCGGGAGTGGGGCATCGCCACACTGGGATTTGGCTCCCAGCCAAGCGGAGTTCTCACGCGGCTGGGTGGTTGGCTCAACGGGAGATTCTGGATCTTTCCCTCCAGGTTGCCAATCCTCTCCGACATATCCCTCATCAACGCCACGAGGGTGTCAATGGAGTGGGCGGAAGGCATGGTTGTCACCTCGGACACGACACTCGCAGCCGGAACTTCACCGCCTACTGCTCCTTGCAGGTCTAAGAGTGGTTGTGACGGTTCGGCTTCTGGAGCTCCTTTCGCCACTGCTCCACGCGTCGGTAGGGGCGTTCCGAGGGGGACGTCTAGGGCAGACCGATCTATGGGTCGTCGGCATAAGGGACACAGCTCTGACGTGAGGAGGAGCTGTTGTACACAGGCACGATGGAATAAATGTCCACAATCCAATCGCACGCTGTGTACGCCCTCCACTACGTCTTCGAAGCAGATCCCGCAGTTAGCTGGTTGGACCGTTTTGGATCTGGTCCAACGCTTGTCTGGGGTCCGCTTCGTTGCCATTTTGTGTGTGTTACTTGTGGTGCTAAAATAAAGTAAAAAAAAAATATATAGAATATACTTATTCCTACTAATAACTTATCACTAAATTAGTGGCCGTTAGTGGCGAGCTATGTATATAAAATAGAAAAAAAAAAAAGAGAGGAAAAAAGATTAAATGATACACACTTTCCTTTTCAGTGGTCGAACTCTTCAGCGGGAAATGAGAGTGCGTGGTAATCTGCCGAAGAAAGGGTGCTTCGGTCGATTTACGAAATTTATCCCCATACCCACATACATTACAAACCGGTTCTAATCTACGTTAAATGACTCGACGAGACAAGTGGTAGAGCTACCGTAACGACTTTGTACGCGGTCAAAGTTCCCGACGCGTAGAAGCATTCCGGGCTTCGCAACTCCAGCATACGCCACCGAACGTTGAACCGATACCACTCGTCTAACACGCATAAGAAATAGTTAGAATCCTTCCGCGACATAAAGGCAAGGTAGCCTTCTATTTTCTTGAGAGTCCATGCTGATAGGTAAACCCATCAGACTGGCAGTTCCATCAAGAAAATAGAAGGTCCTTACAGGGGTTAACCTGGGACAACACATCGGAAGGATTCTGTCGCGAGAAAAAAAAATCAAACAAAGGAGAGCGGAAGCTACAACTCACGTGAAGCGACCTCTAATGTGTATCACACAATTCCACTGCTCCTGATAGTGGGACTCGAGTACCAAAGTACCTTACATCCTCCGTAAAGGACCAACTCGTCAGAAGACGCGAAGTTCTTTCCCCCTTAGGATGTTGTTTGGCCCCACGTTGGGCGCCATTTGTAATGATTTTTCTACCTTCAGCTCGAACGCGGAACCGACCTCTCATCGGTTCTAGACGTTAAGTCTGAGTAGTGCCAACGGATGGTACCAACAGGTCAACCAATCCGTGCACCGTAATCCATTCACGCGGTGACTGCTTGTCGGCCAGCTAGTTCGGAGAGGATTTCGGTCGCGGGTCTCCGAATGGATTACGCTCAATCACAATATTTCAGTCACCTGAACTTGCCCGTTTTTCAAACGCGTCAACAATTACTCATCCAGAACGAGAAACCTACATTACGTTAGTTCTGGATGTGATCTATCCACAGATCTCAAATCAAAAACGCTACAAAATCCCATAGGCGCGTTACCGATTCACCGACGCGGTACCGAAAAATATACTACTCGAACTTAAACCGAAGAAAACTACTCTAAAGAAATGGCGAAACAAACAAAGGTACCGCGTACCGCGCGCGACGCGAAACCGACTTCAGCGGATTTGGCGAAACCCTAACCTCGCGACGACATACCTACCATACACTCTCCGTTCCCCCTGAAATAGAACGAGTTACTGAAAAGGAAAGTCGTTAGTTAAATTAGCAATTCATTGGATTTTTTTTATTTACTTCAAGAAACGGAACATAAAGTATAATTTCCTTAATACCTATTTAAAGGGTTTTTGCAAGAATCGAGCGATAAATTATTACTAATAATGATAATAGTTATAATAATTATTTTTGAAGACAATTACATAATAAGGTAAACCGCTAACAATTTGTTTCTTAATTTATGTTTCACCTTTTATTATTTTTGAATATAAATTTGCGATCACAAACAAATTTTTCGTTTTACAATAAACCGCCAAATTAAACATTTATTTTTAATTTTTCTAGGTGGATTTAATATTTATTGTTCTTGTTTGGTTTTAAATAATTTAAATTTTGTTTTCTCAACAATTTCGTAAATTAAATATTTCTAAGTGGTTCAAGTACGCATTAGTGACGAATCTAATCGTGCGTCAAATTCAAAAAGCGAAATGGAAGCAGCAAAGATGGCTTATCCACGTATACAATAATTAATAACAAATCAGGAAACGATGCAAGTGATTTTGTATAAAAAAAAACGGAGAATCGATTCATTGTTTTTTTTTTTTATCGCTTTTTATCTGGAATTTTCCACTTCTTTTACCATTTTTTTATTCCCCTTGTATGGCGTTTAACTTTGAATATTATATATATAAATACGGAGCGGTGTAACAATATGTGAGCGTGATCTTTAACAATCATTTGGTGAGTACAAAATATTTACAAGCCAGTTTATTATTATTGTTTATCAGTTACTTTAATGTTTAATGCCTTTGAAATGTCTTTTTTTTTATTGAAATAGTGTTTTAAAATTGAGGATTTGATTCACAATCAGTCGCTGCTTGAAGTTAATGGGAATGTTACTGGAAACGATTGAACTAATCAGGAATAATTGGGGGTTGAGAGACAAAAAAAATTCGATTTTCCATTCTCTGCGACAAAAAGCAATCCCTCCATTTCTTGCAATATTTTTAACGACATAAAGCACACTGTTCAACGTACACAAAGATTTAAAAGTAGGAATGACGTGAAAACTATAAAAAAAATTTATCATATGTTCTAGATAGAAATCAGGACCGCATCATTCATGTCGTTCAACTAACGTCCGATTTAGCTAACGCATTTTCTTACAAAAGTTATTACGCTAAGAGTTATTTTGTATTATCATCATTTACTGTACTCATTACTATGGACAAGCGGTGGAATATAGAAATAGAAAAGTGTAAAATTACCCAAGTCGTTTGTTTGCGTTTTCTTATCTATTTTTACTAATTAATTTTTCTTCATAGCTTCAACAGTTTGTTTATTTATGCCAGATGCGAGTTTTCTATCAGAACAAAATCATCTTTAGTACGGCATGGCTGGGTTTTTTTTTTTTTAGACTTAAGTAAACCAAACATGGAATCAAACGTAAATTGTACGATTCAAATCGAATTAATTACCACTTGCTATTATTGGTAAATGTACTAAAGAATGTTGTTTACGATATGCATTATTTTCGGAAATACGGTATTGGAGGAATAATGGTTCGTTTTAGTTTCATTCAGTAACTTATTTCTGAATAAAATAAACAATAAAATAAACGACGTGCAAATACCTGAAGGTAAACAACCTGTCTTCGTAGATCGGCTAACTCCTGTCTAGGATCATCGGCTATTGACGAAGCCAGACTACTTGTGTCCTTATCATCAGCGGGCAATTGACCACTACTGTCCAATTCACAAGATGCGAATAATTTCCCATTACTCTGCTCGAATGGGTTGAGAGTTTCAGAATCTTGTAAAATCCTTCGGAGACGTGTCAACTGTTTCCTTAAATTTTGGACATCTTGAATCATTGCATTCCTAAAAGATTTGTCTATAAACAGGAGATCGTCTGACGAGCTGACTATATCCTTGCCCGTCAGCGATGAACGGAGATGTTTGTGGGGAAGACTATCTATTGATCTAGGACTATCTGAACCGGTATTGCTGAGCGTGCTCTGTTGCACGCGGGACCTGTTGAGCAGGCGAGTTGCACGTGCGGGTGATTGTGAACTAATACTGTCTTTGCTTGAGCGATGAATTCGCAGGACACTATTCCACTCGCGGATTAAGTCCCCACTTTTGGCGTCAAGTTCTGTGAACAATTGCATGTCGTCAACTCCGTTCCATGCCGATCCACTTTGGCTTTTTCTTGAGTGAGATAACCTATCGACTGAATCCAAGCTGCTCGTCAAATCCACGCCTACTGGTTCCGATACAGTTCACACTGCCTTCCGCTGCAGACCAGACAAAATATTGCTAACCTTTCTAATCCTTTATTAACTAAACTAACCTCTTTCCTAATTTGCCTGTTGATCTCCTTTCCGACCTTGACAGAGCTTCATGCTCCAGCCTGAGGCAATGCTCCGGTGAATGTCACTGCCTCACGAATAACGTTTTCCAAAAACACTTTAAGCACACCACGCGTTTCTTCATAGATTAAACCGGAAATACGTTGCACTCCACCACGTCGCGCCAAACGACGTATAGCTGGTTTTGTAATACCTTGGATATTATCACGAAGAACTTTACGATGACGTTTAGCGCCTACATGTGGCTGCCAAAATCATCCCGTTGTCACATCGGACAAAACAACTGTGTGTGGAATGGCACGTCATATGCGGCAATGTACCTCTCCAGTTGTCGCCAGTGGCATAGTTTTCTCGAGGGCCGCGGTGGAGGGGCATTTCCAGATGGCTATGCCTCGAAATGTGCCGGGGTTGGATTAATTCTATATTTCGAATATTTATATCCACGGATCTAAATATTTGGAAAGAAAAAAAAATATTTTCTGCATAACGATATCCGCACAACAGATGAAGTCCGCTGGCACTTCGAGGACATATCCATCTGGCAGGTTACAAGGGTTCGGGATCGGAATCACTTCGATTCCTGGGCGTAGGCGTCACATTACAATGTCATTTAATAACTTTCCTAATTATTACAAAAAAGGTATTCGTTCCGAGAACTGAAGGGTGGAGACCAGTGGGGAAACCGAGAAAACACTGATCTAACTGAGCCGACGAAGACAGTTCTTCGCTGCTTGGATTTCGAAATCGGAGTACGCGGTCAATGGATCGAGTCATTTGGAGGCGCTTGTTGCAGGAAACAATTACCCAAGAGGAGCTATAGCGCTTCGAAGAAGAAGATGGTTATGGTGAGATAAGTTTTCACGTGAGCATCCCCTGTGTTGCAGAATTGACCACATGTCCCGGAACATAAGAGATATCCGCGTAAACTTACCCTTGGTTTTTCATATTTCGACGCCAAATCATCTCGCTGCTCTGTATAAACAGCAGTACGAGATACGATAAAAATCCTCCTCAGCATCCACACAATGCTTCAAGTACTCTTTTGTGATGAGCTCATCTTTAATCTTTGACACGAAGGAGCGAATTGCGGTACCGTATGATTTTTCTCGCTGCTATGCATGCTGTGCCGCATTGAGTCGAACAATTTTCAATGCCTCATCTTTGACTCTAGACATTTATCGTCACTAATGTTATGCTCATGGATCTAAGGCTTTAACAATCGAAATGATCATCCCTTTTTACTTTTATAATAAAAGCAGCTTTGGCAAGTTGGCCGGTAGAATATACGCAGTAAGCAGTATAGATTTTCTTCAAAACTTTGACGATCACATAAAGCGCATCATCTTTGGATGAATGCCATCTTCATCTAGTGATTTGTAGCTGTCAAAATTTGAATTAGCCCATCACAGACTATTTTCAGATACAATCAGTGAAATGCCAGTCCTGTATTGAGAGCTTGCTTAAAGCGTTAGTTGCGGTTCAAGGCTAGGTTTTCAGGTTGACAGGGAAGGTACTTAGTGGATAGTCTAGTCACTCGTGGTCATGGGAGCCCCGCACTTAGTGCGTAAATATCATTCACCTCCCAACTCCTAAAAAAAGCGTTAGTTGGGACAAAGCATATATGTGGTTCTTGGTTGGTGATATTACTCTTACAAACTCTGTTTTCTAATCTGCAAAAGGGTAGTTAGCTCAAATCAAACTATTAAGTATGGTTGGTATCTCTTCGTAGGATTCTTACTAGCGTTACTAGCCATTTAATTTATAAATAAATAAAAAAGACACATCTCATCTATCCTTAAGTTCCTTTAGTTGCAAGTCCACCAAAAGAATGTTTTCCAAAGACGCGTTCTAGTAATAGGACAGGCATTATGAAAGCTGTTGACAAGTGTGGTACTCAATTTATCACCTGTATTCTCAATTTCAGATCTTATCCTCAGAGATTTAGGGTCTTCAATTGCATCACGAATCTGTTGTTTGTATGGACGCCAACCAGTTTCCATTAGGTGCTCACAAGTGACGCTATTAAAATGACTCATTTTTAATTTAAACTCTAAGTATTAACGATCCAAACAAGTGTCTTTACTCAGGAAACGCCTTCTTCTGAATAAGTTTACTATGCTTGTTGAGGTAAGCGTCACGTCTATCACTTCTCTCCTTTTGGGCGTCACAAATGCAGGAGTGTTTTCTTGTTCATGACTAATATGTTCATGAAGAGTAATTAAGAAATCTGTTTTCTTACTTAGTTAGCTTGGTCCTTCCCCATGAGATGTGTGAAGTACCGGTCAATTCGTGCGGTTTTCTAACAGATGGCGTAACTTGATTTTTATTCCAGTGATTCACCTTTACACATATGTGTTAGAAAGCTACTGTCATATCGTTTCAGAATCAGTATGTGTCATTTAGCTGAAGCGTAAATAACAATACTTTTTTTACTCGGAAAATGTCAAATTTTGTGCCGAATAAAGTGTTTTTGCGGGGAGTACTTCTTCATTACTTCAATATGAAGAAAAAGGCTGCCTAAAGTCATCCTATTTTGGTGGAAGTGGTTTGCACGGTTTAAAAGTGGGAATTTCGACTTGGAGGACGATGAACGGCCCGGACAGGCAAAAAAGTTTGAAGGTCACGAATCGGAGACATTGCTCGACCAAGGTCCATCCCAAACGCAAGAAGAACTTGCAAAATCACTTGGCGTCGCTCAAAATACCATTTTCGATCGTCTAAAAGCAATGGGAATGATCCGGACGGTAGGCCATTGGGTGCCGTATGAATTGAAGCCAAGAGACGTCGCACGCCGATTTTTCACATGTGAAGAACTGCTTCAACGGCACAAAAGAAAAAGTTTTTTGCATGGGATTGTCACTGGCGATGTAAAAAGGGTCCATTACGATAATCCAAAACGTCGGGCAACGTATGGATACCCTGGCCATGCATCATCGACGGCCGTTAGAATATTCATGGCCTCAAGGTTATGCTGTGTATTTGGTGAGACCAGCAGGGTGTGATCTATTATGAGCTGTTGCAACCGAATGAAACAATCACAAGGGAAGTCTTCCGACGACAATTGATGCGTTTGAGCCGAGCACTGCGCAAAAAACCGCCAGAATATGAACAAAGGCACGGCAAGGTAATTTTGCAACATGACAATGCTCGGCCATATGTTGCACAAGTTTTCAAAACCTACCTTGAAACGCTCAAATGGGATGTTCTACACCACCCGCCGTGTAGTGCAGACCTTGCGCCATCCGATTACTATCTCTTCCGATCAATGCAACATGGCCTGGGTAACCAGCGCTTCTCCAATTATGAAGAAGTCAAAAATTGGTTCGATTCGTGTATAGCGGAGATGCCGGCCGAATTTTTCAGAGAGGGGATTCGTGAATTGCCAGAAAAATGGGAAAAAGTTCTAGTTAGCGATGGACAATATTTTGAATATTAAATTTGTAACCATTTTTTCACAATAAAGCTTCAATTTTCGAAAAAAAAAACGAATTAACCGGTTCCCTGTTATATATTGACGTCAAAATCTATCATGAGATCTATGCTATTAGACTCTGCATAATTAACCGACTCTTTCAGTTCCTCCGAAGAAATAGTAGGAGATTTGTACTGTAGATATGCGGATACAAAGATTCGATTGATAAGAGATCTTCACTGAAACTACATCCTGGCTGCAAATTTTTTCCCCCCGATAGACATTCTTAGGCCATGGTGCAGCTTCAGGGTCTGATTAATCTATCGCCTGAGTAACTATGATATGCATCCCAGTCCTTTTATGTCTCCTTGATGTAAAGGTCAGACCGATTATGAACGAAAAGCTTTAGCTTGTTATAAAGCAGCGGTTTCGTTATTCTCAACACTTTGTTGTTATAAAGGTTTCAATAAACAGTATTACTTTTTATTTTCTCTCTATTCAAGATACCAAACCAAAATAATTTTCAAATACATTTTATAATTGCGATACTTTCACATCACACAAACAATAGGCTCAATAGGCTTCTCCAAACGTATCTTCGCGGATATTCCAGAGGAGCTTTGTTAATTCAGTACAATGATATAGAGCTCAAAAGAATACGAGTATGCATTTACATTATTTTACTTTTTTTTTTAGATATTTCGGATCAATCGACGTGTTTATCATCTTCCAATGCCTTTCTATGTTCACTGACTATGTGAAGAATAAATTTTCCATTTCGTTGATTTCAAATGAAAGTAAAAATGACATTAAACTTTAACAATATGTTCAGAAAAACTGGTTCAAGATACGGTTGAGAGCTTTCATTTGTGGTGCATATTTAATTACTTGGTAGAATCATTGAAAACTAATGAGAACTTCCTCACTTTTTGAAACAGACAAGATTTTATGTTTTAATAGAATTACAGGAAATAATAAGTAGAGTACGCAGGAGAATGCTCCAACGAGAAGGGCATTTTTTTCTGATCACATCAATTGATGGCTTCAATAATACTTCCATTGAATATAAGTAAATGAAATTATTATATATGTTGGTTTTGTTTTGGCACTACAGCCCTTTTCGGGAATTCGTTTAGAGAACATTAAAGTATCTCATTATATTGACCGTTTGTATCGGAAATCATGAAGGTGATATAGTCAGTATCATGCTTTCGCCGTGTGTCCGTCGATCCAGCTGCGATACATTCTGATTTCAAACCAGTACATATCATAACTGAACGGGCCTTATAGTCTGTTCGAAGAAGCACTCAAAGTAAATTTCGTTGTCACCGACGAGATTGAACCAGGGACTTTCGGCTTACGGAGTGAGTACTCTATCCCCTATAACGAATTGGCGAATACTAGGTTTATCGTTGAAATCAAACATTTTTCGTGAAATTTTTATAAAAATCTGAAAATATTTGTAATATTAAGATCGAAGAAGAGGAAGACAATGCCTGCCACATATTTTTTGTCTGCACAAAATTTGACAGACTCCGAAGGGACCTATACAGAAAGACGGGCGAGTTCATTCCGGATATTATAGTCGCGGCGAAGCTCAAATCGGTTGATAAATGGAACCAGGTGGCACATTATATTCGGGCAGTCCTAAAAGATAAAAGGGACTAACAGCAGCCGGTGGTGTTGGGGCTGGGAGATCGCTTGTCTGGGACTTCCTCTTCCCACTAGAAGAGGGATCCCCCAGACCTGGCTCGAAATAATGTGTCAAACGGTTCCAGGCAGGGTTCTCGGGTTGACAGGGGAGGTGTTTAGTGGGTAGTCCAGTCGCTGGCGAACATGGGAGTTCCACACTTAGTGCGTAAATGACATTCACCTCCCAACCACAAAAAAACGATTTAAAACGTAAATATGATTATAACATTTTCATTTGCGTGCACCGTTTTTGAGATATGGGGCAAAAACTGAACTCTTAAACTTTCGTAATTAATCAATTTTTCCCGAGTACGCAATGTCCAAATATTTACCAAAAACTGAAAAAAGCAACTTTTGAGCCCTTCCCATTCCCGCGGGACTGGAAGCTGTAAAGACCTTATTAGAAATTGTTCAGCGCATCTATTATGGCTGTGACTAAATGATGGCTCAAATTAGACGAGTTTCTGAAAAGTCTTGCCTATATTAAAATTGTAATTTGAAAGATATGTACAAGATTTCTTTTGCTTATAACTAAAAGATGAGTTCATTCCTGGCATGTTTGCATTCATCTGGTGCATTAGAAAAACACCCATAGGGCACGCTTTAGCTGGGACTGCAAGATTATTCGACTGCCTGGGAGTGCATTAAAAGATCTTGCATTACATTTAGTAGAATATTAAGTGAATCATCTACTACAGGTCTTGATCGCCGGTAAAACAATTGATTCAACCATATCCTGTTTACAACTAAAAAAATTTAACCAAGTAGTTTACAGGAAATGTTCTAAAAAAGCAATCGCAATGGTCTTTCTGTAAACAACATTGTTTAGACTGCTCTAATATTTTATCCCGTCGTCGACATCAAAGCTACAGCTATTTGAATGATATGTGAATCCTGTTCGATGTCTTAAGATTCAAAATATTTTGCTTTAAGAAAAGCAAGTTAATTTATGCAGTTTCAATGTTTACACCAGTCATCTGAAAATTTATGTTCACTATTTAATATTAATGATCGTTGTATCCTTGCAAATAAAAATTGTGTTCCAAAAATAACTTTATTGTTCTTAATATAAAGGATTGCTATGAGGCTTGACCACTATTTATGTTAATTTAAATCTTTTATATTGTTCCCACACATTACCTTGAATTTTATAAACTACCTCAAGCTAACTCTACTAAGCTTGCAGCTAAAACGTCTGGCGGATTTCAATCCAATGCATTATTTATTACCCTAACAACCTCATATGGGTACTTACATGTCAGTATGATCAATAGTGCAATACATTACGATCTTTTTCAGCAAAATGAATGGATATAAAATGAAAACTTTCACTCGTCACACTCTTTTCATGATGCAGACGTTACTAAGAGGCTTCGAGTTCGACTTAGACCATTGAATTATTGCAGAGAGCAAATTTCCAGGAAAAAACAAAGTGCAAATGTACAAGAGGAAATAAGTTATGTAAAGGAATTTCACCGTACTACCAACGCCTGAAGTGAACTTGCCTACTTGCTCATGTAATTGTCTATGTTTATGCGGCGCGAATACAATTTTGATAAGTCATAACCGATAATTTATTCGGGTTCCAAGTTCGAAAAAATATTTGACAACCATTACATAACACAAATAAAAAAAAAAAACAAATATATGATAATGCCGGGAATCATGGTCAATAACATGTCTGTTACCAGCGGGTTTTTCAAAATAAGTCGATAGTGATAATTAAGCATCTTTGACGTCATACGTGTCTTAAGATTTCGGTCTTGAACTTGCGATGCACAAGCGTCCTTTGGGATTTTCCTCACAACATTTATCTCGTTGTACTCGGTCTACTCTAATTAACATTGTTAATCGACTGGTTAATCATTTAATTAAATCAAACGACTTTTGTGGTTGATCTATGAAGAACCTGATGACCTACACATATCAGAAAACTTGAAACATTTGCTTCGTTACCCAACTGTACGAGTGTTTACGTACAATCATAGGTGAACAAGATGCGCGGTAAAGTAGTTATTCAAATTTAAACGAGTATGTTGAATCAAATATAATTAGCATCGATTTAATCATACACACCTCGTGGGGTTTCGCTTACGGTCTTGTCTTACAACACTTGAAACACTTCTTAACCAATACACTTCACCGTTGCTCACTATTCTTCACTTAAAAATAAGCTTGGCTCGTCTGTTCACTTGAAGCGAATATCTTTGAATAAAATCTCTAAGTCTTGATAAGTGTCGAGTTCAATTGCGACTGGTTTTTGAAACCAGTATCAAGTTTTCTAGTTGATTTTGCTGTGACTCGAGGTGTTCGAGTTAAAGCTAGCTAGCATAGCTGGGTGTTGGGGTCGCAACTCTGCAGTGGGGAGACTACAGTCAAAGATTGAGATGATGGTACAAATGGCTAGCCAATTAATTTATTTCATGGCTAATGAAAAGTTATCCAGGAGTATATTTGGATTTACGAAAAATTCGTTTACTTTTAAAACATATAAACGGTGGTCCAACCAAAACGCCCGGTGTTAATTGTAAATAAAACAAAAAGTTTTCAGAGAATTATGTTCATATTTTTTATTATAATAGAAGGATCTATGACAATTTTGTGTCATATCGCCCAAATGCTCGCCACGGCTTCGCCGGCATACTTCTATCCAGTGGTCCATATTTTCAATGACTCTGAGACATAATTGAGGTTCAATGCCATTTATGTGCTGAATTATCTCATCCTTTAGCTCTTGAATTATCCTTGGCTTATTGACGTACACTTTTTCTTTTTAATATCCCAAGAGAAATAAGTTCAACGGTGTCAAAACACAATTAAAATCGCCACAACGTGAGGTAACACGGCCATTGAATTTCCCACGCAAAAGAGCCATTGTTTGTTGGTTGTGTGACAAGTGGCACCATCCTGTTGGAACCATACAACGTCTAAGTCCATAACGTCAATTTGTGGCTACAAGAAGTCCGTTATCGCAATAACGCAATAACGAATACCATTCACGGTAACTGCTTGGTCGTTCTCATTTTCGAAGAAGTAATGTAATGATTTTTCGTCAACGTCCGCTCAAACGAAATCGGAACTGACCCCTCTTCGGTTCTAGACGTGAAGTCTGAGTCGTGCCAACGAATGGTGCCAACCGGTCAACCAGTGCGTGCACCCGTAATCCATTTCGCGGTGGCTG
The DNA here is from genome assembly GCA_963969285.1 of Odontomyia ornata. Taxonomy (NCBI): domain Eukaryota; kingdom Metazoa; phylum Arthropoda; class Insecta; order Diptera; family Stratiomyidae; genus Odontomyia; species Odontomyia ornata. The sequence goes on from OZ017738.1 coordinate 175,651,609, forward strand.
CTTGTCGGCCACCTAGTTCGAAGAGGATTTCGGTCGAAGGTTTTGGAAATGGTTTACGCTCAATCACGTATTTCAGCCACCATTAAATACCCGTTTCAAACGCCTCAAAAATTCAAACATACGGAAGGGAAACCTACTTTACTTTATTCCGTATTCTCTTCATTTTTTCAGTCAATCACAAAAAAAACTAACTTCAATTTCGCCTTCCCGAGTTTACCGACGCGGTACCGAAAAATATACTACTTTAATTCAACTCCGACGAACTCTATTCTAACGGAAACGCAATGCAACCGAAGGTACCGCGTACCGCATGCGACGCGAAACCGGCCATCCGCGGATTTCTTAAAACCCCTGCCCCTTTAACGGCATACCTACCGTGCACTCTCACTCCCGCTGAAAAAAAAGGGCGGGTTTTAAAGGAAAGTCTGATGATTATTTAGCAATTCATTATAAATTTTATTTCCGTCGTTTCGAAGTAGCAAATGGTAATTACAATTACAAAATATGTTCGTAAAAGTATGTAATGAATAAGCAAAAGGATAAAAGGTATTGAGTATAAGATAACTAAGTATTACATATAAATATGATAATGCCGCCTCACAATATTTGTTTCTTTTTTGAGGTCGTATCCATTCCTTGTAGCTTCAATAAATTTTTTTGGTTTTTTTGTTTTCGCTATTATTCAAGTAACAACGTAAAAATTGTTGATTGGATGACCTGTAGTGAAAAGATAGGTATAAAGTGTCCGTAAAGGACTGCAGCAATGGTCTGTTGCCTCGGTGAAAGAGGATGGTAATATCAGCCGAGATGGGCCTTGTCTGGGGACGCGTGAATGCGCTGGCAGGCTAGCGTTGCGGTGTCGTGGGGTGGGTTCATTCCCCCAGCACAAGGACCCACTATGAAAGAATTTCGCATTCACGAATTCTCGGATCTCAAAAAAGGTCGACCGAAGTCGAAAAAATTTAGGTAACTACCTAAAGACGGCAATTACTTGTTCAAAGAACAAATCGAAACGAGTCAAAACAGACGAACTTGGGGAGACTTCGTTGTTACCCGACGATTCTTATGGCCCGCAAATAATAATGGGGGCAACCGGATGGATGTGGTGCCCCTCGCACCCGCCCAACCGGATCAAGATCCAAATGTTGAAGTGGCCATATATTTCCCTTTTGAGTGGAAAACTCATGCAAAGTATGGCTAGCCCGATGGCTAGCCCATATTAGGTGAAAAGCCTGCCTTCGTGGCGGGTCCTATACCCGGTCCGGAAAAAACGAAGTGGAAAGACCGGTGTGCTGTTTAATCAATTCATCTATTCTTGTTTCGTATTTATCCCGTAATTATCCTTAATAATAGTAAAGGTCTTACAAATGGTTTTTTTTTCTTTTAAAAATATCTAAGAATAAATTCTATTGCATTTAAGACAGCATATTTATAAAAATTACGGTTGTTCAGTCAGCATAGTATTTTAAATTGTTTAAATTAGGGCGAGAATAAAACTCAGTCTAATTCCAAAAACGTTATTTTAAACTGAAATTTAAGCAATGATTTAATGAGAGAAAAAAACCAAAAAAGTTTATGCATATTTAGAGCAAATAATTTATATCTTAACTTAAGCATTTCATCGCCTGCTACAATTCAAAATTATGAAGTAATGTGCTATATGTTATACAAATGTGAGTTTTGCACTTAGAGAATGCTTCAATTACAACACAGTTGTTGAGAGGAGTAGATTTTTAATTTTTGGAGATACATGCTTGTAAAAAAAACTAATGTAAACGAATTACGCTATCTGGGCTTTGACAATGTATTTAAGTTTAGTTTATTTCTTGAAAAAACTAGGTACCAGAGTATTCTTCAATGTGAAAGTATCTGAACTGACGAAATTAATTCACCTCTTTTCATTAATTAACGCTTTTTTTCTGCACGTTATTTCAAAAGACGTTGAAGGTGCTTCATCTGCAATTCTGAAACTGCGCCTTTGGTAACGAATTTATAAGTGACCTTTCTTGAAAGTTAATTGAAACTACTCTCCCGAAATCATTAAGGACTGACTCACATGACCGACAACTGAGAAAGTATATCAATACTTCATGCGATAAATAGTTTCAATAAATAAAAATTTATAAAATAGTTAATTTGTAATATCATGTAAGCAATAAAAAAAAGGTACTTACCCATCCTCCTCGACGAGCGCTCGTAGATGGGTTGGGCACACCAGTAACTCTTTTCAAAATTTTGTTTTCTTATTTTGGTCATTGAACCTTAGCACTTATTATTTACATTCGATTATACATCCAATTTACCGCACGTTTTCGCGGACATTCAGTTACTTTTTCCCATTGTCCTCGTGGCTACTGCTAACTACTATACACTGCCCAGTGGATTCTATTCGATAAGTGTGTAATGCACGTGGATTTTCAGAATCCAACAGTATTTTTTCGGCATCAATACAAAACAAACAAGTAGTCAAATCATGAGAGCAGGTTTGCTGATAAGATAAATCAAACATCAATCACTTATCACTCTCTGAATGGTAGTTATTCCAACGTAGGGAAGAGCTTTTCGCTTGCATTGATATCTATCAAAGTCCAGTTACAATCTTCCGTTATTTTTCCTCACACTATGGGTTAGTTCGACATGAAATACACAATAAGATAAAGTACAAGTATCTTGTATGCAAATATCTAGCCTTAAGACCAAAGTATATATTTCAGTTTCAGATGATGAAAAATACTAGCCCCGGGGGCTTAGAACCATCGATTAAACAATTTTCCACAGCATCGACTCCCGAGGCACCAAAGTACACGTCCGTACCACCGATCGCGCATATAAACATCGAACAACCATGGAACCGGCACACAGAAGTCGCAAGCCTGTTCCTGGACTAAAATCGTCAGGAAAAGCGCTAACACGAGCATCCAGAACGCAGAGTAACTGTATATGTGTAAAGAAGTTGCGAATCCGCACATGCGTCTCATAACCAAATATTTGAAATATTGATACGCTTCGCCGCGTTTACATTTTCTTTTTGGATCCGTTTACTTTCATGCGAAATAAAATCTCATTTACTATTCTTCAGGCAACCACTCACGTATCAGCGAACATAAAAAAAACCTTTCTTGGCTATGCAAATGATGCAAAATCAAATGATCCGCCCAACGTCACCAACAAAAGAAATCTCCCCGACGTGATCGTTGTCGCGATTCAAAGCAGACTCCCGGATCCGTAACTAAAGCTTGTCTTTCTTCTTTTTTCCGTGTCGCTACCGGTAAAATTCAATCAGCTGCCCACTCAGCTGAACTCGAGTGCATTCCGTCATGTAATGCACCGTTTGCCTGCACTAAATCAGTGTTTCCACATCCTAAATTGTAATGGGCAGATTTAAATTTTTTAAAACAAAATTTAACTGAAGTAGAGAAATTTTAAACGAACTAAAGAAATTTGAAATGAAGTAAAGAAATTTAAATGAAGTGAAGAAAATTTACATGAATCGAAGAAATTTAAATGAAGTAAAGAAATGAAAATTTTAAATAGTAATAATAAATTAATTTTCATGAATGATATAATTAAAGGAAACATTTAAATTTTAATATAGAGGAAAATTGTTATAAAGTTATATTTAACATAATAATAAGAAGAAAAATGATTCAACAAATTTTTATTACAAGGGAAATAATTACATATTTTTTTAAATATGCCATTACAACATTGGATAGAGGATAGCAGGGTTTTCGAGCAGTTTGCTTATATGACTGCTCGATTACTACAGACCTTCTCTTCATTTAAAAACTATTTACGAAGCATAATATAAATCATTTTCTGTATCGTTTTGTTGTTTGTCGTTTCAGGAAATTGAAGAGCATGCTCCCCGGTCACGGTATAGTTTGGATCATTTATGATAAAAAAAACAAACTGACTAAAGCTAGCAATAAATATTCAATCTAAACTACTTTTGTATTTTGAAGAGGTATGAAAATACACATATACCAAATATCCTAAAGTTAATTTTTTTTTTCAGTCCTTAATGCTGTACTGTGTTTTATTAATGCGTTATTAATGTAGTTTTATTTCATAGGAAATTTTTTTTTTTAGCTTCAGAAGAAAAATTAAAAGTGAAATCTAGGAAATTTTTAAAACTCCTTGCCCGCGCCTTATGTTTTGTGTTTTATAAATGCTCAAAAGAAAGGACAAATTACACCAAAACATAGTTTCATTGGAAGAGTTCATATTCATTTTAAGTATAATCTTTGTTATTGTTTCAATCTAAGAATAATCATAAACCAAGAATATCCATAATCTGTAAACTACATTTTATGCAATTTATTCAGACGGGTGTGTAGGTTGTATTGGCTATTAACAGTGAAAATTATAAACGAAATTCTATTGCTGCGCAAGAAATGAAAGACGAGGGAAATAGAATACAAGCAAATACATGACAAATACAAAATAATTGGATTTCGTATCCACGACAATATGAATGTTATTTTTTTCATTTGTCAGTAGATTTGCATCGTTTGTTTCTTAATTTCTAATCATTGTAAGTTATTTTGTTGGGTGTGCATGCCTGAATTTCATAAATTTATATTACTAAGGTGAATACTTTAACGTCACGTTATTTATATCTTGGCATGTGAATGTTGTATTAGTTTTAAACGATATTTCTTTTTTTTTTTAACAATTTCTTTCCATCATTTTCTCCGTTTTTGGAATTATTTATCACTTAACCTTAATAACGATGCAATCGTGTATATATTTATTAAAATTCTTCTTTTTGTAGCGCTACAGCCCCTCTCGGGTCTTTGCTCCCTGCAACAAGCGCCTCCAACTGTCTCGGTCCATTGACCGAGCAACGATGAACTGTCTTCGTCGACTGAGTCAGACCAGCGTTTCCTCGGTTTCACCACTGGTCTCCGGCCTTCAGTTCTCCAAACGAATACCTTCTTGGGTATCCGTTGTTCGTCCATACGATTCATGTGGCCAGCCCATTGCAGCTTTGTAGCAATCGAGCAGGTTGTGCATAGGAACTGCTCGAGAAACTTCCAAGGAATGGTCATCGAAAACGCTTCACACTGTTCCCATGACCTATAATTATAGTCAGCATCAAATAGCTGAGCCATTGCGGCTGTTGCATCGTTTATCC